>OX104127.1:151481775-152681775 GCA_944470555.2 Heterobilharzia americana
GTAGTAGTAGTAGAATTGGTAGTATTAGTAGTAGAATCGGTAGTAGTAGCATTATTAATAGTAGTAGTAGTAGTAGTAGTAGAATTGGTAGTAGTAATAGTAGTAGTATTAGTGGTAGTATTAGTAGTAGAATTGGTAGTAGTAGTTTTTATTTAATAGTATTTGTAGTAGTAGTAGTATTATTTGTAGATTGGTAGTATTAGTTTTAGTGGTAGTGATAGTGGTAGTAGTAGTAGTAGTAGTAGAATTGGTACTAGTACTAGAAGTGGTAATGGTGGTAGTATAATTGGTAGTAGTATTGGTAGTAGTAGTAGTAGTTGTAGTAGTAGCAGCACTATTGGAATTATTAGTAATATTAGTACTTTGAGTGGTACCCGTAGTAGTTTTAGTAGTAGTACTAGTAGCAATATTATTAGTAATATTAATATCAGCATTAGAATAGTAGTAGTAGTAGTAGTAATAATAGTAGCAGTAGTAGTAATCGTATTCTTAGTAACAGTAGTAGTATTGATATTAGTATTACTGAGAGTAGTTGTAGAAGTAGTAGCAGTTCTATTAGAAGTAGTAATATTAGTAGTGTTAGAAGTAGTAGCAGTTGCAGTAGTGATAGTAGTAGTAGCAATATTATTATTAGTAGAAGCAGTATTCGTATTATTTTTTGTAGTACTAGTAGTAGTAGCAGTGGTACTAATACTGGTAGTAGTACTAGCAGCAGCAGTGATATCGTTATTAGTAATATTCGTAGTATTAATAATAGTAGCAATATTATTAGCATTAGGAATAGCAGTAACATTTGCAGTAGTAGTATTATTATTAGTAGTAGTAGCAGCATTAGCAGTAATAACACTGGTAATATTAGTATTAGTTTTGGTAGTCGTAACAGTAGCTGCAATATTATTAGTAGTAATAGTAGTAATACCAGCGGTAATAATAGTAGTAATACTAGTAGCACTAGTAGCAGTATAATTAGTAGTAGTATTATTTCTAGTGATAGTAGTATTAATAGAATTAGTAGTAGCAATAGAGTGGTAGTAATAGTACTGCCAGCAGCAGTAGTAGTAGCTGTAGCAGTAGTATTAGTAGTGGTATTAGTAGCAGTAGTGGTAATAACCATATTAGTAGCAATAAATTAATATTAATTATAGTTTAGTAGTAGTAGTTGCTGTAGTAGTAACAGTAGGAGCACTAATAGTAGCACTAGTAGTAGTTGTTGTAGTACTACTAGTAGTAGTAGTATTAGTACTACTAGTAATAGTGATAATAGTAGTGGTAGTAGTAGGATTAGTAGCGGTAGTATTAGTAGTAGCAGTACTAGTAGAAGTGGTAGTAGTAGCAGCAATATTATTAGTAGTAGTAGCAGCAGCAATAGTAGTCGTAGTAGTAGTAGTAGCAGTAGTATTACTGGTATCAGTAGTATTGGTAGTAGTAGTAGTAGCATTAGTACTATTAGTAGTAATATTAGTTGTAGTATTATTACTACTAGTAGTAATATTAGTGATAGTAGTAGTAGTACTAGTACTTCTAGCAGTAGTAATATTGGTAGCAGCAGCAGAAGTATTATTAGTGGTATCAGTAGTAGTATTATTAGTGGTAGTAATAGTAATACTAGTATTAGTTGTAGCAGTGGTAGTAGGAGTAGATTCAGTGATAGTAGTAGCAGTATTAGTGGTACTAGTAGTAGTATAATTAGTATTAATATTAATAGTAGTATTAATAATATTGGTAGTAGCATCACCAGTAGTAGCAGTAGTAGCAGTAGTCGTGGTCGTAGTAGTAGCAGTGGTATCAGTAATATTTGTGGTAATATTAGTAGTAGTATTATTTTTAGTACTGGTAGAAATAGTACTTTTAGTATTACGAGTGGTAATAATAATATTAGTAGCAGTAGTGGTTGTTCCATTAGCATTAGTATTATTATTATTAGTAGTAGCGGTACTAGTAGTAGTCGTACTAGTAATAGTAGCATTAAAGTATTAATAATACTAGTACTAAGAGCAGTAGAATTAGCAGTATTAGTAGTAGTAGTAGTAACGGTAGCAGTAACAGCAGTGATTCTAATAGTATTATTCGTAGAAGCATTCGTTGTAGTAGTGGTAATAGCAGTAGTAGTATTATTAGCGGTAATATTAGTAATTATATTAGTGGTTTTGGTAATAGTAGTATTAGTAGGAGTAGTAGGAGTAGTAGAAATAGTAATAATAATAAAAGTATTAGTAGCAGTAGCAGTAGTATTAGCAGTCGTAACAACAATAGTAGTAGTAATATTAGTAGTAGTAGTAGTAGCAGCAGCAGCAGTAGTATTAATAGTATTAATAGCAGTAGTAATATCAGTAGTGTTAGTAGTAGTAGCACCAGTAGTAGTAACAATAATAGGAACGGTAGTAGTAGTAATAGCAGCAGTAGTATTAGCAGTAGTAGTAGTAATACCAGAAGAATTAGTAGCAGTTCTAGTAGTAGTAGTAATAATAGGTGTGCCAGTAGTAGCAGTACTAGTAGTAGTAGTATTATTGCTTATACTATAGTGACAGTAATGGTGGTAGTAGTATTAGTTGTTGTAATAGTCGTGTCATCAGTAGTTGTAGTAGCAGTGGCAGCGGTAGTATTAGTAATATTAGCAATAGTCGTAGTAGTATTAGTAATAGTAATACCAGTAGTAATATTGGTAGTAGTAGTAGTAGCAACAGTAGTAGTTGTAGTATTAGTAGTAGTAGTAGTGTTAGTGGAAGTGGTAGTATTAGTAAGAATAGTAGTAGTAGTAGTAGTAGTAGCAGTAATAAGATTAGTAGTTTTATGAGAAGCAGCAGCATAAGTATTAGTAATAATAGGAGTAGTAGTCGTAGCAGTATTAGTAGCAGTATTAGTGCTAGTAGTAGTAGTAGTAGTAGTAGCATTATTAGTAGTAGTAATAATAGTAGCAGAAGTAGTAGCAGCAGTAGTAGTAGTAGTGGTAATAGTAGTAGTACTAGTAGTAGCACTAGTAGTAATTTTAGCAGTGATAGTGGTAGTATTAATAGTAGAAGTATCAGCAGTATTAGTGGTAGTAATAATATTAAAAACGGAAGTAGTATTAGTAGTCGTAGGAGCGGTAGAAGTAAAGATATTAGTAGTAATATTAGTGGTAGTAATATTATTAGTACTAGCAGTAGTCGCAGTAGAAGTAGTAGCAGTAGTATTCGTAGTAGTATTAGTAGTAATATTAATAATAGTAGCAGTAATAGCAATAGTATCACTAGTAGTAGTAACAGTATCAGTACCAGTAATAGCAGCCGTAGTAGTACTAGTAGTAGTAGTAGCAATATTAGTAGTGGTATTAGTAGTAGTATCATTAGTTGGAGCATTAGTATTAATCGTAGTAATTGTAGTAATAATATTATTAGTAACATTATTATTAGCAGTATTATTAGTATTACTAGTAGTAGTAGTAGTAGTAGTAGTAGTAGTAGTAGTCCTAGTAGTAGTAGTAGTAGTAGTAGTAGCAGTAGTAAAAGTAGTAGTATCAATAGTATTATATTAGTACAGTAGAAATAACCGTGATAGTATTAGTAGTAGCAGTAGTAATAGTAGTATTAGTGGTAATAATAATAGTAGTACTAGCCGTAGTAATATTATCAGTGGTAGTGGTAGCATTAGCAATAGTATTGACATTAGTAGTTATACTGGCAGTAAAAGTAGTAGTAGTGGCAGTAGTATTAGTATTAATATTAGTAGTAGTAGTACTAGTCGTGGTAGTAGTATTAGTGGTAGTATTAATAGTAGTAGTAATAATTGTGGTAATAGTATTAGGAGTAGTATTATTAATATTAGTGGTATTGGCAGCAGTAGTATCAGTAGTAATAGTAGTAGTAGTAGTAATAGTAGTAGAAGTAGCATTAGTAATATTATTAATGGTATTGGTAGCCATAGTATTAGTAGTAGTGGTTTATTATTTGTAGTTTTATAATTAGAAGTAAAAGTATTAGTAGTAATAGTAGAAGTAGTAGTGGCAGTAGTAGTAATGCTATTGGTAGTAGTAGTAGTAGCATAACCAGTATTAATAGTAGTGGCACCAGTAGTTATGCTAGTAGTAATATTAGTATTAGTAATAGTAGTAGTATAAGTAGCAGTAGTAGTAACCCTATTAGTAGCCCTAGTTTTAGTAGAAGTGGCATTATTATTAGTAGTAATATTTGTAATAGTAGTAGTAGTAGTAGTAATAGCATTTGTATTAGTACTAATAGCAGTAGTAGTAATAATGGTAACAGTGGTAGTAATAATAATAATAATCGTAATACTATTAGCAGTAATATTAACAACATTATTAATAGCAGTAGTAGTAGTAGTAGTAGTATTAATAATAGTAATAGCAGAAGTAGTAGTAGTAGTAATAGCAATGGTAGGAGAAGTAACATTAGTAGTAGTAGCAGTAGTAGTAGTATTAGTAGTGGCAACATTAGTAATAGCAGTAGTAGCAATAGTAGTAGCAGTAGCATTATTAGTAGTTATAATAATAGTAGTAGTAGTAGCAGTAGCACCAGTGATTCTAGTAGTGATAGTAGTAGAAGTATTAGTAGTAGCATTATCACTATATTACTATTAGTAGTAATAATTGTAGTAGTAACTTTAGTAGTAGCAGTTGTAGCACTAGTAGTAGTTTTAGCAGCAGTATTGGTAGTGATAGTAGGAGTGGCATTAGTTGTATTATTGCTGGTAGTATTAGTAATATTACTAGTAGCAGTGGTATGAGTAGTAGTTGTAGTAGTAGTAATCGTAGTAGTAGTAGCAGTAGCGGTATCAGTAGTAGTAGTAATCGCAGTAGTAGCAGCAGTAGTAAAGTTAGTGGCAGTGGTATTAGTATTAGCAGTAATATTATTAGTAGTAGCAGTAGTAGTAGTAGTAGTAGTAGTAGTAGTAGTAGTAGTAGTAGTAGCAGGTCTAATAATAGCATTAGCCGCAGTGGTAGCAGTAGTTGTAGTATTATTCATAGTAGTATTAATAGTCGTAATAGTGATAGTAGTACTAGTAGTAGAAGTAGTAGTAATAGTACCAGCATCACTAATATTAACAGTGGTATTATTAGTAGTATTAATAGTATTAATAGTATTAGTAAAAATAATAGTAATCGTAGTAACACTCGCATTATTAGTAATAGTAGTAATAATACTAGTAGTAATGGTCTCAGTAGTAATATTAGTAACGGTACTCGCAATAGTAATGCTGGTAGTAATAGTAATAGTAGCAGTAGTAGTAGAAGTAGTAGTAGCAGTATTACCAGTAGTATTATTAGTAGTAGTATTAGTAATATCAGAAGCAATAGTAGTGGCATCAGTAGTAAGAGTAGTATTCCTAGAAGTATTAGTTTTAGTAGCAGTAGTACTAGTAGTAGTACTGGTAGCATTAGTAGCAGTAGTAGTAGTAATAGGAGTAGTAGTAGTAACACTACTAGCAGCAGTAGTAGACGTAGTAATAGTATTAATATTAGTAGTAGTCGCAGTACTAGTATTAGGGGTGGTAATAGTGGAAGTTTTAGTATTAGTATTATTAGTAGCAGTAGTAGTATTAGTAGCAGTAGCAAGAGTGTTACCAGTAGTATTAGTATCAGTAATCGTAGTATTAGTCGTAATAAGATAGCCAGTAGTAGTAGTAGTAGTAGTAGCAGTAGTAGTAGTAGTAGTAGCAGTAGTAGTATTAGTAGCAGTAGCAAGAGTGTTACCAGTAGTATTAGTATCAGTAATCGTGGTATTTGTCGTAATAAGATAGCCAGTAGTAGTAGTAGTAGTAGTAGTAGCAGTAGTAGTAGTAGTAGTAGTAGTAGTAGTATTGTTGTTAATACTGGTAGTAGTACGTTTTCGTCTGTATATATATATATATATATATATGTTTATACATATATTATATATATATATGTATATGTAGTAGTAGTAGTAGTAGTAGTAGTAGTAGTATTGTTAATACTGGTAGTAGTACGTTTTTGTCTGTATATATATAAATGTTTATACGTATACTATATATATATGTATATATGTAGTAGTAGTAGTATTGTTGTTAATACTGGTAGTAGTACGTTTTTGTCTGTATATATATATATATATATATATATATATATGTATGTGTATATATATATATATATATACATATATATATATATATATATATATATATATATGTATCCAGATAAATATATGCATGGATATTATAAAGTTACAATTATTTCGATTTCAAAAAGACAATTTAATGAAGCTTTTTTTCGATGAACCATCCGTGAATAGCTAATTCGTCCAGTTCCATGCATATAAGAGATACTTGAATGACACTTTTTTCATCCATGAGGAGAATAGTAACTTTGAAGACTTACTGCGAGAGTTCGACGAATGTTACAAGTCAGTTAAATTAACCATGGAAAGTGAGAGTAATTCAGAATTCCACTTCCTGGACGTTCGATGGGGAAGACATTATATCCCCGAAAGAGATTGGCTTATAGGCAACAAACCTGGAATGGACAACATACTCATTTTTGGAGCTGCGTTCCACTAATCAATAAGAGAAATCTAGTTTATTCACTATCCATGCGCATTCAAAGAACTTGTACAGACGATGCAGTAAATGAGGAGCTGAAAGTACTTCTAACAATGTTCACCGAAAATGGTCATCCTTCAAGTTTCATTGAGAGGAACATTAAGCCTAAGAATTTCAAAGAAAATCCTACGGTTTCAAAGAAGAGGGTTTAATGAATATTGGATCCAAGTGAGATACAATGCCAGAGATACTGAAGAATCGACTATGCAAAGCACTAAATAAGACCTTCTTTACCGCCCAGCTTTGTTTTCGCCAGTCAACCATTGATTAGACGTTGTGTAAAGGATAAATTACCGCATTGGACCACCTACTTGTGTGTTTACCAATTCACCTATTTTAGTGGAGCTGATTACATAGACCACACAAAGCCTGTTCTTTTCAAGAGCATCTCCGAACGCCACCCTGCACAGCTATCTAAAAGAGTCTGAAACAATCAACAGCTCGATCTTTGAGAATTTGGTTAACTATGGTCACTTGACTCCACGAGAATCTTCTTTCAAAATCATTTATAAGATGAAATTAAAAATTCCAAAGGGAGTGTATATTCGCCACCTCAATACAGCAGTAGCTTTGATAGTCCATCGGTTAAAGCCTGATCTTTACGTTTAAAAGGGATACAATCAATCTCTGATTTTACCTTGGTCGTAATCCCCCTAAAGCACTTCATTCATTTCTTTGTTTACTGTTTAATTTATTGTGATCCTCTAAGCAGTTTTTGATGACTTTCTAGCCAATATCACCCTGTGACTTTATTGACCTTTCTTAATGACTTTATTTTGACCCATTAGCAACTGATAGATATATATTTTGTTCTGACTATGACTACGATTGTACAGATTTTAAAAAGAAGTTTGTCGAGAAAACTTCCTTCGTTGAGTTGCCTTTTCTCGATTTTTTATTATGTAATGGGACTATTTCGATGGTTGAAGCATAGCGAAGTAAGAGGACTTCTATGGTGAATTCCAACTTGAAATCAATTAACGAATCTACATAAGTCTCTAGACTGAATAAGTCTACCGCTCATTAGTGACTAGCTTCGAGAGATGATTCCTGAAGTTCTAATGAGTTGTGACAAGTGAAGTCAACCAAGTGGAACAAAAAGGATAGTTACTCAACGAAGACGCTGGATGGAGGTGGCTCTATATCGTGAACTGAGAGAAATAGGAAATAAAGACCAGCGGATTTCCACATAGTGGCTCAACAAAAGCGCGCTGGCCGCGGACCCTGAAGGTCCACGGTTCGACCCATAAGGTGGTGGGGTAATAGATGCTCATTGTTGAGGAGTCCCACACTAGGACGAAACAGCTATCCAGTGCTTCCAGGTTCTCGATGTTCCTCCAACTGAAATCAGTCCATGGTAAATTCCAACCTGGAACCAACAGCCTATTTAACCCATTTATACTAGTCCACTTCCCTTTTATTATGCAATGTAAGTTGACCTTTGACCAGAAATCACAGAATGTTCTATTCCCCCACTATAAGCTCACGAACGTAGGCTGAGGAAAATAAGTTAATCGAGATGAAAATTATCTTCCCTCACTGCGGTCATCTCTTTTCGTATAAAATGAATGTGATAAATTAAAGCACTTATATTAATAGCACAGTAGTGATGTATTCAGTGCTATGGAGGACTTATCTGATAACGGCGTACTCAAAAAATATCTTTAGATAATCGATACATATAAACCTGGCAACCGATTAGTGTAACACAAAAGTGGATTGAATGGCGGTTTGCCTTTCCAGTTAGATTTACAGTCAATGTTTCTTTGGATCAATTCCAGCTCAGTGAGAATAGCTGATCATTAAGCTTTAAAGACATCTGTCTGAAGTCAGCAATACGCAAGTAGCTCAGCTATCTGTTTGCAAATATCTTCACTATTACTTCGAAAAATGCCAGCAACCTGGCAGAAAAAGATGACTTTTTCCTTATCATTGACAGTCTACTAGTACTGAGCAGAAGTCCAATAAATCAACTTAACAATCAGAAGTGATATTGAGAAAACTACTACACTTAACAATAATTTATCCATTGGCAAATATTCTCTTGTACGTATGTCATTCCGAAAACTTTATATTTTCATCCAGTGTTGTATGCTCACCTGGCCTTATTTCACATCAATTGATCATTCTCACTTTCAACGTCGCTATATATACTACTTCCATGTATTCTTATAAGTAGTTTTCTCTACAGTACTGGTACTACTACCCAATCTAACAGTGCAAAACTCTTATCTAATACAGTAACCACGAAAAAATCTCATTAACCAAAGTAAATTGTTAGCTGCTCTTAATCTCATCGTTGTACATCCGACTTGCGTGACAAAGTGAAAACCGCTTGAAACAACTGGAATACACCAGTGTGATAGTCAAGTTTGATTGTCATCACAACTAAATGACAAACGAGTAATAAAAAATATGCTAATTAGAAAATAAAATCAACGCACTACAAAATTGTGAATCAACATACAAATTGGCATAGGTGGAATGTTTACAAGGTATGATTATGAATGTGAACAGTTCGAATGTATAGACCGAATGAAGGGAGATATAAATAGAGGAAAGGGGACATTGGCATTCTCACTAATCATGGAAAAAACGAACAAATAAACGTGTGCAAAACAATTAACTGATTCAACATTTGGAAAAAAAAGTTTTCATGTATCAAAAATAAGGTTGCATATTCACTCATTCATCTGTTGATTTACTCATGATAAGAGTTATTGTGAAACTGAGCGTATTACATCTAGGAAGTGATTATAAATGGAAAGAGAGTTATCCTGTAAAAATCAGCAAGCATACAATAACAGACAGGAAAATCAATTTGGTTTTTGACTGTTTATCACTTGAGCTAAATGAATCATTTGTCATTAATGAGTTATTTAAACAGTCCAGTCATATTATTGTTATTTTGCGCGCTAAATTGAAACAAACTTATACTTGCTATGTTCCACAGGCAGAGGGGAAAGGTAAGAAATGGGTAAAGAAGGATGAACTTGGAGTTCAACATCTATTGACACTCAGGTATAATTTCCTCGAGTAATTTCACCAAATTATCAATTCCAATTAAATAGCCGTCTTCATGATTACCATAATGCCATTGGGAACGATGATTTAAACGTAATCGATTGTCAGATGGACAGGCAATCTTAGCGAAATCAATCAACCAGACATTAGCATAACCTGACTCATCGTGAACGAATAATAAGGAGGAGCCAATAAACTGCAATAGAATAAGAGAACATTTTTCATAAAAATTGAAAAATAACTTCATTAATTTATCGTATACAGAAAAACAATTTATACAAGACTTATTAGTGAAATGGATCCGTCAGAACAAGAATTATTAACAACTGCGTGCTGTGATACAACTACACTAAGTAACTAGTTGGTTAGCACTTCGAGGTTTCATCCAGTAGTTACCGTTAGATAGCAACAGATAATAAGGAAATTTCTTCACTGCAAATATCCAAATATACTAACTAAATGTTATATATAGATATACCACATGCACAATTCGAGACTAACAAGCAAGCTTGAAAAAATTATAGTCACAGATAGCCTTTGACGTCAGTGTTTAGTAGTTAACCTTAACAAGCATTCGGTTAAGGAGAAAAATGAAGGGGAAAAAGCGTAAACGGTGCCTGAAACAAACCACAGTACAGATGGTGCTCTCTGAGCTTTTATATTTTGTTGTGAACGCTCAGTGACATTTCCAGCACTAACTTCATACAGAAGTGAAGCATATTCGAATGCTTAGTATTTTTATTAACCTTCGACGTTGTTTAATTGTAAGTTTGGGAAGAAATTGTTTATCACACCCTGACCCCGTTGACCTTAAATTTATTTCCTTGATAGAGTGAAATTGTGTTCTGTTGTTGTCACATTGTGCATCATTATTAACTAATCCGGTTAATTTGCCATTGGACAAAACCCAAGGTCAATAAAAACAATCTAAACATGCGAATATTCTTTATTTATTCATCAGGTTAGTGGTGATGTCACCAAGCCTGGTAATGAAATATTCGCGATAAAATAACAAAGCTCAGAGAACACCAAAACACCATTATCCTCATCCTGAGCTACAAATCTTTTACATCACACCACAGTTCTTTGCACTATAATGCCAATACTATTGGTAATGGCAGTAATGGTAAGAAGAATATTCAATGAACGCATCGAACGGCAGCCTGCTTAAACCTTGGGCTACCAAATTTATCCATCGAACATTTTTCACCAAGTTCTTTCTTTTCAATTTGTTTTAGTCAGTTGAATATGTCCTTAGAACGTATCATGCACCTATGCACATTTTTAAAGTTTTCAACTCTCCGTTTCTCGAGCCAATAACAAAATAGAGAAACGGACTTTTCAGTGCACAAAAGCACATCATATCCGTCAGGTGCTCAGCTTGAGTTTAAGGTTTTTGTACCGTACGAATGAACCAGCACCACCAAAATTACGCTCTCATTTATGTTGATTCTTCATTATGGACCGGACGCTTACCCAGAATGAGCTGGCTATTTCACATTATTGTCTTGAATACCGTTATTATTAATATCATTTCGATACGATAACAGTTCCATCTGAAAGTATTGTTCTGGGAGTGAATTTATTGAAAAATTACATACTCAGAATTCCATATTGTCATACGAATTGTTTGGAATAAAGCGATTATCATTATTATATAGTCAATATTTTATTCTTACTTTGTGCAGTAGGTGCATTTACAAATTTTTTTATTGTCAACATACTTGTGCAACTAAGAGTACAACATAGATACGTAATATGAGGAACTCAGAAACTGTGTGATAATATGGAGACATATCAACAGGAAAAGAATAATATCACAACGCATAGAAAGTACAGAAAGATGAAAGTTATTGAAGGGCTGTTTGGTTGTTTCTTTCTACTAAGAAATTCTCCTCCGATATCGAACTCGGTGTCTTTAAATATGACGGTATTCGGTTATGAGCGAGTGAGAATCTATAATTAAACCACATGGCACTCAAGCTGTAGTAAAACAACCTTTGTTATCTTGGTTACGAACTATATTTATTTCCCTTCCAAGCTGTAACTAAAATATATTACGGTTTTCTGTTTGGATTGCTATAATATAATCTCCGATTTATGTAACCAAATTTCAGTAAGCTTGTTATTCAAACAAATAGCTAAAATCAACATTACAAGTTGGTGAATATTGGAAATCCAACCTAAATGATTGCGAATTTGTTTGATTAATTACAGTTAACTGTTTTATAAGGGTCAAACAAGTACGAAATATGATATCCTTCAATTATATACACAGTTTTACATTGTTTTTTTGCATGGTAATTTATTTTTATCGCTATTTTGGCTGATTCAAACACAAAGTACTTTAAGGATATGTTACTACTTGTGATAAGTTCTGATGACTCCGTCGTTTCTAATTTCGAATAATATAACAATTAACTGCATCATCAAATACATAACAAGGTGAAACCAATACATTCCTAACAGGGTATCTAGACTTAAGGATTTCTCATCCAATGTCAGTTAGGATGGCTTAGTCAAATGTCTAAATAATAGAGCCGGAAAACTCAGTAGTCAGTGCAAAGAATTGACACATATAAAAGAAGCAGTATTAATTATTAATTATCGCCTGCAGTTTATTAAAAAATTCATACTAACACATAAGAAACGAAATAGTAACAGTGACACGAGTCCACAGCCTTCATTGTGTTATTACATAACGGATGAGTATCAGAAACGTTGAGTAGGATTCTCAACAAAGCTGGAATTAGGGTGGCATTTAAATCTACAAACTCACTCAGAGATTGGCTAAAGGATCCGATAGAACAAGTTTTTCATTTCACCTTCAACCATCATCCGGTATCACTACTAGTCTGCCAAACTACGGCTATCTCAGGTAGTCAAAATGAGAATTAAGTAGCCAAACACTCTAATCTACCAAATTCCATGCAGTGATCGTGAGGTCAAGTACATAAGTTAAACTAGACGGTCGGGGTCAGTGAGGTTAGTGGAATATAGGAATTTAGTGGAATATAGAATGACAGATCCCAATAAGATCAGTAACCTAGAAAAAAACTCGACCATTGCAATGCATGCATTAGCTCACAACCACACAATAGGGTGGGATGAAACCACCTTACTGAATGTTCAATGTAATTAGGTGGAGAGAACGATTAACTACTGGATTTCTGTTCATCGAACACATGTAATAGGAATGACGAAACACCTATACCAGAGATATGGAAAACCTTACTACTGAAAACTACAACTTAAAACAAAGTATATGAGATGGGTGGTAGGACTAAAAAATTAGATGTCGAAACTAGTGTGATTACATTGATAATGATTATGAGCAATAATTTATGCTTGAGACGTTAGGCAGTATGTCTGCTGTTAACAAAACATTGTCATCTGCACAGCGTTCAACCTGAATTCACTTTCTGAACAAAAATGGCCATACCAGACTCAGTGAATACGCTAGAATTCAACCCATACAGAAAGTCAAGACTCCAAGTCAGTTCTGTCTTGTAACAAATAAGATTAATGTCCTCTTCTCCATACAGGATGACCAGATTGCTGCATCATATTAAGTCTATACACCCTTTCATATACTTACTATATTGGTTTAGCCTCTGTTTATCCACTTACTTCATCCTTTAGTATGATGCTGTTTCCTTGGTTATTATCAGCATTATCATCTATATTACAACAGCTCTAATCAACGTGATGATTTTTATTATTTCCATTATTATTACCATCGTTAAATTTAAAACACTGACAGATAAGTTTATATAATTCGTCTGACTTTTTAAAACATATATTTAGTTATTGATATTAGAGTAAAGCTTGAAGAGGATCTAATCGAAAACAACATTGTTCGCTAGTGTTTTTTTTCTTCTAAAAACCAATATATCAACACTGTCGAGTTAAATCACTATTGTTCTCTTATGCAGAAGTGTTTTGTAAATGACTGAGTGCACCAACAAGAGAAAATAGCTTCACAAAAAAGTGCATTCCAACCACAATAAACAGACACATTCTCACTAAGATACACGCCACTTACCTTTAATTAAGGAATTTCAAACAAAGAAAAACGAGTTTCATGATGAAAATAAAAAGCAGATGTGTTTACCACCGGTATCAATTTATTCAGAAGAAAAAACTAACGACAGACTGTTTGTCCTCTATGAAGATACATATCACGTCAGATTCTCCAGTTGAAAAAAAAAACGAAGAGGTTAGTAAGGCGAGCAACAGTCTGTTGGCGAAAATCCTACCTGCGTTAGGAGGACATAACATCAGAATAAAATGTTCAACTGGCACATTACCATACAAAAAGAAATCCTAGGTTTGTAGAATGCATACTAGAGTCACCCAATGACTGAAATTGCTCTGAAAGTAGAGCACAAAGGACTTTAAAACCAATATCCAATCACAGAAAATCTTTGTCATAGTAAGTGGTACGACTTCGTACAGAAATTTAAATCTAAATGCAACTCAACAACTACAGGATGCACCTTCGTGCAGCAGTTAATGAGCCACACTTATTGTGTAAGGACTAACGAGATTACCTAGTCACCAAGACCCAGGTATGTGGAGCGAGTTTCCAATTCATAACTCGCTAGCTGAAAATCGACTGTCTGAACCAATGACCCACAGAGTTCTAAATGCAGAAAAATAGAAACATGCTGAAACAGATTAGAAAATAAAATAATTCAATGCATATTTAGAAAAGACTGTAACAATGTTGTATCCGCCTATCCTACTACATTAAACCTTCCTTAGGAACGAATTACTGTTGAAACAGGCTTCAGCTAATATCATTTGTGGTGGAATAGCAACCAAACAAATAAGAAGGTAAGTCGATATCGACATAGAACCCAGCAATATCGCGTAAAGGTTCAAGTTGCAGCACCATTTATCAACAAATCAAGATACAAGGGAACAAAAGAGAATGAAAATGATTAAATATAAAGCCATAGGGTGACAAGAAGAGAGGGCAACACAAATACGGAATTATGGTGTGACGGTTAGAATAAAGATAAGACAAGGATGCCTCTGCATTAAAAAGATAGATTCTCAGACAACATATCACCTGGAATTTTCAACTACACAATTCGATTATAACGTGGACCTCAATCAAGAAGTCTATATTCCCCTTCAGGGCTAAGAACGAGATTCAGAGACTTTATGGACTAATGTCAAGTTTTAGCTTGATCACCCTTGGCCTATTTTCAACCTTACCCTACATCAGCTAGAATCGTGAGTCGGCAAAGATGGTAATTGAGCATACACATAACCAATGAGTCAGCCAGTTAGCATCAACATGGGATCTGGGATTGCTGCGTAACGGTACAAGTTGCCACAACCCATCATGGTAAAAAGTATCATGATGGACAGAAAAATAAGAAAGAAATCAACTTAAATTAGTAGAAAGTCACTAAAAAATAGTAGAGATGAAACAATA
The DNA here is from genome assembly GCA_944470555.2 of Heterobilharzia americana. NCBI lineage: Eukaryota > Metazoa > Platyhelminthes > Trematoda > Strigeidida > Schistosomatidae > Heterobilharzia > Heterobilharzia americana. The sequence goes on from OX104127.1 coordinate 151,496,801, forward strand.
ACGAAATTCGGCATGAATACTACAATAAAGATAATGTGCGAATGCATCTGAGACATTCAGATCGATTCGGAGCCATACCACCTAAAGTCTCTCATCACCGATTTTGCCACGTCTAGCCACTTTAGTTGTGTCCATGTAGGCTCCATTAACATAATACAAGTCGATAATTTACAACATAGCACAACACAAGCGTCAAAAAAAACACCAAATTTTCTGGATAACAACATTCAGGAACAAGAAAACAAACCTCATGGCTGGCAAAGAATTCAGAGATTTCCAATGTGGTTCTTAGTTGTAGCAATCGAATCAGATAGTTTTGCTGAATAAAATAACAAAACAGAGTATAAAATTTACTAATTCGTTTATTCCTAAGATGCCTTAATGAAAGGCTGTGACTTTAATACATGCAAAATCAGAACATTCATCACAATACTGATAGATATTGAACATTTAACTCTAGTTAATTGGAAATCCGTACAAAACTATTACAGGTAAGTTCTCATTACGGACCGATAGATTAGCTAGAAAAAGACTGAAAACTTGGGCGCAGTGGTTGGAAAACTATTCATCCTTTTTCAAACTCCTAGACAGCACTAAAAAGAACATGATCAAAGGAACCAATAATTAACTAAGGCAACTGGACTACTTTTAAATCTTGCTGAAGAACATTCTTGAGAGATGCTTTTCTGCATCCCCCACTTAATCACATTGAACTACACTTATATATATATATATATATATATATATATATATATATATATATATATATATATATATCATATTTGTTAGGGTATTAAAACGTAGGTGCTATAGCAGATTTTCGAATATAGCCGATACTATTCCGAAAGTCGCTTTTTTATTGGAAGATAACATCGACATCACCTTTATGAAATCCTACATAGTAAGCTGTAGCTTCGTTACTGATTTCGAAAAGATGAATGTTTAGTAGAAAGTAACTGGTTAAAAATTTGAAACGTAATGCTTATTTCGACTTTTGTACGGTTCCTTGATAATGCAGGAACATGGATGGTCAGTGGTATGGAATGACACACATTCTGTCTAGCTTTTCTCGACACCAGCTAACGAAAAAACGCTTCTCGAATAGAACAGTTTAATAGATAAATTGCGGAAAAGAGAAAAACAAATAACGTATTTCAGTTCGTAGGTTTGCAGAGCTCTGATTATTGATTTCAGGTTGGTATTTATCATGGAGTGAAATCAGTTGAACAACAATTGGAAACGTGAGAACATTGGACAACTGTTGCGTCCTAGTATTGGACTCCTCAGAAATGCGTATCCATGCCCCCATGAGAAGTAAAACTCAGGACCTGCAAGTTGCATGGTTAGCACGTTACTACTGGGTGCCAATGGTAGCGTGCTAGTCGTGGAACTTGAAGGTCTTAGGTTCGACCCCTGGTAGGGTTATGGGTGCACACAGCTGAAGACTTTCATGATAGGACTGGACAGATAGATGTCCAGTGCTCCCGGGTTTCCAATGGTTCTCTAACTGATGTCAGTCCGTAATGAATATCAACCCGAAATTAATAAATAATGCATTTAAATAAACACTAACCAACAAGAAGAAATCAACCGATAGGAGTTGAAAAAACAAATACGCTACTGATAAAAAGCAATACAGAGTAATTTGGTGCAAAACCACAGTATAGAATTCGAAAGATGTAGAAAATTCTAACTACTGACGGACCGTATCAGTACTCAGCAAGCTCTTCAAAACTAAAGAACGCATTAGCACAACTAAAAAACTTATCGTGATCAAATACGTATGAACAAAAATTGTTAAAGTATTAAAGCGTAATCAACAGTGGTGGTGATAAATACACTTGGTGCTAAATGTAACCAGTCCTACAAGAAATGACCTGAACCGGTACACATACTTATAAAAATACATCAGTTGATAGTCACGAACCGAACTATTTTACTACACAACTTCCCTATCAAATTTCTATGCCACATAGTTAGTAGCTCGAAGGCTTGTTAAAGAAATGCTCCATGTAATAAAACTTATGACAACCACACACACACACACACACACACACACACACACACACACACACACACACACACACACACACACACACAAAGGGAAAGGAATTGAAAGTCAGACCCCTTCATAAATTTCAGCAAAATAAAGTGAAGAAGTGGTTTATCGGAAGCGTGTGATGTAGTAGCGCAATATATTTCGAACAACCTGGTCACACTTATAATGCATATCTACACGAAATAAAACAAAGGGTAAGTGGGTCCCCATAAATAACCCGTGCAGTGAAGGGTCAGACTGTTGGTTCAGATGGAAATGTAAAGATAGCATATTGATAAACCTTGCTGTTTAAGCTTAGCTACCAAAGAAGGTTTAACGTGATAACAGACTATCTTTCAATGGACAAATAATACCTTGGGGTAGGAAACACAAACGCTTATCAAATTATTAGTAGACGACAATTATTTTGGGAATGACATCTTCTGGTTTAAACCAGAAGACGACAATTATCTCATAAAATTTATTATTCATGCTGGAAATGTCGAACAAAGAAGGAACATTGTTCATTCAATTCCAAAGAAAGATATCTATATTACGCTAACATATATTAGTGATTCATAGAGTCTGACCATCAAACAAAGGCTTCAGTCAGCCATACTATGCAGTGAAGGGAAATCGACATCATAGAGAGAAAGAGAGACTTATGTACTCCTGTAAACCACCGCAGTATTTGAATGATGAGGTTACATTCATTTTACATGTACGTGGGTCAAAAGTATAAGGAAGATACTTTGATCAGTGCAAATAATGGCTACAATAGCAAGTCAAATCGATTGATCCCAGTGACCCAACCAATAGATGTTCAATCCTGTCTATACATAACTAAACACATCATAGAAACGGATCGTAAAGTTCAACCCTATAAGTCTTTCAAACTTATTTACAAAACCGACTATAGGCATATACTTTCTGGACGTCTAGCTATAAGGAAGCTCAAACCTTCTGTATGTAATCGAAAACAATTTGTTATAACATGAAACATCCCTTGTTTCTGCTTCGATGTCAAGGGTGATTGATATGCCACCTTTCCCTTCCCATCTAAACTAACAATTCAACCCTTTAATACGTCAATTATTTATCAGATCCATTTATTTTTTGTTAAGTTTCATGCAGATATGCATGAGAAGTAAGCGGGTGTGACCAGATTGTTCGAAATATATTGCACTGCTTCATCATATACTTCCGATAAACCATGTCTTCGTTATGTTTTGCAGAAATTTATAGAGGGAAGGAATGGTGGGAGAAATAAACAAATTCCCCTTTCAAGAAAATGAAAAGAAACGAAACAACTTAACAGCACTTACAGCAATTAGTTTACGAGACTTGACAAAGATTTTGATATGTCTTGTCAACTCATTCCATGCACAAGTGTGTTGAAAATCTCGCCTAGTACATTCACCATAATTCTGGAATAAATAGGTAAGAATAAGCACAGAATTTTTATATTGTATGAACTAATTCACAAGTTGAAAACATTCCACTGCAACTGTAACAATGCAGAAAAAAGACATACGAATGGGTAAATATATTTTGCTGGTGTACCAGTAAGCAGTGTAGCACGTTGGTAGTTACCGCAGTGCACTGGTGGTAATTGATATTTCTCAATGAAAGTATTTTATATAGGTGTACCAATGTCACATTGATATGATTATGAGCAATAATTTATGCTTGGAAGTATTTAACTCTTATCGCAGTTATTCCATTCGTTTTAATACACGAAACGCTACTTTGACGAATTAGAAGTAGTTAACAAAGGTTCAATTTTTAGGTAATGGTGGATAGCGGCTAGCAGTAGAATCCGAAACAAGCGTTTCGTCCTATTTGGGACTCGTCGACAAGATTTGCCTGCCTACCAATGAGCGGCGTTATTCCCACCAGGACTCGAACCCGAGGTCAATCGCTTCTGGCCATTGAGTCACGATAGCCACTTTTTGTGCGACGAGTGTAGTTTTTATGCTGTTGCTTGTAGTACCCCGTCGTTGATTAGATCTAATTGACCGGTCTCCATTGACATATAGGCTCCTCCGCAGACACCTCAATATAGCTCGTCGTTCCAATTTTATGATCTACGTGGGAACACCATCACTTGCAGTGAGGCAGATACATCTAGCTGACAACTCCCAAATGAGACGAGACGCCCATCCTGGATTCTGCTGCTAGTCATTATCCAGAATTAATATATAATTGAAACACAGGCAATATCAAGACATCCGCGCAGGAGCGCATATGGCAATATAGACCTATCAATTCGGTCCAGTCTACTTAACACAAGGTCAAGAAGAGGAGCAGATGTAGGTTCAGACCACTATCTAGTGCAAGGAACCTTCCAAATCAAGTTAAAAGCCTTCAAGGAAGCTGGTGATAGACCTCAACTCAAGTACAACACTCGGAAACTGAAGGATGAAACTACAAAGGAGATCTTCAAGGCAGCCATCAAGACAAAATGGGAGACATCGAGCAACATCCCTGAAGAAACCTGTGTGGAAGAACACTGGAAGTCTTTGAAAGCTATATGGAAAGAAACCTGCACAACAGTATTAGGAAGGAAGAAGAAAGAAGACAAGGAATGGATCTCGACGGATACCTGGAAGCTGATAGAGGAGAGGAGGATAGTGAAGCAGAAGATAAACCAGTGCAAGGATGCTCAACGACAAGATGAACTGAGCACAATGTATAAAACACTTCACGGGACAAAGAAGTGAAGAAGAGTGCACGGAAAGACAAAAGACACTTCTACGAAACACTGGCAGGTGAAGCAGAACAGGCTGCAGGTAAGAGAGACCTGACGACATTGTATCAAATAACCAGGTTGCTATCAGGGAAGAGACCAACACAGATGAAACCAATAAAAGATGAAGAAGGAAACTTAATTACAAAAGAAGAAAAACAGAGGAAACGATAAGCCGACCACTTCAAGAAGCTCTTGAATCGACCACCACCTGCACTTCGTCCAGAAATACCACCTGCAGCCGCTGAATTACAAGTGAACATAAATCCCCCAACGAAAATGGAAGTCCTGAACGCCATAAAGCTACTGAAATGCGGGAAAGCAGCAGGACCAGATGGAATACCGCCAGAAGCACTGAGAACAGATGCAGAGACAACAGCGGACATGCTCACACCACTATTGCAGAAGATGTGGAAGGAAGAGAAGGTACCTGTACATTGATTAGAAGAAGGGTTACCTTGTCAAACTGCCGAAGAAGGGAGACCTCAGTGCTTGCAAGAACTGGCGCGGAATCTATCTCCTGTCCACCCCAAGTAAAATATTAAGCCGCATCATCCTAGAGAGGCTTAAAGACGCACTGGATTCAAAACTACGACCAGAACAGGCAGGCTTCAGGAAGTACAAATCATGTGCAGACCAAATTGCAACGCTTCGCATCATCATAGAACAGAGCGTAGAATGGCAATCAGCTCTCTACCTCAACTTCATCGACTTTGAGAAGGCCTTTGACAGCGTCGACCGAGAAGTAATTTGGAAACTGCTTCAATACTACGGAGTACCGCAAACCTTTATCCGCCTCATTCAACAACTATATAAAGATGCCACATGCCAAGTAATCCACAATGGGAAGCTCAGTGATGCCTTTGAAGTGAAGACAGGAGTGAAACAAGGTTGCCTACTATCCCCCATGATATTCCTTATTGTGGTGGACTGGATCATGCAGCAAACAGTAGGCAGCGAGAAGAGGGGGATACACTGGACGACGGAAAAGAACCTAGAAGACTTGGATTTCGCCGATGACTTGTGTCTAATGTCACACAAACTTGAAGATCTGCAGGCAAAAACTAACAAGTTGATAGAAGAGGCAGCGAAGACGGGACTTCAAGTGAATATAGAGAAGACAGAAGTGATGAAGATACCGCACCACCACCATCAACAACAACAACAAACTGCAATCACCGTCAACGGGAGAAACTTGAAGGAAGTAACCTCCTTCACTTATCTAGGAAGCACTGTTTCAACTACAGGCGGGACGGACGAGGACGTCAAAGTCAGAATCGGAAAAGCAAGACAGGCGTTCATTAGCCTGAAACCAGTGTGGAGATCTTCTGCACTCAGCATGCGGAACAAGATACGGATTTTCAACACCAACGTCAAGTCAGTGCTCTTGTATGGCTCAGAGACTTGGCGCGTCACGAAAGGTATTTCCAATAAACTACAGACATTCATCAACAACTGCTTACGCTCGCTGCTGAAGATCAGATGGCCAGAAAAAATAAGCAACAAGGAACTCTGGGAACGAACCAACCAAGAACCTATCACGCAACAAATATGCAGGAAGAAGTGGAGATGGATTGGCCATGCACTGAGAAGGCCGACTGAGGACATCACGCGTCAGGCCCTCGAGTGGAATCCCCATGGGAAGCGACGAGTTGGACGTCCGAGAGTGACATGGAGGAGGTCGTGCGAGGAGGAAATGAGAGCTCCTGGGCTGTCGTGGGACCAGGTTCAAAAGATCTCAGAGAACAGAGGTCACTGGAGGCGTGCTACTGAAGCCCTATGTTCCACTAGGAACCCAAGGGACTAATAATAATAATAATAATAATTCGGTCCAATCAACGACGGGGTAATAAAAGCAACAACATAACGAACGTTCCACTTACAATGATAAATCTGAATAATGAGTAACGGTACTAAATAATAAGCTAAGAATAAAAACACGGCTGAATTCAGTCAACAAAGTTATTATTCTGCGCTGATTAAGGCATGCCGTTTCGCATAATGCATGCTACTTTACTAACTAATGTGACAGATTTCAGATCACAGCATGACACCGATCCACTAACTGTTAGTCTGAGGTACGTGGAGACTTCGTAAAGAACAAAAACGTCACCAAAATCGATGGTGCTATGGCTGAAATTCGATAAACCGATATAGGTGTGTGCATTCTGCATCTTGCCATCAATGATGACCATTTTATTTGAAATATAGCTTCCCTTATGAATTTAGACAAAACAATAAGATGTAATTTGTTTCAATTGTGTAATGTATTTGTGCAACACATTCCGAACAATCTGATCATACAGGTAATTTTATAAGGCATTTTCATCAATAATCTTGTTTCCCCTTTCAACGTATCGACTGAGCATATTTCTTCAACTCCATTACATGGGCGCCTCACTAGGCTTCGTTTACACTGGACTGGACAGAAACATTGATCATCTAAACACTATCCTGTCTATGTGAGCTTTCTATAGACAAATCCTCTTATTGACCCATCTCGCTGTCGACTGATCAATACGTCCAAGAAAAATTAGCAGTTATCATTCTCTTCTACACTTGTAAAGAACATAGTATTCTGTACTTCGTTCATTCGTTTTGGAACTGAAGTGACATAACCTGGATCATCAATTAAGATATCATCCACACATCGTTTATAAAACGGGAATTTTCTAATGAAGTGGTCAGATACCTTTTCAACATGTAACAATTAGTATCTGCTAAAAGGAAACCCAAGGAGTTTTCCACACTAATATCATCAGTTGGATGGAAATATTCACCCCTAAATGCAAAGTTTTTAATCGTTAGTACATAAATGTAGTAAATGCTTTCAGTAAGGTAATGAAACTGGAATTGAAAAATGTAATCATACAAAATGGTATTTGTTCTGACTGACGGGACATAAGTGAATACGGAGGTAACATCAAAGGAAAACATAGCTTTACTTCTAGGGTTAATATCAATAAAGCAATCGATTAACTCAAGTCTCTTTCAAGATACGTCTTCCGAAGAACAGTCCTGACAAAATTTATTTTCAACATCAAGAATAGAAGGGATTTTACATCTGTTATCACTTTTAATTAAGATCACGATTCCTGAATCCTTATCAGGTTTGAGAATGGTTGCATCAGAATTTTGTAGTTTTTTTTACTACTCTGCTGAAATACTTGGTCATTCAAGTTCCTCGCTCTGGGTGATGAGCTATCTACATCAACTTGGCTTTCAACCAGACGCTCATTCATCATTTGAATTTGAAGTAAGAGGCTTAAGTTAGTTGGATAGATTTTGAAACTGCGTGGATCGCTTAATTTGAAAACCTCATACGAGGAACAAAAAAGTTTAGTCCAAAGGATAAAACTTTCTCCTGATAAGTCGATAATGTCGAATCAAATCGACATCCACTCAGCTACCTTGTGCACATTCGTGTGGTAGGCAATGAGCAACAGCAGGTGTGTGATAGCTAGTGATATTACCTGGCTGCCCAAACCAAGGTAGGTGGAGTGATATTCGAACCCCTGACCCGGCGGTTGAAAATCAACTCCGTAGGCCAATGAACTACAACTCCAGTCGATAATGTAGCATATGAGAAATATCAGGGATATATCTGCCCAGACTGATAGGGAAGAAATTAATGGTATTTTTATCTTCAGTTGAATTGCTGAACTAATCTGTATATTCCCTTCGCTATCCGAGCTAACATACTATAAAAGTGGCGTATTATTGATAATTCCGATTGAAAGAAGGAGGATGTACCAACTTGCCGTGCGAGTAATTCTTGAAGCTTTTTCATTCTCGATGATTATGTAAGACGAAATAAAACAGGAGATATCCGACTACAATTTATTGTATTTTAGCTATATGGGTTAAAACCCTGTGACATCCCTCCAGCTAATTAGTATCTCATCAGTCTTAACGCAAAAGGGGAATTCCAGTGCACAACATGTATGCGGCTGTTGAGTTGTACGCCAATTTCAAATGTAATCAATTTAATTCGTCGTATTCCATTACCATGTGTGAATGCATACGCTATGACGTCACAATCATCTTTACCATATGAAAACCGATGCACGATACTACTCAATTTCCCAAGACCGAATTAATGGTCACAGTGGTTATGAATCCGGTGTCTGAGAAGTGTGTCAAAGCAATTAAAACAACGCCACACATGGGAAAGTTTAAATGAAGTAACATACCTTAATTGCTTCTATGCGAAAACCAAACTCAGTCGTTGAGCTAATTGAATCACGCCACTGTAAGTAACGCAGCTTCGAAACACCTTTTTCATGATGTTCCTTCTCAGTAGGAGCATCCGGGGAGGTGGAAATCATCTTTAGGTACAAATCCTGATATTTTAAAAAGATTAAACGGGTTGAAAGAATACATAACATTATGAGAAAAGAGAAAAAGACTGAAAAACTTCTGATTCCGAATAACTATAGACACTGCCATCTAGCAGGGAAGAAATCGAAAATATACGAACATCATGGATTAAAGTGGTAAACTTACCGTACACTATTTTGCAAGGAGTCCATAATACATAACTGACAGGAAAAGAAAAGCCCCACAGACTTCTAAAAAATAGTACCTACGCAACAGATGAATATACTGGGGTGGTCTGCATAGATGAAAACTTCAACTAACAAGCATAATTAGGTGTCAAGCAGAAACGAATACTCAAATTAACGTATATATTCTCGAATACCTCCTTTAAACTTCCGCTTAGGGATATACAAATCCTACTCACCCTAAACTCACACCTTATAATTTTAGTGCTTACAGTTGTTGATAGGTGACATAGTACTTCGAAACCAGAACTAGCAGATACGGTTGCTAATTACCTTGCACAAAGTTAAGAATCATATGAAAAAAGATACAAAAGCTACATAATAATGAACTACAGGACGTTTATCTTTTTTGGCGATCAATCTAAAAAACCCATCATTTTTAATATTAGGCGTTCTTATTACCGCCTTTCAGGAAAAAAGTGTTTATTACAAACAACAACGCGTCACGAAAAGTATTTCCAACAAACTGCAGACATACACACCAATGGTTGCCGCCTACACTCGATACTGAAGACCAGGTGGCCGGAAAGAATAAGCAACAAGGAACTTACTCTGGCTGCCAACGAACCAACCAAGAACCCATCGCCCAACAAATAAGCAAAAGAAAGTGGAGATGGATCGGGTTGGGCATATACTGAGAAAACCGACTGGGGACATCACATGCTAGGCCTTCGAGTGGAATCCAAAGTGGAAACGACAAGTCGGGCATCTGAGGGTGAGATGGGGGAGATCGTGTAAGGAAGAAATGAAAGCTTATGGGTAGTCGTGGAGCGAGGTCCAAAAGGCTGCAGAGAAGAGAGTGAAATGGTGACATGCTACTGAAGCCCTATGTTCCACTAGGAACCCAAGGGACAAATAAAAAATAAACAAACTGTGATTCTAAGGTAAATTGACATGAAGTATTGAATGAAAGTTCTACATATGGTATGTAGGCTACCAGACGATAAGGTTGAAAAACAAGGCTAATTCTCATCAAACATAAGTGGTATTACGCAACTACCTAATAATATAATCCAGCTGACTGAACTAAGTATAGAAAGGAGTTGAGAGTTGAGAGACGGAAAATTGATAACAAGTTGTTAAGTCTGTAGTTAAGTATGAATGATGCTGAAGAATGTCAGCTATAGAAAACAGGCTTAACAAATAGTTAACTCATTAAATGCAGATAGCGAAAGCTATGGATATGAGATGATATGAACAGCTTATTTTCTTCCGCTACTAGGTTACTTGATTATCTGCACTCCCACATCACTTTGTGTATTTCACATTATTCGTTTCGTCGAGTAGTTGGAAGATGTAGCAGAGAGAAGTGATACACACCTGTTTCCAGTGGTAAATGAAGACGTGTTGGTTTAAGCAGATAATAACAACTGTTTTATAACAATATTCTAACAGCAAAGCTTTACGTCCAGTAACAAAAACTTCATACGACAAATTCAATATGACGCTTACTGCAGGAAAATAATAATAATAACTGAAAACATAGGTGGAAATCATTTATGTAACCATGAAATAACTTCAGATATTCTACCTGCAGGTATAAAACCCGTTCCCGAACGATAGCTGCTACCTCAAAGTGGTAGCTGGTCTTATATGTCATAATGACCCAACGATTTATACTGCTGGGACGCTCGCTTCCTCGAGGTCTTACTAGACCAGAAAGGTCAGTTGGGTAGTGGTAGAACGAAACGTAGTTACCACTATAATGTAAGTTGCTACGGCATAATGAACCCCTTCTGAAGCACGTATTTGGACAGCGATCGCGCATTGCTTTGGGGATGTGTATGTCTGCGCTTAAGTGGATGTCGAAAAACTAGAGCAGCAAGACTGTTTCAAGTGCAGCTTGACAGGCAAAAGGGGTCTTTTCAGCGAGAAACTGGCTACACAGTTATCAGAATACAACACATTCAGAAGAAGCCTGGCACCATCTCCAGTCTGCTGTGAAAACAACGTTGAAGACCGTAGTCGTCTCTCAGAAGGATGTTACAGAGGGTCAATGGATCTCAGCAGCTTCTACTGAATTAATGGATGTACGCGAACGCAGTCCTATAGGCTCCTAGCACAACAGGGAGCAGAAGAAGTTCAAATGTAAACGTACACGAACTCTACGCTATGACCGCGAACAGTGGTGGACAGTGAAAGTTGCAGAGAGAGAAAAAGCAGTGGTCATAGGTAAAAGCCTATAGCTATTGAAACTTATGAAGGAAACTGAAGCATAAATGTAAGTGGGTTAACAAGATTATATCGAAGAATGGGTTTTTGATTTACTCGCGGGGGAGTCGAATGGAAGGGTGGGGGAAACAGTTTAGTGCTCCAGATGTATTCACTCTGATTTCTTCCAAAGCATGAATGTTTGCACTAACCTTAATTTTTAAATTTCCTCTCTGCCATATACCTTTGTCTGTCCTGATATCAGTCTTTCCAATGCACTTGTTCATTCTGTACTACTATGAAGTATGTCAACTTGAACCGAACCACTTGTGTGCAAGGTTCTATGTTGACTTTGTCTATGTGTCGGTCCTCTAATTAGGAAGATGTCAGTAGTTCTTTTGCTACTTATGCTGTTCCCACACCCATATATACGACAACTGACTGATGTCCTATCGATTACAGGCAAAACTACAGCTTGAAGACCAGAAGTCTCTTTCTATCTCCATCTCTCAATCTCACTTGAGAAATGTTTCCATTTGAAAATGATGCGCTGTTTTGAGTCTATCAGTACTATTATGCTGCAAAAAGATATCGATTACCAACTTCTAATACAGTGTTACGATCAAAACCACCACCATCCTGTACATGATTTCAGAAAATGAATATTTCATCCTTTACCAAAGAAAGGAATGAAGACAATCCACTTACTTTTCGGATATTTGTCGAAAGATCTCCATCTGCAGAGACTTCACTTTCTGAGTAAGTACGCTGTCCTATTTTACAGTCCATCACTGATGGTGTTTTAAAGTTGTATAACAAGTCCTGCATTCTTAGAAAACCTGGAGACATATTATGTTTAGATGTTAAGAATTAAATACGGAGGCTGAAAAACGAATTAAGATGCAAATGAAAGACAGTAAATTCTTTCAGAGGAAATGCAGATGCCACTTGTTGACTTGAGGATTCGATTTTAAAGCAATGGGTCCAGCATTTGAATCCCACATCACCTACTTCGGCCAGGCAATCGGTTTGTATTACAAGCCCTCATACAAAAAGTATGGCTCATAGTCTAGTAAATAAACGTCTGTACCGGCTTCAGTTGCCTTAATCAATTAAGTCATAATCTGTAGGAACATTTTACCTCTACAATCTTTTTCACCTCGTTACTAAAATATTACGTTTTCTCACACATCAAATACTTCCATCTCTAAAATTCTAACTTCCTATTGCAAGCTTCAATCCCCTTAAGTATATTACGTCATTCAGCTTGGTAACTTAATATTGCTTCGATCTCAGTAGGTTTTCTCATTACTATTTTAGACACTGGGCAATTCTTTCTCCAAAGTCCTGATTTATGATCAAAAGTAAATATTGTTACGGATATTTTATGAAAGATTTCTTACCTGTTGCCAAGTAAATCTAACATTCACATGCGATTTTACAGCCTGAGAATTACATGGCTAAAAAGAGTGACTCTTCGCTGAACATCTTTGTTGTCACTTAATGGGCATTTTTAAACTACTTAATTGGTAACTTTCAAGATATACCTACAAGCTTATTTTAACATAGGTTATCTGAATAAACCCCTACCAATAGATGCAGGAAATTCGAATAGATATACCACTGCAAGATATGAAACATACTCAATGACATTGTAAAAGTAAACTGAATAAAACCGAAACACACTCAAGAACGCTGGACACACTCGTGCAGTAGCCAATAAGCCATACCTATTGTGTGAGGAATAATGACACAACCTGGCTGCTCAAACCTCCGTTGACAAAGTGGAGTTCGAACCGACGACCCAGTGGTCGAGTATCTACACCCCTGAGTCACGGCTCCACAACCAAAATAGGCAAAAAGAAACGTGTAAGAGAGAATATACTTTAATTAACAAACATTTACCCTTTAAAAATCAATCATATCAGAAAAGGATACGTTCACCATCCAACAATTTCTCGCCTTGATACTTGGGAACAAATGACCTGAGTGTATCAGACTGAAGCTGTAATAAACATTGCGCTTCACAGTGACAATAACGTTTTAAGACACTGCCTTTGCCATTAGATATCAGGCTACCTGAAAGAAAAAGTGTAACAATAGGAGGTTGTAAAATGAGTTCAGCCTTGTATTACAGGTGTGATTAGAATAAACAAAACGAGAGGGAAAAATGAACATTTTTCTTAATACGTAAATATTGATACCATATGAGTTAACTGAAATAAACAAGGTGCCCAAAGATAGAAGCATTAGAATACATCGAAAGATGGCTCAATTTATTCGAAAATGATCTTCAGATGGATCAAGACTGAAGTGATCACCATTAAATGTTAATTCTCCATTCTAAACCGGATACTAATCCAAAACCCGCTGATTGCTTCACATCATTACCTTTATGACGTTAATATTGTTCTGGGAGGAACTTTCTTGAAATATTACATGCTGAAAATTCCACACTGCGTAATACACATTATTTGAAATAAGACTATTATTATTATGTCCAAAGAGAAGTTACAGGATTGCAATGCTAAAATCTCATCGCTTCCCGATTTCCGGTTTTTTTATACCTTATATCAATCTGCGCTGAAGAATTCCTGAAGGATTTCCGAACTTATAAACCTGTCAGATGGAACATAAATAATGGTCACAAAAACTACACAGTAATAGCCATTTTTTTTACTTAACTAACGTTTTCGTAACTATACAATCTACATAGGCTTCAAACCCACACACACTTCCTGTACATATGAACTAATTAAGTTACTATATAAACACCAGAAATAACGCAATAAGGAAAGGAAAAGAGGCATCACTGACAGAGTCATATTACAGTGACTGCTATAAAAATAAGCAGTGATGAAGCTTCTTGTGTTGTATAAGAGAGAATAACAACAACAACACCAGTGGTATCATCATGGATTCCAACGACTTTTATACCCTGATAGACAGTATGGGACTTTGAAAACTCATCCCAAAGATGATGACTAACGGTACCTACCGTTTTTCTCGACAGACAATATTACGCTGGACTTCCTCTGGATGACAGTTGGTGCCACATTCAGGTAAATGTCTAGCTAATACCTCCCTCAATGCATACTTGATCTAATCCTGCAATCAGTCACATAGAAGCAGTACTGCTGTTTGTTTCCTGCATCCACTAAGGCGTAAACACATATGTGCCAGAATTAATGATCGAAGTTTAGGAGAGCCAATCCTACATAATTCTTCTCCGATAGTCATAAAATCTGTGTTTTTCATTGAGAGGAAATGTACTTCCTGATATTTTAAGTTGGGGTTGGCCAGACACAAGTGATTATCAAGACAAAATTGTACGAGATCAATATTGTCAGCTCGTCAGCAAGGAATAACGCAGATGCCTTGAAAATGCTGTTTCGACTGGTCCAGCCAACCTTATTGGATGCTTAAGTTACCAGCTGGTATGATTACATCTGAGAGCCTCGCTTTGTAGCGAAATTGGCAGCTTTTGGTGAAGTGAATCCTTCGAATCTCCAAAATGCAGCCAGTGGGTGCGTAGACAGAAACTACAAATAGATATCGATGAGTGTCACGGTTATTTATAGTTCTCCCAGATTCATTCTACCAAACAACGCACACACTACTAATCAATTCAGAAATGCACTTCCTGCTCTATAACTCAATGCCATTCTTATGCCCCAGTTCACCCGAACTACCCAACCTTAAAAATCCATGGACAGTAGTAAAATGAATTTCGCAGATTTCTCACATTGGTCTGGTAAAGCGAAATGTCATACTTAGATCAGATGGGCATGTTTCATAAACACAACCTTAGAAACCAGTGTTTTCATAAGTGCAACTAGTTGCTCGAATTGACCTGAGGTTTCCACGGTGAAAGTTACTAGGTAAGATTGGCTGTGAGGTTTTAGGAAACAACAAATTGTTCTGGTGACCTGAATTTTTTGTATGGCCGCAGGGTAAAAAGTTAAGGAAGATGTAGCAAGCATAATTCTGGAAACGGGAACAAGTGATGAAATCACAAGGGGAAAGTATGAAAAAAAGTTATGGTTAGATGAGTTGTGTTGTTGGCACCTTTACAAGTGCAACTGATACTTTCCAGTAGCCATACTGAGGAAGTAATTGTTTCTTTGAGCTATCTAAAGCAGCCCAATAGGCACTTACTTGAGGTCACCTACACACGGTTTATTTTGAAAGCATTCATGTTCGTAAAGTCGAATCGGTAGGGGAGGCAACATAAAGGTTCTACAGCGCATCTTTTTAATCCCTCTCCCCATATTGGGAAGACAACACATTTCTGTCTAATTAGCAGCGCGATTTCTCCCTCAGACCCTACGATGATAACCATGGTTAGTCTCATTGGTTAACCCACGTCTGACTTTCGATCAATGGGTTCTACGTTCGAACCCCACTCAAACTAATTAGGCCTGAGTGGTCAAGAACTATAACAAACTTTCACATAAGTTAGGTTCATACCTTATGAAATAAAATCCATGACTGGTTGACTTACATTATTTTAAGTTGGTAAAGAAGATGAGGAGTATGATGATGACAACTGCTTCGTGTTTTCCGGACTTTGAGGTTCGTTCATTTAGTGTCTTATGACTCATTCGGTCGACTGCTTACCAATTGCCTGAGGCCGACCGACAGCTGCTACCAAGAACGGCGGCCTGGCTTGCAAAATCGGACACCAACCATCACTCCCCAGAACACTGGAGTCTTTAGCCATGGATATATGCTGTCTCTCAGACACATACACACAACCTGACTGTAGCTAGTGAATTGACCACGGCTGGTCATAGTGGTGTATCTTTAAAACTCACCTTACGACTAACCGGAGACCCAAAGCCTAGCTATCGTAGACTAGCTGGTGTAGGCACAGCATTGAGTTGTGGAGTAGAAAGTGTTCTTTTCAATTTGATACCAGTCAGAAGTCCGCTATATGTTATTCCACTGAATGCATCTATAAAAACTAGGAAGGATCACAAGACTAGGCGATGCCCACTCAAACTCTCCACCTACACACCCACCAACTGTAGCTCGGATGATCGAAAGGAAGAGTTCTATGGGAAGCCGATACAGAAAGTAAAACGTTCAGGTGTAGTTACAATGACAGGTGACCCTAACGCCCAAGTAGGGAATCTGAGTCAATCGGAGAGAACGGTGATTGTCTGTTGCAATTTCGTTCCGACAATCACTTGTTTCTGGCAAGCACTAACTTTAAGCATAAGAAGAGACATTGTCTCACATGGCATCCACCGATATCTAACCAACATTGGACACAGATAGATAATATTGCTATAAGTCATCGTTGAAGAGGATCGGTGGAGGATTGCCTCTCTTTCTGGAGTGCCAGTGTAGACTCTGATCACGCGCTAGTACGGGCTCGTGTATGTCTGCGCCTTACTGGCCACAGAAAACAGGCGATAGTGAAGCCTGTTTATAGTCGCTTGAAAGATGAGAAGGTCAAGTCCGCATTTAGGGAAGAGGTAGCTAAGCATTTATCAGAACGTGACAGCAATATTCATCCTGAGGAAACTGAGTATGATATTAAGTCTGCTGTAGAAACAGCGTAAAGACAGTTGGTAACACAAACCGGAAGACTGACAAACGTCACTGGATTTCCGCGACGTCATTCGAACTGATTGATGCGAGAAGACTTATTCCAATTAAATCTCATCACAATGGAGAGGGAAAACAAACTGGACGTGAGTTGGCCAAGAGTCTTCGCGTCGATCGTGAGCAGTGGTGGGTGACGAAAGCGAGAGAGATGGAGAAGGCATCGTCGTTGGATAATATGGCAACTATTTAGGCCTATTAAGAATACCGGCAAGAAGACGATGACGAGTGAAATGATCGCCGGAGGAGACGGAAGGCTGACTACCTCCCAGGACAGATGGCTATAACGTTGGACAGAATACCTTGAAGCCCAGTCCAACTGGCTGCAGCAACGTTTCAGTTGCCTAAAATCCAGCCCGGACCTGAATGGTAGGACTCAGATTTGGTCTTCAAAACTCTTCTTGAAGTTGAGAAAGCTATACTGAATCTGAAACGACCGAAAGCATCAGGCCTTAACAGTTTGCTGTACGACGTTTTGAAGGATAGTGGTAGGAAATTGCTTCCTAAAATGACGGGGGAATCAGAGGCAGTGTCGTCACACTTGTTTACTTCTCCGATCATCAAAGTCTATGAGAAGGAAGAGAATGTTTCCTATGAATACCGTAGGGGAATCAGTTTGACTAATATTGCATTCAAGATCCTAGGTTCCATGGTTATCCGACGCCCAACTAGAGCTCGAGAACACCACACTCGAGTAAACCAAGCAGGTTTCAGAGCTGAACGAGGTTACATCGATCACATTTTGGTCCTCCAAGAGGTTGTGGAACAAAAGTATACCTATGGGCCAGTGGCCGATACCTACTACATTTCTTGACATGAAGGCGGCATTTCACTCAGTCGACAGTGAGGTTTTGTAGCAGTATCTGACTAAAGGAAGTACTGAGCAAGTACATAACGCCTGTCAAAGCCGTCTACTCGAACTTGTCCAGCCGTGGTGGCGCTTATGGAGAGTTGTCATTTGAACTGATGATAATTAGTTGTGTCTACCACGTATGCGCATTGTAAACGTTCCCATTTACTTTCGTTGTAGACGTACTGATGGACATAACCTTAGGTATGTCTGACTTTGAAAGGACTGACCTACTCCCTGGCGACCATCTGGTTGACTTGGCGTATGTAGGAGATCTTGTCCTGCTGGGTGAAGATGCTGACGCAATGCGGGGTATGTTTGGCAGAGGTTTCGCTGGCACCAGGACTGGCCTGGTGCAAGTACTCGCAGTTTATTGATAAGAAGTGAAAGCCAAGTTGACTGATGAGGTCGTGAACCTTCATCGAATGAGAAGGGTTGGACATGTACTGCGCATGCTGAGCCACCGCCTATCTCGATGTGCCATCTTAGAGAAAGTTGGATTAACTTCGGAGAGGGTTCAAGTTGGCCAGATCAAGGCGTGGCACCAGTCGCTGAAGTCCCTGACTATTGGTCTGAGTCATGTGTGGAGATGTGGACTGGCTGGCTGGGGTCCTCGAGACGGAAGGAATCAGTGGTTGAGGACTCCTGCTGACTTGGCTGAAAATCGATCACAATCGCAAAAATGTATTTACTTCTTGATACCTACCTACTAAAGTTAGAATACTAACACTAACCTTTATCTTCAGAATTTTTATTCTCTCACACTGCTTTATATACTTTGATATAACTCTTTTTCTACTCTCCTGCTCTTTGTGTACCACTGTTAAGTGTGGCAACTTGAAAAGATGCACTTATGTGCAAGGTTCTACGTTGATTTCGTCAATCAGTCAGTTGATTGATACCCTCTTAGTAGTCCATACGCTGGGGTCAGCATCCATGCGGCTGTTGATTGGCATTTTATTGGGGTACCATGCCTCCAGGAAGTCTTGCTGTTTCTGAGCTGGTATGTTTTAGTATTTCCACAATATTTCAGTCGAAGTTGAGGTTGTTTATCAACGTGTTTCGATCTCAATGAGAATAAATCATGTTGTTTGATTGCAGGCTGGTGCTCATAAATTCTTTGCTCTGTTCAAAGACTGACAGATAGACAAAATGAACGTAGAAGCTTGCACACAAGTTCATCGGTTCAAAATGCCATACTTTACAGCAGTATACAAAGAAGTTCATAGGAAAGACTGGTATTAAAGTAGACTGCATTGTGTCAGAGAATAAACAATTAGAACATAAAGGTCGGCGCAAATATTCAAGGGACTACCAATTTCTTAGATTCTATTCACATCTTCTTCAGATGATAGGTCCTTTAGCTTGCACAAGATGTTCTGCACAGATTCTTTTGGTTCGCATGAGATGCTGATACTAAATGGATGAAATAAGCAGTTGACAGTTTCTGAGACATCTTTGATGTATGGTAAAGTGATTCATTTTGTAGGTTGAAATGTCATGATGAGAGTTCTGCTGATAGACATTACTTGACGAAGATTGAATAATCATTAACTCTAAACACATTGTAAAGAGCGTTTTCTCCTAACTTAGGCAGTTACTGAGTGCTGCAAGGAGTCTTGGCGCACGTGAATAGTAATTGTGCATAACTCGTCTTATGAAAAATTGGGCTTTTACTGTTGTAGTTTAAAACTTGATTTGTGTCACCTTCTTGTATATTGGAGTCTGTAAGGTTCGACCGTGTGTTCCTTTGATAAGCACACCTAGGAACGTGATTTCTTTTTCGTCTTTCTGTGAATTGAATACCTTTGGTTTATTGTACAATTCTTTGGATGAATTAAATGTTCTAGTAGTGACCCTTGCAACCACAATGAAACATTCGTGTTGTGTACTTTAGGCTAAAGGTGGAATCTACACAGAACTGGACCAATCTTCTTTCGCTGTTGTTCTTCTTTCGTGATAAGACTAGCTCTGATTAGATTGCCTGATTATCTTTAAATTCTGTCATCCAGTTGTTTGGTAGGATTCTTATCTACCAGGTAAGTGCTCCTGTCATTTAGTACTTCTTGTACTTTCTGCGCAATCCACTTGGGTCATGACGGTTTCCAGCCCTTTGTCTGCCAGTAATATCACAATTTTTTTGTCTTACATGGGAGCATTCAGTGCTTTTTTTCTGTTGAGGTGGTGCTACTTACCCTTGATTTTCATCTTGTGATTAGCTATAACAGTTCTTTTTTGTTTTTCTGGCGTTACTCCTGAAGTTTTGAGTGAAGATTCAAAGACCGCACAGAAACTCAACATAGTTGCACTATCTATATTGCAGTTTAATCCTTTTTGTATTAAATCTTATTGTCAAGAATAAGATTTTTTCTAAAAGGTTCACTACCTACTGATTTCCGTTTTGTTTCTTTATCAGGTGATTCAAAGAGATTGAGCAGTTTTTCCTCAACTTCTTTCTCATACTAAGTATTTTATCTAACAAAAGTGACATGATAGGATAGCAAAGAACAATTGTTTGAGTCGATATAGCTGGTTATTGCATTGCAGCAGGCAGGTATAATGTCACATCGAGGTACAATATTTTACTCAAAGTAGGTAAGTTTGACAAAACTGGTAGATTTTGTCACACTAACCTTTATGGCCAGACAGTTGCACCCAAGAAGTATTCTTCTGAGTAACTTTAGCATTAGAAGGCCATGACAACGGTTGCAATAGATATGTTTTCCATCTTTTCTTTCCCAATTTCCCCTGAACAAAAAGTATAAAACAAAATGCTAGTACAAATGTGCGAATCAAGACAAAAAGACCGTGAGACGAATTACACGAAAATGAACGCAGAACACTTAGAACTTTACTGCAATATGGTAAAAGGACGCCTTGGCATTTAGAATAATGGATACTTTCATACAGTTAGTAATGTAAATAATAGTTGTCATAGAACTCTGAAAAAAAGATAAATGGTCTCGAAATTCCAAACGTATAAGACATAAAGAGGAAAGTCGTAATAACAAATTTGGCTAAATATTATATAATTGACGAATAATCCAATCACATGTTTTCCAGGATAAATATAACGATGACTTACGAAGGAAATTTAACCGTTTTTTGAGTAAGCAATTGCACAAAAAATTACCATCTCTGGGAAACGAATTAGTAGAACAATCCGTGTAAAGCACGTGACAAAGTTGTATAAGTTCTGTTAGCCGGGTAAATACATTTAACTACATTCGAAGTAGATAGTGTTTCCAGTTGATCATTTACTACTACTTCACGGTTATTACCTACACCCAAGGAAAGCTTGAGAAAAGCACGCAGTCTAGATATGAACGAGTGGATGGGTTGGATTTTCCTCCTAACAAAAAAGACATCTAGTAGACTTAGAGTACGTAGGTAACAGCCCTATTACGCGAGAACAATGAAAAAAGGTGATCTTTTGAGCATTAACATCAAAACGTTGAGTACGTTTGGCGTGCACCTCGTACCTGTCAAATGTGCAATGATGCATTTACCCCTAGTTTAAGGATAAGTGGAATGCGACGACTAATTCACTTATTTGGGAAATTGCAACCATGCTAAGCAGGTGGCTGCTGACGAAATTTCAACTTAGATAAAAAGTTCATGTCTATCGCTTGCTAACATACACCACCTGTGGTCCCAGTTTGACATCCAAATACATATTAAAAGAAGAGCATAATGCCCAGCAGTCTGCTCTACTTGATTGTGAGACTGGGAAAAGTTGACGTTGAGTAAATCAATCCATAACAATTATAATAATCATAACGATAACAGTAATAATGATGATAATGTAAATCAACCCTGCACATGTGTATATACACTTGTTGTGTGTGGACTGATGATAATAGCTGACTGTTCATGTCGAAGTGATTGGAACGTGGTTTGAACCTGGAACTTGTTGCATGAAGACTGAAATCTTAAACCGAAGAACTATATATCCGTACAGAGATGCTGAGAGTAGAAGCAGTGATGTGACTGCAAGTCTTTGATCGCAGGTGCCTCCGTGGCACTTTTCCTATAAGTCGGAACTCGTAGATATTCTTGGCATACAACGGGCCCCATGTGGAGAAAGTTTAGCCTGAAAGCAAGCGACAGATGCCTTGTTGCGCGCACAACTGGGAAAGGGTCTCTTTTTTAAACTTTTGAGCATGCTTGTTTTGTGTTAATCACACCAAAAGCTTTCTAGTAAATTTGAAGCTGAGTTAATTTAGTTAAACTCCAAGGCATTTTTAGGCGTTGTCTTTTCAACATTTAACGCTTTTTCCGTCTTGTTCTTTTAAGATATTTTTGGTTGACATATGGTGGTTTTCTGCGTTATCAGGTTTTTTTTATCGTAAAACGTTTTTCTAATTATATTATTGTTGTTCACCATCCGTTTGCTTTTAATTAAAATATTCCCTTATAAAAATCACTGTGGCCAAATGCCAGTATGCTGTATACGACGGGACGCAATATGACAACTGTGGTTGTTGGTACCACACGGTGTGCACTGGCCTAACACCACCTGATAAACAATGCAGTAAAATTACTGCTATATGGATGTATGACTTCTGTCACACGCCAGTCTCCTACTTCAGGAAACGGTTGAGTCAGTAATACTGAAGAAACTTCTATCTACTGGAGATAGCTGTTCGCTTAGTTCAAGATGCTAACGCATTCGGTATCAGAGATTGAGCCTAGAGAAAATTTAGATAGTGAGCAGATCGACAGCTGCTACCTGAACGTTATGGTCAGACATGCATATCGCAATAACCCAAGTTACACTGGCTGGAACGCTTGTTCCCTCGAGGTCCTATCACACCAGAAAGGTCTGTTGGATAGTGATAAGACGAAAAGCAGTCACCGTTGTGATGTAAATTACTACACTATGATGGGGATATGAGGGGGAAGTTGTACTGCTGACTGTACGGGTGTGACAGCAGGAAGGTGTTTGCTTTGGATGAGCAGTAGTCCCACGACGACGTTGTCTTCCATGTGAGAAAGGGAGTTAGTAAAGGTCAACCTCAAAATAGCACACTCTCTATCCCAAGGTCTTCAGCTGTTGGCGTATGGATTTCTCTACCTAGTGTTAGCACAACTGAATCTGAAAACGATAATCCGAAGTCTGTGACAGACCTCAAGCAGACGTCCTATGTGCTCCACGGTCACACAAATCTCTTTCAGGTACCTGAAAGAGGAAAAAGAGCCCTCTACAATGTGGGCAGCTGGGAAGTGTCAATCGCCTGCGCACTTCCAGAAAAGAGTGCAATAAGTTTATTACGCCTGTTACTACGAATCAATCGTAAAAAAACCCCAAGGTTGCAACCAGAGTAGCCAAGGTGCAAACCACCTGGCACTAAACCCAACATCGAGACTGGTGATGGTTCGCAGGGTGAGGCTTATGGGATTGTGCCAAGAAGATCTCCGAGGAGGCTCTCAAGTGCCTGCGGTTCTACTGCTAAGATAACAGAACCATCTGAGGTCTCAGGAGTTGTCAACACTGGATCCAAGTATCCTCACCCAAGATTATCTGGAATCTTGAAGAATCAAAAAATGTAGACTTTGCTAAGCACTATATACACTTTTGAATTCCGTTCAGGGTAACTTAAACGCACCGTACATAAACTGGGCGGAATTATCTGACCGTTAGCTGCTACTTTGATGTGGTGGTCGGGCTTGCATATCACAATGACCCAACGAGCTATGCTGCTGGAACACTTGTTCCCTCGAGGTCCTACCATACCAGAAAGGTCTGTTGGATAATGGCTAGATGAAAAGCAGTTTCTGTTGTGGTGTAAATTACTACACTATGATGAGGGTCTGAGGGCGAAGTCGCACTGCTGCTAGCTGGATGGAGTGTGACAGCAGGAAGGTGTTTCCCTTGGATGACCAGTAGTGCCATGCTGATGCTGCCATCTCAGTGGAAGGGAGGATTAGAAACGGTCGGCCCCAAAAATAACACACTCCACCACACCCCACGGTCTGCCGGGCCGGCAGTGTTGGTCCATTTGTCGTTTCTTTTCGACCACACGGCCCCAAAACAGCAGAAATCCAAAATAATCATACACAAAAGGCTGAGTGTGACAGGCCTCAAGCAGATGTTCGATGGGCTCTGCGGTCACATAAATCTCTTTCAGGTAACTCAAGAAGAAATAGCCTTCCACGGTATGGGCAGCCAGGAAGTGTCAACCACACTCACAACTCGATCAGCACTCAAGTTACCTCAGACTACTATCCATCTCCTCCATCATTACCTTCTAATCTTCCTTCACGTCTCTCAACTAACGATACTACATCATCTTCAATTTCTCCTACCTCTGCAGCCTTTGACAACGATCTGAGTCCACAGAACAGCATCCCTCGTCCCTTAAACCACGCTCCAAATTACATATTGGAGCCTTCAATGTCCGCACCCTCCGTCAAATTAGTCAACAGGCTTCGCGTTGGCAAAGACCTCTAGCAACTCCAGGGTATAGATGTGTGCTGTGTTTGTGAGACACACATACAGGACCCAAGTGTGGTTATTCACCTAACATCTCCCGGCCAATCTGGTGAGTCCATAAAATTCACCCTTCAAGTTTCTGGAGATTCGATGACTAGCTCTCCAGGTCTCACAGGTGTAGGCATATCATTAAGCACTAGGGCAGAAACCTCACTACTAGACTGGATCCTCTGCGCAATCCGACTGAACAGCACAGTGAGAACTAAAAGGAACAGTGAAACTCGCCGTTATCTCTTTGTAATCTCTGCTTACACGTCCACCGACTGAAATTCGGAGGAAGTGAAGGACAAGTTCTACTGGAAACTGTCTAGCCTCCTCTTGAAAGCCAAACGTTCAGACGTGGTGGTTGTTGCAGGTGACTTCAATGCGCAGGTAGGTGCGTAGGCTGAGTGAGGCAGAAAGGCACTTAGGTGGCATTTTCGGAGTCCGGGTTGAACGGACAGACGACGGTGATCGCCTACTACAACAGTGCTCAGATAACCGCCTATTTTTAGCTAGCACAAATTTCAGACATAAAGAAAGACACTGTCTGACGTGGAGTTTACCGAGCTCAACTCAGTGGTGCACACAGATAGACCACATTGCTATTAGTCATCGCTGGAGAGGATCGGTGGAAGACTGCTGCTCCTTCTGGAGTACGTGTTTGGATAGTGACCACGCGTTGGTCCAAGCGCGTATATGCCTGAGTCTCAATGGGCGTAAGAAAAATTTGGCAACACAACCACTATGAGTGCTGCTCAACAACGAAAACACCAAAGCCGTGCTCAGTGAGAAGTTGCCCAGGCAGTTATTGGAACAGAAGACTATCACTCA
The DNA here is from genome assembly GCA_944470555.2 of Heterobilharzia americana. NCBI lineage: Eukaryota > Metazoa > Platyhelminthes > Trematoda > Strigeidida > Schistosomatidae > Heterobilharzia > Heterobilharzia americana. The sequence continues at coordinate 151,522,076 of OX104127.1, forward strand.
TTCAAAAGAAGCTTGATGCCATCTCCAGTCCACCGTGAAAGCAGCGTTGAAGACCGTAGCAGACTCCGAAATAGTGACTAAAAAGAGCCAGTGGATATCAGCAGCTTCTTCCGAACTAATGGATGCACGTGAATGCATCCCTGTAGGCTCTGAGTGTAATGAAGAGCGAGCGCAACTTAAAAGTAGATTGAGAAAAAGTCTATGTAACGAGCACGAACAGTGGTGGGCAGGGAAGGCTAAAGAGATGGAAAAGGCAGCGGCGATCGGTAACAGTAGACAGCTGTTTAGACTTATTAAGGAAACTGGGGGAAAAGGTCAATAACAGTTAGTGAGGCCATAGTGGAGAAGAATGGGTCTGCGATTAACTCGCAGAGGAGACGACTGGAACGATGGGCAGAACACTTCGAGGAGTAGTTTAACTGGCCTCCAGACACCATTACGTTGCCCGTTATCCAATCGGATCCTGAATGGAACATTGAGATAGACCCCCAACACTAGCAGACGTCAAGAAAGCGGTAGGTGACCTGAAACAAGGAAGGGCGACATGACCAGACGGACTAACTCCAGAGGTATACAAGGATAGTGGTAAGGTGCTCTTAGTCAGGTTAATGGAAGTGTTAACCAGTATATTGGAATCAAATACGATCTCTTCTGACTGGTCTAAATCACTGATTATTCCTGTCTTTAAGAAAGGTGAGAAGTCCTGTTATGATCACAGGGGAATCAGCCTGACGAACATAGCGTTTAAGATCCTAGGCTCTATAATTCTTCGACGCCTGAGTGGAGCTCGAGAACAGCAAGCCCAAGAAAACCAGGCAGGTTTTAGACCCAGCTGTGGGTGTACCAACCAAATATTCACAATCCGTCAGGTCCTGGAACATACACACGCTTACCACGCCCGACAATAACTGTATTTCTCGGTCTGAGGGGGGCGGCATTCAACTCCGTTGACCACTCGCTGAAAGGCTTACCGAGTAAGTACATCACCTTATCAAAGGCTCTCTACTCGAAAACTTGTGGGCGTGTTAGAGCCTATGGTGAGATGTCCGGGGAGCTGTGCTCGTCGAGTGGCGTCCGTCAAGGGTGCCCGCTCTCTCCATTCTTATTCAATTTTATCATGGGTGTTCTTTTGGAGGTCTCCATCTCATCACCCGATTACACAGAGTTTGACCTAATCTTCACGCTGGCAAGATGCAGAGTCTTCTGAATACTGAGTGGCAATTTGAGAATCTTCCAAATGCAAATTGTTGCTCCAGGATTGGTCTTCATTGGTGCGTTGGCTAATAGTAGAGAGTGAAGTGGTTGTGTGGGTTGACCACTTCACTTACCTGGAAAGCGGGATCAACCCTGGTGGCTCAGTGGTCGATAGAATTTCTGTACGACTACTAAAGGCTTGGTTACCTCTTGCCAACTTACGCCACCTAGGGCACCGCCGTGATATCCGATTGTCTATTGAGGGTGGCGTGTACACCACAGCAGTCCACTCTGTTCTACTGTATGGCTGTGAAACATAGCCAGTGAAGGTGGAAGACATCAGAAGGCTTCAAGTGTTTGACCACCGCTGCCTTCGTAGTATGAGCCGTATTTCGTGGTGTCACCACGCGGACAACGCAGAATTCAGACGTAGAGTTTTAGGGAGAAGGGGTAAGTCAGTAGACACGATTGTGAACCTACATCGACTGAGATGGTTGAGACACATGTTACTCATGCCTAGTCGCCGTCTGCCTCGTCACACAATGTTGGCCGAAGTAGATTCAGGCTGCAAAAAGGCCCGAGGTGGCCAGACTAAAACATGGCATCAATGTATGCAGTGTTTGACTGTTGGTTTCAGCGATGTAGAGCGATGTAGACTAGCCGGTTGGGGTCCACGGGACAAGAGAGACCAGTGGTTGGAGACTGATTCTAGGTGATATGGCTCAGAATCGATGTCAGTGGTGCAGTTGTATACGCACATTATCCTCATCTTAACGACGCTATGCCGAATCTCACCACTTTCTCATTCTTCCTTTCTCTCTTTTCGTACTTTATATTTCTTTTGACTGAATTTTCTTATCTCCACCTTACACTTCACTGCCTTGTTTACTTGATGTACTGATATGAGGTGTGGCAACTTGGACCGTTGCGCAGTAATGCCTTGTCTTATGTTGATATTGATGATGATGAGGTGTACTAACGGCTCCAGTTTCAAGACAGTGCTTTGATAACGACCTACTTGTCAATCCTAGAGTGATTTGGTTCAAAACTTCATCGGTGCAATGCGTTCTGATTTATAAAATAAAGCAACGGCTTTAAAGTTGGTTCTTACACATCTACCATAGGAATTAACTGACCTCCACCACTTCACTCTGTCAGCAAATAGTGACCAGTTTGTAATGCTTTTTGGGCTTCGTACACATGACTCGAATTATGGTCCATCGAAAACTACAATCAGGCGTCAGTCCATACTTTAAAAGAGATGCTAAGCCATTAAGCCGCATAGGAAATTTCATTGCTAAGTTGGTCAATGATCCACCTGTCCTACGTGAAGCAAAGCAACAAAATCTGTTCCCGCTACCCTAGCGTAGCAAACGTAACCTGTTACTACCATTCAGTATCCTTAACAATTACTGTGGGATTGATACATCTTAGTTATCCTTTCACATAAGGGTCGATTACCCCTGACATCACCACAATAAATCTTGAAATTCACGATGAAATCAACCTACTGTGAACCAAAGCTTCTCAAATGAAGCGGTCAATGACTGGAATTTCATGCCAAAGAGAATTTAACATCGAACATTGATGGCGCAAGTGTAGAAACTGATCTCTCGAGTGGTTATAGCCCCTTTGGTTGAAGCACTCAATGAAAACCTAAAGCTCAACAGGGAAACTTGCAGCAACCATTAGCAAAGGCCGAATAGGTCTACCATCTTTAATTACTGGTCAAGAATGAACACAGTCACTTACCAACGACGAACAAACTACACACGTTTTAAAATTCATTTTCATAGTATTTCGGCTGCTCTAAATCCTACTAACAACTAAAATGACGATGAACCATATCATTACAAAACATTGCATGCGGATGTATACAAGAATGCAAATATACTGGTCACGTTACCACAAAAAAGGTTACTCACCATCTCTGGTGACTGCTTTACGGATGAGGCATTAATACCCATAAAATTGACAATCAGATGATAAAACACCCTCACAACGCCCCAATCGTCAGTCTGACTACATCAAGATATAAGGCGTTGTAACGACCATCTGATGGTACGTTTTCGTTTAGCCTGGAAGTGGGCACGCTGTTGCAAGGGGGCACGTAGAGCGATGTGAGTTTAGTGGTGGCCACGAGAATCTGAAAGGGAAAATAGGAAGAGAAAAAGGTGAGGCGACGACTCAGCAAGTGCACAGGATGTACTTACATCCAATAATAAACGATAATTGACAAATGGTAGGGCTTGGTAACGAAGAGGTGAGGTAGCCTAGAAATCAAAAATGGAAGGTGAATGAGATTTCGAATGCGTCACAGCGTTGATTGCAACGCACCAGCCAAACATCGCGCTACACTTTATTCAACTAGTTATCTTCCATGTGTTGACATAAACCAGACACCTTCTTTCGTCTTCCTTCTGCATGTCATACAAGGGCTCTTATTACTGTTAGGACTTTATCGTAGTACTTATAGCCAATAGTATATTGTAGCCTTAGCACAACATGAAGGTGGGGACATCCAATTCAAAATTGATAGTCCAGGCGTAGAAAACTGATAGTTTTGATCACTCACATCTAGTCCTTGGGGCTTGGTTAGAGTTGTCCGGTTCGCTTCTGTGGTGGACGAGGAAATCCCTTCCACTTTCTTGCTTTTAGCCCCAATGAGGTGGATGTTTTGTGGGTGAGCTGTAATTTGTAGATCTGTTGAACAGCTACAGACTGCTGAGAGGATTAGGGGATTGTCGTGACTCTTGTCTGTGTAGGTACCTGGATGAGAATAGTGTGGCAGTGGCAAAGAATGGAGAGAAAGAAAAGATAAAAAGCGAAAAAGAGAGAAAAATTAGGGAGAGAAAAGGTATGTAGGAGTTGCCCAAAATGTAAAAGTAGGTAGCGTAGGTCTATTTTCTAGAGAAGAACTAATGGATAATGTGGGAGCATTAAGGAGAGACAGTGAGTGGTAGGTAAAAAGGAAATTAGGGTGGGTTAGTGAGGTTGGCGACTCCCTGAGTACGTCCTTCGTAGACTGTGCGAGGTGACGAAACTGTCTAGCCGTCTTTTAAAAAATGACTCATCTCAGGGGGTTATGACGATATGTCGCGGTAGTGCATTCCATGAAGCAATTACTTTCAGGGAGAAAAAACTGGACCTGAACATGGTACTGGCCCTCTGATATGCCATCCTTATGGGGTTTCCTCGTGATGACCGCTAAGTTGCAGGCAACGTTAATTTGTTTGCCTGGTTTTCCCGATAGGTGATCTTGCAGGCCACAATAAGGTAATGCGATAGCCAAAGGCGAACAGTTTTAGATGTTTCAATCTTTCTGGGTTCTCCTTACCCAGAGCCTCTCTTGAGTGTTGGGGGTCACCGATTTGAAGACCTCTAGATATGGCCACACATAGGATTTGAAAACGGTGAGGAAGAGTCCAGGGGTGAGGGTGCCAAGCTGTCTGCGCTGAAGGCGACAAATGGCGTTTGCTCGGGTTGTTAGATCTTTGTGGTTGGATCTGGTGTTCAACTTGCCGGAGGAGTTGAAACCCTAAATCCTAGGACGCTCTGGTGATAGCACGGTTGCTCGACATGTAATGGAAGTCGGCCGTGCTTGCTTCATATTTACTGATGTGCATTACTTTACACTTTTCCAAGTTGAAGCTCAAGCCATTTTCCGACGACCAGAGTTTGGGTTGCTGCAAGCCATTTTGTAATGTCGTAGAGTTAGCTCCTTCGTTTACCACCCCCGAAATTTCAATGTCGTCAGCGAAGAGGAGGATGGGTGAGTACATTTTGCGTGGCAGATCGTTGACAAACAGGAGGAACAGAAGTGGTCCTAGGATTGCTCCTTGGGATGCTCCTGGAGTTGATGGTCTCCGATTTACCACATTCTGTTTACTTTGGTGCATAACTGCCTCCCTTCTAGGTGCTCCTTTAACCAAAAGAGTAGGGGTTCGCTTACACCAGCTGACATGATCTTGTGTAGCAGGACTGTGGGTGCGTCTCCTTCGATTGCTTCAGTTAGGCCGGAAAAAACATGTGCTGCTTTTCTGTTGTCCCAGCTTAGTATCCAGTCGTCCCAGGCACATGAGCGACCACTCCGAAATCTATGCTGAGCAGCACGAACAGTGTCTTCCCAAATAGTGTCAGCTACCAGGCTTTCTAATAAATTTCGACAGTACAGGGAGTAGATCAATTAGACTGTAGCCACCAGGACTTCTTCTATCTCCTTCGTTGAAGAAGGGTGATAAAATAGCGCACTTCCATTCTTTAGGGAGTTTGAATGACTCTGGTGAGTGCTTGAGGAGGTTGCAGATTGGTTTTGCAAGCACCTTGGTGCAGTTATATATAATTACCGATTTTATGTTACCGCAGCCAGGAGACTTGCAAGGATGTAGCCTAGATAGTTTCTCCGACACTTTACTCTGTGATCGAGAAGTGGCAGAAGTTTTCATTATTTATGGCCTGGTCAGTGTCGTAACGAGTCAGTGTGGATTTGGTATGAATACTAAGTTGGGCTTGAAAGTGTGAGCTCGGAAGCTCTGAAATCTGTAGACTACTTACTGCACTTTCATCAGGACCTGTGGTAAGATTCATTCCCCTGCTAGCTGGTTCCTTTTTCGACGCGAAGCGGTACAGGTTTCAGGGGTCACTTGGCAGCCTCCCTGCCAGGCAAATCCGCCACTACGCACTCCTATGTCACAGTGGTTGCGAACCCTTTCGCAGTTCTAATAGTGAGACTCCTTGCTTGATGAACGCCACTTGAACCAAGCCTGTTACTAGCACTTAATTAGCCTCTCTGTCCCACGCTTTAGCCACGAGGTTCTCACGGACGGTCTGTGCATGTCCTCCGGTACACTGTGGCCGATGGTCCCAAAGATCATTTTCTTCACCCGTATCCGGTGTTCATTCATTGTGAGGTGGGTCTACCGGCCACAATGCATTCATTCCCTCATGGTCTCACAATCAGCCTTGTTGTGGCAAAGTGAAGGTGTTGGTCGTCTTTAGTTGCAGGACCTTCCGAGTAATCATGGATAAAGTTATTACTGCGTAGTCTCTGAGGTCAAGGGAAGGTTGAATATGTACATCCTCGAAGATCATTCACCAGAACGTAGTCGAGGCACGATGCGTTCTCTCTAGGTCCCCAGCGCATGGCATCATCAGCTATCTCTGAGAGACCAGCAGTCTTAAGTGCGCCGTTCAGCTTTCGACTGAAGGATCCTATGTGCCACCCTTCCGTGTCGAAGAGGACGGACGGGGTGTTGAAGTCGCCGGCAATGATTATGGAGTCGTAATCTGCAGGGGAAGTCGTTAAGATTGCCTTGGTGACCACTGCCCTATATGCCAGGGAGCTAGTGTAGGAGCGATATACGACTCCGAGCAGATATTTGGCACGGTGGAGAGTAAACTAGCACCATAGAGGTTCCGGGAGCTGGGTAAGGGTGGCATCGCTAACCACTCTTGCCTCTAAACGATGGCTAACGTAGAGATCTACAGCCTCTCCTGCTCTGAGCTCTCTATCTTTGAGGAAGGGTTTCATGCCAGTGATATGCATCTCCTCGTCGGAGATGCCACAGTGCTGATGTGCGCGCAGCGTCCTCATCTCTACCACTTTCCTTCTTACCCCATAGCGTTGCCGTACACACGTGTTAGAGTGTGCCTGGTGAAAAGAGTGGGCTAGCTGTGTACCACCGCTAGATGAGCGCTAACGTGGCTTGGTCCAGCGCCGCCAGTCATCATAGGACTGGCATCGCTTCGTGTATTGGCGTTTTATTTTCGACTGGACGGGGGAACTCTTTCGGCAGGGGCTTATTAGTCGATGCATCTGACTCACTGGCTCACTGATATTGAGCATTCCACGAGGTCCTCCACATTACACCATGAGTGCAGAATGTCTGTGAGGGGGACATGTGAGTCGAATTGGATGGCGAGTAGTTTGGCAGTGGGATGGACTTCAGATGCGTTGGTCTCGGCGGCCTATTGACTCTGTTGGCCAGTACACTGTCAAAAACGACTTCGCTTGAGAGCCTTTGGCACTGTTAGATATCGTGAAGGTACCGATCTTTAGCTAAGCGGTCACTTAGCAGTTCTGGAATTCTATGTGCAACCACAGTGTTGTTTCTGTTTCGATTCCCAACCGCTGATTTTCTCTCCTTCTCTCTTGTCGACCATGGCTTATCAGGCCTGATCCGAATTTTGCAGGCATTGGCAACGTCCGGCTGGCGTGAAAGAAGGAGGGTGGCTCCGGCTTTTTTGGCAGTGTTCAAGGACGCACATACGGGGTGGCTTGTCTCAGGGCGCCCGGCTTCCGTGAGAAAGGCGACACACTGTTTCAGGGAGAGATAGAAGCCTGAGCATCTGACAGTAGTTTGTATACCTTCGGCCATCAAACCGCTCTCTCTCGATCAACAATGAGTCTTTCGACACATCGACGTTGAACAAGAAGATGGTCGAATTGGCTCTCTTGTGGCTTGCGTTTGCTGTGGGTGGTACACCTGACTTCCCAGTGGGTTTGTTGCGTATTTCTACTGGTTGTTTCTCAGTCGTAGTGTCTGGAATGTTTGGGGTGGGTTTCGTATGGAGTCTAGCGGCCGGTGTCTTTTGCCACGCTCTCGACATTCTCTGTGGCCGGGTAGGGGTTACGGGGATTCTACCTTATATGATCTCTGTGTGTGATGGAGTGTGCGCAGCCGGAGATCCCGCTTGTTTCCAAGCCCCTTCGTGTTATCCCTTGACTCTAATCCTACCCCATTCGTGGGTGTTTGTGGCTTTTTTGTGACAGGCAGCATGGCTTTAAGGCCTCCCGTGCGGGGTGCTGGGATTTTTTCGGGCTCTGAAGAAGTTTACCAGAACCATTTGTATGGCTTTCCCCCATCAGCTTGTAGTATTGTTAGGGTGCTTCGGTGTCGCAGTGGCAATGGGCCCATCAGTGGCACAGGTTGCGCTCAAACACCTCATCGACTAACGAAGCGACCTTAGCGCAAACTCTGCAGTCATCGAGTGTCATGATGCAGCCTTCTTTCCTTGAAGAAAGTGCTGCGGATCGTGGCAAACTGCTTGTGGCTGCTTTATCCTTGAGCCTGACACATCGTTTCCTCCTTTCAGGGATGGTCTGATCCCCCCGAGGTAGAACTAGTTTGCGAGATGCTAGTGCTATTTTGTATCACCTGTTCGATGGCGATTGGAATTCTAAAAACATAAGTTGGCTGCTCCTTTAGAAGTTCGGTGTTCTGCCCTATTACTGTTTGTCTGTAATTAAAGATTGGAGTGTTGTTTCGGGTGTTATTGTCCTTTTTTGTGCACGGCTGCGTTATCCGTCGGACATCGACATGTCACTATTATATGGGCTTCGTGGGAAAGTAAGGAGGTTGAAGACTGAATGTAGCAGGGGAACAGAATATATAAATGAAAACAACTTATGTTGGCCTTCGGACACTTATCACTTGTTCCTTTGCTCTTGACCAAGGAGTCTAGCCGTAAGCTTCGGATGGGTATGCAGAACCAGGAAAGGTGTTTCCCGGGGAATGACCCCGAAGCGAACCGAGAGTTAAGGCAGTTTAGCAGTTGAAACGCCCAAGAACCACTAACAGGAGGCAGATTAGTCGGTTCGAAGAATAAATAATTCCGGCTTTAAACTGCTGAGACTTGGGTCCATGAATATGCGACAATGAAGTGTGTGCAAGAATAAGTGTTGCAAAAGTTCGGTTTTCATGGACTGAATATTCCAGGTGGGAGTTTTTTAATGCCAATAAATCCAAAAACAGATAGGTTCACGTCATTATTCGAAGCGAGCGGGAGTTGCTAGTATGTGGGGTGTTAGGGAAATTTGGATAAACACTTATGGTCTCACTTTAACCGGTATATATATGTAACGTTCCCAGTGCTAAAGCTTTGAAGAAAGGTTTATATCGGATGTAAATAATTAAAAGGAGTTAAGAAGGGAAACGAGACATGGTCTTAAGAAGTGAGGACCTTTGATCAGAGAAAATATGGCGGAAAGAGATCCAGTATCCAGTATCTAATTTCTGTGTAAACCAATTGATTTCTTCCTGTCCACTTCTTGGTCACGCGGAATGGCCCCAGGTCTTCAGCGAATTCAGGTGCAGTATATCCAGCCACTCGCCACCGTAACTCTGGTACACAGAACAGAAGGATGAGTGCTGGTTAGTTTGCCCGGGACGGTGGTGCAGTTTGGCTCTTCAGACATCGAGCTGCCGGACATTTGTTCAATCTGGTCGTAAGAGAGAGTTGAGGATAGTGAACAGACGACCTAGGAAGACAAATGTCAGTAAAAGACAAAGAAAATTAAACTGACGGAGTAATCTACTTACATCCAAGTAATATGAGAGGGGTGCAAAGACATGAAGAACTCAGGCAGGTGAGGCTAATTCACAGCGAACGAAAGAGATGAGAAGCTCTTAATGATTACAGCAAGAAGAAAGCTGGTGCAAAGGTAAAAGGGTTGGAATGATGTGACAGCAGTCGATTTCTTCGGTCTAGTTCATATTCCAGCTAGATGTGCGTAAACCGTGGGTCACTGCTTAACCATTTAGAGTTTTCTTGAAACTTTCAACAGAACGGGTGGAGGTTGCCTCTGCTGGTAACGCGTTCCAGTGTCCACAGACTTAAGGGGAGGAGAAATAGGAGCACACACGAGTTTTTGACTTTTGGTGAGAGATTCTCTTAGGGTCTCCGCGAGGATCTTTACAGTGGCCACCCGTAGTATCCCTCTGTTCGGATGATTCGGGTTATTCAGTATTTTGTAAGCCACTAGCAAATCACCTCGTAAATTTCGGCAACTAAGGGAATATAAACCTAGGTCTCTTAGCCTGTCCTCGTATGGTTTTTGGTGCATCCCAACAACCCCTTTTGTGGCTCTCTTCTGAACTTTCCCCAGTGGGTTCGTGACTTGTTTCAGTTTTGGTGGAGTGAAGATGTAAACCTCCTAGTGGGGCAGTATGTAGGTCTAGCGGAGTTTCAAAAAGATCTCCGAGGTGAGAGCACCTAGTTGTCTGCATGCAAGGTGTAGTGCACCATACGCCTTTGAGGCATCTCCTGGGTAGCTAGAACTGGTGTCAAATTTTCCCGTCACCACTAAGCCCAGGTCGTTTTCTGTTGCGGTATGAGAGAGGTGTGGACCGCGGAGGGAGTAGGATACCGTCTATGGATCAGGAGTGCGGAAGAACGTGGACCGGAATCTACCTAGGTTAAACGACCATTCTTTATTTGTCGCCCACTCCTCGAGCGTTCTCAGGCCGTTCTGCAGCGCATTCGCTTCCGTTTCTCATGTTACTGCCCTCTATAAATTGACGTCGTTGGCTTGAAGGAGAATCAAAAGGCTGATATGCAGAGGAAGGCCACTCGAGAACAGTGGGAACAACATTGGAGTCAGGTTTGCTCCCTGCGGGATACCGGACGATGACGTTTCCCAAGTTGAGTAGACCATGCTGGCTTTCGTGCAGAACTCTCCACTGTCTAGGTAGCTCTGCGGCTACGATAACACCTGGCCACGAACACCCAACCTGGCTGTTTTGTGTATCAGGGTGGTGTGCGGGACGGTGTCAAAGTTTTGGTGAAATCCAGAAAAATCGCGTAAACCGGGACCTTTATATCCCATTACACTGTCCAGTGGTAAGAAGGTTGGCGACACAGGACCTACTGTTTTGGACGCCCACGTTGACCATCACTGAGTGCCTGCTCTGCGTCGGGAAATTCCTTGGTGCGGTTGTCTATCACACTTTCCATGACTTTCGATACTACTGGTAAAAGTGCTATGGGTCTGTAATAGTTTGGGTTCTGCCTGTCTCCTCATATGAAGGGAAGATGGCCCGTTTCCACTCCGGTGGGAGTCTTCCTTCATTTAAGGGGTGTTCAAAAGACTATGGAGTAGGCCAATTAAGGTACTCGCGCATTTTTTCAACACACATGGGCGAATGTCGTTGCACTCTAAGGATTTCCCCGCGTTCAGCCTTAGCAGCTTATCGAGTGCAACAGCACGGCTTATCCTCACTTCGTGTAACCCTGCTACGTCAGTTAGCCTTGGGGGCTGTTCGGGAAGTGGGCACGCATGCTTTCGTGATGGAATGTTAAACTGTGTCAAGGGTGTTGTTTAACATTTCGGATATCTCCTGCCCAGAATGGTTCCCTCCCTTCTGACCTTTGGTGACGCATGCCCCTGGCCTGTGGATTTTCTCTTCGCCATGATTTGGTATAGGTTTGTGGGGTTTAGGACAAGCTTCTTGGGGATGCTGGACTGGAATCATTTCCGTCTTCCCGTGCCTCGATGTTGCATCGATTTCGCTGTAGATGCGGGGTGATCACCCTCTTCCCTGGAGGGCATCCATTTTTGCCACGCTTTCCGCGTTCAGTGCCCCGCTTTAGCCCCTAAATCCGCTTCCTGGGCGTCACTGTCACCACGAGGGCTTTGTTAGAAATTTCAGCTCCAATGATGCCTCTTATTAGTTCCTAACCCTGGTCAACCGATAAGGAGAGCCAGCCTGCTGGCCATGGAGCTTTTTATAGGCTGCATTACTTTTAGTTACAGTGACAACACACGTGTAACAATCTTCGTCATGTCCACCGAGTTTGTCCAAACGCTTCTGTCTTGCTCTTCGGCGTTTCCGCCTGGTGATTTTCACCTATGGATCGGGACAGGCGTTGGGCGCAGCAGGGGAGTCTGCATTTACCTGACTGGGGACACTGACGTTAAAATTGCTGCCAGAATTAGCAGTTAGGCTGACTTCGAGTGTTGTAAGACGTGACCATTCGGTTGAACTGGACCTAGATGGTACTTTAGTATCCTTAAAAGCTTTCTTCGTCACGTGTTAACACCCCTTAGATCCAGCCCCAGTAACTACCGAGGATGAGGTGGTCAGCGACCATAGTGAAACTCCACTCGTGGTACTTAGGAGACTGGCTTTGCTTCAGGGTAGATGCCGATAACAGTTTCAATAAAAGGAGTAAATTAGTAAACATCTAAAGCAGGTAAACAGTAGACTTTTGAAAAGAAGTTGAAAGCTCTTAGTGGATAGTCGTAACCTCACTCAGTTAACTAGTTCACTAGTTGCTAGCCAATTCTAGGCCTGGATAAAAAGGGAAGGTTGGGCGAACGGCTAGCAACCCTACCCAGCACAACTAATCCAATCGATAAGGAAACTTAAAACCACAAGGAAAATAGAAAGGCTAAAAGTAAACTTATTCCTCACTGAAATCGGAGAGACGAAGTGACGCCGGTTGGCGAAAGCCTTTGGGAAGCCAACTAAATGAATAAATAAATATTTGATTCTCATATTAGTAACTTGGCATGCCAGAAGCCAGCTAACGGGCATCATCTTACTGATATACGTTGGAAAGTGTAGAAGATTTTGCGGGACCTGAATGGTATGGAAGAGAGGCCATTAAATTCGGTTAAAAACATCAGAACATTCCCCAAATTATGAAACGAACAAGGAAGTACCACTTTTCAGCATATATAGAGTGCTCAAGTTTGGGTAGCTCTCAGTCATGCTTTCTGTTTGCACCAGAGGATATACGTGCGCCTCAGGCAGACCTGAACAGCTTGTTTACATGGTCGAGAAGTGGCTGATGCCTATCAAAGCATGGAAATGTGTGAGCATGAACTTGGGGCACACACGCAGCACCACCTATGATACTGACAGATAAATAAATAAATGCCTTTATTCTCAAGTTGTGAACTTAACATGAGAGAAGCCGGTGTACAGGCATCATGAAACTGATAGACGCAGAGGAACCTGAAACTTTTGAGCAGTCTTGAATGGTACATAAGGAGGACATTAGACTGCATCGTGATACCAAGTGTCCAAAAGTCATAAAAATAACAGCGAAATACCTTTTTACAGTAGATACACATCTTTCTGTGGTTAGATCATTTCCACTCACAATTCTTTTTTTCTCAGTATAGTGGCAATATTCGGTGTTTGCATTATGAGTAGTCTATACGATTGACCCGTCTGCGAAACCCGGTGCTTTGTCAGGTAAGAATCTACTTTAAAAGCAATTCTTTTGTTCGTTTTGGTGGGGCTGCCTTACCGTCGGTACCGACTCACAATGGCTTAGAAGTGACGCTGAGTTATGACTTGAAAACCACGGTTCACTGTCGGTTGGTAGCAGCTCGGAGCTTTAGCACTGTCTGGGCATTACGTTTACGAAAATAAGTGGTGACGTGGGCACCATCTTACACATATCCTTAGTTAGGTCCAAGCTAGAAAACTGTACGCAGGCGGTTAATCCTTGTCTGAAAGGTGATACAGACCCTCTAGAAAGAGTTCAGAGAGCAGCCGCTCTTATAATCCCTGCGATAACTGGCCTCACTAAGAATACCGACCTAAGGAGCCGAACCTCCTCACTTTGTCCCATCGCAGACAGAAGGGAGACCCAATCATGCCATGCAGGATTCTGAGATGATTTTGGACCCGATCTATCTTCCTTCTTCCTTCCTACTAGGTCGGAATACCTCAGAGGGCACAGTGGGAGACCGCGAAGGCAAAGAACGAACATAGTTTCCGCGGAGTACTGGTTCTCGCGTTGAATAATCAACACCTGGAATCGACTTCCAGAAGAAGCGCTGTCCGCATCATCAATTTGCTCGTTCCAAAGGGGATTGGACAAGCACAGAAATCTGCCGGAAAAGGATTAATACAGGCTCCCGGCCTCCTATCCACAAACAACAAATCTGAAATCTGAATCTGGTGGCACAAAGGTCGCGCAACAATTCCAGATTTCCTCTACAGGCAGTCAGCACATTTGATTTGCCTTCGCAATGATCCATTACGCTAGACGAACGTCTGTTTTACCATGAATTCTTGTGCTTGTGACTTCGGAAAACAAAAGAACCCGCGGTGATGGTGTGACGGAAAAAGAGTGTCGAAAGTCACTAAGTGCACCCTAAGTTTAAAAACGTTTCATCAAACGGCGTGTTAAAGGCGTAAATATGGAGATAAATTTATAGAAAAATACAGGATACTTTTCTCCAGTTTATTGCATCTCGCTGACACTTTGGCGAACTGCGTAGCCGAGTGATCTCTGCGTATGTACAGACGAAGATAGGGACAACCTAACCACATTTGGGTAATTCAATCACGCATTGTAACTGTATTAGGGAACATATTGAGCTTACCGGCCATTTTACCCCTATGTTTACTCGGTCGCGACTGTCATGAAACCACCTTCAGGTATGAGTCCGTACTTTCTCGGTAGTCACTTCTTTATTGTCGCTCCCATGCCTGATGATGTCAAAAGGGATGTCCGCGTACGTGATAAAATTGAAATGATCACTTACTGAAAATAATTTTGGACATTAGGGTCTTCTTAAAAGGACACTTGTCCTGCGCGGAAGACCAGGAATACAGCATTCCGAAGTTTGGCTCTAGTAGCGTACCCACAGTGCGCCGGACGAAAACACCAATATCTGATTCAACAAGGCAGGACAACTCCTACGCTGAAGAATTGCGCTTTACCGGACCAGTCATATCCTGTTCGAACTCCTGAATTCGCAGGTTGCTGTCAATAAGCCATGTTCCGGATACTTTAAGTCTCTCGAAAGAATCCATCGACGCGACCTGTTTATTCAAGGAACTCGTTTCCCTTAAGCTAGCAATCGCTTTTTCCCTTTTTTCTAGACGTTCAGAAATGGGACGGCAACAATTGGCTGAGCATTCCGAAATATCCGTTTGTACTCCAACGTGTGTGGCACGATTTTGTCTGATGTAGGGGTAAAGGGTGAACGTACGTTTCGGTATTGACAGTAGTCCAACTAGAAGAATCCTGCGCATATGTAGATTGGCTGCTGCAATTCAATTAATCTTAGCAATTTATATCACCTGTTGGAGGAAGAAACGGCGAAGAGCCTTCTGAATACGGTTGAGCTAAATTGTAGGCCACCATCTTCCAGAATTCGTGACGCGTAATCTGCAGGCACATCCGTTGCGCATACTTTCGCCTTGCGGGCAATGCCGCTGAAAAGAGAAGTCATTATAAATAATACACATACCGGTTAAGCCCCACGTCACTGACTGGCTCATTATTCGATGTTGATACGCCTTTCGGACTGCTCTGCAGCCGTTCGAAACCTGCGTGGGCCTCGCGAGCCTTATCGATGTTGTCTTTAACATCTAATTAACACAAAATACAAATACCGTAAGTCGTGGGCGGCGTGAACCTGCATGATGAAAAGCCCTCAATCGGTTGGCTGTGACTTTCCACTTCAAGCCATGTGTAACTTCTCGGTGTTCGAACGTAGCCTTGACTAAGCCACTTTTCCGACACCATGACTACTGTGCTTAAAGCATGTACTTTTGCAATTACGTAACTAGACATCTGAAAAGGTAAACCGATTAATGCATGCTTTTTCCATTAACAAATAGAAGGGATGGCCGGGCACATGATTTATGTAGAAACTTTTACAAATACACCGGTAAAACCAAAATTCACATTGTACTTGTCCAACAAACTGTGTTTACCAATGTTAATAAAGCACAATGAATATGAATTGACGATAAGTTAGGCAATAAGTTTGTTTGCTACTAAACATGTTTCTACGGCTAGTCTTCAGTTATTTCCATGTTGAAGGTGTGAAGCAAGGGAATAACGATGCAATAGTTTTCCAAAGGCAAACACGTACATTTGGCCGATATTATAACGTAATCTACCATACTTGTAGTCGGTTCGAAATTGTCTACCTGGTAAAAACCAATGTCTGCCGAATCGATTGGTTTCGTGAAAAAAGACTTGGGATTGCAATAACCTCTGAAAACAAACTGTGTGTCACTCAAGAGGGGAGTTGCAATCCCAGGTCGCGAACCAAGTGGAACGCAGTTAGTTAGAATTACCGTACTAGTCGTGAACCTGCTCAAAAAGGCCTTTTGCTTATTAGTGTCTATGAATGCACCCCGTCCATAACTAACCGCAGCATTATCAATGTCCACCAGTGACCTCTCAGCAAGCCGTTTGGTGACCTGGACAGAGAGATAGTTCTGTCCCGTTACCAGTTTCTGTAATCCGTTTATGTAAGACTCAAAGGGAAAGCTGGGAAAGGAATCCAGCGGACCGTGTTCGGCGACGTCACTACACAAGTGTGAGAGCCCGTGAACATTATACAGCATATTTTCAATTCCATACAGAACCTGAAAATCGCGGACGAACTTATTAAGCATTGCTGATATGCTATCTAGATGGTCGCAATAATGGATGACTTGGCAGGTAGGCACTTACAAATAAATCCATAAAGTGGCCATACAAGAATGATGGTAAAATATCCCTGAGATGTGCCACACCTAAGTACAAAAGGAATAAACGACATTCGGTCGCCTTTCACCTATCGATCTCAGCCAATGATCGGCACCCACGTTGAAATTCATGCGGGAGAATGCATGGGAGCTGATCAGACGATAGGTAATTCGGCTTATTATATGACCATTCATACCATCCTGCCTGGATGAAGCAAGGCCTTTCTACAGGCTAAGCATCTTTTTAACAACCCCTAGTAATACCAGATGCACAGGGTCCAGTGGGAATGCCTTAATAATATCGATGCTTGGTTTCTCAACTGCAGACCTTCCACGGTGGTGATGTGCGTCTTTTTGACCTGGAAAGCAACGGCCCGTCCTAAGAGTACCACGCATTGAGGGAAAAGTCATGCGATTGTGTTGCCTCGTACATTGAGCGACGCATTTATCACAACCGCGTTTCGAATTACGTCCCGAAATCTGCTTTAAAAAAGATCTAGCTGGGGTGTAGCAAATAGCACTTTTCAGTTTGGCTGCTACCGTCAGACTGTTGCTTAATTCAAGACCTGAATCAATAAGTGATAGCAGCTCCGCAACCTTATCCTTCATGAACTGATGAACGTCGACTGGTTTACAAGGATCGGACTAGATACCTACTAAAAATACATCACTAACCTTAGGTGCTATCAGTCTTCCCAGTACAGGCCATATTTGCAAGTATGAGTTCATGAACAGTTGTGCGCCGTCTACTCTCAGCTGTAGTAAAACACGTTTTCTGGCCAACAGTACTTGCCCAGTCATTACCTGATTTTTAAGCTAACGCTGAAGACCAATGTGAATATATGTACCAGATATTGTTTTGTTAGAAGAGTGACTTGACGTTCCCATCAACGCTCGAGGATCAGCTGAAAGTTCAGGGTGAAAAGGGACAAAGCTCTTCCAGCAAATTGCGTGCATTAGCTTGATTCATATTTGTTCGTTTGACGATGTTTCTTATAGCACGCAGAATGGAACATGGCGCTGTGTTCGTGATGGACTCCTGCTGACAGAATGTTGTGAAGTCGTCAAATACCAGCATGTCTGGAACGACCAAACATTCCTGCATTTCGTTCCCTTGGCAGTTATCCACGTCTTCATCATTAGGTGAATTGGTTGAGCAACTGTTTAAGGTTAAATTTTAAGTTAACTTATTGTCATCAAGGTAAGCAATATCTCACCGGTAATAGCCTAAACCTGCAGATGGTACTACTTTTAGATTAGGCAGAAAGTGAATTCAATAAAATTATCTGTCCAACACCCAACATCAATGGTGCGAGTAGGGGAAACTTGCAGTTTTTGAGCTCTTAATCCCAGGTCTTGAGGCCTGGTTCTTTTTGTTCGGCCTCACTCCATCGATGGTCGCAGAGGTCTTTGCGTTTTCCTGCTCATAGCTTTGGAGGTATTGTTTGTCTGTCTGGAGGTGTTTTACCTGCAAATTGTAGCTTGGTTTGTTTGAGGGGGCGACGGAGCTGCTGATAAGATCAATAAACCGTTGGCAACTCCTGCTGTTGTAGGCACTTAAAAATTAAGTGATAAGCTTTATTTAAATAGTGATAGAAGCGTGGTGAGTGAGGCTGAGAAAAGGAGAAGTGAAAAGTGTTTTTGGAAGGATACATGTGACCTGTAATAATATAGAGGAGAGGTGCGTCGCACTGCAGATGCTGGGGTTGAGGAATACAGGGGGAAGATGGGGATGGAAGAAAGTATCATCGATTGCTACTAACACATGTTCGCTGCAAGCCATTTGCGCTCACATACTCATTCAGCGGTCGGTTGTGATATAGATCGGTACTCATATTTTTTAACTCTTCGGTATAGTGCAGACATACTCTGACGCAGTTTAAATCCAAGTCGAGCTAAGCCATGCAGTTAAGGAACAGAAGGAGGCCTAACGCGAATTCCAGCTTCTTCGCCTTCTTTCGTGGCTTGAGGGAGCGACGATTATTGAAGGTCTAAGTTCCTCAAATGCCATGGTGACAGGTTCTGCAATAACAGCATTAGTTATAAAACTTGTCATTGTAACTGAAAATGAAGGAATTAATTTTACAATTGTGTAATCTTATGGTAATAACTAACTAATGCACTAATTGTGTCTGAACACCAAAAAGGAATTAACTGAATAGAGGGAAATAAGCAGCTACATTCCTCGGGTGAGGGAATCCAAATCATTCAGACAAAAAATACCACTGCTTACCAACACGGTGTATATTATTGCGAACGAGATTTTCCCTTGCAATCGCCAATTTGGGTATACTTAAACAAAATTTTAACAATTTCAAGGCCGCTACTAAACTTCGGGCAATAAACAAAGTGTCTGCAGTCAGCCCGAAACTTTGTATGTTTCATGAACGCGCCCGAAATACCCGAAGTTTATGCAATTCGCCCAAAGTACACGAAGTGTCTGCAGTGCGCCCGAAGATTTGCAATAACCCGTATCCCAAGCGATGAGAGGGTCTGATCCGTCATATTTTTATCTCAATATTTCACTCTTATGCGCTACATATATTTTTGTTACAAAAGTCAATAAAATGTCAGCGGCCAAGTTAAATATTTGCACGAAGTAGCTTTGGGTGAAACCCGGAAGATCCAAAGAGAGCCCAAAGTAAATGCTGACTGGGGTATTTTTGTAATTTTTGCATAGGTTATTGTTGCTTTGATAGTACCACAGATTTTGTTACGAAACTACCAGTGGATTACTACAAACCGTGTTTTGATATTTTGATCCAAACTTTGGCTGTGCGTCACTCGCGGAAGTTTGGAAGCTACTCAGTAGAACGCAGGAACTAGTCAGATTCACGTCAGTTGGCACCGCCTAGTTATTTCTTGCATTCAGGCCAAGATTATTGGGTTTCGACTGTTATAGTACTCAACATACCGTCACTGCTGTGCCCGGCTAGTGTGAGGCGTTCCTTGAGTCAATTTCGGATGGAGACGGCGACACATCCATGGATCCAACCTCAGATACCAAGCAAATCCCTTTTGATGTTATTTCGTGCCGTGGCTCTGATAACGATACAGTTACTGACTATAGTAAGGCTAGCCCTAGTAGGACCTCTGCTCCATTGAAGGTTAGACAGTTGGATGAAAGGAAAGAGTTAGAGCTTCGTGAATTCGAGGCTAAACAAAGACAAGAGACATTGCGTCTGCATAAAGAACTGGACTTATCAGATGTGAGTGGGGTTCAAGGTGACACCTTTTCTTTGGATGATGATATAAAGTGTCACAAATCAGTTTGTCTTGGTATTAATCCTCATCGTAGGCTTGATCCTGAAATGGCTAGCCAGGTGAGCGGCACAGAAAACAAAGGGAGTGCCGCCACTTTGTCTTGTATCAATGTCGGCCACGAGTTGCCGAAAATAGAATTAAGCAGCTTTGAGGGGCATCCAGCCAAATATTGGAAGTTTGTGAGGCAGTCTGAGCTCTACGTTGTCTCTAAAGTTAATGATGATGGACAGAGGCTGTTATACTTGTTACATTACCGCGAAGGTAAGGCCAGGGAGGCTATAGAGGAATGCATTGTGTTACCACCGTCTGCTGGTTACCACAGGGTGCGAGATATACTTGAACGTTTGTTCGGAAGGACTCAAGAAGCCAACTGGGCCCTACTACAGGATCTGATGGAATGTTTGAACATGGAACAAAATGACTCTGAGGCTATGTCGGGGTTGGCCATAAAAATGGAAAACTGCTCTATGGCCCTAGAACAAATGGATTATACCGCGGACCTTAACTCTTCGAGAACTTTGGAGGGCAAAGTAAAGTAATTGCCCCCTATGTTACAGGTGAAATGGGCAGAGACTGTTGCAACCTTAACCGAGAACGAAAGAGAACTGGCCTTCGCAGAGTTAACGCAGTTTGTGTCAGCACGTGCGAGCATTTCGCTAAGTGGGCTTGGAAAGCTGGCAACAAGCAGTCGACGACCAAACAGTAAAATGGCATGTTCCACGCAGCAGTTAGTACTCTCTCGGGAAGTCACGAAACCTTCATGTGTATCTTGTGAAGGAAGTGCACAGTCACAAGATGTGCCGCATTCCTGGCGCTGCCGGTGGATGAGAGATGGTTGAAGGCCTAAGAAATTGGCTGTTGTTTTTCCTGTCTTAAAAAAGGCCACAGGTCCGTACAGTGTAAAATTCATGGGGTGTGCAGCCTAGAAGGTTGTAAAGCACCCCATCAGCCCCTGCTACGTAAGAAGACCCACCATGCCGTGAGCGAACAACTGAAGAAAAGTGGTTGTGGATATACTGGGTCTCTCAGAGAAGGAGTGTGTTTGGGTCTGCTTCCGGTATGCGTAAAGCGCGGTAATAAAGAGGTTCATGGTAATGCGTTCTTGGACAATGGCTGTGACACAACTTTGATAACGAAAGATGTTTTGCAGCTTCTGGGATCGCCGGCTGACGGCACAAAGACTACCATCAAGACCGTTAGCGGCGAGCTCAGTCAGCAAGCCTTCTGAAGTTTATTCACCAGATGGAAGCGGTTGCATATTTATGGATTGGGCGATTGTGGAAAGAGATCTCCCGGTGCGGGGACCTAAAAGGTCGATGCGAGAAAGAGAGGACTACCGTCCACCGCCTCAGCTATTTTCGACCCACTAGGTCTGATTGCCCCGGTTTGCCTTCCAGCCAAGCAGGTATTGCAGAGTCTGTGCGAATCTCATACCGGCTGGGATACACCCCCGAGTTCCAAATACTTATCCTTGTGGATGGATTGGGTGAGGTTCATGCAGAATCTTAGGCAAACCTCGGAACCCAGAAGCATCAAGAAGGAAGATAAGAGCGAGTTGCGCTTATTTCGCGATGTATCTGAATCTGGCTATGGGGTGGTGGCTTATTCGTGTGACATTCCAAAAACACGCCACCGTACAGGTTGCTGCGGTATAGCAAATCCCGGGTTGTCCCTCTAAAAACTGTGATAGTACAGAGGTTAGAGTTAGCTGCGGCGGTATCGAGTGCACGAATGAGTGAAATTTTGAGAAGGAACTTCCCAAATAGCTTTGACAAGATTTATTTTGGACAGGTTCTGTGGTTGTTCTGCACTATATTCGAAATACAGAGGGCCCGTATGGTAGGTGCGTGGCCAACCGTCCAGCCATTATTCGCCAGGATTAATCCCCTAATCAGTGAGGGGGAGAAAGTAAATCTGAAGAGAATCCTGCAGATTGGACTTCAAAAGGCATACGGAGAGCGTGTGATTTGGCGTCTTGGATTCGGGGTCCCCCCATTCTGAGAACCCAACCGTTTTCAAGCACCATAGGCCCCTGCTTGAAGGAACCACCGAAAATTGTCGAATTCAAGGGGTCGGTCCGAACAAATACAAACGTTACTGAGCTCACCGTTCATCCGATTTTGACGTATCATTCGGACTGGGTGAAGCTGCTTAAGGCTGTCACCTAGCATAAAAGACATGTGGTCTACATAAATGTTATGCATTTGCGTCGCCAAGATGTGTCGTTGAATGTTAGGTGTCTAACAGCCGATGAACTGGAAGCTGCTAAACATAAAGTATTGTGGACGGTACAACAGGTGTGTGGTGGGTTCCAATATCCAATATCCAATATTGATAGTGCGAGCGTAGAAAACTGGTAGTTTTTGATCTCTTGCGTCTAGTTCTTAGGGCTTGGTTCCAGTTGTTCGGTTTACTCCTGCAGTGGACGAGGAAATCCCCTCTGCTTTCTTGCTTTTAGCTTCGGTGAGGTGGATGTTTTGTGGGTTAGTAGGTTGTAATTTGTAGAGTGATTAGGGAGCTACGGGTTGCTGGGAAGTTTAGAGAACTGCCGTGACTCCTGTCTGTGTAGGTACCTGAAAGAGAATAGTAAGGTAGTGGTAAAGGAATGAAGAGAGAAATAAGGAAGAAAAAAAGAAAAAAAAAAAAAAGAAAAAATAATAATGTAAGGAAGAGAAAAGGGAAGGAGAAGAAAAGGAGGGGTGAAAAGAGAAATGAGAACGAAAGAAAAGTATTTGGGAATTGCCCGAATGGTCGCGTGGGTTTGGTTCCTACAGAAGAATTAGTAGGTAATGTGGGTGTATTAAGGAGAGAGATAGTGAGTGGTAGTTAGGAGGGAGTTGGGGGTACTGAGGTTGGTGACTACCTGAGTACGTCCGTGGTAGTCCATGCGAGGTGACATAACTGTCTAATCGCCTCTTGAAAGAGTCGATTGAAGGAGCTATAACGATGTGTCGCGGTAAGGCATTCCATAAAGCACATACTCTTAGGGAGAAAAATTTGGACCTGAGTGTGGTGTTGGCTCTCTGGTGTGCTATCTTAATGGGGTTTCCTCGTGAAGATCGTTCAGTTGCAGGCAAAATTGATTTGTTTGCATGGTCTGCCTGATGGGCGATCTTGTATGCCATAATGAGGTCACCCCTTTTCCTGCGATAACCCAAGGTAAATAGGTTGAGGTGTTTAAGTCTTTCAGGATACGTCTTTCCCCTTAGCCCCACAACACATTTTGTTGCAGTTCTTTGTATTCTTTCAAGGAGATTAGAGTCTCTCTTGAGTGTTGGAGGAGCCACCGTATTGAAGACCTCTAGGTGCGGCCGCACGTAGGATTTGAAAATGGTGAGGAAGAGTTCGGGAGTGAGGGCGCCAAGCTGTCTACGCAGAAAGTGTAGAATGGCGTTCGCTCTGGTTGTCATACCTTTGTAGTTGGAGCTGGTGTCCAAGGTGTCGGAGAAGTTGAGCCCCAAATCTTTCTCCATGGACACTCTGGTGATAGCACGGTTGCTCAACATGTACTGGAAGTCGGTCGTACTTGCCTCATTTTTACTGATGTGCATTACTTTGCACTTTTCCAGGTTGAAGCTCAGGCCATTTTCCGACGACCAGAGCTCGAGTTGCTGCAAGTCCTTTTGTAGTGCTGCACAATCAGCTTCTTCGTTTACCACCCTCCAAATTTTTATGTCGTCAGCGAAGAGGAGGATGGGTGAGGATATTTTGTCTGGCAGATCGTTGACAAACAGGAGGAACAGAAGCGGTCCTAGGATTGCTCCTTGGGATACTCCTGACGTCGAGGGTCTCCACTCCGACCTTATTCTGTTCACTTTAGTGCAGAACTGCCTCCCTTCCAGGTACTCCTTGAACCAAGAGAGTAGGGGTCCACTTATACCAGCTGACATGATCTTGTGAAGCAGTACTGTGGGTGGGACACTGTCAAATGCTTTGGCTAGGTCGAGAAATACAACATGTACAGGTTTTCTATTATCCCAGCTTTGTGTCCAGTCGTCCCAGGCGGTTAGTAAGTTGGTGGCACATGAGCGACCACTACGAAAGCCGTGCTGAGCAGTATGGACAGTGTTTTCCTATTGAGGAATTCCCAGATGGTGTCAGCTACCAGGCTTTCCAACACTTTCGACACAATAGGGAGTAGGGCAATCGGCCTGTAGCTGCCAGGGCTTTTTCTGTCTCCTCCCTTGAAGATGGGTGACAAGATGGCGCTCTTCCATTCTTTAGGGAGTTTGCACGAGTCTATTGAGTGCTCAAAGAGGTTGCGAAGTGGTTTGGTAAGCACCTCGGCGCAGTTTTTCAGAACCACTGGTTTCAGGTTATCGCAGCCAGGGGACTTGCCCGGACGTAGCCTAGATAGCTTCTCGAACACCTTTTTCTCTGTAATAGAGACGTGACAGAGGTATTCGTTATTTGCGACCTGGTCGGTGTCGTAGCGAGTCGGTGTGGATCTTGTGTCAGTGCTGAGTTGGGCTTGGAAGTGTGAGCTCAAAAGCTCGGCAATCTCTAGACTGCTTAGCACACTCCCGTCATGGCCTGTGACAAGATTCACTCCCTTACTGGTCGACTTTCTTCTTGACATGAAGCGGTACAGTTTTTGGGGTTGCTTTGTAACCTCGCTGCCAAGTTTGTTTGGTAGGAAAATCTGTCGCCAGCCTCTAATGTTACAGAGATTGCGAATCCTTTTGTAGTTCAAGAAGTCAGACTCCCTGCGTGATGTACGCCACTTGAACCAAGCCTGCTTCTTGCTCCGGATAAGCCTCTCTGTCCCACGCTTTAACCATGAGGTTCTCATTGATTGTCTGTGTGTTACTTCTGGTACACTGTGACTGATGGCCCCGGTGATTATTTTCTTCACCTCCAACCAGTGTTCATCTATTGTGAGATGAGTCCAGTCCACTGGCCATGATGCATTCATGAGGTAGTCCCTCATGAGCTCATAGTTGGCCTTGCTGTAGCAAGAGGTGTTGGAGAAAAGGGTAGTTGTGAGACTGAAGAAGACGAGTTGCGGAGGTTGTCACCTATATTTATGGACGGATCGGTCTGCGTCGGTGTGAGGCTGAACTATTCCGGCTATCCACCCACTTTTAAGCATCCGGTTATCCTTCCCAGACATCACTCCATGACTGAGCTGACCATAAGGCATTATCATATCATAAAGGGATATACTGGTACTTCAAAAGTCCTGGCCACTCTACGAAGAAGCTATCGGATAATTAAGGGGATCATTGTGGTTAAACGTGTGATAAGAGAGTGCAGAGTGTCGACGATTGAAAGCTGCACCGGGTCAGTAAATGACGGCCCCCTTACCGGTCTGTAGCGTGCAGAGAGCATGGTTTTGCCTCTCGTCAGCTGGGAATTGATTATTTTAGACCACTCACTGCTCGCCAGGGAGGGAAAGAGGAAAGGAAGTACGGGTGTGTGTTTGCTTGTCTTCAGAGGCGAGCCATACGTTAAGAGGTGGTTTTCAACCTGGGCACTGATGCCTCCATAATGGCTGTAATGAGGTACGTAGGAAGAAGAGGAACCCCTGCTAAGATATACAGTGATAATGCTTCTAACTTTGTTGGAGCGACCTCGGAACTAAGACAACTGGTGGGTGTGGGATAGACAGCGAACCAATGATGCTATGGTGACAAAGGGATATTATGCAGTCATCGAGGTGGAATATAGGAAAGGGCGATACGTTGTGTATACAGGTTACTGATGGTTATATCCAAAGAGCAGACTCTGCATAATGACACATTAGCCACCTACTTCGTGGAGATAGAAAGAATTTTCAGCAATCGTCCTATTGTCCCCATGATGGCCGACCCGAGAGATAAATTAGCTCACCCCCAATGGCTTACTGTTATTGAGAGATGGTGGAGGAACAGTCGTGGAGGGTGCCACTGCCTATAGGCACGTGAGACGTTGGAAACAAGTTAATTACCTAGCTGATGTATTTTGGAGCCGATGGACTAAAGAGTATATGCCGTGCTTGCAAACTCGTCAGAAGTGGTTAGGAAAGAAAAGAAATTTCAGAGAAGATGTAGTGCCTGTGGCCCCTGAAAAAACACCACCTGGTTCCTGACATTTGGGAGTGGTCGAAACATACGAGAAGGACGGAGATGGTCTAGTAAGAACGGTGATGGTGCGCGCAAAGGAGGTTACCGTGAGAAGAGACGTACGTAAGCTTTGTATTCTTGAGGGAGTCGAAGAAAGATAGAGTATGGAGGCAGCTGTGTAGAAAGAGCCATGGCTGAATGCATTGAGAGGTGTTTTTGCATGTCTGGAAGGATTTTGGCGGCCGATGTAAGGAAAAAATGATCTGAAAATCCCTCCTGATCATCTCATTTGATAGTTTTGACATTTATTAGAATATTTTTACCCTCGTTATTGATGGTGTACCTTTGGCCCTAGCCATTGTAATGTTATTTGGTTGTTTGACTGTCTTCTTTCACCGTTTACTTATTATTTGCCTTTGTACAATTGGGACTTATCATAAATGTTTCACTTTCTATTGTGTAACGCTGGACTGTTGACAAGGCGATGTTGTTTTACTGTGTCTGACATTTTGTTTTCGTCCAATTTACGGTTGTACTGTGATTTGACTGTTTGTCTTTTGACTGTCTACTAGAAACGTTTATTTGTTGGTTTGGTTCTGGCAGACAGAGTTTTGATCCATTCTGTTGAGGATATTCTCATTGACTGTCAGGTACTTAACAGCTGTGTTTGTTTAACCAGTTTTTGGCGTATAGTGCGTATTTGCACCCGAGAACGTTTTGGACTGTATAGTCACCCAACGGCACTGTTGAGGTATTTCGTAATTTTGATATAACTTATGGTTGCTTTGATAGTACCACAGATTTTGTTACGAATCTACCACTGGATTACTACAAACCATGTTTTGATATTCTGATCCAAACTTTGACTGTGCATCACTCGCGGAAGTTCGGAAGCCACTCAGTAGAACGCAGGAACTAGTCAGATTCACGTCAGTTGGCACCGCCTAGTTATTTCTTGCATTCAGGCCAAGACTATTGGATTTTGGCAGTTACAGACGGCATGAGGGTTCCGTAAGTCTCCACGTAGTGCAGGTGAATATCCATTCAAGCGTTACTATTCACAGCAATATACATTTATGCCATCAGAATTTAATATTGTGGTGCAAAGGAATAGACATTTAAAGGGCTGCAGACCAATGGCAATGCGTCTCCCCTACAGTTCACGTTAAGGTATGCAGCATTATAAAGGAGGTATATTCACTGCTTTATAAAGTACTAGAGATGCATAGCATTGTTGTTAACATGTTCACTCTAAAATTAATAGCTGAGTTGATCTCCTGTATTTTATTGTCTGTCCAGATTTTAGTTGCCAATATGACCGTCCTGAAATTCGGCGATTGATAAGTGTTCATACGGTGACAGAGTCAAATGAGTGAGTGGGATTGGTAATTCCTATTTATTGGGCAGTAATTTTTGTGGGAGCACAGTTCCACTGCTTCACAAAACAATCGAATGTCGAGAATTAGTAATATATATTCCTTATTTGTGTCCTGCTGCCATAGCTGAAAGCTTGATGATGTGGGTCTTGAAGGATTCAACTTAAATCCTTCGTTCCTTTAGCGTTCACATTTCCAGGTGATTCGATAGGTTTAAACCATGGTCCAGTTTCTTCATAACCAAATAATATCCTGATGTTGCCACTATCCGAGATTTTGGCGGAGAAAAACAAAAAAGCAGGTGTAGCCTCTGCACCTATGAGCTTGAAAATTGTCTATACGTTGAGAGGGCCTAATACGTCTATGGTTTTAATAATAATAAATAATGAATTTTAAGTCTCACACTAGTAACTTAACATGAGAGAAGCCAGTTTACAGGCATCCTCAAATTGATATATTTCGAAAAATCTACAAGATTTTACACGTCCTGAATAGTACAGAGAGGAGATCGTTCATCTCCACCAAAAACATCAGATTACGGTTACCGGGGAAGGAAAACACCACTTATCGGCATGTGCAGTGCGTCAAAGTGAGGGCAATAAAAACTTCCATTCCCACATAATGGATTTAACATGACAGATGCCAGTTCACAAGCACCGTCAAAATTATGACTTTGAAAGTTTACAGAATAGTACCGGGAACTACATAACTCACATAGCAAGTTATTGGCATGCACAAACTTATTAAAACGCTGCAAACCAAGAGACGGGTATGAATTCCCATTTGTCATTACTATATTCCCATTCATCCTATAATGGTATTTATTCTTCTTACTTCTGACTTTACGTTTTCGAACTTTAACAAAAGCTCTCCCTATCATCTATTCCCCATGAACCTACCAGTGTTTATTCTTCCGTGCCGTTTACTTTTTCCTAATCTTTTACTAATACATATCATTCTTCTTCCTTTTTTCGTTTTCTTTCTCTATTTCGTTTCTCTCTGCACCTTCTCTCCCTTGATTTATCTGCGCATATTTTTCATCTCCTTTTTACAACCAGTCCGACCAATTGTCTGTTGGCACGACATTTGAGGAACCCATCTGCACCACAGTCCTCGGAAGAAAAAGCAAGCAAACAAACAACACTCCCTACGAATCTAAACAACACCCAACCGCCCCTCGGGCTAACCAGAGCTACAGCAGTCGAGTGGGTGGACCTACTGCATTGGAATCCCCTGAAGACCTGGAACCGTTCCGCAGGACCTAGAAGCGAGCACGAAGAAACCAATTGGTTTACACCAGCTCGTTAAAGGACATCGGACATTGGATATTGGATAGGTTCTACTATCAACGACAAAAGCGCGCAATACACGAAGTTTGCGTTATAACCGGACGACGTTGTTATCCATTTGCATAGTTTCCTATTTAGCAATATAAACATCCAGTCACCAGAAAGTTCTTCAGTTTTAAGCTTTGCAAACCACAAGGGGCCTATTTATATGATCTAGAGTATCAGTAAGTATCCACAGTCATATAACCAAGGTGAGTGTCTAAATCCATGCATTTCCAGTTAACCATATGGTTTAAAGGTAGTATACATTAATCCCACTGGGAGTACTTCTAGTAGTAGATGGAGGTAGACGTTGAGATGGTTAGTAGTCCAAATGGCAGCAGTTATATATGGGCTTCAGGCATCGTTCATATTGGCGTAAGCGGCATCATTCGAGAAGTATGTTTGATGCATGGTAACTTTAAGTTGAAAAGATCACTGTAGAACATTTAGTATGGAATTACTGCAGGTAAGTCATATTCCGAGCCAATAGGTATATTGGTTTCTCGTTTGATCATTTGTTCAGAATATTTGTGTCACTATGGCTGTTGGGAAACTTTAGACGGTTCGTCGCAAGAAGAATCCTGAACAGCTGATGGGTTAATTGTGAAGATATTCCAGAAACCGCGAAAGGTTGGTAGCAGTCCAATAATTCATGGAGTCAAACAGCAGGTATTATTTCCACTTGGTAGATATGTCCAGATTGAAATTCAGCATCGAATGTCGTCATCGAGCTGTTGCTGTAAAATAAAAAAGAAAGAAGAAGCATGAGCAGATGGAGGAAAGGGAATTACCACGCAGACCGGCTTGGAAAAGAGAGGAGTTCCTATACTTTTAGACTTATCCGAACTTTATGTACATTTTCATGTATGCATGTGTGATTAACCACATAGTTTTTCTACTATCAGATTCTTCAAGCTTTTCTGTCTGGGGTGTATCGTAGTAGCTTTGAGAGGGGACCAGTGTACATAAAGTTCATTATAGTGAGGAGGGGAGCCAGTACTCACACCATTGTAGGCAATCGTCAACCCATAAGTGCAGGAGGAACTCCAGGGCTATAATAGCTCTGTTTCATACATTTAGAGGTCCAAGCATATCCTCATTAGCCCAGGATGCATAGATGGTGGCTAATTGAGCGATAGACTCGTCATTTATTGGTAGCCTATTAAGTGAAGAGCGGAAAATTGTCAACAAGCTTGCCACACGAGTTTCTTCTGGAAGCCTGTTTCAAAATGTGTGCGAGTTCATTAAGGAAGAAATCTCGCAAGCTCATCGTACAACACTGTCTCATAAACCTAGTCAAAGTGTTTGATTCACATGCTTCCCTAGGTAAACTGTTTCACATCTAGGCATATTTAATCACAAAATGCTCTTCCTAATGACTTTTGAAATGCCTAATTACCACTGTTGCAGTTACGTTTCTTAATCCATATGGGGTTTTATTTACGAGCCACATGTCTATGCATGTACTACAAGTT
Source organism: Heterobilharzia americana (assembly GCA_944470555.2). Taxonomy (NCBI): domain Eukaryota; kingdom Metazoa; phylum Platyhelminthes; class Trematoda; order Strigeidida; family Schistosomatidae; genus Heterobilharzia; species Heterobilharzia americana. The sequence continues at coordinate 151,551,993 of OX104127.1, forward strand.
GACCTGTTGAAGAGTTTATAAAACAGTATGTTTCAGTTTGAGCTTTTGTTTCCATAGCGGTCCAAGTCCTAGGATGTTGCACATGATGGCATATTTTACATCGTTATTCGTGCTGAGTATTCTCATTGTAAAGTATCTCTGCACTCCTTTGACGTGGAGTTTATCCATAACCCCTATACTGCTGTAAATAAATGAAAAATATTCGAGCAGTGGTTGGATAAATGGTTTATACGGGATAACTCTAGATTCGGTGCTGCAGAAGTTTCGTAATAAGAAACCCATCAGTTTGCATGATTTCGACGCCTGTGTGGATACGTACTCAGAGAAGGTTAGGTTGTGAGAGCATTGCAGCACCAAGTCTTGTAGTGACTTCAGCTCTGGGAGTGAATGCCCGGTTATCCTTAAGTTTAGTTCGAGTGTATAGTCACCTATGCATATCCAGCCACATTTTTCTATGTTAAATTTGAGTCACATGGTGCTGCGCTATTCGCTAACATATCTTAGTTCCTCTTGCATGGAGATAATGGTCAAGGCTAAGTCACTGCTAAGACACGTGTACACTACTTTTAGGTCATCCTCATACAAGAATGGCTGGCCTACCTTGAAACACTCACATATGCTATTGATGTATGTTATGGAGAGGAGTGGACCTAGGGCACTGTCCTAGACAACTCCACTGGCTATTGGTCTGTGCTTTGAGATAGTTATGTGGTAACGGTTACGCAGAAGAGATTTTAATCAGTTTGAGAGTGGATTACACACTCCAAGGTATTTTAGCCTACTGATAAGCAAATTGTGTAGGACTCTGTCGAAGGCTTTGGTGATGTCGAAATAAAGTGTGATCACTAGCTTTTCCCGATCCCTTTTGCTAGTGATCTCATTAAAAAAGTCAACCAGGTTCGTAGTGGGTCTCCTTTCTAGAAATCCATATTGTGACAGGTTTATGTGGTTAGATTCCAGCAGGTAATCAGACATTTGATTTTTAATCACCTTTTCCATAATCCTTGAGATGACCGGGGTTATATTAATTGGTCTGTAATCGCTAATGCTGGTCTTGGCCCCTGACTTATGTTTTGGTAGTATATAAATAGTTTTCCACTCGTCAGGATATGTCCCAAAATCAAATGAGGGGGTAAATATTTTGAGTAATAAAACTGCCATATCCATGCCAGCCTTTCTAAAAGTTATTGACGATATCTCGTCTGTCCCGCATCTAACACTTGCTTTTACGGTTTTAATCGCATCATTAGTGTCACTCACGCTGAATTCTATGCTCCCATCGTACTACTACTTGTAGTGGCTATCTCGATGTCTGGAGCTAGGGGCATGTTATTACTATTGAGAAACCACTCACTGAGAAGTTCACAAATCACCTGTGGATCATGGTAACCTATACCTTTATGCTCTGAATGATTTGTTAAAAAGTCTTTTGTTTTTTTCGCTTTCGCAGGATACTGCAAAGGTTTTGCGTTTTAGACAAACTATCAAGGGTCCTACGCTCTTTAGCCAGTGCTTTTATTCGGCGCCTTTCTTGAAGTGAAAGGAATATTGTATCTGATTCAGTACATGAAATTCTTTGAAAACGAAGTACTTTTTCTTAGTTTGCTTCGAGTTTTTCTATCTATTTATAAAGTTGTTTTCAGACTGACTTTGTTGGGTGCAGTTGTTTCCCGAGCGGAGCTAACATTCCTGTAAAACTCGTCGAGGGTTTGAGACAGGTTTTCCCTAATGAAGAAGTTCTCTCAGTCAGATTATCTTATAAGTGTCTCGAGGAGCACCCAGTCGGCACTCTTGATGTCCTTGTATTGGTTGTACTTCGGTGTTACTTCGTGTGCCCCCTCGCGAGCTACTGGAAGTGGTAGAGCGCAAAATATTTCGATATGATCGCTGTTTGTAAATTTTTCCCTACCTCTACGGACAGTGGCTCAATGTTGTGACAAAGTGTGAGGTCAAGGGTGTCATTGTTTCTCATAGGGGCCGCATGTATTGCTGCCAACCGTTTGTCAATGGCTGCTCGGAGTTTGCGGGACCTGTGCGTATGTTCCAGTCTACTCCATGGAGGTCGGGGTCACTACAGATTGTCCTAAAATCGAAGTCTAGAGTGGCGGCGTGCTCGAATGTTACGCAGATGATCTCATCAACTGCTATGGGGACGTTTGGTGTCCTGCACAAACGTTCGGTGAAGAGCTTGTGTTTGCTGATGGTTGCTCTTATCCATGCACACTCAGGAGTTTTATCTGGTTCAGGCCGACATGTCTTCACTCGACGAAAGCGAAAGTAAGAATGGGGACATAGACTGCCTGCGCTCGATACTGAAAATGAGATCAGGAAGAATAAATAACAAGGAACTCTGGCAACGAACTAACCAAGAAGCTATCTCCCAACAAATACGCTGAAGCAAGTGGAGGTAGATTGGGCATACACCGAGAAGACCGATTGGAGACATCACATGCCAGGCCTTCGAGCGGAATCCAAAGGGGGAACGACAAGTTAGGCATCTGAGGGTGAGATGGATGAGATCGTATGAGGAAGAAATGAAAGCTTATGGGTAGTCATGGGACAAAGTTTAAATGACTGGACCTAGTGAAAGACCACTGAGACTACAAGTCACTTGATCGCGCCATTGGTAAGGCGTACAAACTGTCACAATTGTCCGACTTCTCATTTCAGTCTACTTGGAGAACCGCATCTACTTTCGGCTGTAAAGTACTCTATGATGCACATAGACCTAAGGGAAACAGGCTGAACCTGAGCTTGTTTTCAGAATTCCGATATGCCACCCTAGCTTAGTTCTCTTGTGGTTAACCCTAAGTCGCAGTTCGTGTTGGTTTGTTCGTACTACACGCTTAGAGGGTGAAACCCTGTGCCACTTTAGGGGTTTGGGGCGGGGCCGCACTGGATTCACCACTGATTCAAGATCCCGTTATCCTAAAAGGCCGTTTGAGGTAAAGGCACGTCCAGGCAGTTACGCCACTTGGCACACATTGGTGCTATTTAGCGTTCCTCGCGAGCCATTTCTCTGCCAACTAATCCAGGCATCTCAGTGCTTCGCAACGACTCATTAAGTATACGATTCCTAACTGGATTTGCTGCCAAGTTCTTTCTCATTCTCACCCTTGTAAGTATTTAAGTATTTAACCTAGTGATCTCGTCCATCTGGGCACTTGTCCATTTTTCATATTCATTACCTTTATTTATTCTTGTTATAGACTTCTGCCTACATGTGGAATGGACGTCAAATTTCACCCGTATCGATCCTGCAACACGCTCGATTCAGCTCGTAACATTCTGACCGGACAATGCAGAAAAACGATTTCTGCGCGCTGAAGCCTGTTTTTAAGAACAAGGTGCCAGGAATCATCATCCTAAATTTCTTGTTGTTATATGGTGCCTGCGGTGGAAATCAAACAGTTACGTTACAGCGGATATGTTGAATCTTGACTCAAGTGACCAAAATGAACTGTTAAAAACAGCCATCTTGACGAAGAGCTATCTTACAAATACTTCAAGCTTGAATAAATTGGTCCATAACGTAGAATTGGTGAACCATTCAGCCACTAGTGAGGTTGCAGGAACGAGGTGATTAAGTGGTCAACACACGTTTAATAATGACCTCTTCTGGGAACTTTTTCGTCAGAACTTACCATATTAGGTATAACGATGCTGGTGACACTTCAGATAGCTGCGATGAACGACTTGGGGGTTTCGGGTGATAGGGTATTAACTTCTTGAAGACCCGTCCACAAAGTGTTTCCTGTAAACGAAAAACCTGTAGTGAACATTCATAAGCGTCAAACAAAGGTAGAATAACTTGATTCCCTTTTTTGCCAACTTTGTATAACCAAGACGCACGTTTATTGACCGATAAAGTGGCAGCTACTCTAGACTGTCCGCAACCATCCACTCTCAAGTAATGCTGCAATTTCAACATCCTGGCAAGGCATTACCGAAGGTTTACTCTAGAACTTACCTCTCTTTTGAGACCACTGACGGATCTGGTTCGTGGCCACAATTCTGTACAGTGTGACTAAACTTGCCTTCCCTCAGGTTAAGGAAGTGTTCTCAAACGTAGCCATACCCATGCATCTTGACCAGATACCGTGAAGAGTATTGCACTTAAGGCATCTCGATCAACAATCGAGGCGTTTTGCAACAGGTGAATGACATCAGTGGCACCCACTATTCGTTTCCTCAAGGTGGCTCACAGAAACCGATACAAAGTTCAGTAGAATAGCGAGAGGGTCCATGGTCATGTACTGTTCTGTGTGCTGTTTTCGACATCCTGTGGAAGGTCGTGATTTCATCATTATCACTGACCACAATTCGTTTACCTTCTCTATTGGCTGAACACTAAGTAAGTACTGAAGACTCCAGTCATGACGATCGAACTATATTTACCAGTTCACTTCTGATTTCCAAAGAATATCTGCAGCAAATAACAGTGACTCACCGTTTAGAATATCTTCGACGGAAATGTCGAAGATGCCTACCTTGCTGGATAGGCTCGTACCCAATACAAGGTCCTCAGCTGAACCATGCGTTACCTCACATCTACTGTGGACACAACTTTCTAAAACGTCACCCATGTCTTGTCGAAGGATAGATAACTGAGTTTAAATGTCAACCATCCACATCAACCGATTTTGGGCCCCAGTTCTGGTTTGGAGTGGTATACGCTGCAGCCGCTCTTCCTTGTTGCATTGGATATTGAACTGCAGAATTCCATCCACAAGTGATTGATGCAGTAGAATGGTACAATTGATGGCTGACAGTGAAGTTCCTAGACATAAATGCTTCTCAGTGTCTCGAGGCACTGCCTCTGATCTTCCTTAGCTTCCGAAACTTATCTGTGAAACTATCGTTTGGCAGCAAAATAACTTCACCTCTAACTTTGATAATCATTATTGGCAGAACATCTTATATCTTTAAGCCTGCAAACGTTATACTTTCAGTTGGGCTTCTTCAGCTTCAAACGACTGACACCTACATTCATATGATTTTACCACTAGATATGGAGGTATCCTCAGTAAATGCTGGGGAAGGCTAGGAGCTGGAGACGTATAATCAGTAGATTACGTAGCGTCATACAATTCTTGAGAACCAATGGCCTAGGGTTCGATGAGATTCAACATTGATGCTCACCGTGATGGTTTAACTGGACTCGTGGTAGCAGAAGATATCGCGAAAACAGCCATTATTACTTCTTTTGGTTTGTTTGAATTCTTGCACATGTCATTTGGTCTTCAGAATGCAGCACAAACATTCCAGCGCTTTATGGATGATGCCCTTTTTGGTTTGGATTTTATTCATGTCTACATCATCGATTGCCTCATTGCAAGTCCAGGTAAGAAAACTCACCTTAAACATTTGGACCTCGTATTCAATAGACTAAAAAAACATGGCATCACAGTAAACTTGCAGAAGTGTGAAATAGGAGTTGTATCGCTCAGCTTCCTTGGGCATATCATTGGCAACAAAGGTATACCCCCAATGAGGGATAAAGTGGCGGCTATCATGAACTATCCAGAGCTGACCACTGCGAAGCAGCTCCGCACTTTCGCTAGCCTGGTAAGTTATTACCGAAAGTTTATTTCCAACTGTGCCTCTGTCATGAGACCACTCACAGGTCTGCTTCGAGTGACTACGAAGTGCGTGACTCCGGACAATGTGGCTAGACTTGCTTTCTCTAAGGTCAAGGAAACCATTTCAAACGGAACCACGCTTATTCATCACGATCGCAATGCTCCTCTGAGTATTGCTGTTGATACATCTGACTCAGCAATTGGAGCAGTTTTGCAACATTTGACTGACAACCAGTGGCATTTTCCTTGAGGCGGAAACTAGATATATAGTACCTTTGGTGGGGAAGTCCTAGCGATGTACTGTTCTGTACACCATTTTCGACATTCGGTGGGAGGTCGTGACTTCATTATTTTCACAAACCGTTAACCTTTTCTCCTAGCTTGACATCCGACAAATACTCGCCTCGTGAGTCATGACGACTGGATTACGTCTCCCAGTTCACGTCAAACATCTGCCACATTTCTGGAGCAAACAACTCTGTAGCCGATGCACTATCTCGAATAGCTTCGATAAACTGCATCGAAGGGGTTGATCTCGTTGAACTAGCTCGGTGTCAAAAAGAAGGCCTTGAGTTGCACCATGAGTTGCCGTCTACAAACTCTCAAGCTACACCTGTGTCCAGTAGGATCAGGAAAGGATACAATTTTGTGCGAAGTCTCTGCTAGTCGACCACGCCCAACAGTTGAGAAGAGATGTCGACGCAACGTCTTCGGTACGTTGCACAAACTGTTCCATCCAGGTGTACGAGGCACCATTAGGCTTACTGCACCACGTTTCTGCTGGCCGGGAATGAATAAAGACGTTAAGGAGTGGGCTCAGTCGTGCTTAGCTTGTCGGAAGTGCAAAGTCGCGCGACACACGATAAGCCCTTTAATTTCTTTTCTAGCCCCAGACATGCGTTTCGACCACGTCCATATAGATATTGTAGGACCACAACCAGGATCTAATGGATGCACCTACCTTTTAACCTGCATGGATAGTTTTGCGAGATGGCCAGAAGCAGTACCCATTAAGGATTTTACTGCTGAAACTGTCGCTTGTGTTTGCGTCGAAAGATGGATCGCGAACTTTGGATGTCCTTCTTACGTGACAACTGACCGTGAGGACCAATCCGAGTGTGGATTATTCCACGCTTCAGCTACACTTTTAGGTTGCACCCGGTTCCGAACGACAGCCTATCATCCACAAGCATGGTAAAACGTTTTGCCTTAACAATTACAAATTCTTGGAGAGAATTGTTTTTACAGTGAAATGTGTAATATAGTGTGTTGCTACTAATTCACTTGCTGAAAGTAACTTCACATGAATTAGTCAACGCACGGTATCCTATATACTCTCCGAATTTTGGATGCTACTGTTTCTGCAGATTATTATGTCAGTAGCGTATCAAATAAGCTCAGTGACAACACGATGAGGACCCTTATATCTAGTGCCACGGGCTTGAAGCCAATTTTTAAACAAGAGTTAAGGACTATCGACTGACATTCATTTCATAACATTGCTCGACTTTGATGATAGTGGAACTGTACAACTTATGTAGGTACCTGCACAACTTGACATTTTTACTTTATCTTATTCGTTTTGATCAGTTTTTTAATAAGGCAACCAGATAATGAACTGTTATTAAGAGATAACAATTGCTTCTCTTTGGTAAACACTTGCTAGTATTTATATACTATGTAGTGATTTTTCACCCAAACAGAATAAATCCTAACGAAAACTTTTGATTTACGTTTTTATTTTGCTCATTGACTGTGAAGTTTGGGATACTTGCTATAAAGACTTGTTTTCAATATGAAAGTGAATCATTCGTAAAAAGGATTGAAAACTAACTGAGTAAATAAAATATTGAGTCAGTACGAAATCTGTCAACTACCAAATTAATACGCTACTACATCTAATCACGCCAGATTTTCATTTCCTACGCCACCGATCTGCAGAATACCCATTTCTTTGTCATCAAAACACAAATCCTACCGATAGCCAATTTATGGTATATATGTTGCCTATGAAAGAGATTATTATCCGCATTAGTAATCACCGATAAATCGTATATGTTTATCACGGCTTAGATGCCGTTTTCATTGAAATATAATGCAGCAGTCATACATACATAAAGTTCGTTGTTTTCCGTCCACGTGTCCGAGAACAACTGAGAATGGGTTTATTAGCATCTCATTTCTTTCAGACTATGCCCTGAAACAACCATATGTTACTAACATTCCCTACAGACTGCGAATATCAAATCATCTCTAACATAAACTAGTTGATTCATTTCGCCAGGCTTTTGGTGAAAACTGTTATGATGGCTCAACTTAAGTGGTGTGAACGCAAGTTCAAGTCTTTCTACTTTTGCCCTGTACTGCTTCTAACGTTCTCGGTCCACCAGCGTCAAATCAAAAGGTGCGAGTAACGTTACCAGATAATGTATTCCATGTAATAAAATCCGAAACATACAGGCGGGTGGTGGTAGGGGGCAAGTATATGTTCTCAACGTTAACACAACAATATGAGATGTTCCCAGTACAGGTCAACAATGGGTTTACGCTTCTCAACAAACAGCTTTAAATGTGTATGCCAAGCGTAGAGCGAAATAAAGAAAGAAAGAAATACGTGACGGTTCTAAGATGTCAGCAATGTGGAATACGAAAGTAGTGAACTCACTATGACTATCAAGATGAAGATAATGTGTAAATAAATCTGTGCGTTGAGATCAATTGTGAACCGCGTCACTGAGGGTCTCGAACCAATGGTTTCTTTGGCATGCGAACTCCGACCGTGTATGCATACACGAGTAATTCATATAATGTCGTCATGCTTTCGTAGGAAAGTTAATAAATAGTATTGAGGAGCACCAAATGATTTGTTGACAAAAATTACATTTAGGTGAATGCTTTAGCTTCTAAATATCATTGACGTCAGTGATCGTTTCTGCCTGATCTCGTCGTTGTTGTAGCGTGTGATGGTTTTTGTCATTCGCCTTCTGTGAATCCTACTCACTGAAATTATGTTCAAATGGTAGCGAGGATGTAGCATCCACTCACGACGGTAACTCGGCGTCGACGGGAAAAGTCACGTCTATTCTGTTACTACTTACATAATCTGGCATGCTTGATTTCTCATTGGTAATTCATTTTATCAGTCTGTCTGAGGACAGTTCAAGCAGCTTTGTGTTTATTTTATTAGACCCCGATTTACGCTTGTCTGACTGAATTCATCAGAAATCAACTTCACGGTAACTTTGAGACCAGGTTGAAATATTTCAAATGAATTTCCAAATGGATGTCATACTGAACCTGAAGTCTAGCACTTATTCTCTACGGCCATTGTGCTTACATCAGATCTACTAATAGCCTTCAGTATCGTACGGCAACCTTGTTGACACTTTTCCGCTCTTCACTTAATAGGCTACCAATAAATGACGAGTCTATCGCTCAATTAGCCACCATCTATGCATCCTGGGCTAATGAGGATATGCTTGGACCTCTAAATGTATGAAACAGAGCTATTATAGCCCTGGAGTTCCTCCTGCACTTATGGGTTGACGATTGCCTACAATGGTGTGAGTACTGGCTCCCCTCCTCACTATAATGAACTTTATGTACACTGGTCCCCTCTCAAAGCTACTACGATACACCCCAGACAGAAAAGCTTGAAGAATCTGATAGTAGAAAAACTATGTGGTTAATCACACATGCATACATGAAAATGTACATAAAGTTCGGATAAGTCTAAAAGTATAGGAACTCCTCTCTTTTCCAAGCCGGTCTGCGTGGTAATTCCCTTTCCTCCATCTGCTCATGCTTCTTCTTTCTTTTTTATTTTACAGCAACAGCTCGATGACGACATTCGATGCTGAATTTCAATCTGGACATATCTACCAAGTGGAAATAATACCTGCTGTTTGACTCCATGAATTATTGGACTGCTACCAACCTTTCGCGGTTTCTGGAATATCTTCACAATTAACCCATCAGCTGTTCAGGATTCTTCTTGCGACGAACCGTCTAAAGTTTCCCAACAGCCATAGTGACACAAATATTCTGAACAAATGATCAAACGAGAAACCAATATACCTATTGGCTCGGAATATGACTTACCTGCAGTAATTCCATACTAAATGTTCTACAGTGATCTTTTCAACTTAAAGTTACCATGCATCAAACATACTTCTCGAATGATGCCGCTTACGCCAATATGAACGATGCCTGAAGCCCATATATAACTGCTGCCATTTGGACTACTAACCATCTCAACGTCTACCTCCATCTACTACTAGAAGTACTCCCAGTGGGATTAATGTATACTACCTTTAAACCATATGGTTAACTGGAAATGCATGGATTTAGACACTCACCTTGGTTATATGACTGTGGATACTTACTGATACTCTAGATCATATAAATAGGCCCCTTGTGGTTTGCAAAGCTTAAAACTGAAGAACTTTCTGGTGACTGGATGTTTATATTGCTAAATAGGAAACTATGCAAATGGATAACAACGTCGTCCGGTTATAACGCAAACTTCGTGTATTGCGCGCTTTTGTCGTTGATAGTAGAACCTATCCAATATCCAATGTCCGATGTCCTTTAACGAGCTGGTGTAAACCAATTGGTTTCTTCGTGCTCGCTTCTAGGTCCTGCGGAACGGTTCCAGGTCTTCAGGGGATTCCAATGCAGTAGGTCCACCCACTCGACTGCTGTAGCTCTGGTTAGCCCGAGGGGCGGTTGGGTGTTGTTTAGATTCGTAGGGAGTGTTGTTTGTTTGCTTGCTTTTTCTTCCGAGGACTGTGGTGCAGATGGGTTCCTCAAATGTCGTGCCAACAGACAATTGGTCGGACTGGTTGTAAAAAGGAGATGAAAAATATGCGCAGATAAATCAAGGGAGAGAAGGTGCAGAGAGAAACGAAATAGAGAAAGAAAACGAAAAAAGGAAGAAGAATGATATGTATTAGTAAAAGATTAGGAAAAAGTAAACGGCACGGAAGAATAAACACTGGTAGGTTCATGGGGAATAGATGATAGGGAGAGCTTTTGTTAAAGTTCGAAAACGTAAAGTCAGAAGTAAGAAGAATAAATACCATTATAGGATGAATGGGAATATAGTAATGACAAATGGGAATTCATACCCGTCTCTTGGTTTGCAGCGTTTTAATAAGTTTGTGCATGCCAATAACTTGCTATGTGAGTTATGTAGTTCCCGGTACTATTCTGTAAACTTTCAAAGTCATAATTTTGACGGTGCTTGTGAACTGGCATCTGTCATGTTAAATCCATTATGTGGGAATGGAAGTTTTTATTGCCCTCACTTTGACGCACTGCACATGCCGATAAGTGGTGTTTTCCTTCCCCGGTAACCGTAATCTGATGTTTTTGGTGGAGATGAACGATCTCCTCTCTGTACTATTCAGGACGTGTAAAATCTTGTAGATTTTTCGAAATATATCAATTTGAGGATGCCTGTAAACTGGCTTCTCTCATGTTAAGTTGCTAGTGTGAGAATAAAAGTTTGTTGCTATTATTATTATTATTGTAGTAAGAAACTAAAATCAATTCTACTTGTACCCGCAAACCCTTTTAAGTTTCTGTCAGCGGGAACAACTTTGGTGAAGTTAGAGCTGTTCCATCTTCACAACTGGACGTGGGTGCATCCAATGGACAGTTGTTGATCACACAAATCATGCAACCATTGGCGCATTGAAATGCCGTCCAATTCATTTATCAGCGGTTTCCCCCGCTGATCGCCTTTGTTCACTTTCAGTTAATGAACGCAAAACCTGTAAGCAATCGCCAACCGCCCTGGCAAGGTGCGGAAAGTATCTATGAAGAACATGACTTAATCGGTCAAATAACGTAAAATAGTCAGAGGTGACGTTAGTAGAAGGTAAGAAATCTAAACGGTAACTTTCTTTAACGAGCCTCTCACTACAATATGACCTCCCATACAAGATGAGTACCTAAAATCTTAGGAAGAGTAATCAAGATAGCCTCTACGGCTTGTCTAAAAAGCAACACTTTATCGTAACGTTCGCAACTTGGCTTCCGTAGAAGTTTCGCTTCCAAACCTCACGGTCGAACAAGGTAAGGTTAATTCTAAGGATAATAGGAAGTCTACAGATTTCATCACCATAGACTTCAACCAAAGCATTCGATATAGGAGTCCAATTCACGTTCCTCATGGAACTGGAAAACTTTGGAATCACTGGCAACGTACTTCCATTGATCACGGAATTGCTTGTTGGTAAGAGGCAAAGAGTTGGCATAAGTTCTCGACTCTCCTGTCGGAATTCGGTAGAGTTTGAAGTGCTGCAAGACACAGCCGAGGATCCACTGGTATTTCTCCTACATATAAACGAACTGCCGAACGTCACGAAATCTCTTACAGCTCTCCACGCTTATCTGAATGTCTAGCCAGAAATTAGGGATGAATAGGATGTACGTTCACTACAGCTAGACCCCTATAGAGAAATTTCCGGTCCTTATCAACGTAGGTAAATGTGTGAAGATACACACAGGGAGTAGAGAATGTAACACTCACCACTGGTAGGACTTCTCTGACCTCAGTATTGACCCACCATGACCTAGGAGTCACAGTAAGTTTTGATTTGAAGACTGCAGAACACTACCGACTGACCTCACCCTGGACTGCCAAACTTCATGAAATTTCGCTTGACTCTCCACACTGATGATGTAAGTAGTTGGCAAGAAATAAGAGATAACGATGATGGACATACACTTAAGGCACACCTAAACATTTCGTTAACGTAGTCAAACGAACAGCTGCAGCCTATCAGCACAGATAAGTACCAGTCCCAGAACATTAGCCATGCAGACAGCAACGCATACGACATTGGTATGATTCCTCTGCCCTTACTATTGACTCACCATGGCCTAGGATCTACAGCAAGTCAAAATGACAATACCACAGCGCACTGTCGACTGATTTCAGTTCAAAACTTCAGGATATCTTAGGGAATACGTGGCACATTTACGATGGTCGGTGACAATATTTTAACTAAATAATGCACGCCCTTGGTTACATCCAAGCTAGAAACCTAGGCGCAAGTGTCAAGTCCTTGTTTAAAGGGTGACTCAGACTTTCGGAAATGGTTCAAGGATGGCCACTTTTATGATCCTTACAACGGGAATTCTAAACCATGAAAAACAACTTAAGGGTCTGAAACCCTTTTCTTTACGTATCGCAGGCAGAAACGACATTTAATCATACTATACAAGATCTCAAGGAATGACGTTGAACGTAATATTTTTTCCATTTTCTTTCCCAACAATTTAGCCGACAAAACAGGTGATTAAGAAGGAAAGAATGAACTTCATCTCCATAGATAACTGATTTTCAATTCCAGTAATCAGCACTCGCAACCAACCTCCAGGAAAAGAGATGTCTGTGTCACCAATTTACTCATTTAAAAGAAACTGAGCCAGCAAAACGACCTTCTATTGTAGACCCATCGCACTCGATCCCAAAACAACAAATCCGAATCTGAAATCTGAGTACAACAGTAAATATTAGGATTATCTTGTGATAGAAGTAATAAGTATATGAAAATAGTCCTGGAGGATCATGTTATCTAATATAATTGGAATGCCTCCCTGTCCACATACAGATAGCTAACTGAATAACAAAATCAACGCAGAACCTCGCACACAAGTGTACCGGTTTGAGCTACCATCAAAGAAAGAGTATCGTGAGGGAAAAAACAATCTACGGATAAATTTTAGTGTGGATATTCAAGTTTTAGATGTTAACGAGTGAATAAATCCGCGCCATTGTAGCCGGTTTTCATCCATGCCACCAACATTCCTCAATCACTGATTCCTTTCATCTCGAGGACCTTAATCACGTAGTCTACATCTCCACACATGACTAAGTCCAACATTCAGGGACTTCATCGACTGGTACCAGATCTTTGTCTGGCCGTTCTGAACCCTATTCCAACCTAGTGCAACTTCCCCCAGCATGGCGCGTTGAGGTAAGTGGTAGCTTGGCAAGCACAGTACATGTCCAAATTATCTCAGCCGACTGAGATACATAACCTCATCAATTGACTTGCCTGTCCCGCTCAGTGCACTTTGTCCAACCTCAACAATACCTACACAATGACTCCACCAAGCCCGAGCAATGGCACGAAGACACCTATTATCAAGCACTTGTAACCGCTTCATATCTACTTTCAACAGCCACGTCTCAGCCGTACAAAAGGATGGAAAGAACTGCGACACAGTATACTGGTCCTTTGACAGATAGTCGGATATCTCTCCACTCGGCGCCGCAAGTGACACGAGTTGGCAAATGCCGAATGGGCGTTCTGTATCTGAGCTGAGATCCCATCAGCAACCAACCCGTTCCACCCAATGCAAACTACCAAGTGGATGAGGAGTTCGACATATTTAACCACCTCACTCCTTATCAGTAAACTGCGATTACTTGCACCGGACCAGTCCTGGTGCCAGCGAAACCCCTGCCAAACATACCCCGCATTGCGTCAGCATCTTCACCCAGCAGGACAAGATCTCCTACATACGCCAAGTCAACCAGATGGTCGCCAGGGAGTAGGTCAGTCCTTTCAAAGTCAGACATACCTAAGGTTATGTCCATCAGTACGTCTACAACGAAAGTAAATGGGAACGTTTACAATGCGCATACGTGGTAGACACAACTAATTATCATCAGTTCAAATGACAACTCTCCATAAGCGCCACCACGGCTGGACAAGTTCGAGTAGACGGCTTTGACAGGCGTTATGTACTTGCTCAGTACTTCCTTTAGTCAGATACTGCTACAAAACCTCACTGTCGACTGAGTGAAATGCCGCCTTCATGTCAAGAAATGTAGTAGGTATCGGCCACTGGCCCATAGGTATACTTTTGTTCCACAACCTCTTGGAGGACCAAAATGTGATCGATGTAACCTCGTTCAGCTCTGAAACCTGCTTGGTTTACTCGAGTGTGGTGTTCTCGAGCTCTAGTTGGGCGTCGGATAACCATGGAACCTAGGATCTTGAATGCAATATTAGTCAAACTGATTCCCCTACGGTATTCATAGGAAACATTCTCTTCCTTCTTATAGACTTTGATGATCGGAGAAGTAAACAAGTGTGACGACACTGCCTCTGATTCCCCCGTCATTTTAGGAAGCAATTTCCTACCACTATCCTTCAAAACGTCGTACAGCAAACTGTTAAGGCCTGATGCTTTCGGTCGTTTCAGATTCAGTATAGCTTTCTCAACTTCAAGAAGAGTTTTGAAGACCGAATCTGAGTCCTACCATTCAGGTCCGGGCTGGATTTTAGGCAACTGAAACGTTGCTGCAGCCAGTTGAACTGGGCTTCAAGGTATTCTGTCCAACGTTATAGCCATCTGTCCTGGGAGGTAGTCAGCCTTCCGTCTCCTCCGGCGATCATTTCACTCGTCATCGTCTTCTTGCCGGTATTCTTAATAGGCCTAAATAGTTGCCATATTATCCAACGACGATGCCTTCTCCATCTCTCTCGCTTTCGTCACCCACCACTGCTCACGATCGACGCGAAGACTCTTGGCCAACTCACGTCCAGTTTGTTTTCCCTCTCCATTGTGATGAGATTTAATTGGAATAAGTCTTCTCGCATCAATCAGTTCGAATGACGTCGCGGAAATCCAGTGACGTTTGTCAGTCTTCCGGTTTGTGTTACCAACTGTCTTTACGCTGTTTCTACAGCAGACTTAATATCATACTCAGTTTCCTCAGGATGAATATTGCTGTCACGTTCTGATAAATGCTTAACTACCTCTTCCCTAAATGAGGAGTCACAGTAAGTTTTGATTTGAAGACTGCAGAACGCTACCGACTGACCGCGCCTTGGAGTTTGAGGGCAAGCTAAGTACGACGAAGTGAATTACATGGGGAAATTTTTGTAATTCAAGCACTTCTAGTGTTCAGACGCAAAGGGAATAAGTGTACGAATGTGGCGAATCCTTTGGTGAATTCACCTAGGACATTCTAAAAGTTTTCCGTGAACAGCCAATCCGGTGGTGCCTGGCGTGTCTAGTCGGACCCACGAAGAACTGCCAAAGGGGATAAGCTACATCTGTTTATCGAATGTCAGACGGGTGATGGCTTGAGGTTTTATCTAACTTCTCATTTCCTTCCAAACGCGCTAAAGCTCCTCATAACAGCAGAATAAAAAAAGCAATGGGTAGGTGTTGTCGCAACGGAATAGTGACTGTCATGCCAAATAGTCAACTCCTGGGTTTCACTAACAGGAGAAACGGTTTCCGTGTCATTAGCTGGCTCGTTTGGAAGAGGAGTGGACAAGCACAGAGATCTACCTAACAAGAATTCGAGCGGACTCAGAGCCTTCATCTGCAGACTAAAAATCCGAATCTGAACTCGCTTCACATTCGATTGATACCCATTTGCACAATTATTGTGCAAATCTTTTGGATTCAAACCAACTCCTGCAGCTTCAGAATATTAATACTGGGTATCAGACGATCGCTGAATCACGTGTGCAAATGGTGGCCACGTTTACACCATAATGTTGGGTTTGAGGCTTGGGAACGGGATCTGGAACCTTGTAATTAGGCAGTTCATACAGGCCTATCACGTTGAGGTCTCGCACAGGTTTCACAAAAGTTTCTTGCCACTGACCCCTCAGAGTCTTCCGTATAACTGAGAGACAAGTTTCTCAGGGTACGCAAAATTCTGCAGCTAATTATATACTTCTGAGTCGTTTGGAATAATAAAATGGATGAGCAGTTTTCCACCACACAGGTTCCTTGAAGAACACCGTTCATTGTGATATTTCAGGTAACCGCTGAACTCCTGTGGCAAACCACTGACAGGTAACTTCCCTGGGTTAGTGAAATGCAGTAAACATAATAGATAGTTGTGTTGTGCCAAGCTATCGTAGGGTTATCAGGAATTAAAAGATTTCAGAGACTAGACGAAAGAAACGAATTATCGACCACTACAGTCACTTGGATTGAAAGGAATAAAATAATACCGAACAAATGCTTACAAACATAAGTCGTTAGAAGCCGCTCCTAAAAATCTTCCTACCAACTAAGGTAACACCCATACAACCGTCTGTTTTGTCAAATATACGACCAAGAGTCGTTAGGATCCATCACACTGGAATCCACCTGTGAATTGGGAGCCAGAGGCGAGAGCTCGAAAATTAAGAGTTTCGTCTACTTGCATTATTGATATTGGATGTTGGATATTGAAAACCTACTTCGGACGATGAGGAAACGGAGCTCGTAAAACTGATATGAAACATTCCACATGTTAATATTATCAAAGAAAAATTATATATTTGAAGTTGTGGAAACTTCAAGAGTTCCCATTTCTATCTGAAGGCAAATCTTTTTTCTACAAACTGATGCTTTTGTTAGAATGCTTCACCCGAATGTACTTTACCAAACCTAGAATCACTTCAAACAGTTTTCGCAAAATGGAGTACGGTTATGTCGTGTATCCAGATGAATACTATGCTAATGCTGAGGAAGAAGAAGAGGAATGGGATCGACAAGCATATCTTGACCCTATGTGGGAAATACAGCAGAAAAAAGTATGTTTGAATTGTCCATACAACCAATAATTCCTTAATTAAGACTTTTACAGCCTGGTGCAATTCGTATTTAAGGAAAGTTCACACTTCGATTGAAAACATTGAAGAAGACTTCACTGATGGGCTTAAGCTGATTCAGCTACTGGAAACACTATCTGAAGAGCCTTTGCCAAGACCCGACCGAGGACGAATGCGCTTTCACAAATTAGCGAATGTTAATAAGGCATTGGAATATATAGAAAGTAAAGGTGTTCAGCTAGTTTCAATAGGTGCTGAAGGTAGCCAGCTATATTGCTTTATTAAGTCCTAGAAATCGTGGATGGTAATATCAAAATGACACTTGGGATGATCTGGACAATTATTTTGCGGTTCTGCATTCAGGATATTACTGTTGAAGGTTAGTGTATGTTGGCTGGATTTCACTGACACTTTCGAAATGCTGGAATTTTCGGAGAAGTCATACTAGCCCGCTTACTCTTTATCAGACATTATACGACTACAAAAATCTACTTACTAGTTGGAGAAGATATGTTTAAGAATCATTTGTAAAATGACGTTTTCTGCAATCTCCGCCTCTTTTTGCACTCTCAAAACTGGTTGCTTTTTTTCTGACTGCACCCATCCGCAAATACAATGCAGTTTGAGATTTTAGGGTACGTCCCTGGAATTAATTATATTTCATAAAATTCCACTCTCCAGTGTGCCGTCAAATTGTTATAAATTGCATATTTTACTACTGAGCATCTACAAGTGTAAATGTTTGTCATGTACACTGCTTTTCAGCGGGTCTATGTGGATCCTTTCGAAAACTGAGTAAACTGCAGAGGCTGTATTCTAGCGGGTTTTATAATTTTTGTAACTTTCGGGTAATATCTTTGACATTTTCGGTATTATCAATTCATTTTGACACTCCATGTGATGTCTCTTTGCCGGTAACTGCCCGAAAGTTGCAGAGCGCTATCCAGGTTTCCCGGTTGTGCGTCATTACAAGATGAGTAAGCACAATCTGAAGCCACAGTCATATTATGATAATTTGGTTGCTTGTGGTTAGCAGGAGAATCCAGGGTACGCGTTTCGTTCTATTTGGGACTCGTCAGCTGGATGTACCTGCACCTGAGTGGTGTTGTTACCACTGAGACTCACTGGGGTGCAGGTACATCCGGCTGAAGAGTCCCAAATAGGACGAAACGCGCATCCTGGATCCTTCTGCTAACCACAACAAACCAGATTATCATAATTAACATTCAGGCAATATCGAGGCATCTGCATAGGAGCCCATATGCCAATAAAGGTGGAACAATTCGATCGAACAAAACAACGGAGAATAAGGAGTATGTCAATAAATAGTAATAACCACAATCATATTGCCGTAAAACGTTTGTGTTCTATCTAAATCAGTTTCTGCAGGTGATTGTGCAACTACTTTGTTTGATGGGTACTATTTGTTATCGTGTTTGGGATGATATTTATGCTGAAGTGATTCAATTGGGAATTTATTCTGATTTTGTGTTTCATTTCGCATGATTCAGTTTTAAATTATTTTTCTGAAGTTCAAACGATGTTTATAGGGGAATTTATTTGTTGTGATAATCGGCGAAGCATTTCTATAACAATAATAAAGTAGTAAAAGTTGGTGGACCAATAGTTAAAATTTTGGTATATTTACAGAATGATGTCAACCACGTCAAACTTTAATTTTTAAATTTAAACTAAGGCGTAGAGCTAATAAAACACATGTGCAACAGTACCAGTTATATTGCCAAATCACATTTGTTTGTTAAAGGTTGTCGAATGGTTTAAAAGACTGGGAGTATGGTAGCTACTCATTTCTTAAAAATTTCGCACCCAGTGCCACAGAAGTATATCGACATGATATGAACATTGTTGGTTTGAAATTCAACCACCGCTTATTCTTTTGAACGCAATCAAGGTTTACCATGATCAGTTGTCTGCAACACCCAACCGCTGGCTGCTACCTTGGTCTGGTGGTGGGGCTTGCATATCACAATGAAACAATGAGCTATGCTGCTGGGACGCCTGTTCCTTCGAGGTCCCAAAGTGCCGTAAAGGCCTGTTGAATAGTGGTAGGCCTGAAAGCAGCCACAGTTGTAGTTTAAATTACTAGACTATGATAAAGATCAGAGAGTGGAGTCAAACTGCAGCTAGCTGAATGAAGCGTGACTGCAGTAAGGTGTTTACCTTGAATAACCAGTAATGCCACGCTGATACTGCCTTCCGCATGGAAGAGAGGGTTAGAAAGGGACGGCCCCAAAAATAAAACTCCAACATGCCCACGGTCTTCCGGTGCCGGCGGTCTGGGTTCTCTATCCGGCGTTAAGACAACCAAACCTCGAAACGAAAACCCACAAAAAGGCGTTTGTGACAGGCCCCAATCAGATGTCTCATTGGCTATGCGGTCACATAAATATTTTTCTCTTCCACGTACTTCAAGAAGACCTGTCCTTCCACGGTCTAGGCATTTGGAGAGTGTCAACTCCCTGCACGCTTTCAGTGGTACACAAAACTCAGCCACATGCAACCTATCCTCAACTATGCCTCCTCCTTTGGCTTCACCTCCTGATATTAACATCAGGGCTCTTACGCTTTACTCATCCTCTCATTATGCAACGATTGCTGACGATCGAATCCATTAGAGCCTCATTCTTTGTCTTCTAAAACTCCAGCAAACTCTAAGCCAAATCGAACGGCGAGTATCGCTTAAAATAACTCTCGAATCTCTAACCGTAGATATGCGCTGTGTCTGTGAGACATGTATATGCGGTTTGAGTGTGGTTAATAAATTGACCTCACCTAACCATAATGTTGGATCTTCAAAATCCAACTTAAGACCATCCGAAGACCCAATGTCTAGTTCTCTTAGACTCGCTGATTTAGGCATGGCATCGAGCTGTAGAGCAAACAGTGCACTTCTCAACTGCTATTTCACTTAATGGATCTGAAGGACTAAGAAGGATCGTGAGACTAGGCGATGTCTGTTCGTAATCTCCGCCCTCACACCCACCGGGTGAAGCTCGGATGGTGCAAAGGGAAACTTCTATGAGTTGTCAGTTTTGATACGGAAAGGAAACCATTCAGATGTATTTACAATGGCAGGTGACCCTAACGCCCAAGTAGGGAATCTGAGTCAATCGGAGAGAACGGTGATTGTCTGTTGCAATTTCGTTCCGACAATCACTTGTTTCTGGCAAGCACTAACTTTAAGCATAAGAAGAGACATTGTCTCACATGGCATCCACCGATATCTAACCAACATTGGACACAGATAGATAATATTGCTATAAGTCATCGTTGAAGAGGATCGGTGGAGGATTGCCTCTCTTTCTGGAGTGCCAGTGTAGACTCTGATCACGCGCTAGTACGGGCTCGTGTATGTCTGCGCCTTACTGGCCACAGAAAACAGGCGATAGTGAAGCCTGTTTATAGTCGCTTGAAAGATGAGAAGGTCAAGTCCGCATTTAGGGAAGAGGTAGCTAAGCATTTATCAGAACGTGACAGCAATATTCATCCTGAGGAAACTGAGTATGATATTAAGTCTGCTGTAGAAACAGCGTAAAGACAGTTGGTAACACAAACCGGAAGACTGACAAACGTCACTGGATTTCCGCGACGTCATTCGAACTGATTGATGCGAGAAGACTTATTCCAATTAAATCTCATCACAATGGAGAGGGAAAACAAACTGGACGTGAGTTGGCCAAGAGTCTTCGCGTCGATCGTGAGCAGTGGTGGGTGACGAAAGCGAGAGAGATGGAGAAGGCATCGTCGTTGGATAATATGGCAACTATTTAGGCCTATTAAGAATACCGGCAAGAAGACGATGACGAGTGAAATGATCGCCGGAGGAGACGGAAGGCTGACTACCTCCCAGGACAGATGGCTATAACGTTGGACAGAATACCTTGAAGCCCAGTTCAACTGGCTGCAGCAACGTTTCAGTTGCCTAAAATCCAGCCCGGACCTGAATGGTAGGACTCAGATTTGGTCTTCAAAACTCTTCTTGAAGTTGAGAAAGCTATACTGAATCTGAAACGACCGAAAGCATCAGGCCTTAACAGTTTGCTGTACGACGTTTTGAAGGATAGTGGTAGGAAATTGCTTCCTAAAATGACGGGGGAATCAGAGGCAGTGTCGTCACACTTGTTTACTTCTCCGATCATCAAAGTCTATAAGAAGGAAGAGAATGTTTCCTATAAATACCGTAGGGGAATCAGTTTGACTAATATTGCATTCAAGATCCTAGGTTCCATGGTTATCCGACGCCCAACTAGAGCTCGAGAACACCACACTCGAGTAAACCAAGCAGGTTTCAGAGCTGAACGAGGTTACATCGATCACATTTTGGTCCTCCAAGAGGTTGTGGAACAAAAGTATACCTATGGGCCAGTGGCCGATACCTACTACATTTCTTGACATGAAGGCGGCATTTCACTCAGTCGACAGTGAGGTTTTGTAGCAGTATCTGACTAAAGGAAGTACTGAGCAAGTACATAACGCCTGTCAAAGCCGTCTACTCGAACTTGTCCAGCCGTGGTGGCGCTTATGGAGAGTTGTCATTTGAACTGATGATAATTAGTTGTGTCTACCACGTATGCGCATTGTAAACGTTCCCATTTACTTTCGTTGTAGACGTACTGATGGACATAACCTTAGGTATGTCTGACTTTGAAAGGACTGACCTACTCCCTGGCGACCATCTGGTTGACTTGGCGTATGTAGGAGATCTTGTCCTGCTGGGTGAAGATGCTGACGCAATGCGGGGTATGTTTGGCAGGGGTTTCGCTGGCACCAGGACTGGTCCGGTGCAAGTAATCGCAGTTTACTGATAAGGAGTGAGGTGGTTAAATATGTCGAACTCCTCATCCACTTGGTAGTTTGCATTGGGTGGAACGGGTTGGTTGCTGATGGGATCTCAGCTCAGATACAGAACGCCCATTCGGCATTTGCCAACTCGTGTCACTTGCGGCGCCGAGTGGAGAGATATCCGACTATCTGTCAAAGGACCAGTATACTGTGTCGCAGTTCTTTCCATCCTTTTGTACGGCTGAGACGTGGCTGTTGAAAGTAGATATGAAGCGGTTACAAGTGCTTGATAATAGGTGTCTTCGTGCCATTGCTCGGGCTTGGTGGAGTCATTGTGTAGGTATTGTTGAGGTTGGACAAAGTGCACTGAGCGGGACAGGCAAGTCAATTGATGAGGTTATGTATCTCAGTCGGCTGAGATAATTTGGACATGTACTGTGCTTGCCAAGCTACCACTTACCTCAACGCGCCATGCTGGGGGAAGTTGCACTAGGTTGGAATAGGGTTCAGAACGGCCAGACAAAGATCTGGTACCAGTCGATGAAGTCCCTGAATGTTGGACTTAGTCATGTGTGGAGATGTAGACTACGTGATTAAGGTCCTCGAGATGAAAGGAATCAGTGATTGAGGAATGTTGGTGGCATGGATGAAAACCGGCTACAATGGCGCGGATTTATTCACTCGTTAACATCTAAAACTTGAATATCCACACTAAAATTTATCCGTAGATTGTTTTTTCCCTCACGATACTCTTTCTTTGATGGTAGCTCAAACCGGTACACTTGTGTGCGAGGTTCTGCGTTGATTTTGTTATTCAGTTAGCTATCTGTATGTGGACAGGGAGGCATTCCAATTATATTAGATAACATGATCCTCCAGGACTATTTTCATATACTTATTACTTCTATCACAAGATAATCCTAATATTTACTGTTGTACTCAGATTTCAGATTCGGATTTGTTGTTTTGGGATCGAGTGCGATGGGTCTACAATAGAAGGTCGTTTTGCTGGCTCAGTTTCTTTTAAATGAGTAAATTGGTGACACAGACATCTCTTTTCCTGGAGGTTGGTTGCGAGTGCTGATTACTGGAATTGAAAATCAGTTATCTATGGAGATGAAGTTCATTCTTTCCTTCTTAATCACCTGTTTTGTCGGCTAAATTGTTGGGAAAGAAAATGGAAAAAATATTACGTTCAACGTCATTCCTTGAGATCTTGTATAGTATGATTAAATGTCGTTTCTGCCTGCGATACGTAAAGAAAAGGGTTTCAGACCCTTAAGTTGTTTTTCATGGTTTAGAATTCCCGTTGTAAGGATCATAAAAGTGGCCATCCTTGAACCATTTCCGAAAGTCTGAGTCACCCTCTAAACAAGGACTTGACACTTGCGCCTAGGTTTCTAGCTTGGATGTAACCAAGGGCGTGCATTATTTAGTTAAAATATTGTCACCGACCATCGTAAATGTGCCACGTATTCCCTAAGATATCCTGAAGTTTTGAACTGAAATCAGTCGACAGTGCGCTGTGGTATTGTCATTTTGACTTGCTGTAGATCCTAGGCCATGGTGAGTCAATAGTAAGGGCAGAGGAATCATACCAATGTCGTATGCGTTGCTGTCTGCATGGCTAATGTTCTGGGACTGGTACTTATCTGTGCTGATAGGCTGCAGCTGTTCGTTTGACTACGTTAACGAAATGTTTAGGTGTGCCTTAAGTGTATGTCCATCATCGTTATCTCTTATTTCTTGCCAACTACTTACATCATCAGTGTGGAGAGTCAAGCGAAATTTCATGAAGTTTGGCAGTCCAGGGTGAGGTCAGTCGGTAGTGTTCTGCAGTCTTCAAATCAAAACTTACTGTGACTCCTAGGTCATGGTGGGTCAATACTGAGGTCAGAGAAGTCCTACCAGTGGTGAGTGTTACATTCTCTACTCCCTGTGTGTATCTTCACACATTTACCTACGTTGATAAGGACCGGAAATTTCTCTATAGGGGTCTAGCTGTAGTGAACGTACATCCTATTCATCCCTAATTTCTGGCTAGACATTCAGATAAGCGTGGAGAGCTGTAAGAGATTTCGTGACGTTCGGCAGTTCGTTTATATGTAGGAGAAATACCAGTGGATCCTCGGCTGTGTCTTGCAGCACTTCAAACTCTACCGAATTCCGACAGGAGAGTCGAGAACTTATGCCAACTCTTTGCCTCTTACCAACAAGCAATTCCGTGATCAATGGAAGTACGTTGCCAGTGATTCCAAAGTTTTCCAGTTCCATGAGGAACGTGAATTGGACTCCTATATCGAATGCTTTGGTTGAAGTCTATGGTGATGAAATCTGTAGACTTCCTATTATCCTTAGAATTAACCTTACCTTGTTCGACCGTGAGGTTTGGAAGCGAAACTTCTACGGAAGCCAAGTTGCGAACGTTACGATAAAGTGTTGCTTTTTAGACAAGCCGTAGAGGCTATCTTGATTACTCTTCGTAGGATTTTAACTACAGTGTCAGTTAAGGGTATTAGTCTACATTTTTATGAGTGTTGTAAAGAACCTGCCCTGTGAATAGGTGTGTTTGTGATATTCCTAATTCTTTATGGAACATATACTGTCTCTATCGAATTGGCGTGCTGAAAATTCTGCAGGGAATCTCTAAAATAGCTTTCAGATTAAAGCCGCTATTATTATTATTATTCTTTGACAGAGGGACAGTCTAAATGCAGTATTCAGTGAATCAACTACATGAAGTATAAGCTGTCTGACCACTCTCGGTTGCTGGTCATTCAGTCTCCTCGATTTTCCTATATTCACAGTATTAAATGTTCTAAATACACCATTGATATCAAAATCCAGAGAGTTAGTTCTGCCGGGTGTGAGTGCTTCTACTATTGAATTCGTTTCCCTAAGGAGTTCTCGTGTGAGGACCCCAGATTAATATCCGGCCATAAACTTTGCTTCACTCTTAGCGTCTTCGAAAACCTCGTCACATTCGGTTTCTTCAGCTAAGATGGGGTTGACAAAGCGCGTTTTTCTCTTATTACGCATATTAGTTAAGAGCGTCTACAAGTGTTTAACTGCAGTCTGCGTGAGATGCATTTTGAAGCATAATCGTGACTGGCAGATTGAGGGGATACATTTACTGTGGGCTACTGTGTAATGCTTCTTTACATCAGGAGTATCAAGTTTAGTAACAGAACCTCAGCACTTTTAGGGTGACAGACTTCGGATTCTGTGGTTCATCCACAGAAGATAGTGCTTTCGTTTCTTCGAGACCGTCCGCAAAAGGGATAGTTGTGTTCAGAATATGAGGAGGTATATTGAAACTGCCTTTTACAGGCAAAAATTCCGAAGTCACAAACTGTTTGTGTGAGTCCAAGCTTTTACGTGTGTTTCTATGATAAATGAAGGATTCTATTCAGTCACCGCGTTCTGCATTTGACATTCTTTTTTAAAGGATATCATAGGTTCACTGATCAGGTTTCATTTTTGTTATTTACATTTCAATTGTCCTTTTTTAGAACGTCATGTACAAGGTTTCTAAGTATGCCAAAATAGAAAGCTTGTATCTAAGTTGATTCTTATTTTTCTTCTTAAAATCCTTGGTCGTGTGAAACCAAACAGATGCTAAAGTTATATATTTACAGACACTTTTACTAGCATTATTAAAATCCCCATGTAAAACATTTTTCATGCAACTTTTTAAATCTGGATTTCTTGTTTCATAATATATTTCAATATCGTTCATGTATTTACTTCTAGTCGTCGTGAATATTCATGGCGCTACTATTCTTTATTTATCTGTCATCTTTTTATTGCTCATTTATACAATTATAACTTATTTCCTTTTTCGTCCTTTTGGGAGATATGGAAACCTCAAGTATTGTACGTCGTTGAGATGTTTTATGCTTCTATCTGTTTAATTTATGTTCACCTAGGATTTTTAGAATTTCATGCATTGCTCTTTATGCAGGCTGCTCCACTTTTCTAAAAAGCACTTCTAAAACATGAGGAATCTCTCCGAAATATTGCGAAACGCTTTTTTGCATTTTATGTCTTAGAAAACGGCGTACAGTATGTTAAGGTACCGATTGTAGTACCTCAGCGTGCCACTGTTCTTTTAAACTTGTGTAAGCGTGAGTGCATAATTCACTTGACTTTTTTACAAAGTTAATTGTAACGTACTTGCATTTTCGATTAACTAGATACACTGACTAGAATGAAAACATAAACCTTGTAACAAAAGATTAACTCGTCATACTTATCTTTTACTTTAACTGATCGATATTTTCAGTTTGTACACAAAAATGTTGTACAAAAATCTGAAATTTTACTCCATACTCACATCCAGAGAATAAATGTTCTTCTAAATAGTTGTTCAAACTCAACTTTATATATTTTACTCGTCAGTCTGAAGACCAATTCATAGAATTCCTATAAAAGTTGGTAAATATCACTTGTGTACACTTAAACAATTTTTCAGGGTACTAGTTTGAAACAAAATATACTGGCATATCACGAAAAAAGCATCAATTCCTGAATCCGGTGTCAAATCTATGTCATATGTCCCGAGATTTTTCTGGATTGGATGTCAAGTAGTTAGTATCTTATCTCGTCACAGCCTTTTTTTCACATTCATCACCGATTTTCCCAAATGAACTTCTAGAGTCTGATACCAGATATGAATTTGGTGGTTGTGTATCACTGTTTGCTTGATTTCATGTTTGACTTCACTGAACTTCATGTTTTTATAACGTTATATACTTTTCATACTTTTTATCTGCTCAAGTGAATTGAGGTTGAAAACCAGGCTCGGCAGTATACCTAGTTTTCAAGAAGCGACTTAGCTTATGTTTCGTTTCATCTTTTTTTTTTTTTCATTTGCCTGTCTTTTCCTGATTTCCATATCCTTATAGAACCTGTAGGTTCCATTTAGGGCTCTTCATTCAAACGCTATGATTCGCGATATCGAAATAAGGGAAAGTCACCATTGCAATACTGTTTCTTAACCCGTAGTCGTTTATTTGGAACAGAATGCAACCGAACAACAAGCCGAGTATTCATGGTATTCAATGATTTTTCAAATGTAGATGGAGTTATAGAAGATATCTGCAACTAATAATTTCTATGCATTAGATTTATCTGTCTGTCTTCATGATATAAGCGATACTGCAGATAAAGTGACGATATTCTAACAGTTCTAACTTACGCATTATTTACTGATATCATGGTTAGTGCACTCTTGTCTTTAAGTAACTTATGCTCAAATAGTTTTGAATTTTTGAACAACTCATTTTTAAGGTTTATGTTTTCGATATCATCATAGAAATGTCTGCCAAGGAAGGTCTCTTACTTTGGTGTCAGCGTAAAACTGCTCCGTACAAAAATGTGAACGTACAAAACTTTCATAATAGGTCAGTTTATCTCTAAAATTTCTTTTCTCCAAAGTTAAAATTCAAATCTTTATTACTGTTTTTTTACGTCAGTAATTAACCACATGTATGAAAACTGGTTAAACGCTTAGCTATTAGTTGTGCTTTCCTTTGTTCATTATTATTATTTATCATTTTCCCTCGGATTCCTAGTGAAACATAGGGCTTCAGCGTCATGCCTCCATCTCACTCTATTCTCTGCAGTCTTTTGAACATGGCTCCACGACTGTCCAGAAGCTTTCATTTCCTCCTCACACCATCTCGTCCAAGTCACCGTCGGACGCCCAACTCGTCGTTTCCCCTTTGTATTCCACTCGACGGCCTGGCACGTGATCTCTCCAAATGGTTTTCTCAGTATATGCCCAATCCAATCCACATCCACTTTCTTCTGCATATTTGTTGGGCGATAGCTTCTTGGTTGCTTCGTTGCCAGAGTTCCTTGTTGCTTATTCTTCCTGGCCATCTGATCTGATCTTCATTATCGAGTGAGCGTAGGCGGCAGCTGTTGATGAATGTCTGTAGTTTGTTGGAAATGCTTCTCATAACGTGCCAAGTTTATGAACCATATTGAAGCACCGACTTGACATTAGTGTTGAAAATCCGAACCTTGTTGACGCTTTATGGTGAGTGCAGTAGATCTCCACACTGGTTTCAGATTGATGAAGGCCACTCTTGCTTTCCCGATCCTGGCCTTGACGTCCTCGTCTGTGCCACCTGTGGTTGAAACAATGCTGCCTAGATAGGTAGGTA
Source organism: Heterobilharzia americana (assembly GCA_944470555.2). Classification (NCBI taxonomy): domain Eukaryota; kingdom Metazoa; phylum Platyhelminthes; class Trematoda; order Strigeidida; family Schistosomatidae; genus Heterobilharzia; species Heterobilharzia americana. Next base: position 151,580,139 of record OX104127.1, read on the forward strand.
GGTGAAAGAGACTATTTCCTTTAAAATTTCTCCCGTTGATGGTGATTGGCACTTGTTGTTGTCGTTGGTTGGGGATCTTCATCACCTGTGTCTTCTCTACGCTCACTTGAAGTTCCGTCTTCGCTGCCCTGCCTCTTCTGTCAACTTGTTGGTTCTTGCCTGTAGATCTTCGAGTTTGTGCTGCAAGACATTAAACATAAATCATCATCGGGGAAGTGCAAGTCTTCTAGGGTCTTTTCATCGGTCCAGCCGGCGTATACCCCTCTTCTCGCTCCTCACAGTTTGTTGCATGATCCAGTCGTCCACAATCAGGAAGATGATCTGTGATAGTAGGCAATCTTGTCTTACTCCCGTCTCCACTTCAAAGTCGTCACTGAGTTTTCCACTGTGAATCATCTGGCATGTGTCGTCTTCATATAGTTGTTGAATGAGGTCGATAAAGGTTTGTGGTATTCCGTAGTGTTGAACCAACTGCCAAATTACTTCTCGGTCGACGCCGTTGAAGGCCTTTTCGAAATCGATGAAGTTGAGGCAGAGAGTTGATTGCCATTCTATACTCTGTTCGATGATGATACGTGGCGTAGCGTTGCAATTTGGTCCGCACATGATTTGTACTTCCTGAATCCAGTCTAGCCAGATTGTAATTTTGAATCCAGCGCATCTTTTAGTCTCTTCAGGACGATACGGCTTAATATTTTGCTTAGGGTGGACAGCAGCATGATTCCGCGTCAGTTCTTGCAAAGACTTAAGTCTCCTTTCTTTGGGAGTTTGACAAGGTAGCCCTTCTTCCGATCAATGGGTAGGTATCTCTCCTTCCTTCCAAACCTTCTGTAGTAGTGGTGTGAGTATGTCCGCTAATGTCTATGTGTCTGTTTTCAGTGCTTTTGGTGGGATTCCATCTGGTCCTGCTGCTTTCCCGAATTTCAGCAACTTTATGTCTTTTAAGACTTCGGCTTCTGTCGGAGGACCTGGGTTCACTGGTAATTTTGTGGCTAGGCTGCCAGTGGTATTTCTGGACGAGTTGCAGGTGGTTGTGGTGGTCGATTTAAGAGCTTTTTGAAGTGGTCAGCCCATCGTTTCCTTTGTTTCTCCTCTTTGCTAACTAGGTTACCTTCACTATCTTCCATTGGTTTCGTATGCGTTGATCTCTTCCCGGATGATGACCTGGTTATTCGATATAATGTTGTCAGGTCTCTCCTACCAGCAGCCTGTTCTGCTTCACTTCCCAATGTGTGTCGTAGAAGTGTCTTTTCTCTTTGCAGGCACTCTTCTTCACTTTTTTGTCCAGTGTTTTATAGGTTGTGTTCAGTTCCTCTTTTCGTTGTTCATCCTTGCACTGGCTTATTTTCTGCTTCACTATCTTTCTCTCTATCAGCTTCCGTGTCCATGGAGATCCATTCCTTGTCTTCTTTCTCCTTCCTTCCAAATACACTTATGCAGGTTTCTTTCCACAACCCTTTCAAATAGTTCCAGTGTTCTTCCACCCAGGTTTCCTCGTAGATGTTGCTCAATGTCTCCCATTTTGTCCTGATGACTGACCACATGAAGATTTCCTTTGTAGTTTCGTCCTTTAGTTTCTGTTCTGGGTGTTGAACTTGAACTGTGGTCTGTCACCAACTTGTTTGAAGGCTTTCAACTTGATTTTGAAGGTAGGTTCCTTGCACTAGATAGTGGTCTGAACCTACATCTGCTCCTCTTCTTGATCTTGTATCCAGTAGACTGCGTCTCCGACTTCTTGAGATTTAGATGAAGTCGACCTGATTTTTAGTGTGTCAAACTGGCGAAGTCCATGTCGCTTTGTGAGTATCCTTGTGTTTGTACACACTGCCTCCAATCACCAAATCGTCGAATGCGCAGAAATCTGCAAACAGTTCTCCGTTCTCATTCATTTCACCGAGTGCTTCTTGACCCATGATGAGTTCTCTTCCTGTGTTGTCCGCTCCCAGTTTGGCATTCATGTTACCCAACTCATTAGAATTTTGATGTCGCCAACTGGTGTGGGGTCTTGTATAGTACTGATCGCAGTTGTCTGAAGAATTCCTCTTTCTTATCTTGATCTGCATTATTTGTAGGCGCGTTGCATTGTATGATTGTGACTTTCCTTCCTTTTGAGTTGAATCTTGCTATCATGATCCTGATGATAGAGGAGATTGGTTCCCAGTGTATGAGAACGTTTGATGCTCTTGGGGACACCATGATAACCACTCAAAAACTCAGTGTGGTTGTGATTGTCGTCTGGGTGACAATATCGGAGTAGATTATCGACTCCTCTCCAGTTAACAGTTTGGAAGTCCACTTCCGTTCCATCTGCTCTCGCAGATTCATAGCACATCTATCCTATACATTCACATCTCTTTGACAATCTGGGCAGCCTTGGTAGGCTCAAAAATTGTGTGGACATTCCATGTCCCCATTCTTGCCATCACTTTCATCAAGAGAAGACACGTCGGCTGACTGGCTTCTTTGTTCGTGACGGTAATTAATTAAAAAGATATGTTTCATGATACAAATTTAAAACAAGCAAAAAACGTAATTACCACAGAATTTATTGAATTCATAAATTTCAGTAGGACTAGTCAGCTGTTTACTCTACCTACATGATTTCATATATTCTTGAGCAATAAAGGGACACATACACATAATACAGACTCTGACATTGAATGAAGCATAGGAACACAGAGTGAATCATTTACTTATGTCAAACAGAACTACGATTGCTTTGAAAGGGGTTAAAAAAGAAAATTTGGTGTGACAATACCATTGATTATGAAATAGATATGCAGATATAGCTAAAATGGTTACTCCGAAAGGGTTATCAGTAAGTATTCAAAAGGTAGACAATGCCAAGTAGAAGTTCTCACGGCAGTTAAAGAAGTCAGTATTTATTAAACTGCCTTTTAAAGGAGACGACGTCTTGGATGGTGTTAAGCAAAGGCTAGTCAAGGTCATTGTAAGAACTTATTATGCAGCTAAGCTAGTACTTCTGAGCACTACTAGGTGGGTGATGAAGGAATCAGAAAATACATGACTTCAAATTTCGACTCATCTAACTGTATATATCAATTCGAATGTACTTGCGAAAGCAAATACATAAGCTGTACGGAAAGGCATCTATCTACTCGAATGATTGGGCATTTACCTAAATGGTTAAGCTAAGTCGAGTCAAAAATTTCACGGAGTTCTATTACGAAACACCTAATGGATTATCGACATGACGTTGATGCCACTAAGACCTCCTTGACGGAATAAGAAGATGCTTGCAATCGTGGAAGAATGTGCAATTAGAGTTCGTAAACTGAGTCTATGTGTACAGAAAGAGACAGTAGTCATCCTGAATCTATCATGGTAGGTGTCGAAGTATTTTGAACTTATTTGTTTTTATTAATGTCTTGTCTTCGCATTTTATTCCTTCTTTTACTTAGCAATATTTACCCCTTCACTATCCTTATTCTACTACACTACCATTTCCTTTTGAACTTCTCCGTTTAATAGTCAAATGACTTATCTACATCGCCATTACCATTGCTATCTTCCAACTATTACTCTAGCCTCGTTTAGTTTCACACTGTTACCAAGCTTCTTAATTGATATTCGTTCACCTTGTTCAAAATGACGTAGTTTCTAATCTTTTCAATGTTCATATTTTCATTGTTATCACTATTATTATCATCAATCACTCGTATTATTACTATTATAACCAATATTTTGTTTACCTAAACCCTATATTCCCTTAGTGTGCTCCTTTATCAAGCTAGAAGTTTCACTCCATCATGACTTAACAAAAAATACTTAGCAATTCCTTGTAAATCTACTAGTCACACGTAAGTAATGAGAGTAATTCAAACCTTCTTAGTTTTATATTGTATAAATCGAGGCAACGCGTTGGTAGCATAAATGTTTAAGACGATCTATTGAGAAAAATGATCTTTCTCAATAGGCGTTGTTGATTTTCCCACTAAATGATTTCGTTCACTTTTAAAACTTTTATATTCCTTGATTTGCGAACGTACATTAAAAAAAACTAATATACCGTTAACAATAAGACTGCACAGTTATTGTGAAATTAGTGTGCACGTTACTCCTTTTGAATAGATGTGTCACTTTGATTTAGATTCATTCTCTAAGCATCCAAAATATCATTTTACGATTGAAAAGATGATATGACCTAGTCAGCATTGTTTTGAACACTTATTAATATTAGATACCCAAAGTAAATCCATCCTGTCAAAGAATATGCACAAGCTAATGATACTGGGTATGATTGAAGATGAAATAAAAATCTGGACCACGGCAAGGGTCGAATCAGCTCGCTGCTCCACCAACTGAGCCACAAGGTCCGGCTGCTGACCAGATTTTTATTTTACTTCAATCACCAAGTGATTTACCCAACTACCATGTGAATTCGTGACGCGTTACTTTCGCCTGATCATACTCACACTGGCTGCTCAGTCAAGACTTCTCATCCCAAACGCAATCTACCTGATTTAGAGAGGGGTGCATCATATTGATTATCAGTTTGACTATCTGAGATTTTCTGTTCACCTTCAATCATCACTCAATATCAATACAAGTTTGCCAAACCACGGCTATCTCAGATATTTGAACTAATGATTGATAGTTACCAAAAACTGTTCTTTTTATGGACCCCATTTATCACACTTTGAATTAAAATGAAGTTCATACTAGTTCATTGCCTGAATACGTATCATCTAACTACTTATGACAATTAAAAATCGGCTTGGTCTCTCCTCTAGGTGGTTTTAACTCCTTTTAAACTTTTCAGTATTCGGTAACGAGGTGGCATGGTAGTGAAAGCTTTCGGGAACCACTTACCAATAAGAGAAAACGCATTCTCACATAGTAATACAACAACAATTATCAAAAAACAAGAACAAAGTGCCAATCACTTGCCAATTATTGGTTAGGCTTGCTAAAAGAATCTTCTTTAATAAAACGATTGTGTATATAAACGGATGATGATGGAGGTCAAAAGAATACTCTACTTTCAGGAAGACTCAAACCAATAACCTGATATAACACTCTCCGGTTTTAGTCATCGATCTCATTGAGTAGCTAACCATGGTAATATTTGTTATATAGAGTTTTTGATCAGTGAAGTGATTATTTTCCCATACATGCCTTATATATATGGGTCAGCAGTGTTATTTATTGCTGCTGAAATGAATACAAACGTATACTTTAAATTTTTAAATATTTGTTCATCATGTAGTTGGAAAGATGGTTTGGCATTTTGTGCACTGATACACCGTCATCGGCCAGATCTTATCGACTATTCGAAACTTTCTAAAGTAAGCCATGATATCCTGTTTCAGCTGCATGCGAGTGAATTATCGCATGATTGTTTGCTTCACATCGTTAAACGCATGGATGAATAAATGAGTAATACATGCAGTTCATATTAAAAATATCTTCAATTCTGCGCATGAAAAGTAAGTTTCATGAAACACTTTCTGGAAAATGTGTTTTACTTTTCCTTGTAAATTGGTAAATTTTATTTTAGGATAATCCAATACACAATCTAAATTATGCTTTCGATGTGGCCGAAAAACACTTGGATATTCCACGGATGTTGGATGCTGAAGGTAAGTAGGATGATAATGAATCAAGTGAACTTATTCCCATACAGCTTATTTCAGCTTTTTTATAATTATCCAAACTAACAGCCATTTTTAAATCCTACAAAGGCAAGTTTACTTAATGCTACATGTTTACTCGTAAAATGCTGCAAAGACAATTACATAACTTAATCACTGAAAAGATCATCAGTTGGTCAGGTTGTCTGTTCTTTGCAAAATTTGGAGTCTGCACCTTTTGTGTACGTGTGTGTGAAGTGGGAGGGGGGCGATTAATGCATTTTAAGTATGTGAGGCATCGATAAGTACTGCATTTAGGTTAAAACATATGTTGCATGATCCTTAAAGCTGCTTTCTTAGTTCTCTTGTGGAAGCCTGCCTTTTGGGAGTACTCCAGATCTATCACTCTTTTGCAGTTGAGATTATGAGAACTGGGATGTATGTTTATTGTAACCCAGTTTCATGAATTCAGATTTTGATTGATGCTAAAGTTGTTATTTAATCTATTCAAGCTGTAGATAGTGTTTTTATAAGGACAGTTGCGATACACTGTGTTGCTTTTCAATGCTTATCTACGTTCTTCTTCTTCTCATACATTGTTTTCAGTTCTCTCCTGAAAACGGAATGGTAGATAAAAGAGATATATTTTCTGTTTACCAAAACCATTTTAATAGTATATCAAATGGAAACCTTTAGACCTGGAAATAAAAAGAGTGAGATAGATCGAATAAACAAAATAAAGAAGGATACAGTGATGAATAGTCCTGAATCGAAATGGTATACACTTGCTGATGAAGATTTCCAATACTGTGAATCCAACCGTGATGTAGGGAACCTATATATTCTTCGAACTAATGCTGAATGGTGGCTTGGGGAGGGGGGGGGGGTTATTGACCCTGGAGACGTCTTTTCTCCTTTTTTTAAATGCAGCAGCTCAATTTCTTAAATTATACTGCAGATGATGCGTATCTGAAATACATTTTATCTTACTTGTCCTCTACTCTGGAAGCCATACTTGACTGTAATCTATGATTACCTGACAGATCGGCTAACATTTCTGCTCATTAAATAACGATGTTTCCAGATCGTACAGTATAATGTATGAATTTATTATGATTTCTGATCACTTAGTGTCTAATTTCGTGTATATTTTGTCGCTTTGAGAATTCATCAATACTCAAACCACTTTGGCTCACACTAATTGCTGAGTTTCCGAAATGATCTGCTATTATTTTCAATCGGGTTAAAATAACATTGGACACAAAATATTTTCTCGCTAAGTTTCACACTTTAAAGGCACGCAAGGCTTTTTCTCCGTAAACAGATGATATAGAGTTCATTTTTTGATATGGCTACCCTACTTGGCAAGCTTGTCGTATTGAAAAATAGAATCTTTCTGAAAATTAGTTTGTCTGGGAATTGTTAAGAAGTAAAATCCTCTTAGCATGTCTGAGATTCTTTATGAAATTAACTTGGAACTTAATTTTTGATTATCATAGAGCGGATAGAATTTGACTACTAAGTCAATGGAGATCATTTTACCTGTGGGAACTCGCACTTACTGTTATGTAACACTAAATCGACGGAATAGTTTGTGTGATAGCATTTTTCTTTAACTTCAAAGCAAGTTTTGACCAACAAGAATAGATTCTGTATCGAAGTCTCTCTCACTCTGTCTGTTTGTCTGTGCATATATATACACATAAATTTGTCCGTATTGTGAAATCTGGCATACGTAACATAGTCGTGCAGAACGATGAGCAATTATTATTTATTTAAACACCAACATATTGCAAAATAGGCATCAATAAGTGTGCTAGAAAAAGTTATACAACAGCACCATCAAGACAAAGAAAAGAACTGAGAAAGAAGATAATCAGTGTGATGAGATAGCTGGTCTCGTGAAATACTTTCGTGAAGTGTTTACTACCTCTATAAAGTTGCTCATTAGCAGAAAATAAAATACAGCCACTGATTTCAACTTTTAGATACATCGGATTTCATCTGAAGTCACTGAATATCTGAATCGTTCAGATCACACAAAGGTGTTTACTGTCTCAACACGACTATCCTGTATGGTACTTGCCTAGTACCTTGTTCACTATCCTGGCTTTTCCAACCAGTCTAAAGACTGGAAATCAGTGAACAGTATAGAAACCTTTGAGACGACATTTGCAACACATGTTTGAACTACCAGGGCTGGTGTTCCCAATTACTCTAGTCAATGAATTATGATTTCCATCACGCCTAAACATGCATTGTTGAACCTAAGACTTACTTACATGGCATCGCCAAATGTGTACAGTCTTTGGGATAGTAAAGGGTAGAAAACACGGCTGATTTCAACAGGTATGGATCAGAACTTCGCACAACGCAGCGTTGCACATCTAACCTTTAGCAACGGAGTTTACAGTCTTAAAAGTCACTTCTATTGTCGTACACAGCACGGAATTTCAAAACATGGTTGAAACTGTAATGTCGAAAATCTACCAGCACATATGGCTATCTGGTTACATTTTGACTACTTCCAACGGTGTGCCTCCATAAATTAGGATAGGCTCCTATAAATCTTACTGAAGTACTTTACACTTTGATATTGCGAAGCATATCCAATATTTGAGGGAACTGATTGTCACTTCATTGTGACTTCACTAACTTGCTGACTCACTATCTGGATGCTCAGATTGAAGTTGGTCGTTGTTTTGGGGGTCACTCTGCTATCCTCTGACTTGAATTTTGATCTGTTAATCAGCCACAAAATGTCTCTCTGGGTCCTACAGCCCATATTTATCACTGTTTTGGAACCATGGTTTACCGAATCCCCATATCCATTGGTTGCCGTCAACCTGATTTTCTGCGAATACCTCCAAATTACAGGGGCAGTGGGTTGAAATTTGAAAGAGTAGGCTGTGTAAAAGCATTTCCGAAGGATGAGTGCACTGTTCCAACCGACATGCCTACTGGAGTGTGTAAGAAGCCTATATGACCAGGTCATCATTTACATACTTTGTTTCATTTGTAGGATTACGGTGATTATCAGTCCATGTAAGATCAAATTTCATCAGGACTTCTATAAAGTAGGAAAAAAACATCGAATTTTGCTGTTATATGTTATGCATAAGATATCTATTGGCCTTACTGATAGCACAATTTCACGATACACCTTTTATTTGAAATATTCTGCCATTCATTAGTTCAAATAACATATCTTTCATCAGTTTGTCAGTTAATTCCACGTTGAATGAGATGATCACCTTAGAAACAATCATGATATTCACACTGTCCTCTTCGAAGTGGGTGGAGTTGTGGCTCAATGGTATATGGAGATGACTATTAACCAGTGGGTCAGGGGTTTGAGACCCACCACCGTTTAGGCAGTTGGGTAGTATCATTAGCCCTTACACAATAGGTGTGGGTCATTGGCCACTGCACGATTGTGCACAGAACTATTGAAAGCATTTCGATTCTATTCTACGAAGCGGTTATCTTTGCGTCTAATAGTATTCACGTGCATTTCTGAAGTAACATACTTAGAAAATTTATAAATAGATTTTCAAAATTATGGGTAAGTCTTAAGGAAGTCTTGTTAGTTCTGGCTGTTAACGATGAGGTCAGCTTGTGTTCAGTCTCATAACTTTTTGAATCACCGATATACCCAATTATCTTACATGTTGAACAAAATTACAAATGTGGAGGGAAATGCATTTTATAAAGTAATTACATGTGCCGATTTTACAATCCATTACTTAGAAGCTACTCAGGCGCCTACAGTATGAAGCCTAGAATTAATTAATCAGGCTTCCTATGAGTAGGCAATTGATCTAAAATGAAAAAGGAGCTCTAGTTTGTGTTATACTATGTTTGAACTGTGACAACTCTCCTATTCTATGAATAAACCTTTTCAGTGTTAAGATTGGTATTGACCTAATGACTTAGGAAATAAAAGTTACATGCAGGTTTAAAATTGTTTACATTGCTTTAAGATATTCTATGTACTCTATTTAGAAAAAAATCAGTTTTAGATAGATGATATAAAGTTTGAACTGATGAATTTACTTACTTCAACTAACGAAATTCTACTGTAACTTACAGCAGCCAAAATTTCGCGAAAACTATGTTTCTCTTGTTAGACGGGCCTATCACACTTAAGTCCTCTATACGATAAAGAAGAGGGGGAAAATAATATAGTAAATTGATGATTTTGGAGAAAAAATTTGAAATTTCAGGGATGATTAGGCACTCAGCAACTCATGGCTACTAACAACTATTGAAGATTGTTCATAGGTGGATTCATTGTTAATTATGAAGTGATAGGGTACTTGTGTATGCGTGTCTCTTTGAGAATGCGTCCGATAGTATATTCTGGTTTACCTTGAATGAAACCAGTTTATGAGGCTGTTCACTTATGTTAATCTGTTCAAGAGAATTTAAAATTACTTGTTAATATTGTGCTTGTTTTTCTGGTTGGTATGACTTCCAATAAACATTGAAATATGAATGAATATTTAAAAAAAAGAAGAGGTTAAAATAACTTAATAAATTTATCGTATAGACGGTTCGATATTACTCTCGATTTACAATACCCAAATGGTAGGAATTCCCCAAAAGGAGTCCTTCAGATTTTATTCAATATTAAGAAAAAAGATATTTTCAGCGATTTTCCAAAGTTACTAGCTGTTCTGTAGGCTAATTGGTCAATCATTTTATGTGATTCTTTACCTTTTAGACATGGTCAATACAATAAGACCAGATGAACGATCTGTCATGACCTATATTTCAGCCTATTATCATGCGTTTGCTGGTGCACAAAAAGTGAGTACAAGAATTGTGTTCAACAAATTTATTTTTATGACTATATTGACCGTTTTGTTAAGCCACAGGAAACTAAGAAACTAGCAATACAAGATTTTCTAAGTATATTTCTTAGACATATGATGTCATATTTAAGTAGTTAAAGATAAGATGTAAGTGAGACTGTATCACTGATAAAAACTTATTAAATCATACTACTGGCCATTTCTCACTTGTTAGTTATATTTGCATCTTACAGAACATGGTCCAGTAAATTTTTTCATGAGTTAAGGTGAAATAATAACCGGAATAAATACAAGAAATAAGGCAGAAAAAGTAACATTTCCCTTCTAATTTTAAAAATAACTATAATATTTGTCTTTTCCGTCATCTCAATAAAAGCTTTGAAAAGGAAGACATTTAGAGATCGACAAATCACCTTCAACCATCAATAATTTCATTGGGTAAGTAGTCAGAAAAAATTCGATGGCCTATGTAGTGAAAGCTTTTGATCATAAATTGTCTTACGCGATTCACTAAAGTAGTTTTACTCTCTTTGCATTTGTCTGTTATCTGCTTAAGGGATAATAGTCATAAAGGTCAGCATCGTATAAGTTGATTACATGGAATTGGCAGGAAGCTTTAAACCTAAGTTTCGTACCTGTCGGTACTCGCCAGTAAGGCGTATATGCAACCTAAAAGGAACCGATATCCTATCTGAAGTTTGAACCCTCGTGGTCCGTTGTTGCAGTCGATAGTGTTACCACTGAGGTATTCGGGCTGCAATCGACCTCCTGTAGGGTTAGATTAGGATTCGTTGATTGGTCACTAGACAGCAACCAATTTCATGTTGTCTAGTCTTGAGTGCTGACTGAATGTTATCGATCATTTTTCGATGTGGCCACGAAGCTAGGAAACTAATTGTCGTGATGCATTTTGCCTTGCCGACGAATACCAAGAAGCACGAAATCTAGGTCTAGGATTTCCTGCTGACTGCCTGCAAACAATTAACATACCATCAAAGTACGCCTCTATGTTGAGCTGTTTAGCTTAGTGACCACACTTAAAAATGATCGATAGGATTCGGCCAGCACTCAGGAATAGACAGCTTGAAATTGGTTGCTTTACAGTGATCACTAAATGTATCAGCATTGTACCTTCCAGCATCATCTATTCAGTCTGATCAGGTGGAAAGACATAGAAATTGGAAGTCTAAAAGTTGCATTTCTGAAACGCATCCTTCCATCTTATCAAGTAAAATCAATGGTTTGTAAAATAGCTTTTCAAATAGACAAGAAGTAATCATACTTCCCATTCAGCAGTTTAAATCAATGTTTCAGAAAAAAAGTGGACAGTCATTTAAGAGCATAGTTTTTAGAAGTTGGACTTCAATCTACTTTTCAGTTATAGCAAGAAATCAATTCTTATTGGTTCGGCAGTACCCAGCAAACTAACCTGAAAATATAAAAAGGTGGAGAAAGGATGTAATTAAGATTGGAAAACAAACATGATAAGTGAACACCTTATGATCAGTGTGAAGGGAAAATAACGTGATTGTAATGACCAATTTATATAGACATTGTTTAAGAAGTATGTATCTTCATATCTGACTGTTATTAAGGTTAGGCAGTATCAGTTGGTTACGGTTTAAAAAAGTAGGTCAAGAAAAGTATTAAGCACATAATACAGACATAAGGTTGTTCACATTAGCTTAACTTGAAATTATAGGTGTAGTTGCAGTGAAATTCGGCAGCAACAGAAAAATGAGGAATTTTGTTTTCAGGTTTGAACGTATTTAGTCGTTTGAATTGTACTATAACACAGTATTACACCACCTCTTTTGAGATAAGCTACCGAACTTAAAATCTGTTTTTGCCTAACATCTGAATGTCACATTCTGTAACTAGTTTTGTCTCAAGTAAAACAACCCATTGGCATTCCTTATTTTGTTTTAAGATTTTGATAATTACAAGAGTTTAGTTTTTACATTTTCTCACTTTTGTCTTTTCTATTTTCGATGTGATGTAGTCATGAAAACTACCAGAATAGTTATGCTTCAGTAGCAAAGATACGTATCTTTCCTTATATTTCTAGGATAAACTGAGTTATTGACTTGTAACCAGTGACCAATAAAAGCCATTGGATCCTTTTGAAGTCATTTTAATGATCGCTCTGTTGGGGCATAAGCAACTTAGACTTAAGTTTGAGAGCCGATTCTCAAAGATAGGATTGGGTTAAACGAAGCTAACGGTAATGAGGCAGAGTAGTAATACTAATCCCTGGAATCACTAACTTAGACGTGAAGATTTATGTATTCTGGATCTTACTCGAAAGCTTGGGTTCGCTATCGCTTGGTGTCTATTTTCCTCTTTCAACTGCGCCTTCTGTTTTTCTGAATATCGCTCCTTGTGTCCTAATTTTTCTGCTTATAATTTTTCGTCTTTATTTAGGAGGGAAGTAGCCTTAGCCAAGACTAACACTTTTCTTAACTTTCACATGTTTTCTTAAATTACGTTTGACAGCTATAGAATTTTGGAACTTTAGTCTCTACCGTATCTTGTCAGACCATTCGGTATTAAAATATGTAGATCTGTTGGATCAGTTTGTGAATTTGTGAAAAACAGCCTATGGGCTATCATTCTGTTTTCTGTTTTGTCTTTCATGTACATTTTTTCCTGCCACTATCCTTATTGTAAGTGATAAACTATTTACATATTATCAGAAAACATGTGAACAAGTATTTCAACCTGTATCAAATCGCTTGATTTTTAGCATGTTGTAAGTACCCATTTAGTTACGCTGGTGTTTATAAATGAGTAATCAACTATTCGACTTCCAGGTGTAGGGATAGGGTTAGAAACCGTAGGAAGTGGTATGGTCCAATAGGGAGTATGTTGCACATCCTAACGCATTATAAGCCACATCTATATCGTCAAGTCTTATTATTTGATTTATTTACAACCCGAAAGAATGAAGCTATCATCTCCTTTGGTGTATTCATCAACTTTTGGAGGAAAATGTGCATTGATCGGTCACGAGCAAGCAATTTCATGTCGTCTAGTCCCGAGTGCAGACCAAATTCTGTTGAGCATTTTTGTAGTGTGGTTACTAAGCTGGGAGGCTCAGCATCACGATGCACATTAGTAGACGTTAGTTGGATGGAGGCGATCGGCAGGAAGCCCTGAACGTAGGTTTCCTGCCTGTAAGCACTCATCAGCAAGGCGCATCCGCAGCCTCGACGGGACTGATGTCCCACTTAAGATTCGAACGCATGTCACCCAGTGTTGCAGTCAGTGACTTCATCACTGAATGGCCTAAATAGTGTCCTGTCGATTGCCTCCAACCAAATAAGGATTTTATCTTTATTGTAACTTTTAATCTTTTTTATGTTATTTTTATATCATTCATTTTAGGCGGAGTCTGCGGCGAATCGAATTTCAAAAGTCTTAAAAACCAATCAAGACAATGAAAAACTTATGAAGGAATATGAACAAATGGCATCGGATTTATTAGCTTGGATACAGCAACAAATACCGTTTTTAAGAGTAAGCAATGCTAATATCGTTTTCATAATCCGAGGACTCATTTCTGATGAATGAGTAGACTTTAGAAAGACTGACAAACAGAATTCAGTACTACTTTTCTTTATGCATTATTTTCTCGTGTACTTGCTAAACGTTTCAGCACATGCTTCAAAACTGACCTCAAGTTACGGTTTGAATAACGAATTTATTGGAGTTACAAGTCCCTTTTCATAAAAGAGAAGTCCAACCCTAAAGAAGAAGCCGATTGTGGACTGTCTATATCGCTTCACATACCGGTTGAGGTTGAAACCTGAAGATCACGTCCCTATAATAACGTCCTTATATATTAGAGTGAAAATATACGTAAATTATCGATAACAGAAATAAATTTCTGTAGTTGTGATGGCTAAGTTAGTAGGTCAAAGAATTTGCAGTGAGCGACACTTATTCACCCTACTGCTTCCAGTTTTGGTGTTATAACTCTGGGGTTTGAAGCGATTGTTCCTGTGTTTGGGTCTTACTGGGGACAACATCACGCACTGGGACGCAGGCATACCAAGTTGAAGAGCCCTAAATCGGACGAAACGGAGATCTAAGATTCCAATACTAGCCATTATCCACCACTTGTCGCTTTCAGTTTCAAAAGTATCTGTACAATTTGTCTGCTTATTGAGGCAGTATTTCAAACCTGTAAATGTTACAGCTGTAGAACATGTTATTTATAGTCAATCCTTTATTAAGTGATAAACATACCTTTCAAATATATAAAAATTGTTTCATAGAAGTAAACTGTCGTAGTACAAATGTATCACCTTATTATACTACATTGATAGTGACACTAACAGACTGACAAAGTCAACGTAGAGCCTCACACACACGTGTATCGATTCAAGTTACCACACTCCACAGTAGCACACAAAGAACATATGGAAAGAGAAAGAGTGATATCAAAGAAGAAAAAGTAGTGTGAGCGAATAAACAATCTGGGGATAAAGATTATCGTGAATAGCGAAGCTTTAGAAGAATGAATACGTCTGCACTATTGTGACTAATTTTGAGCTGTGTCATCAAGAGTCGGTCTTCTTCTCGCGGACCCCAACCAAGCAGTCTACTACTCGGCACATGATTCAGAGTAACGCTCAGAAACTTCATTGAATGATGCCACGTTTTTTTCTGACCACCCTTAACCCTCTTTTAACCTAATCGCAAACAAATCTATCCACCTGTTCACCCTTGCATAATTTATATAGCGTACTAAAGTTCTAGAATCACCAAGGCTGTTACTTGCTTTGATTTCTCTGTCAATTGGATTGTCCAAAATCCGATTTCAACCGATAACAAAACTCGTTCGTTAATTACGGTATATCATCTAAACTTCTGATCCGTGAGTCAGTTGATACAAAACCTTATAAAATGTGATTTAGACACAACTGTTTTTTATTGTGTGGGGAACGTGTGCCGGTTTCACTGCACAGCTTGTCCAGTGTTACATGCATATTCAAACTGATCGCCATAGTATCAATTCTATAGTATCAGATCTATTTACAATTAATTAACACTCACGTCTTTTTACAATAATCAATGTTTACTAAGCAGTTTTTTCCCTCTCCAGTAATGAAAGGTGATTAATTTTATGTTGTATATTATTGTAGCCGTTTGTCGTTACATTTTTCACTGTCTCATCAACTGCATAGTTTTTAACTACTTTGAAGCCTCACTTCGCATATTCAAGCCTAACTGAAGATTGGATTCAGACTTTTTCTTTTCTTACACATGAAATGTTCAGTAAACAGACTTTAAAAGCCTTTCTGTTGCCTTTGAAAATATTCTCCGGCTTTCTTATTTGTATTATTTTTAGTGTCGTTATTGAGTCGGATAAGCATCTGCCCAATTATTCTACTCTGTTGGATAAGCCACAGAAGTTAAAGCAACTGGCAAAGCGTACGAGAATAATTGTCATCAATCTGTTACTCCTCATACACTAACTGAACCTCGAAATTAGTGAATGTTTTTGTAAATGTAGCCAATAGAACTTTATCGTTATTTTGTACTCAGTCAACTTATACGTTTGAAATTATTTGCTCTTTGTGAACTGTCTTCAATAATGATGGTATACTTCACCTTTAATTAATTCTAAAGTTTCAGAAGTAGCTAATCTTCTTTATCAACTGAATTAACTTTTATTTGAAAATGTCGGTTGGTTAGACACCTCTGAATTGTTCTTTATGATATCAAAATAAACACGCTTCATGAACAAATTTGTGTATTGAACGAGACTTTCTATGTAACGGATACTTTGCACATATTGGTGTAAGTGAACTACTAATCAAACTTATGAACGAGTAGCTGAAAGTTAGCTACTAAAATGAAGTTCACAGTAAGTACGATAATCAGCTTTCTATAGAAATCAAATTGGATATGATTTTCTTCCCCGTCATCGTAATAATGCTAACCTGTATTACAGCTAAATTAGTCTTGATCAAGTCTTTAAGTGCATTATTCTAGAAAATTTTTAGTTTAGTACATGTAAGTGATAAATTTACAAGTACCCTTATAGTTCGAAAGAAGAAATTTCTGTTCATTTTCTTGCTACTGTTTCCTTATTCAATATTATTGAATTTGTTTTCATTAAGAGAAATTTCTTTCTCGTGAAACTTAACAGTTGTTTATGCATAATGAGAATATCCACCAGTTTGTACAGTACTTGTGAGGCATTTTGGTAAAGTTATGACTTTCTGAACTGCGAATTCAGATGACAGTTGACATTTCCAGTTCTTAATGTCTAGCTTGCCTTGTATGTGTGTAAGTATTGAATAGGTGTACGGTTTATTGATTTCTTCCTGGGTTGCATATCGAAAGTTTTCGACAGAACAGATATATTAGATAATTATATTACTGTTATCTTATTTCAAATCATCTAATTACATTCTGTTTATTTTTTCTCCATTTTAGGATCGAACAACTGATGGGACAATATCGGGTGCTCGTTCAAAACTAGATCGTTACGGAGGTTATCGAGCATTTGATAAGCCTCCTAGGTTAGATGAGAAAACGTTACTAGAAAATACGTACAATACACTGCAAACACGTTTGCGATTAGCAAATCGTCCTTCTTTCCTACCAACTGAAGGACGTATGATAGAAGATATTGATTCAGCATGGCGACAGTTAGAAAACTATGAAAAAGGTTTCGAAGTAAGCGAAACGAAAACTGTTTTGTGTTCTTTTTTAAGCTTTTACAACCTATCGCCAGTTTTGTCCTTAACTATTATCGAATTCCAGCATTATATATTGTAGAATTTAAGAGGTTTTTTCGTTAGTAACCACAACTAGCCAAGTAAACTGAAATAACTTAAATATCGGGTTGGCATTACCTCATTCAGCGTCCATTTGTTGGTGAACTTACCTGAGTTGTTCCATACTAAATGCTTAATTTGTTTGCACCGACTAATTATAATTAGTTACATTTGCGAATCCAAAAATCTTGTATTCAAGAAGACTGTTTGCAAGATTCTCCGACTCTTTCACTTTGACATTCTTGTGTATAGAAAGCTTAACAATTCGAGAGCCCAGATAAATCATACGTAATTGTTGACTGACATTTGATGTGATGTGATGTTACGTATATGTGAAGTTTAATGCTAAAACTAGGTAGAATAACTTACCAGATACAGAAATTCGACTAAGTGGTTATTATTTTTGATAACCGAGGTAATTTTCCGATCTTTGATGCTTTGGTCGAAAAAATTCAGTCGCCTTTTAAAATCAACAAATGACTCCGGTTACTGTTAAACAATCAGTTGGTTTACATAATTCGATACCTAGTGAGAAATGCTAGTTTTGGTAACTATGCTAACTGAATAGATCGTGTAAGGTAAGATAGCCATAGCCGACATCAAAGCTTTGATTCATAGTAAAGCCGAAAGGCCACAAATTTAACTTTATGTGGACTGATCACTAGAGGTAGTCGATATGGCTGTTATGTTCTCTTGGTACTCAGCTTTAGGTGAGGTTTATTGACCAAGTTTGGAGTTTGGCTACTGCTAATTGATGCGACTCTGTAGTTTACTAGATTTAAGTACTGGGTGTCTGGACTTATTCGGATGGCTGCTTCTCTAAAGCGAGAAATAAGTGAAATGTATTGTTAACTTCTGTTTTGTGCCTTTTTACTTAGAAAGTTGATATTGACTTCAGTTACCTGTTAGAAGTGACTTTCTTTTTCAGTGAAATTTAGTTAGTAAATGAGAAAAGAATAACTACAGTCACATATGTAATTTCATTTGTAATTTGAATTGAATTTCCCACAGGATTGGCTAGTTACTGAAATTAAACGACTTGAGCAAATTGAATATTTAGCTAAGAAATTCCGACTAAAGTGTTTAACTCATGAAGCGTGGACAGATGGAAAAGCTAATGCACTTTCATTAGAAGACTATGAAGGCGCCAGTTTATCAACATTACGTGCATTGGCTCAAAAGCATGCTGCATTTGTAAGTGATTTAGGTGCTCATCAAAACCGAGTAGAACGTATTGTCGCTATTGCTGAAGAATTGAAGTAAGTGAAAATTTGTTTCAGAAAGAAAATTTATTCTTTTATTTGTTAATCTGTTATTTGTTAATCACATGGAAGACTGATTTACCCGGGGTTCTTATCTAACGTGCACAGAAATACTTATCAGGGCATGAAAGATGAGAATAGTTTAAAGAATGGACATTGTTTTACCTGCTTCATCAGCACGGCTGTATACCCACAAATTTGAATAAATTTTCTTGCATATTTATAGCCACAACAGTATCCAGAGATCAGCCAAAAGAAATAAAATTTATCATTGTCATCGTAAGAAATTCAGAATCTTCATATATATATATATATATATATATATATATATATATATATATATCACTTGTGAACTTCGTGTATTGCATAACTAACACATTCAAAATAAGATACTGTGTAACAAAGCGAAATGATGTTTTAGAAAGAAGTTATTCGTGGTCCGACGAAGTATAGATACTTCATGCATAGCAAGATGTGGGCAGCTTGAAAATGGGTGGATGATTCAGTAGTCTAGAAATTCAGATCATGTGAGGGAAAGCAATTTATCAAGTAGCATCTGTGGACAAAATCTGTAACTCTCTCTATGGATGATCGAAATTCGATGTAAGGAAATTCAGACTGAGAGATGTATGTTCATCTGATAGCTAATGTTGAGTGAAAAGTTACGTGGAACTGAATAGCTGATTTCGATTTTAGCAAATCTCATGGGTTTTTACTAGCCCTTGGCAGCCACGTTGAGTGATATTCGTAAAAATGTTTTGGTGGCAACACTCATGAGACAGTTTGTATGACTGACTCAGACGTCATATTCACTGATAATAGTGGAAGAATCTTCAGCATATTTTTCGAAAAGTAGAAAACTCTAGTATTAACTCTTTTATAATATTTTTATCTGAACTAAATACTTAGCTTTAAGGGTACCCTAAGCCGACGCTATATTTTGTCTATGGAAATTCTGAATGATAGGATGTTGTCTTCGGATATGCTATTATTTGTAAATGACTGTCCAGTAGGACCGAAGAGGTATATAATTCGTCAGACTAAATGTATTTTTTCATCGTTCCAGAAGAATGATTTCTTTTAAAAGTAACTGCATTATTATCAAAAGATATATTCGTTTGTCAACTCATTGATCTATTGCGTAGTGTAGGGAAACAAAGTGTCAAAACAAAAGTTGAGTTGGTGGAACTAAAGTCTTAAGCATACCTTCACTGAACTTTCTGTAAATACGTTGTATTACTTTCTGTCAAGTAAAACATCCTATGTTCTACTTTGCCTTCCATCCTCTCACGAATAAAGGCGGGAATAAGGGACAGTTTTCTCAACTCTTTATCGACAATAAGATCTTTTTCATTTAATTTCTAGACCTTCCTTTTGGTCTACAGAAATAGTTTAGTTATCCACTCGTATTTAAGTTTAACCGAAGTACTACCTCTCAGACTTTTTAAATCATTTAATTTTCAAGATTACATACATGGCTTTAGAGAATCTAGTGGTGATAAAATTACCTAACTTGCTGACTGAGTATTCGCCGTGGAATAACTCCTCAAACTGGTTCATAGTATCTGCGGTCTCAAGTTTATCTAAAGTTCTCATGATACAGTAGTTCAAGAATGGTATACAGTCGATCAATTATGTACTTCAATCAACTCTTTGTCTGCGTTAGTAATTCACCGTACGACAGGTCTGTGTATTTTTTCACCGTTTATTCACTTATAGGAGGTTTTTGAAAACATAATAGAGAATGTTAACTGTACGTATTTTTACAGGGAAGTAGATATTTTTCTCATTTTCCGTAGTAATAAAATAATTCTTCAAACCACCCGTAAAATATGTTATTGATGTCTCTGAAAAAATATGAAGATTGCACCTGGTGTATGCGAAATTAGGTTAATTTACAGGTTACTTTTGTTTAACAGCTCGGTGGAATGAAATCGTCTTGATTTTTTATTGATACAGTTCTTCTTTTTCTTTTAAAGGTGACAAGATTTTTGAAGATTTAAGATTCTGTTGGTTAAACTCATATTAATTTCCATATAACTGCCAACCAACATCATTCGAAGAAGTCTTTAGTGCTCAGGAACAAAAGAAGGCTATTTTAATGATAACAGCACAACTGATTTGATTATTAATAAATTCCAACTTGATCAAGTTTACTACTGAACAACCTGAGTAGTTAGAAACCACTCAGGCTGACCTATTGACTAATCGTTGTGATTTCAAACAAGGACTAATCTACTCCTTAGAGGTTATCTGGTTCACTTGAAGTATCCAGACGATATTGTTATACTGGGGGGACACCCTGACAAATTGCAGGGTCTTCTAAACGGGTTGAGCAGAAATCTGAGTATGTTTGGCGTGCAATTCGCACCTGTCAAATGTAAAATGATGCTACAGGACAAGTCTTCTGCAAGTACTCGAATCAAAATGATGGGTAGTGAAGTCGCGGAATGTCTCTACCACTTCACTCACTTGGTCAGTTGCATGAGGTGGGACACATTGGTTACTGAGGTAATCTTAGCTTGGACAACGGAGGCCCATTTAGCGTTTGCTAACTTGCGTCATCTCTGGTGCCGGCTAAATATCCGACTATTTATCATAGGACCAGTATACTGCACTGCAATCTGTTCTTTACTTTTGCATGGCTGAGAGACATAGCCATTAAAAGTAGACATGAAGTGGTTGCAGGTGTTTGATCATAGGTATCTTCATAGCATTGCTCGGGTTGGGTGGAATCACCATGTGAGCAATGTTGAGGTCTGGCGAAGATTACTAGGCATGGCACGCAAGTCGGTTGATGAAATTGTGAACCTTAGTTGACTCAGATGGCTTGAACATGTACCAAATATGCTCAGTCCGCACCTACCTCCAGGTGCCATGCTGGGGGAAATCAAATTAGGTTGAAAGGGGGCTCAGCGTGACGAGACAAAGTCTTGGCACCAGTCCGTGGTGTCCCTGTTTGTTGATCTGAGTCATGTTGGGAGGTGAGAAGAAATGAATCAGAGGTTGACAACTAACTCTTGGTGACATGGCTCAAGACCAATGACAATAGCGCAGATGTATTCACTCCTTGACGTCTTCAGAAGCTCGATTATTTACACTAACCGTTATCTTCAAATTGTTTATCCTCTCACGTAACTTTGTCTACCTTAATATCACTTTCTATCTGTCCAATTGTTCTTTTTTTACTACTATGAAGTGTGGCAACTTGAACCGATTCACTTGTGTGGTATGTTCTACGTGGATTTTGTATGTCTGTCTTATTAGGATGGACCGGTATCCCTCAGATAGAATGATCGGTTTGCTAACCATACACAAATAGCAACCTGCTAGAATAATTGTAGTCTTGTTGTGCGTGAAACTGAAGAGTATTTCCATTTTTATAAATTTATTAGATTTATCACACTGTGTAACAGTATTGTTTACTGGATTATGTTTCGGACATAATTTACTGTCCATAGTCATATATAACTTTGAGATATCCCTTATATAATCCTAATTTCCTCGTCTCTTTTTGAGATAGGTAGTAAGATTTTCCATATATCCGGAACAGGTGCTGAGTCATCCCTGTTGCATGTGTTAGGTGTTGATTCAATAAACAAAGGTTCAGTTATCAATCTCTCCCTCTACCCTGTTATGTTATTTTTAAGAATTTTCACCCTGTCCCATCCTAATGTGTGGTTGTGTGTAATCGCATGCATATCTATGGCTGAGCTTTTTTTCTAAATTCCTTACCTTACTAGAATCTACCTATTTTCACCTAGCTAGGTTTCTGTGTTCGGATAGCCTAATTGACCCTGGTCGACTACTTTGACCTATGTATTTGATCTCGCAATCGTTGGTAAACTAAGTTATTCTGCTTAGTTGGGTCATTAGGATCTTTTAACCTACAAAGCCTATTCCGAAGTGAGTTTATGGGTTTAAATGCCACTCTAATCCCAGCCTTATTGAGAATTCTATGTCGTGTTTCTGATGTGCCTTCTTTGTATGGTAATACTGTGGAGGTTTCGGATCCTCTATTCACAGTATTGCCGCCACTATTATTAACATCATTACCAACACCATTATTACTATTATTACTACTACTAATAACTGTTACTGATATTTTTCTTACAATTCCTAAGGAGCTTATCAATTAATTTGAGAGGGTAATTGTTGATGGTGAAGGCATCTTTAATATACCTGGTTTCTTGTTTTAGATCTTTTTTAACTAGTAAGTCTTTTGTCCGAGCACAAAACCAAGCTAGCTGAAAATTGGTAGATTCTAGTAAGGTAAGAAATTTAGAAAAAAGCTCAACCATAGCTATGCATGCGATTACACACAACCACACATTAGGATGGGGTGGGATGGAAATCCTTAAAACTAACAACATAACAGGGTGGAGGGAGAGATTGATAACTGAATTTTTAGAAGTAGTATTCATCATGGACTGACATCAGTTGGGGAACCATCAATATATATATATATATATATATATATATATATATATATATATAGCAAATTAATCCAGCTATTAATATATTCTTTTCAGTGGATCACTTTTAGTGTCTGTTGGATCTTATTTACCACGATAAAAAAACACTTAAATCGTTTATTGGCTAAGATGTAAACATTGGGTAATCGGAAAGGAATGTTCGTGAGTAAATAGTCATTTTCGGAATGAGAAAGAAGTGTTGCATTATCAGAAGTTGCTTAAGATGTGTCCCGTCGACCACAGCGATTACCATTGGGTTAAAAAAAATAATTAATAATCGGAGTAAAATATTACGAGATTTAAATAAGAAATCGATACTAACACACATGATAATCTAAAACTAAGCCATAAATTGAAAGCGATTGAAATAACCCAGTAACATGAGTAAAAGAAATATAAAGCGATGAAGAAAGTCAATGGAACATTATAAACATGGCATAGCTTGGACTTGAATTGTTGGATAGTCAATACTTTTATCATACATAGGTGACTAATCTGCTTGCCTTTTGAGCTGTTCATCTGCCATTGTTATAGTATATCGTGTTGACCTATTTGCCAATAATAAACCTACTTCTTTGTTGCTACCATAAATATGATTATACAGTTGCTGAAAATGACTAGTCGAGAAGAAAACCATCCTTGCTGAAGTACTTTATGCTGAATTGAATGTCTCATTGTGCATATACCTTTGTGTAAATTGAACAGTATTTCGCTATGCTTACTTATGGTAGAATTCAATCAGCACTCAGGACTAGACAGCATGAAATTGGTTGCTCTTCAGTGACCAATCAGTGTATGTAATCCAGTCATACAGGAGGTTAGCCGCAACCTGAATATCTCAGTGGTAATGAGACTGATTGCAACATTAGGTGACGCGAGTTCGAATCTCAGACGGGACATCAGTTCCTTTGGGGTTGCACATACGCCTTACTGACGAGTGTCAGCAAGCATGAAACCTAGGTCCAGGGCTTCCTGTTGATTGCTTCCAGCAACTAACTTATTTACACAACGTAACGCATTTTTTAACACTCGCATATTACTTAGTAAAAGCATTTATATCTTGTATTATTACCTAGTTTTTTTTCAATGATGGATAGTCGCTAACAGTGGAATCTAGGAAGCGCTTATTGTAGTATCATGTGATATTTGTTTTTCGTATTCAATTGTGCTTAGAAATGAAGTAAACATAAGTTTTGTTGCAATGTGATATTCAAAGTTAACGTATATGAACTATGGTGGAAAAAAATTAGAAGAATAAAGAAATCTACTAACTTTTCAAATATCTTTTTTCTTATTGTATCGACTAGTCTGTCTTACATTTTACACCCCAAAGTACAAAACATTTCATCTTTCTCACACATTCAATCTACTTTTGAAGCTTGTATGAACTCCTCTTTCAGATCATTATTCATTTTGTGTACAGAGAGTTTTGTTGTTCATTTATAACTATTTTGATTATTTGGCAGTTGTAGCTTTCGTTATGCATCATATGATGACAATGAAACGAACATAATTTATTGTACTAGTCATGTAGTCAACAGGCTGTATAGATTCTGCGATCATGAGGATGAAATATATTATACGAAAGCTATCATAGCATTTTGTTACATGTGTTCCGAATCAGATGATTTCTTGTCCTTCAACATAATTTCTATTTGGTAAAACTGAAATGTCGACTTCTATACAAATCAGTACAATGTTAGTTTGCTAAATTGGTATTCATAAAATTTCTTGAATGTTACGATATGTGGTAGCATGAAAAATTTCTTTTTCCATGACTTGATAAACACGTCTTGAAGACTCAAATGAATAAAATGTATCTCCCAAACATTGAAACGCTTACGAGGGAGATATTAGGTTGATTATGTTCATTTTTACATAACGCAAAGGTTGCCTTATAACTATAACTGATTATGTCTCAGCTGACACGAATATTTTGATGAACACCGAGAGATCATCTACAGTATGTATGCTCGTTGGATGATTATCGTTTGATAAACCTATTTTGCCCTTTTAGCATATGTTTGCCAGATTCTCTTCGATCATCAAGCTGTTCAAAGGTAAACGGAGGAATAATAAAACCTTAGTTTATCAAATTGCATTATATGTAAGGAACGTTAAAAGGAATATTTCAGAATAACTCTAGCGATTGAAAATATGTCAAACTGAAGTATATTAGGTAGCGGCATATATCGTTGTTACACTGATTTTCTGAAAAGAGATTATGACATCGGTGAATGTAAAAGGTGTAATAAGTCACTTAATTCTCTCAATATCATTGTTCGGTAGATTGTTCTCGTTCTATCAATATAGTTCAATCATTCTTTGTACAATACTTTTCTAAATGTTAAATGATTTCGGTTTCAACACACTTGATTGGAGCTACAAGAAACGGTAAAATAAAGGGGGATTATGATTGCCGCAAGTAAGTGTTTTCTTTTGACAATAAATAAATAAAATGATATGTGTCTTGGTCATTTCAAATAGTAATAAATCCTTGATTGTCTATACTTCAGAATTTACAGTATCTAAGATTTCTCTTGGTAAACTTATTGACAAAACTTGAATAAACAGTAATAAACCTTTTGAATAGATTGATGTTTTTCGCATGTAGGCGGAGTAATAAAGCATGGATTATCCCATTGATTATTATACTGAAAATTGTTTTTACCTTAGGATCTGGAATCGTTAGTCAACCATGTATCATATGCGGAAAAAATGTATTCGTGACTGATCAACCAAGGTTTTGTGCAGTTACCAACAAAACGTGATCTTTATAGTAATTTTCGAGACGTGTGATTGAAGAAAACTGATGTTTTGAACAACATTGGTATCAATGAGTATCTGAGGACTCCGACAATGCTGTTGATCAGTCACAATGGATTTTCGATACGATTATAAGAAATTATGGGATTTATGTAGCATGTATTTATAATCTAGAATTCTGGATGAATATCCACACAGTTGTGCTGTCTGTGATGTGTTTAACTTTCTAGGTAGATGCTAGGATTATCTATTAAAAATGTGACCACTTTCATCAAAATTCGTTTGTGCTTTGTTAGCAGTCTTAGCATATTCTTACTGCAATTCAGTGGAGCCTAAGTGATTTTCGTTTAGAGTTGAGGAGGATGTGATGTTTGATTCGGTCTTGAATACTACTGAAAGTGTGCGGGTGATTGACACTTCTCGGCTTCCTACACCGTGGAAGGCTATTTATTTTTAAGTTGCCTAAAAAATAAAAAAAATAATGTGACCGCAGAGCCCAAGGTTCATCTGATTGAGGCCTGTCATACACAGCCTTGTACAGATTGTTTTGAGAGGCAGCATCAGCGTTGCACTGCTGGTCATTCAAGCGAAACATCCTACTGCTGTCAAAACCCATACAACTAGCAGCAGTACGACCTTACCCTCGGATCCCAATCATGGTGTAGTGATTTGCGCTACAACGGTAATTGCTTTTTTGTCTTAACGCTATCTAACAGACCTTTCTTGCATGTTAGGACCTCGAGGGAACAAATGTTACAGCCAGTGTAGCTCGTTGTGTCATTATGATATGCAAGCCCGACCACCACTTTAGGGTAGCAGCTGTCAGCCGAGTGTTTTTTGTTCATTGGAAACTGATGAGACGTTCTAACTGCGATGAAAAAGAGGGTTTCCATTTACATTTCAATAGATCAAGAATCCTTGGCATATACGATACAGGTTTTTGATATAAGTTACCATCCATAAAGGTGTATCAAAATGTAATAAGTGACACGTTAATTTATCATGAGAAGGGAGTCAATTTACAATGTGTGTCAGTATTTTACTATCCTTAGTTTATCCTTGATAAGTGTCATGCCATAGACATTTATAAGTGGGAAGCTTCAAAGTGATATAAATGCTCATTTCCTTTGGCTTCAAAATTTTACTTGGCTGTATAGAAGTCCATCACGAAAATCCTAAGGTGATGAGTCACGAAACTACTAAAATGATTCAAACAAAAGTTAGCATTTAATTATTCCAAACAGAATACCAGCAGCATGAATGAAAGTTTCGATCAACATGAAATGTTGCAAACTAGCTGTGACTCTACTTGATGAAGCTGATTAAATTGAAAGATCAAGTCATGCATATCATGGTGGGATAGTATCACACTTCTTAAATATTTTTGACATTGACTCACTAATGAAGTTTTTGTTTTACTTTTTACTGCAGTTCAGCAGATTGCTGATTACTTTATGCCTTGATGGTTTGAAGACTTTCTCGTATTCGTCTCTTGAATGCTTTATATGAGTGCATTCTAGCAGCCCAGTGGGTTTAGACAGGGCTACTCGATTTCCCCATCTTGCGTTAATTTTGCCAACGATAGCATTTCGTAGAAAGTGTGTATCTGCCAGTAACCGAGAAACTTTACCATTAAGTGGCAGGCGATGATGTCTGATTCTGCGGCATCAAACAAGTTACTCGAATCACATCTAATCATTTAGTGATCAGTGTTCATAAGAATGATATGGTATTTGCACTGTCAAATAGGTAGAATAAGCGGGAGTCTGTACCTGCATTCACCTTTTGTGGGAACCATTGAAAGTAACCGAAATGTTTCTGTATCTTGTTAGTTATGATAGTGCTGGTAGACGTGTGACCAATTAAACCTTCAATCGTGGATCGAAAGCCAGACTGGTATACGTTAACATTTTACATTTTTGTGGCTTTAAACCAGACACTAGATATGACTCGAAATCTATCTCAGTAGCAATTATGCTGCATCATTTTTTTGTTTGTTTTCGTTTGTTATCAAAAAGTAGGAAGAAACGAATGAAAGCCTTTTGAGTGCATTCTCTCTAGACTACGTTCCTTCCGTTGAATTCGGGGGTTTGTGGGGATTTAGAGATATTTCAAGTTGGTATTCATCGTAGACTGACATCAGTTTAAGGAACAATGGCTCAGTGGTTACGTGTTGGCCATGGAACCTGAAGGTCGTGAGTTTGACCCCTGGCGGGGTCGTGGATGGGAAGTCCCATACCAGGACAAAACAGCTATCCAGTGCTCCCAGGTTTCCCCTGTCCCTCCAAATAATGTCAGTCTACGATGAATACCAACTTGAAATATTTTCCTTCCTCCCATTTAAATCACTTCCGTGTTTTTTTTCGCCATGCTGATACATTGTTTTCTGTGACGCAATACTTCATACTCACGCTGTACGCAGTTTGTGCCTTACATAAATGATAACGAATAATTTGGACTAAAAGTAGATATGATTTGATGTGAATACAGTTTTCTCTGCAACACTAATTACCCAAATAACCTTATAGTATAGACAAATAGACAGGAAAAATCCACGTAGAACATACCACACGAGTGCATCGGTTCAAGTTGCCACACTTCATAGTAGTAAACAAAGAACAATTGGACTCTTGGTGACGTACTTGAAAATCAGTGATAGTGATGCAGATGTATTCACTCCTTGACGTCTTCAGAAGCTTGATTATTTACACTAACCGTTATCTTCAAATTGTTTATCCTCTCACATAACTTTGTCTACCTTAATATCACTTTCTATCTGTCCAATTGTTCTTTTTTTACTACTATGAAGTGTGGCAACTTGAACCGACTCACTTGTGTGGTATGTTCTACGTGGATTTTTTCTGTCAGTCTTCTCTTTCCACTTTTTGGATTCCGTTAAAGCATCTATGTAACTATAATTTGTTATGCAGAAGAAAATTTATTTTTGCTTGGAGCGCTTTAGCCTTAAGTTGTTTCAATTTAAGTTATGCTATTGACCTAATTGTTTAGATTAGGACCAAATTTGATTAGCCTAAAACTTTTTAGCATATTTAGCGATGGTATGAGTGAAAGTGACATTTGCAGCCTAAATTTTATCATTGATAATCCATAATCTATTTGCCTACTAATTTTATCATGTATCCTGTAGTCTAATGAGTATTGTTTTGTTCATTCTGGACTCAGTTAGATCAATCCCGTTTTAATTTTTCTCCCTCCTTTATCGAAAAAAACGTATAGTCAGTTAAATTATGATAAGGTTCAATCTATTAATGAACGTACACAGAATATCGTGGAACAATGGGACAATTTGGGACGGTTATCAGAAATTCGTAAACATAAAATTCATGTAAGTGGCAAGTAATTTTTTAATTCTTCATCATTTTTTTTCTATGTTTCATGAATTGTTTATGAAACATTTTTGACTAATTAGAAAATATTGGCTTGATTTGGCGATTTCCTGTAGAAAAAGTCTTCAGGTCACAGTTAGGTGGTGTAAAATAGCTCTATTTCAAGGTGTGCGAAAATCTGGTCGCGACTGAGCTGCTTTCACTACGTACATAGTACTCTGAGTTTCATTCCTCCTCATCATGCCTAAGCAATAATAAAATTCTCTTTATCACTCAGTAGTCATAATGTTTCTATTTCAAGCCTGGAATGCGTAGTGTCGATTATATTTTTATTTTACAGTAGACCTTATTAATCTTTGTATATAGTATACAAACAAATGAACTTTGTTAAAGTTAATTTATTTCAAAATACAGCTGAATGTGTTTTTTAGGCAACATTATATTGGAAATGAAAACATGGAGTTCATTTGAAAATAAAGTATATCTTTGCCAATTATGTTTAACCAATATCTTGTAAATTAATCCTAACCCTGCAGTTTATTTCTATGGAACGTTAGTTTAATCGTCTTTAAAATTACCCCTTTTTCAGATCTACTGTCTGCCTTCAGTTTAATATTCAATAGATGCCTTTTTGTTTTGTTCAGAAGGTTATCCTGGAATTGGTTTGAATGTACTGCTTTGTTAAGGCAAAAGTCATAAGAAATGAGACTCTCACAGTTACATGGAGGGTGTTCACCGTATGAGTGAAACACGGACACTGTAGTAGGTTGTAATTACACTTCAACTTTTTTATTAGATTCACCCTGCAGCGAAACAGTATTATTAACTTGATAACCTTTATGATACAATTTATTGTCTATGGTTGTATCACGATAACTCTATAGTTTTGAGATATGGTTTCTAAAGTTCTAATAGACCCTCCTTCTTGTTACATAGGTAGTAGGATTTTCCATGTATCTGGAACAGTTGTTGAACCATTTCCACTCAACGTGTTTGGTATTGCTTTGATACACAAAGATTCTATCATGAATCTCTCCCTCCAACAACTAAGCCTTTAATCCTGTCACTTTATCGCCTTTCTCTAGATTCTTCATCTTATCAGAGACCATCTTTATCAAAAAGGAGGAGAGGTCATTAGAACTCTATAAGGCATGTCTCAGTGTTGTGGAGTTACCCTGAATCGACTATAAACAATATGTTGTATCCGAAACGTCATTCACTTAAATGTCCTGTTTCACTCTGTCATACCATTTGATCAACAAAGTAAAGTGGAAGCCATTACACGATAATTGTATTTAATCTCGGTCAAATAGGATCGAAAAATCTCATACCTCGACTAAATAACTAGTACACTGCTTACTAGACGGTCCTAAGACCGGATAAAGAGGGAAGGTTGGGCATACGGCTAGCAACCCTACCCCGTAAAACTAATCTAACCAACAAAGAAACTCAAAAGCACAAAGAAAATACAAAACATAAAAACAAACCCATTCCTAGCTGGAATCGCAGAGGCGAAAGGTTGCCAGTTGGTGGAAGCCTTAGGGAAGCCAATTGGCCGATGTGTCTTCTCTTGATGAAAGTGATGGCAAGAATGGGGACATGGAATGTCCACACAATTTTTGAGCCTACCAAGGCTGCCCAGATTGTCAAAGAGATGTGAATGTATAGGATAGATGTGCTATGAATCTGCGAGAGCAGATGGAACGGAAGTGGACTTCCAAACTGTTAACTGGAGAGGAGTCGATAATCTACTCCGATATTGTCACCCAGACGACAATCACAACCACACTGAGTTTTTGAGTGGTTATCATGGTGTCCCCAAGAGCATCAAACGTTCTCATACACTGGGAACCAATCTCCTCTATCATCAGGATCATGATAGCAAGATTCAACTCAAAAGGAAGGAAAGTCACAATCATACAATGCAACGCGCCTACAAATAATGCAGATCAAGATAAGAAAGAGGAATTCTTCAGACAACTGCGATCAGTACTATACAAGACCCCACACCAGTTGGCGACATCAAAATTCTAATGAGTTGGGTAACATGAATGCCAAACTGGGAGCGGACAACACAGGAAGAGAACTCATCATGGGTCAAGAAGCACTCGGTGAAATGAATGAGAACGGAGAACTGTTTGCAGATTTCTGCGCATTCGACGATTTGGTGATTGGAGGCAGTGTGTAC
Organism: Heterobilharzia americana; assembly: GCA_944470555.2. Classification (NCBI taxonomy): domain Eukaryota; kingdom Metazoa; phylum Platyhelminthes; class Trematoda; order Strigeidida; family Schistosomatidae; genus Heterobilharzia; species Heterobilharzia americana. Next base: position 151,611,382 of record OX104127.1, read on the forward strand.
AAACACAAGGATACTCACAAAGCGACATGGACTTCGCCAGTTTGACACACTAAAAATCAGGTCGACTTCATCTAAATCTCAAGAAGTCGGAGACGCAGTCTACTGGATACAAGATCAAGAAGAGGAGCAGATGTAGGTTCAGACCACTATCTAGTGCAAGGAACCTACCTTCAAAATCAAGTTGAAAGCCTTCAAACAAGTTGGTGACAGACCACAGTTCAAGTTCAACACCCAGAACAGAAACTAAAGGACGAAACTACAAAGGAAATCTTCATGTGGTCAGTCATCAGGACAAAATGGGAGACATTGAGCAACATCTACGAGGAAACCTGGGTGGAAGAACACTGGAACTATTTGAAAGGGTTGTGGAAAGAAACCTGCATAAGTGTATTTGGAAGGAAGGAGAAAGAAGACAAGGAATGGATCTCCATGGACACGGAAGCTGATAGAGAGAAAGATAGTGAAGCAGAAAATAAGCCAGTGCAAGGATGAACAACGAAAAGAGGAACTGAACACAACCTATAAAACACTGGACAAAAAAGTGAAGAAGAGTGCCTGCAAAGAGAAAAGACACTTCTACGACACACATTGGGAAGTGAAGCAGAACAGGCTGCTGGTAGGAGAGACCTGACAACATTATATCGAATAACCAGGTCATCATCCGGGAAGAGATCAACGCATACGAAACCAATGGAAGATAGTGAAGGTAACCTAGTTAGCAAAGAGGAGAAACAAAGGAAACGATGGGCTGACCACTTCAAAAAGCTCTTAAATCGACCACCACAACCACCTGCAACTCGTCCAGAAATACCACTGGCAGCCTAGCCACAAAATTACCAGTGAACCCAGGTCCTCCGACAGAAGCCGAAGTCTTAAAAGACATAAAGTTGCTGAAATTCGGGAAAGCAGCAGGACCAGATGGAATCCCACCAAAAGCACTGAAAACAGACACATAGACATTAGCGGACATACTCACACCACTACTACAGAAGGTTTGGAAGGAAGGAGAGATACCTACCCATTGATCGGAAGAAGGGCTACCTTGTCAAACTCCCAAAGAAAGGAGACTTAAGTCTTTGCAAGAACTGACGCGGAATCATGCTGCTGTCCACCCTAAGCAAAATATTAAGCCGTATCGTCCTGAAGAGACTAAAAGATGCGCTGGATTCAAAATTACAATCTGGCTAGACTGGATTCAGGAAGTACAAATCATGTGCGGACCAAATTGCAACGCTACGCCACGTATCATCATCGAACAGAGTATAGAATGGCAATCAACTCTCTGCCTCAACTTCATCGATTTCGAAAAGGCCTTCAACGGCGTCGACCGAGAAGTAATTTGGCAGTTGGTTCAACACTACGGAATACCACAAACCTTTATCGACCTCATTCAACAACTATATGAAGACGACACATGCCAGATGATTCACAGTGGAAAACTCAGTGACGACTTTGAAGTGGAGACGGGAGTAAGACAAGATTGCCTACTATCACAGATCATCTTCCTGATTGTGGACGACTGGATCATGCAACAAACTGTGAGGAGCGAGAAGAGGGGTATACGCCGGCTGGACCGATGAAAAGACCCTAGAAGACTTGCACTTCCCCGATGATGATTTATGTTTAATGTCTTGCAGCACAAACTCGAAGATCTACAGGCAAGAACCAACAAGTTGACAGAAGAGGCAGGGCAGCGAAGACGGAACTTCAAGTGAGCGTAGAGAAGACACAGGTGATGAAGATCCCCAACCAACGACAACAACAAGTGCCAATCACCATCAACGGGAGAAATTTTAAAGGAAATAGTCTCTTTCACCTACCTACCTACCTACCTACCTACCTACCTACCTACCTACCTACCTACCTACCTACCTACCTACCTACCTACCTACCTACCTACCTACCTACCTACCTACCTACCTACCTACCTACCTACCTACCTACCTACCTACCTACCTACCTACCTACCTACCTACCTACCTACCTACCTACCTACCTACCTACCTACCTACCTACCTACCTACCTACCTACCTACCTACCTACCTACCTACCTACCTACCTACCTACCTACCTACCTACCTACCTACCTACCTACCTACCTACCTACCTACCTACCTACCTACCTACCTACCTACCTACCTACCTACCTACCTACCTATCTAGGCAGCATTGTTTCAACCACAGGTGGCACAGACGAGGACGTCAAGGCCAGGATCTGGAAAGCAAGAGTGGCCTTCATCAATCTGAAACCAGTGTGGAGATCTACTGCACTCACCATAAAGCGTCAACAAGGTTCGGATTTTCAACACTAATGTCAAGTCGGTGCTTCAATATGGTTCATAAACTTGGCACGTTATGAGAAGCATTTCCAACAAACTACAGACATTCATCAACAGCTGCCGCCTACGCTCACTCGATAATGAAGATCAGATCAGATGGCCAGGAAGAATAAGCAACAAGGAACTCTGGCAACGAAGCAACCAAGAAGCTATCGCCCAACAAATATGCAGAAGAAAGTGGATGTGGATTGGATTGGGCATATACTGAGAAAACCATTTGGAGAGATCACGTGCCAGGCCGTCGAGTGGAATACAAAGGGGAAACGACGAGTTGGGCGTCCGACGGTGACTTGGACGAGATGGTGTGAGGAGGAAATGAAAGCTTCTGGACAGTCGTGGAGCCATGTTCAAAAGACTGCAGAGAATAGAGTGAGATGGAGGCGTGCTACTGAAGCCTTATGTTCCACTAGGAACCCTAGAGACAAGTACTAATAAAAAATGGGGTCGAGAAATCTCATACCTTCTGGTTTGGAATCTTGTTCGTATTATATTTATCATAGGTGTGGTTTTTTTCATAAGTAATACAAAATATTACAAGTTTTTTAAATCGGATTGAAAAAAACAGTTGGAATACTAAAGAGAGGCTACGGATCTGCGAAAAAGATGTACACGTTTTCGGTTGTTATGAAGCTTTTATTAGTATTAGGGTATTCCTAATCACAAATTAATATTAAACAAAGGACTATTAGAAACTGATGGGACTGTCAACCACCTTCGTCCTAATTTGAGACTTCTTAGCTAGTAAGTTGCATTCAAACCTGTACTGGGCTAAAACCAGAGTTTCTAGATATAATGTTTACGGACTGTTGATCATATTGAACATTGCGTGATTGTTACTCTATGCCACAGAATAAGTTCATTTTGAGAATGCGTAATACCACTTTTACGTCGATAAGTAAATGTTTACTTTCCACGTGCGAAATCTAAGGCTGTTATTTCTGGTTCTGTATGAAATCCACCTGACAACTCGTTGGACACCTAGAAATAAGGTGAAGCAACTCTCTGACATTCTCTTGTCTTCAGAGGTATTGGAAATTATCCTCAAAACTAGAACAATATTCAAAGATGGAATATCAAAAGCGACACGTGAAACCAGCCTGCATTTCACTGTTGCTGCATTAGAGTGTAGTGCGTCAATTAATTACTATGAAATGTAAATAACTTCCGGAATTTCATCTTTCCACTCCTTCAGTCGGTTATGATGTCCTGCATTTCTGCTTCCCGGTCCATGATGCTTTATCTTGGTTTAGCACATTAATATACACGACGAAAGATTAAAAAATGTAATAAGAATTTTTCATGAGAATAGGAGAAAGGGAAGTTGGAGAGTGTGTGAACCCATCTGCATAAGTGTGATTGCTACCCAGCTATATCACCTTGTGCTTCCAACCATTGGTTCCAATAATCACATAGACCTCAACTCTGTAGACTACATTTACTGATGCGAAGCTCGAATAAGCAGTCAAAGGCTTCAGGGACAGATATCTCGTTTTAGTCTCACCGCCTTTGTGCATTTTTGCCCCGAAGCATTTTTAACAGCGTATTCAGTGACTAGGCATTAATAACACATGATCAAGCCACTTTAACCGATGACGTTTTACAATCTCATGAAGCGGCTTTATTTATGTGATCACGCAGCCAAATAAATTTGAAATGATATAATTGACTTAAATGGGAAATAACCAGTCAAAATGTATCCCTTCGAGGTGCTATAATTATGTAATTACTGTCAAGTTATCACGGTAGAAAACACCCTCAACTGAAAACCCGAAATACCATATCTCTCCTGAATACTTTATATTAAATCCCTGTGACTTAATTCCAGATTTATACTTATTGTAATAGGAAGTGCATCATTAAAAAAATTGCCCGAAAATTGTCTTAGTAACTGTTTCGGTCACATTGCATAATTTTCTATAAACGAATATACTATCTAGTGATTGGTTCATACAAATGTAAACATGTGAAACAGTTTACATTTTCACTAAGATGAAAAATTTATTTTTAGCGCATAAATCTCTACCATTCTTTTTTCCTGTACAAAAGTGGAATGCACAATATTACATTAGTAGAATAAAATATTCTAGAATTACACTGGATATAACATATATATATATATATATATATATATATATATATATATATATATATATAAAGATTTCCATATTGGTGTTATATCTTATTTTCATTACAGTACGTGGCCTAAAACTTTGAGTAGAAGTGTTTAGAAACAGCGTAATGTAATACGAAGTAAAGTAAAAAAAATAAATATGACAACCCATTCCATTGGATTCTAATCCTCTAGCCGAGCAGTAATGTGCGTGTTGTAGAGCTTGAAAGTCTTGGGTTTGATCCCTCAGATTGTCATGTGCTAGCACTGTTGAGGAGCTTCAAAATGGGATGTAACAGATGTTTAGGGCTTCTAGGTCTTCAGTGGTTCTCTGTGTGGTGTCAGTCTGTGATTAAGACGCTTGTAAATCAATTGATTCTCCACAAACTTCTGAATCGAATAATTTTCCAAAATATTTGAACGTGAAGATGAGTTGCATGAATCCTAATCCGCAACGTTGCAATACACCATGGTACTTTCTTTTCAAAAATAATGTAGTGTCACTCTATTCCCAGTAAGATTTCATCTTTTGGCTGTTTTCTTTGCAATTGGCTGTAGAACCTGCCTATTCTCAAGAACTATCTGCTATACTGAATATTTATCATTAATTTCTTCACATAGCATACTACCAGTTGTCATGAATAAAGAATTTAGTATGATATCTTCCATAGAGCTGAAGTGCGTATCTTTCTTTGTGGTTTAAACCTGATATTTTTGTTCACAAATCGTGATGGTTATCCGTTTCCAACCAGGACATTTTTCAGATAAAACGAGTTCTTCTAAGCAATCAGTGCTGCGGATTTGTCGAACATAATAGGCAGCAGACACGACAAGAGTTATTTTTCAGCGCATAGGCACTCAGCCGTATAAATTTGTCAGCTGACCATTTCAGACAGGTTTCCTGTAGATGAACCTCCTTACTGTCCCATCGTCTCGTCGGATCGTTCTACATTCAAAAACCTAATCTTTGATTGTCTTTCAACTTTACGTGTGAATGTAATTGGTGTTTACAACTCCTAAATCACAGTCATCATGGCGAATTATAAAGATATCATCAACTTATCTTCTGTACATCAGAAATGTGTCAATTATAGGCTTTATACTGCTGTTCTGCAGACCTGAAATAAAACAATCTGCCTGTATAACAGGTCAAAGGGAAAACCCATAACAATTCAATCTTTTACAAAACTATATTCTTATTTTGACTTTTGTTGATCTCTGTGCTGTTTTGTGATTGATCATGCTTTTGATTGTTGAATATCCACTCAACCTGATACTTGTTAGTAGGTTTAAACAATCCTTTTCACTATGTAACAGAGTAGAACAAAAACATGTTGACATATTTACTCCTACTTGATTTGTGAGTTTTTGCACTATCAACTAATCCTTTCATCAAGTTTCTCTGGTCTTTTGCAGCACAAGTCTTCCGCTCCACTTCCAAGAGTGTCTGTTTGTCGAATTAGGTTACTTGCCATCGGAAGTTTATCATGTTTCTATTGCATCTGTTACTTTGTCAATTTTAGTCACATTACTTCAATGGATACTTTATTTGCAGAAATAATTCCTCAAGGCAATTGAAAATAGTAGCTAACACGTTAGGCAACATTAATGTTGTTATTTTTCTGTAAGTCAAAGGTTTCTTATATGGATAGGACTGTCAGTTAACATGCTGTTTATTCTGAAACTGACTTGTCAAGAATACTGTAAACGAAATGATGACAGATCTAAGCTAAGTTGTATTTATCTACTAAGCCGTGTTTTTGTCATGGATATGTGTAGATCTTTTGTTGCATTCATGTCTCTGCACCTTTATATTCTGCTTGAATATGCGTATATCGAATCACATTTCAGGTTTTGAAAGTGGTATGATTTACTTCTCATTCGTGAAGTTGAATACCAGTTGTCTTATTGAAAAATATAACTTCACCAAAGTTTAAAAACAGTTCAAAGTTAGTTGGTAAATGCATACAAACCCTTTGATTGACGATTTTGTTGATTCTCTTATCTATTTCACTCCAACGTTTGCTTCGCATTTTCGCCTATAATGTACTTATTTATCGGTAGAATATAGTCACGTGCCAACACAGCATACAGAAATATAATTTTGTTTTCAGGTGCATGTGCGCGCATGTAAATATATCTGAAGTCCAGTTGTCGTTTAATAAACTGCTTCGAAAGCCTTAAGCAAAAATTGTCCACTCTGCAGTATGCGTGTGCGAATTTCACCTCTTGATGTATGATGTCTATGATTGTTTTTAAAAAAATATGCACAAAACGTTGGTAATAAAGGCTGTTTCATGGGGTAGAAATATTAATTAACGCAAAAATTCTTCCTTATGCATTGGTGTCAGTCAGTCAGGTTTATATGAAAATTAAGTTGTAGTTGCTACATATCACTGTTGGAAATATAGCATATCAATACTGTTTCACTACAGCATAACTATCAATAAGGTTGATCAAGATCATCATGACTGATTGGTGTTCAAGTGAAGAATCGCAAAGAAAGTATAATGAAGTTAGATAAAAACGTTTGCTTGTTGGTAGGTAAGTGACGTGCTAGTAAATAAAATATTTTGAGTTTGATTACACATAACATCGGGTGATGTGTGTATAGAATTTGATGACCGATAAACAGATCATAGTTAGTGTTCAGATGTTTCCTTCCTACCTTGCGAATCTTGAAAAAATGCATTTTGTAAATATTTTATGGATTATCATGCATTTAGTCGTCTTGACAGATTTGAATAAAGCACGAACAAGGAGATTTGGAGAACAAAATGAGCCAATTTTATTCCATAGCCTTTCACCAGTTGCAAACAGCCTATAATCGAAAGGAAGTATTAATGGTAATAATGATGTAACATACTTTAAATGTGTAGAAATAAATGAATATCTGAAGTCCGGGTTTAACGATAAGGTAGTGAGTCGAGGAAACAGGATTAATAATCGCAAACCTCAGTGAAAATCAATAGTAGTTTATATCTGATGAGAAAGAAAATTCTGGAGCTGTGGAAAAGTTGGGCAACAAGCAGACGGGAGTGTTAGAGAAGGCGGTTGTTAAAGAGCTAGGAGGTTACGCAATTTTATGAAAAAAACCGGAAAACCATCGTACCGAGTGATTAACAGTTGGTAAATAATTCAGAAGTGATGCAACCAAAAAGTGTATATACAGTTACCAGAGTAATTACAGTCTTTTTCTAAGTACATAGGTCAGGTTGAAAATGTTTGATTGTGAGAGCTTCCCCAAACCGTAATTAACATGGTGTTCTTTGCTTTTTGATTATCCTGAAGGATTGGGAAAATCTATTTGATATCCTGTTCCCATCAGATCCTTTGCGATAGCGTTAGTAAAGACCTTGCTATCTTTCCGACATAAATTCCGCACAATATGCTCATAAAATCGAGTAGACACCCGTGTTTTGGTCCATCCTATGTACTTGCTTTCCCAAGCACAGGTGAATTGATATACAAAGTCAGTGGTCACGCGAGCTGAGTATTTGTCTACTTTTGACTATTTTCTTAAGCCTACTGTATTGTAAATTGATATCAGTCTGGCAGCTCTTCAGTGCAGCTCTTATTCTTCAGTCTATTCTTTCAGATGTCTCATCTCCTTTGAATGCTAGAGGAAGGAAAAAAGGTTTCTTCTCAACGGTTGGATGGTTGGGTCTATCAATAAATTCTTTTTAATGCTGCATGGTGTTCTCGTTTTATTCAAAAATTGCTTGAATTAGATGATTATACGTAGTCTGGTGATAGTCAATCACCAGGAAGTCCTTGACTTAGGTTTCGTGCTTTCCAGCATTTATCAACAAGGCTCATCAACAAAGAACATGAAATTGGTGTTTACCTGGTGATCCGAACATGTATTACTCAGTGATGAAGTCCCAGACGATACCACCTACCTATTCATGCTGCGAATGACCCCTTGTAGGACTGAATTATGTGCACAAGTTGGTTGCTAGTAGGCAACCTATGTAGCTTTCTAGTCCTTAGTGCTTAGCACTTATCGAAGTCTATCGACCAAGTTTTGCTATGCGGCCAGTGAGAAAAGTGATGTAACACTGCGACACACTATATTTGGGTGTTAAACGGTCTAAGTCAGCAGTTCCATATTTTTGGGTAGGCTACTGAATAAAATATGTTTTTACGGATTAATCACCTCAGAACTTAAGTATGGAGTTATTAAAAGCCGTTATTTGCTCAGATACCTTTGTTTTTGTAATTACCTTAAATAAACACAAGTTAATATTTGTTTTTATCATATCCTCCTCCTGTAAATTTATTTCTCTTAGGGTATTTTAGATTTACTCAATCAGATTGATCATCTTCACTTGTCCATTGCTAAACGCATAGCGGTAAGTGCATATATGCATGTTTATAATTTTCTTTTCAATATTTTATTGTTCTCTTCTAGTCTTATTTTCTACCATTCTAACCCTCTTTGTGTCAGTAAAAAGCAAGTACGAGTGAAGAAATACAGCAAGCTATACTTTATACAGTCAGATGGTTTTTGATGAACTTACCGATTTCAAGATAGTTTTCATCACAGAAGTGGGTTTGCTGGATTACTAACAAGAAACAGAGAACATGATATCAACTTGCAAAGCGTTAAATTAAATAGAAACCTAAAGATGCATTGACTAACCATTCACTAGTAAGCAGTTCCTAGAAAAATCAACAAAATGAAAATGTACAGTCATCATGTTACAATAAGATTTTTGAAAGAGTGAGACTGAAACCCATTGTAAATCGAATTTACTTCCTTTGGATTGTAAGCCAAACGAACTGGTATATAATAGGGTATTAGTTAATTTTAACGATAAAGTGACGTCTATTTTGTAGTGAATTGCGACTGTAATGATCGAATGCTCAAACAGACTATATTGAATAACGTCGCAATGGCGATTTTCTCAACAAAAATACTGACAAAGAGATTCAATAACCTAATCGCTGTCAACTGTAGGTATGTGTTTATGAATTCTACTAAGAGAAAATTCAATTCAACAAACACGTGCTAATTTGAGTGCAGGTTTGTGTGCGGAATATGCGCATAGAGTCCAAGTTTCACTCCACTGCAATAACAGGCCAAATCGATCCAATTGGACTGAATCTGTGATTTGATAGTTGGTATTTTCATGTGTGTGGTAGTCAGAAAGTGCTTGTTGGGAACCCACAAAGCACATAAATGTTATTACCTTTAGTCGTAGCTTCGAATTCGATCACGTAGTTGAAACGTCGTTAGGTAACAACGTCATCACACAAGCATTTCAGTCATCTTGAAGTTTTGAAGCTTTTATTCGTGTGAGCAATGTATTCAAGACTACCTCTGCAAGAACAGTAATATGCATCTTCATTTCAGATAAAATTAGTCTTTCAAACAAAGAAATAGAATAATATTAAAATTTTCAAGTTAAATATACCTAACTGCAGAAATAATTTATCGATCAGTTGTCGACTTTCATAAAAGCAAAGCAGATGGCAGTTTCAGAGAGTGATCATTAAGTGGTCATGGTGTTGAACGCTGACACTAAATTCATTGGTTTTCTATCTACTTGCAACAAAGTAGTGAAATGCAATACCAGGTTTATTATCTAGGTGACATAGTTATATTCTAAATTCGATAGACGATGGTGAACGGAAAACACTAGAATATCGGATGACTGACACACTAATAAAATCAACATAGAACCCCGCACACACGTGCATCAGCTCAAGTTGTCATACTTGACCGTAGTACACAAAGTATAGTGGATAGATAAGGAGTGATATCAAAGTAGGCAGTTGAGTGGGTGAATAAACAATTTGAAGATAGAGGTTGGTTCGGATATTCAAGCTTCATAAGAAGTCAAGGATTGAATACATTTGGACTATCGTGAGCGATTTCCAGTCATTTCACTAGGAGTCAGTCCTCAACCACTGATGCCTGTCACTCTGAGGTCGCCAGCCAACCAAGCAGTCTACACCTCCCAACTCGGCTCAGACCAACAGCAAGAGACTTCGACTGGTGTCATGTTTTTGTCTGTCGATCCTGAACTCTCTTCCAACCCAATCCGAATTTCCCCGGCATAACACATCGGCGTACGCATGACTCGGCATTCGTAGTACTTGTCCAACCCATTTCAGCCGACTGAGGTTCATAAACTCATCACATGGCTTGCTTGTATTATCTAGTACCGTTGCCTGACCTCAACATTTCTCATACGGTGATTCTACCAAACGTGAGCAGTGCTACATACAACCTGTAGTGGACCAAATGAATGCCAAGCAAACCGAAATGACAAACTACGTATAATTTACAAGAAAAATGGATTTTATGATACAGATGTATGGAAAGTTATACGTTATAGCACAAATAGTATTGTCAATGTTATAGATAATCACTGATTACTTGGAGGTTATCTCTTCGGTATTGTCCACCACAATTTTGGATACTCCAGAGATCAGAAGGCGATATTTGTTGGCTCTCCGCAGTGGCCGTTAGTTGGCTTGATTGCCAAAATATTTGGAAGTAGGATGAGAGGTCCTGTAAGAATCCCAAGACAATCAGTTAGTATACACGACAGGCAATGTTCGCGGAAACAGAATGGTTAGAAGCACATTATATGTCCACGATTAGCAGCAGCAAAAGCTATAATTACCGCCACAACCAAAAAGTGTGTATATAAACAACATTCGTTTTTCCAAGTATTAGGAAGAATGTACAGAGTGTATGAAAAACGGTGGAAAGGAAGTATTGTTTTAGTTGGAGTGGTTTATACACAATGTTATGCAGTCTCTACACAATCCCCACCCCCTTAAAAATCCGGAGGAACTGTGTGGTTGAAAGAAACAGAGATATGCACTCAGGGCCAAACCAGAAAAAATATACATAGGCAGATCAAAATTACATATACCTGGGGCTGTTCAAAAGTTTATTAGTGGGGAAACAAAATTAGTACGAATATTTATAAGTAATACTTATAATTATTCGAAAATGTACATATTTCTTGAGTGATTTATAAACGACAGTGAAATGTGATATTGGTATAAAAGGGGTGAGAAATGCGAGGAATATGTGTTGCATATAAAAATAATAGTAATGGTCGGCATGTATATTTGTGAATAAATTTGACGTAAAATAATAAAATATTTTGAATTGGAATTGGTTTTTATATCAGTCAATGAAATTTACATAACGTTTGCCATGTTTGTCTACGGTAAAGTATTTCTCCGCTCGACTAATCACTGGAAAAGGTCCTTCATATGGAGGCTGCAGACCTTTTCTAACCCTGTCGACCCGGACAAACACAAACTTGCAGGACATCGGCTGCTTATCCAGTTGTTCTCGGCGGTTGATAGTGCCAGGTGATGTGGGCTGTATAAGCGAAATACGTTGAGCGAGTTGTTCAGCAAACGTAGAGGTCTTGGTTTCCGATGAAGTTTGTGAATTTGCCAGCTGTCCTGGCAAGACCAAGTTCGTTCCGTATACTAGCTGAGCTGGGGTACATCCTAAGTCTTCTTTCACAGTGGATCGGATTCCAAGTAGGATGATTGGAAGAAATTCACTCCATTTAGTACTGTTGTGCAGTGCCATCAGCGAGCTGTTTAGTTGACGGTGAAATCTCTCCACCAGACCATTCGCTGTTGGACGGTAAGCTGTGGTTCGTATGTGATGTACTCTGAGGAGTCGAATGAACTCTTGAAATAAGGTCGCCTAGAATTGTGATCCTCTGTCAGAAGTGAGTGTAGAAGGCACACCAAAGTTTGAAACCCAACGGTCAAGAAAAACAGAGGCGATGTTGTCAGCTGAAATATTACTTACAGGGCGAGCGATAGTCCATCTGATGAAACGGTCGACAGCCGTTAGCATGTGGGTGAATCCTCTGGATGCTGGAAGAGGTCCCACAAGATCCATATGAACATGCTGGAAAAGTCGGTCAGAGAGTTGGAATTATTGAGGTGCAGTAATCGTATGTCGGTGCACTTTAAAACGTTGACAATGCAGGCATTCACATGCCCACCTTCTGATATCCGCATTCATGTTAGGCCGCACAAAACGTTGACTAATCAGTTGAACCGTGGCTCGCACACCTGGATGCAATAGAGAGTGTAAGTACTGAAACAGCTTTTCGACAGGCTAATGGAACAAAATAGATCACTTAGTACTATCAGAAAACAAATAATCTTGCATTAATTCACATATTGAAACTAAGAAATCCGTTGAAAACACTGGGAAAGGAACTGATCTATTTGGTGAAACATCGACAAAATTAAAACGGAATCTAGGAGGCAAACAAAAAATACATGATATTTGTGACTTCATTTAATAGAAGTCACCATCGGATAATATCATCAAATATTTCAACATCCATAAATTGACACAGACGGTGATCACGAAACACATCACTCAACAACATCTGTGACGGTTAGTATCGTCAAATATGCTACACATTTTATAGTCACTCTTGTTTTTTTATGATAATTTCTGTAGGGTAGCTGTACATCTCTCTGTTTTCGCTTATCTTATGAGACCATAAAATGTGAGCACGTTTTAAGTACAATCGTTTGAAGTTACTACTCATTTCTGTTTGATGCCTGATAAAAACACATTTTATGCTGAGGTTGAAGAGGGTTTTTTTAAATCTCGACATTTTCGATTCATGTTTAATAAACAGTAATGATTATTATAAGCACCACGTCTTCAGAAGACAGCTGCCAGCAATCCAGTTGGTTGTAGATTTATCACTTTTTCTTTTGTAATGCTATCAATGTGCCAGCCATATTGTTAATCATCATATCCCGAAACAGTAACAAATCACAATATTTGTTATGTAAAAGATGAAAATTGAATTGAATTCTTCGCACGAAGCAGAAGACAGACGAAAAATAACTGACTGATTAAAATTGTTCTTCTGTTTGGTTTATAAGAGGGGATAGTGAGAGAATGCCCTGGTAGGCTTATCTGTTAGTTTTCCCTTTCTGACGAGTGTTTTGAAATTAGTTTATTCTTTATTTACACTTTTGAACAACGCTTAATTTAACAGTTGTTTTAAATTCGTGCGTATCTGCAAGAATAATTCATTTTGTAGCGATTGAAGACTATCAGTCAGGTAGAAAATTATATCTTCAACGGTAGCAAGGGTTATTTAATCTGATCTATGCTGTTTGAAAGCATCGAACAAGGAGTGATATTTCGCGTTACAGTATCTATTTTCAGGTAATATCTGCAATCACAATAAAATCTTGTTCAATTTGTGATCCGAGTCTGCATTATTCACTACTGGGCTACATAGGGCAGTTTCATCCTTAAAAGATTAGTGGTAACGTTCCTGTTTGAAGCGGGGAACGAAGATGGAGCAGAACTTGAAAGGGTAACAGACATACTATTTTGACAATAGCCAGCAAAAATGTAAGCTAACTTCATAAATTATTAGTATACTGCACCGATTTCTAGTGAATGTAAGGATTATTGTTACCTAATCATAGCAAACAGATATTGTCTAGTACGAAATATTTTCTCACATATGAATCATCAGCCCACCCTTTTTTGGGAAACCAAGGCTTTGAATTTTATTTTGGTATATAATGCATACAAAACTATAACTGACTCAGCAAATCACATGAGTGACCCAGATGTTAAGAATGTTATCACTAACATGCACCACTGTTCAATCACTCCTAGTAAATGTTTTAATCGGAAGTCAGTTCATAGTTGTAGATTATCAGAAGTGAACTCCAGCCACAACGTAATTCATGCAAACGCCGCATCAGTAAGCCATATTCCGCTGCTACCGATCCAATACAAAATCAGCATCAACATATTTGTCTTACTGGTCTTTTCCGTCGTTTGAATTAGAACAGTTACTAATGTATATGACAGACAGACAAAATCAACGTTGGCGTCTCACAGAAATGCATTGGTTCAAGTTGCCTCATTTCACAGTACCATGAAAAGAACAAATCGAAGGGGAAAAGTGGTATCAAGAAAAACAAAGTTGGTTGGGGGAAGAAAAATTTGAAGACGAGGAGTGAATATATCTGCGCCATTGTTACTCACCTCCAACCGTTTCACTAAGAATCTTCAGTCACTGATTCCTGCAGTCTCAGGTAGTCTGACTCCCTCCTTACTTTGGTTACTATGGTTAGTTATTTCCGATCTCCATCCTTGCAAGCGTTGGGTGGTAGACCATCAGTTTTTGCTGCTTCGCATCGTTTTAGTTTCTAAATAGCCTTCGTAACTTCGAGCAGAGTTGAAGGACCAATATCTTCAATCGATTCACGTCCGTAGGTGTATGTATGCTCTGCGTATATGCTCTTTTATATACAAAAATAATTTACTACAATGGCATGCGCAGTCAACTAAGGAGGATAAAATGATCACTAGAATGATAAACAGTCCCTAATAATTCATGCTACATTGCAGTTGTGTCCAGTATGAAGGTTTCCTTGCTGTCGCTAACATATAGAACTATCAGTTGAATGATTTCGTACTCGTGTCAACATTTTGTGCGGGAACTGTCGATTATCTGATACCAGTTGATGCCAGTTTATTAGGATTAAAATGCTATTTGGAATTAATTACTTTGCTTATGTATAAACCACAAAGACGTATATATTTTGTGTGCATTTTCGAGAGTATTTATTCGTACTTCACACTAATGTCTAGAATACTAAAACATTTTCCAGGTGGCTTTTCATTTGATGTTGATTCAGTTAAATGTAGTATTCTTCGTACTGACATAAAAGTCCGTGACTTGACCTCCACGTAATATGGACATGCATTGATAAAAGCGTCGGAAAAGGAAGCAACGTTTGTCGAATATCTTCTATTTCATTGGTTGATCTACGGATGTGGGTTTTAAAAAGCAATCACTGTTAACCCTTCGTAAATTTGCAATGAATCTGCACAAAATATGTCTGTTCGGATTTAAATTCACGAAAAATCCTTATGTGCATAATATAAGTAAACTTATTCGTGTAGGGTTTGTACCTAAATTGGATTTATTCATTGGGTTGGCGTTAGTGATAACCTGTTGAAAAGTTTGTATAAAAATCCATTAAACCAAATTCGACAGGTGAGATAGGAAAAAACTTTCACATTGTTTCAGTTCTAATTAATTCATGTAAGGATGTTTTTGAGTGTACCTTTATATATATATATATATATATATATATATATATATATATATATATATATATATATATATAAATATATATATAAAGGTACACTCGAAAACATCCTTACATGAATTAATTTCCTGTCATCTTAGGTGTTTCACTGGCATTTTGATAGTTTTCATTCCTCTTTCCATTGATCATGTGTGTTCGTACATGTACGTTTCACTATGATTACAGGATGGTATCCTATTGATTTCCATTATCTTACAAATTCCTTTCCTTCATGCCTCCTTTCCAGTCAGCATAATTATGTGCGACAGTCTCACATTTTCTGGCTACATTTAGGCAATAAGTTATTTTGTTCAATAAGAATGGAATTTGATGAAGAAATAAGCGGTAGGAATCGGAAACTTTTTAATATGATTTATTTTAGTACATACTGAATGGTTTTCAAATGGCAACTAATGCAGTTTAGTTCTTGCAACCAAACGAAACCTATCAGCCATCTATGAATATAACCCTGAAACAAAATATTATGACACTGCATTGCACGTGCAATCACCCTCAGTTTAATGATAGGGAGTGTAGTAGTGGAATGTGTCGACCACTTCACTTAATTAGGGAGCTGCTTCAGCTCGAATGGGATGGTTACTGACAACATTTCAATTCGGATACAGAATTCCCGTTTGGTATTAGCCAGCTTGCATCATCCATGGCGCAGACAAGACATCTGATTGTCTGTCAAAAGACAAGTATACTGCGTTGCAGTCTACTCTCTCTCTCTTTGAACGGCTGTGAGATACGACCTTTAAAAGTAAAAGACATGTAGCGATTACAGGGTTTCGATCACAAATGCCATCCTAGCATTGCTAGCATTTAGCGCAATCAGCGTATCAGCTGTGCTGAGGTCAGGCGAAGGGTACTAGGTCAGACTGGCAAGTTGATTGATTAGGTTCTGGACCTCAATGGGCTGAGATGGCTTCGCCTTGTACTGCGCATGCTAAACCACCGCCTACCTTTCTGTGCCATGCTAGGAGAATTTGGAAGAAGGTTCAGGGTGGCCAGACCAAAATATGGCACCAGTCGATGTAGTCCCTAAGTGCTAATCTGAGCCGTGTAGGGAGGTGTAGACTACTTGGCTGGGGTCCTCGAGAGGATAGGACTCAGTGGTTAAACATCGTTGGTGACATGGCTGGAAATCGGTGACAGTAGTGCAGTTGTATTTGCACTTCGACACCTTCCAGCGCTTGCATATTCGAACTAACCTTTGTCTTCACACTGTTTATTCTCTCACACAACTTTGTCTACTTTGATATCACTCTTTTTCTATCCTCCTGTTATTTGTATGCTACTGTGAATCGTGGCAACGTGAGCCGATGCATTTTCGTGAGGTCCCGTGTTGATTTTTTCTCTCTATCTATCTACATTGCATGTCATTTAATGTCCTCTTGTCAGAAGTTATTCTGTAATGCTGCTTTTTTTGCCGACTCACAAACCTAATCCTTCACTACATTGTGTCAGTTGGTAGCCGAATACCTTACTTGTATAACTGTTTTACTTTAGTGTTGAGTATTTCTCCATACTAACTTACACTAAACATATAGCATCAAATAAAACAGTAATATAAGCAAATTATTATCCATGTAAGTCAGTTGCAGTGAACATTGAAAATCCGTTCGTACACTCAGACAATAAGTGATAATTTTAATTTAGGTTTTTGGCTACATCTTGACATTCTGGAGGTAATTAATATTTTTAGATGCAAAGACCATTGTTCTGTAAGTCATGAAGATTACGATCAATTCTGAAGATCCTGTATTTATTTCTAATTGACATAATGTGGGTTGCTTGTGAGTTATAAAATAGAGGGAACCATTGGCGCAGTACTTTCATGAGTCCTAAACCCCTGGTTATTATTACGCTGAAATGAAAGGCACAATTGGAAATTAACGAGAGAGCTTTCGATATGTTTGTGAGCAGCAATTTCTATGTGCTTTGATCGTCTGTATTGTTTAAAACCGATACATATAAATCAAATATCTCTCGGGAAAGTCAATAAAAATTTGTTGCTGAATATTGCACCCTGGACAACAATTCTTCTGAATGCTAAGTGCTAGTCCATAACTTTATGTAAGATATCTTGTCATGAGGTATAGTACTGATTTATGTCTTCATCCACAATAAATCTACTTGTTTTCGACCTTTTCTGTAGCCTATATTTCTACCAAGTAATAGTCATATTCTTGTCTCCTAGTGAGTGGTGTTGCTCCTACTAAGACGCTAGCCCTAGACTAATCGCTTCAAACGCAAGAGCATTATCCACCAGGCTACTGAGTCACTATAGCGACTTTGTGTACAACGGGCATCGTTTTTTATGTTGTTCTTTGTATTATCCCATCTATTTGGCCGAATTGATCGTTCTCCATTGGGACATGGGCACCTATGTGGATGCCTCGATATTCCTTATCATTTGATGGATAGTGGCTAGCAGTGGAATCCAGGATGCATAGGAGCCCATATACCAATGGAGGCGGATCAATTTGGTCTAGCCAACGATGGGATAATACAACCATCACCATCAATAATCATATACGTTTCAAATGATGTTTTTAGGCTTAAATTTTAGTTGACCGTTTGTATAGTTTGATAACTTGCTGAAGATTGACAAAAAAGGAGCTGACTTAATAAACTAACTTTGTTGACAGTTGGAATCAAATAACAACCGTTTCATCTCGTCTCACATTATGATTTATTAGTACTGGCACTTCCATTCCAATCAAGGAGTCAGAGCTTCAAGCCTCGTTTGGCAAGTATGAATAAGCCTGTACACTGCAGTTTCTCTACGCTTACAACAAAACATTGACTGATATTAAATGAAATGTCTCATTTTTCTATTCCTTTTTTAAAACTTTCCATTTCATACACAGCCTTTTAATAATTGGTTAGAGCAAGCAACTGAAGATCTTCAAGACATGTTTATTGTCAACAGAGTTGAAGATGTTATGGTAAGAAATTTTTCCAGTTATTTTTTGTATCTCGAACTTCCCACTAGTCTCAACCAGATTCAACTAGACCATACTATGTTGTTCTGCGGTTGAGGTTTTATCTGCAAACTTAATAACAGGGTAATTTTATTTGTCTGTCTAATAGTTACACGCAGTCATGAGCCACATATGGAATTAATGATACAATTTGCCATTTAATCGTTAAGGTACTGAACCGTTTTCTTTTAATAGTGTTTTAAACTGCTAAGAATACTTAGAGCTTCGCTTAGTTATAAAGTACTGGAGTTTCATTTCATACAGGTTAGAATTTATCTGCAAAGTATATTTGTAGCCCAAAAGAGCCAATGCTAATATGCCTTAAGAGATACTGTGGCGTCCATTGTCTCAGTCAGAAAAGTTAGCATTTAATTATTTCTATCCAAGTGAAAAACGTTTTAGACAAAACTGTAGAAGAGAAAATCGTTTACTAGATTGTTAATGTAAGTAATTTTATAGAGTTCTCTGTTGATTACATTTTACCATTCGAAGGATAAACGTCATATAGCTTCGGTGCATCCTTTTTAATGAACGCTTAGCAGTGACCCATTCATACCAAAACGTAGTCCATTTCATTGTTGTTTCAATAAATTTGATTTCCTACTGGTTTCTTGATCAATTTACCGCAATCAGAATCGAGAGTATATAGATTTTTATCGAAACTGTTAAGGTTTATTAATTAGAACTACATTATGGTTTTTTTTTACTTGAATTAGAAGAGGAAGGAATTATCTAGTGTTTAATCTTTTTTTTCCTCTGGATATTTTTGTTCTTCTTCAAATCAGTCTTTGATAAGTGGACATGAGAACTTTAAGAAAACCCTCCCAGCTGCACAAAAGGAATTAAATGATATCATAACAGAGACGGAACAAGTGAGAAAGCTAATTGAATCGAATAATCTCTCACCGAAATTAATCGAGAATCCATACACTATGATTGATTGTTCTGTAAGTTCATAACTTTCTCGTGATAACGAGATGTCATTGCTTACTGTTGATATTTAGTGCTTTGTTTTTTCTGTAAATCTACTATACTCTTGTATTTGTTAATATCTAATCACATACTTTTCTGCTAGTAATTAACACAATCCAGGAATCATAACAGTTATCTGTTTACCGTTGTTACCCATTTCTTAGTTTATAAGACAACATCCTTATCAACATGAAATTTTCAATTATCATATTAAACTTATGGAACTTTAAGACAACTGAATAAGAATAGAATAACATTTTTGGAGAATAATTTGAGTACTTTGTACTCGGTCGGTTCTTCGTATAACGCATATCACTTTGAGTAAGTAACTGAATATTATTTGTCAGGAGACCCCGTTCATTGCGATCTAGCATGATAATAAACGGGGAATTATAAGCATCAATACTACTTCTAAAGTACGTTTACTTTTGGAAATTGGTAAATATTTTAAAAGCATAACATATTTTGTGTGAAATGTAAATTGCACGATTACTTACATGTGTTGTGAAGGCTTCGAAGACATCAATCTGGTTTAATTTGTTGAATAGACCCTTTGTCATTAGGCCACTGAAAAAAGTTCATACCATTCCGTCTTCGAATTGATTTTAGTAGAATGGTGACAGTTTTAGCGGAATAGCATACATTTATTTTATTTCAGAGTGTCGCGTCACCTTTTTTTGTGACCAATTACATTTCTTCGTATTTTTTGATATAAAAATAGTTGTAGGTTGTAAGCAGCTGATGAGAAATCTCGAAATAAATTGAATCCATGCTATTCTTCTAAAGCTGTTTTTCCTGCTCAACGGTAGAGGTATGCAACTTCTAGGTGTGCGAACTCTGTGAAAAGTGGTTAAAAAGTCATGCATCGATCCTTACCTTCCTTCGAACGATACAATGCCTTCCTTTTGAACATGGGTCTAAACGAACAGCAATAAAGCTAACGGGATTCTAAAACTTATGTTATCCGAAGTGCATAACAGGGTACTGAGTTTCATATACTGAAATCACGTGAGAGGTTTGTTAGGCTGTAACAGTTGAATTACTGATCATTATGCATTTTTCCTGATTCGAGTTGACTTCTTAATTTTGTCTTGGAGCTACTTAAAACACTTAAATAGAGACCATTCTTAAGAGAAAAGATAAACACAAACCGCAGAAAGATCATACTACCTAACGTAATTAACTTCAGACATATGTTGTGCTATGAAAGAAGTACAGACTAAAGTTGCACCACTAGGACCACTCCCATTCCAACACAGTAGTTCATTGGTTTGATTCATTAATTAAAGCATTTCTAATCTACCTGTCTAATCTAATCTATATGATCTATCTAGTCTATCTATCTAATATATATATATATATATATATATATATATATATATATATATATATATATATAGTCCTAGATTTTAAATTTCTTTCTTAAAGCAATACTTATCCCTAGGAATCCCTGGTTGAGAACTCTTGATGATGTGACTGGAAATATGTCGTTGTGGTTCAGATACATTTGCTCTTTAATGTCTTGAAGTTGTTTATTCTGAAATTTACCTTTGTCTACCTTCATCGCCCTTTTACTCTATCCGCTTGTTCTTTATGTACTACTGCGAAGTGTGAGAACGTGAACCAGTGCAGTTGTATGCGAGGTTCTACGTTTATTTCGCCTGTCTGTCTGACATATCCCTTGTGCTCGTACGCTTTTCAATGCTTTTGTCTCTTCATACAGTTTGATTCGAACATCAGCTTAAGATGAAAATGGTTTTTCATCGTTCTGTTTACACAGTTCACTACTGAATTCACTGATATACACGTCGAGATTGATAAAAGTAAACACCATTTCTGTAAACGGGTTATTAAATGACTCATTTAGTATTATTCATCAAATTGTTTATGCTTATTATGGTGTAAATATTTATCTGCATAAGTACTCTCAAGTGCTACCCATAGCTGTATATTCAGATATATTTGCATATATCGACATTCAAACACAGAAATGTTTGTGTCGAAGTAAAAAGCGATTGGGAAATCTGTTGCATGAATTTACCATTTAAACACCAATGCGCGTGTTCATTAACAAGACTTTCGATATTGCTTAGAAGGAATATAAATGTTTATCACTGTATTTTATGAAAATATTTTGATAAGTTGATTATATACACTGTAAAATATTGCTGTTTTTTTCAAGGTAATGAAGACAGGATAAAGATATGTGTGTGTGAGAGAGAAAAGTTCCACTCCTAGGCAATCCTCTTATTAAATTTTCATCGTAAGATAATACCTTTTATCTATATTTGCATTAGACTTTTGGCCGTTAGAAATGATAACATTTTTATCGTCAGTGACAGCAGCCACTGAAGACACCTCTCCAAAGGGTGGAGTTTAGTGATGCAGTACAAATATGTTGTTGACCTGGGACTCTAAACAGGTGATAGCGTTGCATTTTGACATTTGGTGGAGTTATTCGCGGATTTCTAGTCAGAAGAGGAGGATTAGTTATCGAGGTGATAACCCTCACCAGATGATGTACTTGAAGCATTTTCAACCAGTATAAGACTCTTACTAGTAAAATATGATTAAATAAGAAGTATAGTGAGTAATTGGCTAAAGACAGCCGACGAATTTTCCAGCTCAATTACTGTCAGTATGAGTTGGATGTTTATAATTAAAGACTTTGTAGATAGAGTTTCCTGGAGTAAAATAAGTTAAGGGCTATCCATTTTGAATGAAACCACTTGAAATTGATGTCTTCAATGCAGATGCACTCACTATCTTTACCTTGCCTTGAGAATCAAACATTCAAGCTCCGATATTATTCTATCTTTTTTGGTCACCTTTATTGGTTTTCCCCCTTATCTCTTTAACAAATATGATGACAGAAACCGTCTCAGTGTTTAAGATCGCATATTTATTCATTTTGTAATTCATATCTTTTGGACTTTTTTGTTATTCATCCATAATAGATCACAGCTTCAAATTAGATCCTGTTTCAAACCTACTTAATATTCGCATAGCTGCATTGGTTTGAAACCTGGAGCGGTAGCTCTTTGGTTTAGGGAGCTTACTTCCAACCAATAGGTCATGGGTTCAAGACCTGCTTCACCTATCGAGGTGTGAGTACACAGACGAAAGGTGTATCTCATTGCCTACTTCACGAATGTACACAGGATTGCTAATTGTACTTTGATTAGTTTGAAACCGGTTGAAGTTGAATAAGCGCTACTATGTAGTAGTTCGATTTACACTGATATGTAATTTAATCATCATGATATAAAATGATCATTTGTTATTGGACTATCTAGTAGTAAAACCTCCGATCTTCAGTATGTTAATTTGTAGTAAAATCTTTCATTTTTACGTTTAGTTATGTTACATAATAATTAATGCATTTTTATGTTATCTGAAACTGAAGCCAGCCGTCTTTGAGTTATTATTTTGCATATTGAAAATTTAATGACCACTGTCAAAAATGCATGGACTAAATTTATGTATTAAATCATTTCTCTTCATGAAACCACGTACTCAGTTTGAAAAATGTCATAAGTAATCAAGATGTTGAAGTGGGTTTTTCGCGAAAATTGTCATGTTCTACTCAGGATATATGATCCAGCGGAAAACCAACTGTGATACTAAGAATTCCTAAGCAGGAAACGTTTAATATTAAATATTGTACACAATGTAGTTAAGTGTGATAGAATATATCTTAATCGATTTTGTACAAATAACGGAGTAAACAAGTCTTTGGTCTTTTTTTCTCTCCATATAGACATTACAAACTAGATGGGATGCGATGTATTCATTAATTGGAGGAAGAGATGATGCACTACGTCAAGAACTAACTAAACAACAGGAAAATGAAAAATTGAACAGTCAGTTCGCTCAAATCGCTAGTCGGTTAGGACCTTACTTAGAACATAATCTGGATTCAGTACATTCAATTGTAACAAATCAAAAGTTATCATTAGACGATCAGATTCAACGTTTAAACAAAATTGAAGAAGATTTAGAAGGATGGAAATCAACAATGGATGAGTTAGAAAAACTTCATCAGGTAGGTTTACAGAACATATGAAATAGATGTTACCTATCCTTTAACTTCGCCACATAACATGTTGAAGAACTTTTATACTGTAAATTTTCAAACCTATACAGTGATCAAGGGATTGTGATAGGAGCATAGACTTGCTCACAACTCATAGAATTGCTTGTTTACTCAATGTCTAGTCTTTGACCAAAAAGCTAAGCTTGTTTTACCTATATTCGTGAGTTCTTGCTTAGTGTGGCCATGTCAAAGGTTGGGATGCAGTGGCTACGTTTTTATCATAGTTCACGTTATACAAGTAATAACAAATGTAGAGCTGTTACTTATTATTGGTGTAAGGAGATGAAATTCAACCAATGGGTCAAGGATCTGAGCCCCTCTCCCATCTACTGAGGTTTGGGCAGCCAGGTAGTAGCAAAACCCTCACGCCATAGGTGTGGCTCGTTGTCTACAGCACGAATGTGCATAAGCTGACTGAGTACATTTCGATTCGAACTATTCAATTTTTTCAGATAAAGAGGTTTTAAGCGAAATATATTAGTTTGTAGCGCGTGACAGGTATCATTAACTAGTACACTAGACTATTCTACATCAACAACGAGCAGTGCCTCGGTAATATCTAATATACACATGATTTCATCTCACCGTGTTGTGCACATCATATTATGACTCAGAAAAGGATGAAGTGACAGTCCTTAACAAAGCATAACTTGGACTCTATTCATGTCATTTCCAAACAAGTAATACTTGGCACACATTAGTTCTCAAAATTTTTCTCGTAACTTCAAGTCAAACTCCCATAAAAATATAATTTTCCCCTACTGTTCATTTATGTGCTTAACGTATTACAAGTGAACTCGTCGACTGATATTAAAGCTTCATTTAGATGCAAGAATTCACTTTAGTTAGTAATGGCTTTTATTTCCTTGTTCTTCAGATACACGAATCTGTCTATTTTGTTAAACTACAAGTTAAATATCCCGTCGTATGACTTTGCTCGTTGAGAAACTTTAGGCACATAGGTCTGAAGTTCCTGGAAATAAGCATGTTGTATTTCTTGTTCCTGAATGTTTTAGGCTGTCCACATTCATATCTAATCATCGGGTATGTAGATGAACTAATGATACATTAATAATGCTAATGCAGTATATCGTCAATATTTGAATCGAAAGAGGCATAAAAATGATGAAGTACTAACTTTTAAGGTGACACCTTGTAATAGCTTCGAAGTCTGAACAGGTGTCTTTAATTGTTACACAATAAAAGTGGCCTGCAGTTTTCTTTTTCGTTCAGCTCATCAAGAAAGTAGCGTTTACAAAATATTCTTTAAAATTCGTTGGTTCTAAAAGAAGCCACATATCAGTCTCGAAAGAACCTGCAACTAAATGTAGGCCTTGAACATGCTATAGTTTTTCAAACTGCTGTTTGTCCACTGTGGGTCCAGGCTTCGGTCATGTATAGGTTATCCCTCCTTATCCCTTGCTATCATCAATACTACTGTATTTTACATCTAGTTTTTTCACCTGTTGTAAGCGCTGTGTTTATAGAAGTTGACAAAAACCACACTTTAAGAGATAAAACAGTTTAAATTCCTGGGTGTTTGTGCCCATTTTTTGCTGATTAGATTGAAGTAAAACTTTATTGACATATCGCTAGTACCCTATCCTATTACTTTCCTGAATTTCTTGAAATGATAAATCATCTTCAATACACATCTTGGTTTAATTGGGTGTTATAATCGAGGTTTTAAGTATTCAGCAGCCCGACGTTAAACCTTGGGTAAAACTTGTTCAACTGTAATATTATCTTTTCTGAAGCATTAACATGATAGATACTATCGCATTCGACCATAAAAAATGCTGTTGCTTTGCCAATATCACAGGATATATATGCAATACTTTAAAGACCAAGTGAGAATCTACGTGTAATGGTCTAAAGTGCAATCTTTTTTCCTTTGATACTTCAATTCAGGTGGGGTAACTTCACTGATCTACTCCTAGTCATGCTCTTATCGTAGATGTGAATTTAATGGATAACTAGTGGTGCTATAAATCCTCAATTTATTTCAGACAACATTTTTTGTACCACTTGGAATTCTCAGTATTTAAAATTGAAACTTTTAATAATGGTAATTATAGCAATTAAATTATCAGATCAACTTCATCTCAATCTCAAGAAAGTGGAGACACAGATTACTTGACACAAGGTCAAGAAGGGGAGCAGATGTAGGTTCAGACCGCTATCTAGTGCAAGGAACCTACCTTCAAAATCAAGTTGAAAGCCTTCAAACAAGTTGGTGACAGACCACAGTTCAAGTTCAACACCCAGAACAGAAACTAAAGGACGAAACTACAAAGGAAATCTTCATGTGGTCAGTCATCAGGACAAAATGGGAGATATCGAGCAACATCCATGAAGAAACCTGTGTGGATGAACACTGGAACCCTTTGAAAGGGTTGTGGAAAAAAACCTGCATAAGTGTATTTGGAAGAGGAAGAAAGAAGACAAGGAATGGATCTCGATGGATACCTGGAAGCTGATAGAGGAGAGGAAGATGCTGAAGCAGAAGATAAACCAGTGCAAGGATGCTCAACAAGAAGAGGAACTGAACATAACCTATAAAACACTGGACAAAGAAGTGAAGAAGAGTGCACGGAAAGACAAAAGACACTTCTACGACACACTGGCAAGTGAAGTAGAACAATCTGCTGCTAGGACCTGACAACATTGTATCAAATAACCAGGTTACTCTCGATCTGGGAAGGGACCAACGCAGACGAAACCAATGGAAGATGATGACGGAAATTTAATTACGAAAGAAGAGAGACAAAGGAAACGATGGGCTGACCACTTCGAAAAGCTCTTGAATCGGCCACCACCTGAAACTTGTCCAGAAATACCACCAGCGACAGCAGAACTACAAGTGAACACAAGCCCTCCGACAGAAGCAGAAGTGAAGTCCTGAATGCCATAAGGCTACAGAAATGTGGGAAAGCAGCAGGACCAGATGGAATCCCGCCAGAAGCACTGAAAACAGACGCAGAGACAACAACAGACATGCTCACACCACTATTGCAGAAGGTGTGGAAGGAAGAGAAGGTACCTGGCGATTGGAAGAAGGGTAACCTTGTCAAACTTTCGAAGAAGGGAGACCTCAGTGTTTGCAAGAACTGGCGTAGAATCACTCTCCTGTCCACCCGAAGCAAAATATTAAGCCGCATCAACCTGGAGAGGCTAAAGGATGCACTGGATTCAAAACTACGACCGGAACCGGCTGGCCGGCTGGATTCAGGAAGTACAAATCATGTGCGGACCGAATTGCGACGCTTCGCATCATGTCATCATAGAACGGAGTATAGAATGGCAGTCAACTCTCTACCTCAACTTTATCGACTTTGAGAAGGCTTTCAACAGCGTCGACTGAGAGGTAATTTGGAAACTGCTTCAACACTACGGAATACCACAAACCTTTATCAATCTCATTCAACAACTATATGAAGATGCCACATGCCAAGTAATTCATAATGGGAAGCTCAGTGATGCTTTTGAAGTGAAGACAGGAGTGAAACAAGGTTGCCTACTATCCCCCATGATATTTGTGACTGTGGTTGACTGGATCATGCAGCAAACAGTGGGGAGCGAGAAGAGGGGGATACGCTGGCTGGACAGCGGAAAAGAACCTAGAAGACTTGGATTTCGCCGATGACTTGTGCCTGATGTCACATAAACTTGAAGATCTGCAGGCAAAAACTAACAAGTTGATAGAAGAGGCAGCGAAGACGGGACTTCAGGTGAATATAGAGAAAACAGACGGCACAGGCGAGGATGTCAAGGTCAGAATCGGAAAAGCAAGACAGGCGTTCATTAGCCTGAAACCAGTGTGGAGATCTTCTGCACTCAGCATGCGGAACAAGATACGGATTTACAACACCAACGTCAAGTCAGTACTTCTGTATGGTTCAGAGACTTGGCGCGTCACGAAAGGGATTTCCAATAAACTACAGACATCCATCAACAACTGCTTACGCTGGCTCGCTACTGAAGATCAGATGGCCAGAAAGAATAAGCAACAAGGAACTCTGGGAATGAACCAACGAAGCAAGAACCTATCTCGGAACAAATATGCAGAAGGAAATGGAGATGGATTGGGTATACACTGAAAAGGCCGACTGGGGACATCACGCGTTAGGCCAGGCCCTCAAGCGGAATCCCTATGGGAAGCGACGAGTTGGTTGTCTGAGGTGAGGATGACATGGAGGAGATCGTGCGAGGAGGAAATGAGAGCTTGTTGGCTGTCGTGGAGCCATGTTCCAAGGATTTCAGAGAACAGAGGTCACTGGAGACGTGCTACTGAAGTCCTATGTTCCATTAGGAACCCAAGGGACTAATAATAATATACAGAATAATAATCTGGGAACAGATCAACAAACATGAAACCAATGAAAGATGATGACGGAAATTTAATTACGAAAGAAGAGAAACAAAGGAAACGATGGGCTGACCACTTCGAAAAGCTCTTGAATCGACCACCACCTGAAACTTGTCCAGAAATACCACCAGCGACAGCAGAACTACAAGTAAACACAATCCTTTTCGACGAAAGTCGAAGTCCTGAATGTCATAAGGCTACTAAAATGCGGGAAGGCAGCAGGACTAGATGGAATCCCGCCAAAAGCACTGAACACAGACACATAGACATTAGCGGACATACTCACACCACTACTACAGAAGGTTTGGAAGGAAGGAGAGATACCTACCCATTGATCGGAAGAAGGGCTACCTTGTCAAACTCCCAAAGAAAGGAGACTTAAGTCTTTGCAAGAACTGACGCGGAATCATGCTGCTGTCCACCCTAAGCAAAATATTAAGCCGTATCGTCCTGAAGAGACTAAAAGATGCGCTGGATTCAAAATTACGATCTGGCTAGACTGGATTCAGGAAGTACAAATCATGTGCGGACCAAATTGCAACGCTACGCCACGTATCATCATCGAACAGAGTATAGAATGGCAATCAACTCTCTGCCTCAACTTCATCGATTTCGAAAAGGCCTTCAACGGCGTCGACCGAGAAGTAATTTGGCAGTTGGTTCAACACTACGGAATACCACAAACCTTTATCAACCTCATTCAACAACTATATGAAGACGACACATGCCAGGTGATTCACAGTGGAAAACTCAGTGACGACTTTGAAGTGGAGACGGGAGTAAGACAAGATTGCCTACTATCACAGATCATCTTCCTGATTGTGGACGACTGGATCATGCAACAAACTGTGAGGAGCGAGAAGAGGGGTATACGCCGGCTGGATCGATGAAAAGACCCTAGAAGACTTGCACTTCCCCGATGACGATTTATGTTTAATGTCTTGCAGCACAAACTCGAAGATCTACAGGCAAGAACCAACAAGTTGACAGAAGAGGCAGGGCAGCGAAGACGGAACTTCAAGTGAGCGTAGAGAAGACACAGGTGATGAAGATCCCCAACCAACGACAACAACAAGTGCCAATCACCATCAACGGGAGAAATTTTAAAGGAAATAGTCTCTTTCACCTACCTACCTACCTACCTACCTACCTATCTATCTAGGCAGCATTGTTTCAACCACAGGTGGCACAGACGAGGACGTCAAGGCCAGGATCGGGAAAGCAAGAGTGGCCTTCATCAATCTGAAACCAGTGTGGAGATCTACTGCACTCACCATAAAGCGTCAACAAGGTTCGGATTTTCAACACTAATGTCAAGTCGGTGCTTCAATATGGTTCATAAACTTGGCACGTTATGAGAAGCATTTCCAACAAACTACAGACATTCATCAACAGCTGCCGCCTACGCTCACTCGATAATGAAGATCAGATCAGATGGCCAGGAAGAATAAGCAACAAGGAACTCTGGCAACGAAGCAACCAAGAAGCTATCGCCCAACAAATATGCAGAAGAAAGTGGATGTGGATTGGATTGGGCATACACTGAGAAAACCATTTGGAGAGATCACGTGCCAGGCCGTCGAGTGGAATGCAAAGGGGAAACGACGAGTTGGGCGTCCGACGGTGACTTGGACGAGATGGTGTGAGGAGGAAATGAAAGCTTCTGGACAGTCGTGGAGCCATGTTCAAAAGACTGCAGAGAATAGAGTGAGATGGAGGCGTGCTACTGAAGCCTTATGTTCCACTAGGAACCCGAGGGACAAACAATTAATGCATAATATTAGCAGTGAAGTTACGGCAACGATATTGGTATGAATACAGGTATACATGAATGGTTGGGATATTCACAGGATTGACTATGATTTTGTTTCTTCATTCCAGTTAGATGCCTACTATGTGAAGTATAACTTCATTTTTGTATTTAGCCCTACGAGTAAAAGGTTTGATGGAGTTGCTTCTTATTCCTCTAACGAAATGTCTAAGCAATGTTTTGAGTTAAGAGGGGCGCCCAACATCCTATAAATTGACGGTAACTAGTTGCCTGCTTGAATTCACTTGTCGGTCAAATGGGGGTTTTCATCATTTGAGTCTGAGGCACACCACTAATCCTGCTGACAGATTTGAAAGCAAACCATGAAAGATTGAAGGGGAAGAGTAATGAAGAATATTGAAAATTGTAGGAATTAGCAGAATTTGAAAGTAGAGGCTGAGTTACGCTGAATTTTCAGCGCTGACTTTTTGAAAGTCATTTAGACATGCGATTGAAAAGATACCTTTGTTATAAGTGTAATTTGAATATCCTCCCAGATTATTGTATTTTTGAAAAATGATGCATTAGAGATATCTATAAAACAATGACAAACCATCTGCGCATTTGCTAACCATAATACTTCAAATACCATCATGACCTTGACTTTGAAATTGATTCCAGGGTTTAAGATAGCTGAAAACATCTGCACTAGATTGTGATATTAGTGACAGTGTTATCTCAACATATTTCTCAAACGCAATGTACTGTCCTGTGAATAACATCTATGCTAGACTTTCTTGGGAAAGTATTCAAAAGCCCTCTTCTGTTATTTGCTATACACTTTAGCGAAGGAGCTCGTTCATGGACTCCATATATACTAGTGTCATTTATGAACACCAATTCCAGTGTGGTGTCAAGACGAGTTGAAAAGTTCACAAGATTCTTGTAACCCAACAGATTAAAATATCTACAGATTCTAGATGAAGGGTTACTTGGAATGGGAGCAACAGATTTAATGAATTCATCAGCATAAAAAAATAAATGTGAGGAACTACGCCCAGGTGTGGCACAAATTTTTTATGTAAATATGTTTGTGTTAACCTTACCGTCTAAGATGACATTTAATATTAATCCAATCAGTATCGTCCTTGGAGAAGCTGGATCATACATAGTTGAAAGTAGACTGTTTGATTTTGATGATAGACATAACTACACCTGCACCATACTTCTTCTAGGAAATATATCGGTTCTGTTAAATTAAAATGAAACTAAATGCAGACAACAAACTATTATCATAAAGATTACAAAGCTACGTTTTTTTTACAGTATTACACCCGAATTACTATAGATATTCATGAATATGAATAACTGAAAGTGACCAACGTTATTTCGGCAGAGACCTGGACATCAGAATATTTCAGAAATGATCATTTGATGTGGTGTTGCACACTTAAGAACCCATTGCCATCTATCATGCTGCTTTTTCTTAATGTTACGTTTAATTTGTAAAGCCATAAGTTTAAAGTATTTTAAAAATTTGCGAGAGATTACACTATTTTTGAATGATTAAAACAATGTAAAACGATGAACTTTGTTGCAGTTTATTCCATGGAAAAATGGAAAGGTTTGGATTCAAGTAGGCCACTAAAAGATTCCTTATAATTTGTTAATTTCTCTCCAAGGATTTAAAGAAGGATGTATAATCTACATCACTTGTAATATGCGTTACTTGTATGTGTTCAACTCAGTATCAGTTTCAAGAGATAAACTGTGATAATCAAGTTGTAGATGGACACCCTGATTTAAAAGTGATTATAGACTATGTAAGTAGATTAGGTATTTAAAATATGTACACTTACTGAGATGAATAAACTAAATGCTTTTCGGTTCGGGACGAAATGAAATGCATTATCTCATACGCTACAAAGCGTTCAGTGAATATTATTCGGCTAGTGTTTGAGAATATCTGTTGAATTTGAACTGTAGTTTGTCTGATTAAACGCTTTATTTCTAGTTAGATCAAAGGTTTGCATATGACTTTGTCTATCCAGGTGTCAGCAGCTAGAAACAATTATTAGTTCTCACACAAAACCTAGCAAATAAAGTGGTTGGTCATCGCTACAGATGTAGGACATTTGTAAGATCACAAGAAAAAGGTTAGATGAATCTGTAAATTTTCTTGGATTTCATTTTCATAATCAAATAGTCATGAGAGATCCCTACTTTAAAGTAGTTTTCATTAGAGGTATATGCCATTCAGATATCCACTCAACATATCTTATGAAGGAAGTAAATACTGTGTTTACACGGAGCGAATTAGCAACAAATTTACTCTTTATTCTTTTAGTGGATCAAATCGTGTTACCAACGAACTAGAAAGCATTAAACTTGTTCTGTGTATTCGGAAAATGTCTTCATAACCTTCATATCTATTCTAATCATTAAAACTATTCAAATAAATCATTTGATATCATTGTATCATGTAGATTTACTTATGATTTACTGTCAGTGCTTAACAAAGTGAACGATTTGAATAACTCAGTGATGAAGAACTGTGGATGCAACACTATGTGGTTTATTCAGGAATTTGAGTGGGCATCAGTTCTCTAAAAATAGTAGGTTGTGAATGTGTTGCTCACTGGCGTAAGCACTTTATAATGTTCAAACCATGTTCCGCCTTTATAAGCTTTAGGAAACCAACCAGCTAGCGTAATAAGCTCTCAGACATTAAATGTGCCTCGTAGCCTGTTATAATGTTAAAAATGCAGATTTCCTGATTTTTAAGTTTCATGTTATCGTAGTTACAGTAATAATAATAAAACTTGTATATTTCCCTTCTTTTTATAGAAACAACAGAAATTCCTTATTACGCATAATCCACATACACGATATACAATGGAAACGCTGCGTGTTGGATGGGAACAACTGAAGACTAATGTGAAACGTGGTCAAAATGAAGTGGAAAATCGTATTATAGCTAATGAATACCGTGGTGTTACAGAACAACAAATTGATGAATGTCGCAGATGCTTCAATCACTTCGATAGGCATAGGACGCGTAGACTAGACCCACTAGACTTTAGAGCTTGTTTGGTGTCACTTGGATTTACGATCCCTAACACTTCCCAAGTGAGTTCTATTTTTCAACCGCTCAACGCATGTTTTGTTCATACTAACCAACATCTGAATCTTGCTATTTCGATCGTTTCGTCCAAAGCATAATGCAATTTCTTTTCGATCAAATATGATGGATTTCTGATTCTTTGTTCGTGGACTGATATTTATTCGTAAAACTTTCATCAGATAACAAGGTGTGATATTCAAAACTGGTAGTTAAAGATATCATTTGAGATGACTATGAAATTCGTTTCATTGATGCTTTTCACTTTACGTTGACTGTTGTGCTGAACTGAGGTTATAAGTCTGTTGGCCTGTAGGCTCTTGCAACAGTTGCCTCAATATTGCCTTGTTTCATTTTAGTGTAATTTGCTCTGTGATGGCTAGCAGTGGAAGCCTGGACCCTCGTTTTGTCCTATTTCGGACTTGTCAGCTGTATTTACCTACATTGCAGTGAGTTATTTTTTCCTTACTGAGACTTCAATCCAACCCCATCGGCTCAAACGCTAGGCTGAGTCACGAGAGCCACCTGTTATATAATGGGCATCACTACTCATCGATTGATACTATTAATTTCCTATTGATTGTTATGACAGATCACAACTAATCAAATTGCTTCATAGTTACTCTTCTGGCAACATTGAGATATCCGTATAGGGGCCCATATGCGAACTGAAACTGATCAATTCGACCTAGAATGATAACCAACTGGAAATTACATGTATAAATAAAAAAATATGAGATACCTATAACACAAGCGGATGACTGTCATGACTCAGTAGCCTGAGGAATAACGCTCTGTGGTTTAAAGCGTTTGGTACTGGCTTCCAGTCTTGGTGAAATGCAGGTACATCCACCTGACGAGTCCCAAATAGGACGTGCATCTTAGATTCCACTGCTAGCCACCACCGACCAAATAATATAAATATCCAAATTTAAAAACACCTAACAGCTGTCATCTTCATTTGAACTGTCAGTTAATGTATTTTTGAAACCAACCAACATGTAGTTACCATTGATCTTGTTGTAATGTTGAAGTAAAGAGTGGTTAAAGCACCAAACTTCGCAACCTAAACTAAATAAATCAGAGGGATTTTACTGTCAATTAACCTTATGGTTGCTTCTTTTCATTTTGATATCCTCCTCCCCAGAAAAATAGATTAATTAGATTGCTGACAAACTTTTGAAACATCTTTACTTCTGCTGAATAAATCTTGTGAAGCAACTTACAATCACTTGCATTGAAACGATGGTAAATATACCGCTATTCATCAGTTAGGCTACCGTCAGCTGAAGAGTCCAATAAATATTTGATATAACAATACTCAGAGGTGTAAACCCGTCAGCTGGATTTACCCAGATGCAAACCCCATGAGTCAATGAAAAAGTTTTAAAACTGCAGGTTTTATTTTGTATCCAATTTTCTCCATTGGGTATGTTCAAAGTCATGACGACACGTAACTAAAAGAAGGGAAATTTTTAAGACAGTTTTTTCTGAAAAGCATACATAACATTTTTAAGTTGTTTGAGTAAATGGGTTTTATTTTTCTGTCGTCTGCATTATTCTTCTTAATCATACACAGACCTGTATCAATTCGGTCACCTTAAAGAAAGTTTCCACTCCTTAAATTTACGGAGTAAATTTAAAGTTTATATACATCTTCGAAACTAAATTGACTAAAGCATTTTTAATTGTACGTCATGCGTTTTGACACACTCATCATTGAAGGGAACGAGAAACATTCTGTCATATAAATAACAGGAATGTAAACTATTTCAGGCTAATACAGAAAGGATAACTGGTAAACCTATTTCTGCAACATTGAACAGAGTTGTCTTTACATAGGAACATCTTAAGTAACACTATACATATCACACTTCAGTGTAATCAGGTTGGCACGGATGCAACCGATTTTGAGTTATTTTGGTGAGCTTGCAACATTCAATCCTGGTGCTACTAGTTTTCAGTCATTGTAACGTTCATTCGAGCAACACTACCTAATCCTTAATTGCCGAAAAACGGTTAGATGCATTATAGAAATGTTTCTGGTGTACTTTGTAAACCAGATGTTTTAAATTGTTTCTTCTATCAGTGCAAGTATTTTTTTCCAAGTGTTCTGCATCATTAATCAACTCAGTATCATTTCTTCTGACTTATTATCATTTAACCAAAACTCATCTATTCAATTAACGTATCACAGGGTGAAGCTGATTTTATGCGTATCATGAAAACTGTAGATCCACATTGTACTGGCTATGTAACATTCGATTCATTTATGCAGTTTATGTCACAGCAAACAATGGAAGCTGATACAGCTGAACAAATGGTTGACTCATTTAGAACTCTAGCGGGTGACACAGTAAGTTTTCCTTTACAAATTTAGAAATCAGTGTTATTAAGAGTTAGGTTCATTCTAATTGTGAGTATTTTATCTAACTGTATCTACTTAAGTGCTTCACTTAAACTCTAAGTCTATTCACATATACTTTCATCAATCACTTTCTTGTATTACCCATCGGAGAATATTATACTCATGAAGATGTCGATTTAATGGAATGGTTTTAATTTAACTTCATCTTGTAGCCGAATCACAATCAACTAGCGAAGCTGTTCAACAACTTCAAGTATCTGGAAGTTGATCAATTACATGCAGTACTACAAAACCCGCTATTTTGCTTTGACTCTTCAGCATTTAAATCAGTAAAGTATTCTTCTCTGAGTAAAAGAGAATTGTACTGTTAATCAATAAAGAATGTATCAAGCTGGAAGCTTGACATATGTGCTCTTACTTAATTGCAACACTTGTTGCCTAACTCGACAATATCATATATTTGAAGCCAAGCTTTCAAATCATTTTATGAAGCCTTATATCTAGTTTAAGTTCTGCTCATTCAGATTTCACAATTTTGTTTCAATGGCAACTGCACTAAATACGGATGTAGAAATCGTGACAAATTTGTCAGTCCATCCATCAGTCATGTTGTCTCCTGGCATCATCATCAACATAGGACCAGGCATTACTGCGCAACGGTCCAAGTTGCCACACCTCATATCAGTACATCAAGTGAACAAGGCAGTGAAGTGTAAGGTGGAGATAAGAAAATTCAGTCAAAAGAAATATAAAGTACGAAAAGAGAGAAAGGAAGAATAAGACAGTGGTGAGATTCGGTATAGCATCGTTAAGATGAGGATAATGTGTGTATACAACTGCACCACTGACATCGATTCTGAGCCATATCACCTAGAATCAGTCTCCAACCACTGGTCTCTCTTGTCCCGTGGACCCCAACCGGCTAGTCTACATCGCTGAAACCAACAGTCAAACACTGCATACATTGATGCCATGTTTTAGTCTGGCCACCTCGGGCCTTTTTGCAGCCTGAATCTACTTCGGCCAACATTGTGTGACGAGGCAGACGGCGACTAGGCATGAGTAACATGTGTCTCAACCATCTCAGTCGATGTAGGTTCACAATCGTGTCTACTGACTTACCCCTTCTCCCTAAAACTCTACGTCTGAATTCTGCGTTGTCCGCGTGGTGACACCACGAAATACGGCTCATACTACGAAGGCAGCGGTGGTCAAACACTTGAAGCCTTCTGATGTCTTCCACCTTCACTGGCTATATTTCACAGCCATACAGTAGAACAGAGTGGACTGCTGTGGTGTACACGCCACCCTCAATAGACAATCGGATATCACGGCGGTGCCCTAGGTGGCGTAAGTTGGCAAGAGGTAACCAAGCCTTTAGTAGTCGTACAGAAATTCTATCGACCACTGAGCCACCAGGGTTGATCCCGCTTTCCAGGTAAGTGAAGTGGTCAACCCACACAACCACTTCACTCTCTACTATTAGCCAACGCACCAATGAAGACCAATCCTGGAGCAACAATTTGCATTTGGAAGATTCTCAAATTGCCACTCAGTATTCAGAAGACTCTGCATCTTGCCAGCGTCTTTACCTAACACGTGAAGATTAGGTCAAACTCTGTGTAATCGGGTGATGAGATGGAGACCTCCAAAAGAACACCCATGATAAAATTGAATAAGAATGGAGAGAGCGGGCACCCTTGACGGACGCCACTCGACGAGCACAGCTCCCCGGACATCTTACCATAGACTCTAACACGCCCACAAGTTTTCGAGTAGAGAGCCTTTGATAAGGTGATGTACTTACTCGGCAAGCCTTTCAGCGGGTGATCAACGGAGTTGAATGCCGCCCCCCTCAGACCGAGAAATACAGTTATTGTCGGGCGTTGGTAAGCGTGTGTATGTTCCAGGACCTGACGGATTGTGAATATTTGGTTGGTACACCCACAGCTGAGTCTAAAACCTGCCTGGTTTTCTTGGGCTTTCTGTTCTCGAGCTCCACTCAGGCGTCGAAGAATTATAGAGCCTAGGATCTTAAACGCTATGTTCGTCAGGCTGATTCCCCTGTGATCATAACAGGAGGACTTCTCACCTTTCTTAAAGACAGGAATAATCAGTGATTTAGACCAGTCAGAAGAGATCGTATTTGATTCCAATATACTGGTTAACACTTCCATTAACCTGACTAAGAGCACCTTACCACCATCCTTGCATACCTCCTGACACAAGTGGCGACTACTTATAATCAGAACTTATCACGGATCGTAGTTAGAGTGATACTTCATAGAGGAAGAGGATGGCGGCGAAGAAAATGTTTCTCTTACCTATACATTCGTGGACACAGGAGAAAACAGAAAATTCCAGGAGTTTCTGACCGAATGTCAATATAAGTCGCTTGACGAAGGAAAGCTACGTAATGTGTATAAGCTTTGTAAATAGTTACGTCATAAGTGAATTATCTCAAGTGATCGATTCTTTACTATAGCTACGGCAAATAAAGAGGTAGTAAATTACCTCTTTTGAACTCCTAATGCTCTAGCTATGCCTGATGCCTTTTAGGTTCAATTTATACAACACTTTAAGGAACTTATCAAAAGGACCCAAGTGTTCTGAGTTTGCTAAGTGTCTTGGTATGGAGCTAAGGGTCGATTTCCACCCCACCCCCTTTCCCACCAAGCGCGCTTATAGGAGCAACTAAATCGATAGACACATCAAATTAACCTAGTGCTCCAGCTTATCTTTCATGTACTGACGAATGAGTTCCAGGTAAGAGAATATGGTTCTGAGATTGGCGACGAAAAACGTCCTCTTTACGGGTCTGGGTAGTCGTTTTTTAAGAATATCTGCAGCGTTATCCTTCTGGAATTCGAGGTTCAGTGGTAAAATCCTTTTCAAGGGAATATGCAAGAGTTCTGCAATACCCCCTTTTGACTTTAAATTCTTGTCTATAAATTTCAGCTGGAATCCATTTTTCATAAGGATCTCTCGGTGGATCTTTCAGTTACTATCGGTAGCACCCTCTGCGCACATTTTTCGCATCCTTGAGCAGATTAAATTGATAAGATTCCTCTTTCTGTTCAAAGAAACATAACTTTGAAAATTTATAAACTGGACATTCCAAGTGGGCTTTCTTTAATTAGGTTTCTGGACTGAATTATCATATTTCCTATGAAAATGGACATCGTGGAAGTGGAATCCGACTACATTTCTAATGAGAAGTTCCACTCATCAACCTTGTACACATTCGTGCACCAGGCAGTGAGCCACACCTAGTGTGTGAGGGCTAATGATACTGCCTGGCTGGCCAAACCTCGGTAGGTGGAGTGGTGCTCGAACACATAACCCATCGATTGAAAGTCATCTTCCTAAACAGATGAGCCACGGAGGGATGAATCCTAGTGAAAGTCTGAAGCAGGATTTCGAGATTAGTATTCTCACCACAAATTACTCTAGAAATTATTTTTTTCTGCTGCATATTCACGAGTGTATAGCTAAGAGAATGAGTCCGTTGAAAAGAAAGAAATATTTTTCCTTCGCTGCAATCATCTTATCTCTTTCCTTATGATCGAATGGGCTCGTCCCAATAATATTTCATATTATATCTGTTAGTTGAATGTACCCAAATATCAGTAAGTGCTGACGATTCCGATGAGACTAAAATTTATGAGTTAAAATAACGGACACTTGCTTAGCAGCTATGATATATTCCTATATCAGCTAACTCATTGTTTGTTTTCATTTCATCTTCTTCAGTACTTCTTTGTACTAAGACTTCATTTTTGTTTTACTAGCCGTACATAACAACTGAACAGTTGAGAAGAGAACTTGAACCTGAGTTGGCTGATTATTGTATTAATCGAATGAAAGCATACAACGGACCAGATGTTACAAATGGTGGGGCTTTAGATTATACCTCATTTGCAGCAAGTTTATATGGTGAATCAGAATTGTAATAAATAAATTTAGCCGTTCATATAGCCTAATAGTACTCTTAAAACACCTTTATGAACTGGAAGTTTGTGTTTTTATCACATGAGTATAGCTAGATTTAGTTATATACACACACATCATGCAAAAACATAGCCCTAATTCAGAGACGTATGTTCTGATTTTTTCAAAATGTGAAACGATGTGCATGGTTTTTGACTTCCTCCAACATACACTATATGCTTGGAAATAAACACCTATATTCTGACATACAGTGACTTCTCCCGTTTACCTTAAACTATCATCATATGGGAAATTATTGTTATTATAGGTGCGTAAGACGTAAGAATACTGATTCAAATTTTGGTGAGGCAAAAACAATAGATCTTGCAGAATACAATGAATTTACGATGTTTCATCGTCTTCTTTTAAAAATTACGTGTAGGCTACAAAACATGATGCTATGGCTTGTTGGTTTAGGGAGGTGACTTTCAGCTAGTGGGTTACGGGTTCGAATTCCGCCCCTCCTACCGAGGCTTATGCAGTCAGATAGTATCACTAGCCTTCATACACTAGATGTTACTCATTCTGTACTGCACGTTGTTGAGTGAATTTCGATTCCATATAAAACATATAGGCTATATGTCCAAAGACGTACAATCCAAATACCTTAATTATTGAGAGGAAAATAGCCCACTGGTGAATCAAATCTTTTTAATTCCTTGAAATTCCTTAGTAAATTCAGTCATTCAAGTTAAGTTTTGTTGAATACGATAACCATGGGTTTTTATTGCAGAATATATTAATGATATACTGATTCTAGGAATGTGTGTTCTCCAAGTTTAGTTGTCGATTTCACGCGAATATCCTGAGTCCAGGATTGTATGCCGAATATATCCAGAAACCTAGCAACGAATGTAAAACTGAATAGTTTTATGTCACTTCACTCAGTAACAAGGTTTTCTTACTTATTATTCGAACACGACAAACATATTACTCTCTTTGCAACCAAACAACTAATTAACTTATACTGAATTACAGATAAACAGCCTGACAATCATTAGGAAAAAAGGAATGCTAATAGCATACACCAGTTACCGGTAAAAATTAGGCATCATGTGAGCGCAGTGATAAGTTCATACCATCAGGAAAGCTGAAGAGAGGAACAAACAAATTAGTTTCTTTTTATATCTACGACTGGTCTATTCGACACATGTAACTTTGCGCATGATTCAGAGAAAGTAGTATCCTTACACTCAGATTATATTTATGTCCAACTACAGTCATTTCCTGTCACAACAGATTGTTGGATAAAAATTCTTAGGGAAAAATATAGGAAGACCACCTAATAACATTGTGTCAGTTCAAACAACTAGACTTCGTTGCATCACAGAAAGAGGAAACAAACAAAACTGATAACATGTTGAAATGAAGAATAAATATACAAGGACTGAAGTAAAAACAGGTAAAAGGAGAGTAACTAGCTAATCAAGACTTTTAGAAAAGTAAGTAAAGAATATAGTGAATGATTCCCAGCAACAGCACCTATGACCGCTTGCCACTGACATGTAACATCTCGAGAAGCCACTCAAAGAAGCTTGTATTTCACAGCATAACCCGGACCAACAGTGAGTGATTTTATAAGTTAATACCACTTCTTAATCTGACCGACCAGATTCCGATTCTACCCAGCAATCATATGTTGGAATAAACAATCCCAGTGAATGCATAATACTTATCTCAATCACTTCACCGAATTTATATTCAGCTTTGCTACTGGAAAGTCATATTCCAAATGAGTTATAAAAATCCTTCACGTTAAAAAAATATTTTCTCTTGTATATACAAAATAGTGAGAAAAACAAATAAAAGGCAAGGGGAAAGTTATGTTGCTTCGAGTAAAGGAAACGTCCATAGATTTAAACGATTTTCTCGTGGTATCAATGTCAACTCTCCTTTCAGAGCTAATTGAATTTCTTCAACAAGTGTAGTGCCATCAGTTTCACTTGATGTAGTACTACCGGTAACTGGTGGTGCCATTACAGCAGCTTCATTATCATTTAAGACTTTTTCATCACAGCTGGTACTATCACTGTCGCTATCAGACTTGTTGCATGGGGTATTCACATTAGGAAGAGAATGCTGAACTTCGGATGTCTCCATTGTACGTTGTATTTTGCATTTCTTATGCTTGAATGTTGGTTGTTTTACTCTCCGTTGACCAGAAGAAGTAGCCACAATAGGAAGACTAGGATGTACGCTTACTCCATTTGTGCTATCCGAATGGGCTCGCCAGCTCGATGCGTAAGAAGTTTGACCATTTTCACAAAACTGTTTGATACACTCAGGTAAATCATATGCACATACCACACCAGTTTGACTTCCAGTAAACAGGTAACAGCCAGTGCTAAATACAAGGGACAAATTGTAAACAATTATGTAAGTTTTAATATTATTCTAGCATTACTATTTATCGGTATACTTGTAATTCCCCCGTTGTTTTATTGGATCGGATTATTCAGTTCAACTGATGAGTCCCAAATAGGACAAAACGCGCGTCCTGGATTCCTCTGCTAACCACAACCAACCAAATCACCATTATCCCAGCATGTTTATAAAACCAAAAGAGAATTTTTCTGAACGTTTCTCTGTGTATCCCACAGCTTTCTCAGCAGAAAACAAGGTTGTACACGCAGTCACCATTTGTTAGTAATTATGTTTCAAAAATCGTTAATGCATTGATGTGCAGCACATCTTTTCATTTGAGATCATGTCGTAAGTGAAAATCCTCCGATTAAGTGTATTTAAGAGATGACGGGAATGTGGTGATGCGGTGAACCAACACTAACTCCGAAACATATAAATGAATCTATGGCCCAATGGAAACTCATCAGCAGGAAACCATCTAGCATGCTCACTGAGAAAGACTTTTCATGCTGCCACTAAATTCAGATTACCTTCCGATATTTTACCAAGTGTTTCGATTAGGCATAAAAGATAAGGTAGCCCTTTTAAACACCTATATGAATGTTTATTAATTCTTTTGTTCCTGTGGTGTAAGGTATATTTGCTGTAGTCAGCGTTCGCTTTCTAAATGTATTTTCGAACATATGCCAGCGTTGTTCGACAAAGATCATTTCACAGCTTTATCTGAAAACCTTTCATCGATTCTGACCACCCGGTAAATGCAAAAAACAGCTTTATTGTAACCAACAGAAATCATGCGAATCTCATGAAAGACGTATGCCTGAAACCTCTTCAAACTGTGGAAGCAACGGTAATTTATATTCGGAAAAATTAACTGTGCATTCAAAAGAAGTCTGTTCAGTTACTCAATTTGCAATAGACATGACTTTTTACAACATTTTACTGCCTAAAAACTTTCACTTGCTAACTAGTAGATTAAGTCCACACACGTACCACATTCTTTCACCCTTAAACTTATGATTTCTCATTGCATTTATTAATTCCATATTACATCATTTAGTTTAGTAACTTAATATTGCTTCGATCTTGATTAGGTTTTCTTGGTATTACTATTTTAAATATTGCGTAACTCCCTTTCTTATCTACTGAATTCTGCTTAAAAAAATATATTTCATGATAAATTCCTTATCTATTGCTATGTAAGTGTAATACTTGTGTTGTTGCAAAGCCTGAGAATGACATTGTTGAAAAGAGTGCCTTTGCTGAATATCTTTGGTTGTATGTCTTGTGGAAACACTAGACCGCTTCAAGGACTTACGATGATAAAAGAGCTGAATGGATTTCCGCATCTTTCCGCAGAGCTCCGTAATTTTGACTGAACATGCATTCGATTTGAGAATCTATACTAACAACCCACGTTAGGGCGCTTAAAACAAGAAAAAATCACTAGAGGAGATGAATTTCTCTTTAACGTCTAAAGTCATTATTTGCACGGATACACATTTATTCCACATGTAAGACGTAAATAAATTAATCATCAAAACAGCAACATTAACATCCTTGAGAATAAATACGTTTGAATATACCATTTTGACATATAACTATATATCTTGTTTTTTTCTTTTCTGTTGAGATTTTAACAGCAGTTATAGAATATCATTTTGACTGTCTGAGATAGCCGTGGTTTGGCAGACTAGTATTGATACCGGATGATGATTGAAGGTGAAATGAAAATTTGGACCGCGGTTGTTGCTGGTTCGAGTCCCGCCGCGGTCCAAATTTCCATTTCACCCTCAATCATCACCCGGTATCAATCATAGAATAGTATTGAGATATAAAAACGAATTCATTGCTTTCTCAATCAATTCGCAACTGCTATCAATCACTCTTCGTGAAGTCTCCTCAGTATAAACTGTACTTTAATGGGACAAAAAACGGTCGGTAAGCAATCAAACGTATTATTATAACTATTTACTCCAGAAATTTTACATGTGAAGAGCATTATATGTCACTGAACTTGAGAAGTAGATATAAGCAGTCTAGTATCGTCAGCTTACTTTTTTAAAGAACTATTTCAACTGATTCTAAGCCGACCATCACTAGTAGATGAACACTGTATAAAATACTGAAAATAAGCCTGGTTTGTGTTTAATGTGTTTCGGCGTAAATTTAAATAGCAATTAATGAGGTGAAGAATTTTTAGGCAATATTGAAAAATATTCCTTATGTGATAAAACGCTTAACATGTTAGCAGTCCAGATTTGCTGATAGACATGAGTATATTAAGCCCGGTCAAGCTTCAGTGTTAAATCTATGATACAGAAACTAGTGATAAAAGCGTAATGTTAGGTTTTATGATCACTTTAGAATCACGACTCATTACATTTTTCACCGAATGGTTAACGCTAAATGACATCACAAAAATGAAATTCGTTTAACTGACCAATTTTCGGCGATGTATAAATTTGTACACCAAGTATACGAATTACGTAGAGCACACATCTTTACTTTATAGAGTTTTCGTAAGATAACTAAGTCGACCACTGGGACTACTAGTCGAAAATGTATATCTTCTACCCAATTTTCAGCTGTAACAGAGAAGATTCACTGAGCATTCATTTTGTTAAAAA
This sequence comes from Heterobilharzia americana, assembly GCA_944470555.2. NCBI lineage: Eukaryota > Metazoa > Platyhelminthes > Trematoda > Strigeidida > Schistosomatidae > Heterobilharzia > Heterobilharzia americana. The sequence continues at coordinate 151,655,630 of OX104127.1, forward strand.
TGAATATTTGGGGGTGTAACGAATAAATACTTCACATCCAGATTCGATCTTCAAGCAAAGGAATTGTTAACTTAACTGCTAATCGAGAACATTTCACACAATCTTCTGGATATTCAGACAAACAAAATCAATGTAGAACCCGCACTGAAGTGCATTGGTCCAAGTTGCCACACTCCACCGAACCATCATATGTATTGATATAATCAAGTGCCTTCGTTAGAAAGCCTGAACAGAAAAGAAAGTTCTTGTGAAATCTACCGGAAAGAAAAGAGATTAGATATATTGAAATCACACCCAGATACACCACGAAAAAGCAACTAAACTTACGGTTCTACATCAAACTGGAATTTCTGATGATTCTCGATACGCCGATGAATTATTGTAATTGGTTCCACCAAATTTCTTGCATCCCAAACAACTAGACGCGAATTCATTCGACCACCAGCTAAAACATACCATGGTGCACCGTTTTCTCCCGCAAATGTTTTTGTAAGCATTACTTGCGTAACCCCAGTTCGATGACTGAACAAGCGTGCAATTAGATTTCCAGGTTCCGAAAATATGCACACTGTACCATTATAAGAACCTGTAGCATAGATGTTTCGACTACGATCATTTAAAACACCGATGCAAGATATTATCCCACCCTGGATTGGCTTTCCTGCTCAGGAGAATTCAGGAAGAAAATACACTTCAGTTAACGTATCAATTGAAAATAGGAAAAAATACAGTCACTATACTCATTTAACAAAGACTAGTAGGATAATTAGGAGGACTGAGATTAGCGAATGACAGCAGCTGATAGTCTATAATTCACTCATCAAAGTATATGAAAGAACACTAAGTAATACAAATAATCAATTTAAAATGCATTTACTGATATTTATTTAACAAAGGATCAGACTGAGATCGAGTGCACAATAATAAGACAGATTTACTACTGTAAGTTAACCTTAGTCAAAGCTACAATAAATTGTAATATACCACAGAAATTTAAGAGCAACTATATCCGTGAGACTTAATTCATTACAAACTTATTTGTAAGGAATATCCACACACGGTGGTAAGTTATTTTATTCCAACGATGGGGTGTGATCACGGGCAACAGTTTTGTTGGAAATACTGCCAAAGCTGAATAACTCATCATTGTGCATGAATATTCCTTACAAATAAATTTATTTCTTGGTAGGTAGTATTCATCATAGATTGACATCACTTAAAGAACCCCCTGAAAACCTGGGAGCACTAGGCAGCTGTTCCATCCTAGCACACGACTCCCCAGCAGTACGAACCCACAATGTCACCCGGGATCGAACTCAGGACCTGTAGGTCTCGTGAATAGCCTGTTGAGACTTCAGTCATTTAGTCAGAGAGCAATGGTTCAGTTTCCTACTCCTGTGAGTTCGCGATATAGCGCAACTGTCAACCAAAGTCTTCAGTCGGCATCCGCTTCACTTCGGACTGATTGACCCCACATGTCACGGTTTCTTATAAGAACTTCAGGAAATCCATCTCAAAGCACGTCGCTAATGACCACTATGCCAAAGTAGGGAACTATCGACAATGATTAACGCACCCTCTGGGTTGGTGCGTACTGCTGAGGTGTCCCGTACCAGGACCCAACAACTGTCCAGTAATCCCAGGTTTCCAATGGTTCTCCATATGATATCAGTCTATGATGAATACTACCTTGAAACAAATAAATTCCAAAAAAAAACACAACCTAAAACAACCTATTTATTATAAATTACGGAGAAATCCCCACCTCATCTCCAAAAAGTAAATCACTTCATGTAGTAAAGATACAGTATCCACTCATACTGTTTATTTTGCGTGATGCATTCGAGATAACTATTATATTATAACACCGTTTCTAACACAATGGTTAAATAAATTTAGTTCCTGAGGAACCACAGATACCCACTGACCTTCCTTACTCATTCCCATTGTGAATAAATGTCAGAAAGAAAACAACAACAATGAGTTGATCTGTAATTGCACGATCCAAGTGAGAACTTTTTAACTATCACAAACCACTCAGTCATATCATAAAATTATGGTTCTTTATAAACAGATGTGTAAAACTTACATGTTCTTTGGGTGGATATTTACCCAAAGACCTCCATATATATCGGTAGTTAGATTAAAAACCCGGAACATAGGGCTTCATTAATTAGCCAGTAGCCTCCATAATGTGGAGGATGAAAAAAAGTCGTACAAATTATTCTCATCGCTACCTAAAAGTATTCAGTATTCAATTAGCCTTTAACTGGTTTGATAAATCTGATAATGATGGTGATGCCTAACTATGTACATTAGTTAGTGCAAAAGAAAGATTTGTCAGTTTCTTACTTCCAAGTTTCGGTCGTCTAATCGAATCTGTACCAGGACGACAGACATCAAATACTTGAATGTACCGATGAAATCCAGCATATAAACGTAAACCATTCGAGGAAAATGATATACTGGAGGCAGACACAACTTCACCCTAGTGAAGAAAGCAAATAACGATGGCATGTTCAAATTACAAATGCTTAGAGAGAAATAACTTTTTTTATCGAAAAGCATAGAGATTCGAATAATGTAACTTTCTGTACGGAGATTTTTCTGACAGTAAACATGCTACACACTCCAAGATAGCAGCACCAAGCAATGATTTGCACTTTTGTTCACTTTTTTTTATAAAAGTTATGGTGGATTTATCAAGAATCGGTTCCAACCTCGATGATCGTTTAGTTAAAACGGATTACGCAGAAAGCATAGTTAAAATGGGTTAAGACGCAGTAAATGTTTAGCAGAGGTTCTTCATATCGAATGCAAAGTGACAGTTTAAAAATAGCTTGCATCAACACCTGGTTTAATAACAGGGAGCAAAGCAACGTATAAAAAGACGTGCATGATTAAGTCCCACTCATCCCGCACAGCGCACTAAGGCAGTAACATAATGTACATTAAAAACATTAAAGTCGTACGTAGTGCTTTAGTACACAACAGTATGGTATGACTATCTACGATGGATTACACTAAAATGCTCAAAACATTTAATTATCTATCACACACTTCGGTATGAAAAGGTGAGTAACGCTGAGGATCGAAAATAAGTTGTTGGTGCTCAAAACAGGTTGGTTATAAAAGCATGGGATAAGAACAAGTGTGAGAGTGATTAAAATAAAACATGATATTATTACATAAGGTCACTAATTACTGTTCATAGTCTTAAACAGTCTATATAATTCCTGGATACTGCCGACAAGATAGTAGAGATCAAACAACATAACTTAGTCTATTCTAGCAGAGGTGACGGAAACACTTGATTTCCTCAAAATCTTGAAGTCCCAGTGTACAACTGGTTATTTATCATTCACTCACGTTTTTCTTTTAGTCTATCTGAAAAACAGTTTCATCCTGTCAGCTTTGTCCTCAGAAGAAAAAAAACAGCCTGGAAGGTTGCACTAATCATACGACTTTGAGTAGGCTTCAATCAGTTTACTTAACTTCGCTTTCTTAAAATGTCTATAAATGGTTGACAGTGATTATCCCGGAACCAGCTAAGTGATTACATCTTGTGTTTTCAGAAGCATACTGCCTACAGGTGGAGGAACATTTGAATTACTAAAGTCTAGTACACAGTGGCAGAACTAAATATTAATGAAATTGCAAATACCGTTAGCACCGAAAATTCTACTCCGGAAATAACCAAGAGACATAACAATTATTATTATTGCTATCACTGTTTGTTATTATTATTATGCTACAAACATGATACAGCAACAGCACCAGAAATGCGCCACACAAAATAATGTCACACTATTTTGAAGAAAAAGTAAGATGAAATGGATAAGAAGAAATATAATGATTAGAAAGGCAATCAAGTAAGATACATTCAGAATAAAATACTCATTACTTTTCAGTAGCAGAAGATTAAAGGGAGCTGCAATATGACCGCCACTAGTTTTGAACTCTGTCATATCTGATAATGTCTGAGATGCGTGATCTTTCGGACTCCACCCAGGGAGTCATGATGCACTAACAGATCCTAACCCAATGCAACTATGCTTCATCCCACGGCGCCAAGTTATACACAGACCAACCTACCGCTTCTTCCATTCACTCACAGGGCTAGCAAACAGTGAACAGTGTGAAAACCATTGAGATGACATGCGTAACACATGTCCAAATCATCGAAGCCGGTGTTTCCACTTATTAAATGACGATCTCCATCATGCCAAAACACACGCTGTTGTACCTCAGAATTACTTACACAATGTTGCCGCCGGATACGAGCAATCCTGCGGAGACAACGAAGATCAAACACAGAGTCGTCCCACATCCGCAGGTCACAGAGGCCAGATTTCAAAGGCGTACAGCAGAACTGCTCTGACAGAAACCTTGTAAACCCGAACTTATACAGTCACACTAACGTCGCGACGGTCCCAAAGGTGGGCCAGATTGTCAATCTGGCTTTCGATGTGCGATTAGAAACTTAATCACACACCACCAACACACACAATTACCCAGACACACGAACTTCCCAACCACATCACGGCTCACCACCAAGCGTGAGCACAAGCTCTGGCCAATCTTGTAAAAGTACTTTGCACTTCAATGGTGCAAAGCACATACAGTGCTTACGGACACTAATCGTCAAGTGATTAAGTGCGATTTCAGTAGCTTGTGTGTTATCGCACAGTAAGACGATATCGTCCGCATATTCAAGGTTGAATAGCCGTCCGGGTAGTAGATCTACATCACCATTACGCACCTCCTTCAGAGCTGTCTGAAGAATGTTACCGACGGCAAAATTAAAGAGGTATGGATAAATCGGGCGACCTTGCCTAACCCCACTGCTGGTTTGGAACAATGGAGACAGCTGATTGTATGCCATCACTCTACCTGAAGTGTTATTATATAGGGCTTTTAGGATGTTAATAAATTCCTCATGTATGCCCCTCTTTAAAACACAATTCCAGAGCACAGTACAACGAATCGACAGCAACCATTATGTCAAGAAATATAGCGATTTTTGGTTTGCAATACGTTTGGTGATACTCAAACATCTGGCGGAGGGTAAACGCACGATCAATGCATCTACGAGCTGAAAGAAACCTGGTCTGCTCCTCGCGAATTATTTTCTCAATAACCGTATACGTTATTAAAGGTCATATATCTTGATCAGACAGGTTTTTTGAACAGAATTTTATTGACGAGAATTAAAACTGAAGTGTAAGCATATGATGGAACCTATTGAATTTCATACTTTGTAGTACTATCAAAAACAATGTCTATTTAGGTTAGATTTCTGGAAACAACCTTACAATGTTTAGAAAGTCAAAGATAATAAGGAAGATTGTCAATTCAGGATGATGATAACTGGATAGTGACCTCCAAGCTTTGAAGCTTGTTTCTGGGTGTTTCATTACCAAGCTAGATGAATTCATTAGCATCTACTTAATAATGAAGTAACTCCTAAAGAATTACCCTGGTGATCAAGTGTGCGAAAACAAGCCTCAAAGCTCGAAGGACACCAGACGATTGTCAGAGTTAAAGATGTCGAAATTCTAGATATTTGTTGCTCGATTAACACAAATGACAGTCGGGTCAAGATTTTAGAAGTGACATCTCATGAATGTCACGCGCTTTAGTTTATTTTCTATATAAAATGACTCTACTGATATGAAGCAAAAAAAGGCTTTTTTCACCACTCAGCTAAGTGAAAGCCATAAACGCACGAATAAAACACATAAGAATATCCATACTTCACTTACCAAGTGATTGACAGGAATATAATTTGCACGTACTATGCCACTAAATGCATCCCACAATCGAATTGGATTTCTTCGACTAGTACTAGCCAAGCTTTAACGAAAGATATTTTTTTAATGTAATACAGTATTTAACTAGTTAGGGCAGAAAACTTCAGAAGCATTATATTAATTATATACACGTTTCTCAACCAATAATAAACGACTGACAGGAAAGAGTTGCAGTCTAAACCAGGTTACGGTTGCCGATCTAAGCAGTGCAGGTTACCTGGCTCGGATCCTTGACAGAATGAAAATCAATGGCTACACACTCTGAAGGCTAGCTGTGGGACCTCCAGAAAGTGTAGACAATCATTAGCTGTCAGCTGAAAGATACCATAAAAATGATGAGTAAAATGGCTTGTGATATTGAAGATATTGACAATAAACTCTGAGATCTCTTTGCAGCTTCCTGGTACGTGCTAGTTCATTCCGGTACACAAAGAATACAGTGGTACGTGATACACGACAGACCAAACAGTATTTGCGTAAGGACTGCTGGTCAGAAAGTGTAAATCGAGCAGAAGCAGAAACTGCGCGTCTTGCGACAATTAGTTTCTCCATCTCATCCAAGCCAATGAAAATAAGAAGCCTGGTGTCAATGAGACGTAATCCGAAGGTGGTACGCTGATAATCGACTTTCGTAGATCTGGAACGCCAGATGTGTGACTCTGAAGTGCAATTCAGCCGGCACCAGCAATATAAGGGCATTGAACCAGACACCATACCCTCGACTCCTTTTAAAAGATGGAGATAATACTGTAGTCAATGAACTGGCTATATCATTTTAGAGAGAATAACAGACTGAGTGCTTCATCACTCTATAGTGAAACTCTTGCAGTACCCCTCTTTACAAAGGGTCGACGTAATGTGTGATAATCACTGGGGAATTAATCTGTTAGCAGTGGAGTCTAAAATACTGGCTGTAGTTATAGTGCATAGGCTATGCAAAACACCTGAAACCGATCTACGAGGTAGGGTTTTGTTCAGGTTTTGAATACATTAATCTCATGTTCTCTGCCAGATGCTGGAATACCTTCCTACGCATCGCAAGCCAAAAATCGTTGTATTTCTAGGTATTAGGACTGCCTTCGACTCGTTGGAATTGTCTACCACAAACGAATATCTCTGAAAAGTGTTAACATCTTGAAGGCCGTGTGCTTCAGGTAAACTGAAAACTTACAGTCATCTATCTATATTGTTCCAAATCAATAATGGGGCTAGACTGAGCTATCCAATATTACTATTCGTCTTTAACTTTACCATTTATCACATTTTCAAGACAGCTCTGAAGCAAGTGAGTGGTAGTTGATGAAGATCTGTTACCAGTTGGGAGACTTCGACTTTAAGTGTGCAGATAATATCAATCTGCTGTGCAGTAACATAGACTACTCAAATCTCCTTCAATCAGTTAGCGATCAGTATTCGTAAGTGTGGAGTGCTTTGGCGCCGTCGAAATGCAAAGTGCTTCCACAAGGTTAACAAAAGAATATCTCCACTCCCCCTTGGTGGTGAGCCATTGAAAGTTCCTAAGGGGCTTACAGACCTGAGTAATTGTGAAAGCGCTGGTGGAGGCATGACCGATGAGATTCTCAATCACATGTCAAAAACCAATGAGCCATACGCCAATCTAGACCACATTTGCCACCGTCATTGCTTTAACCTTGCTGTAAAAGTTGGGCATAAAACCTGTTAGGCATGACCTCTCCGAGCTGAGGATGACTGATGACTGTACACTCAATTACTGCTGTCTCTAAAGACGTAAGTTTGGATGCGAAGGAGGCTGTCATTCATTGTGTGATCGCCATGAAACACTACCTTCGGTGGCTTGAACATGTGTTACGTATATCGTTCCGGCGGCTCCCTTAGCGCCCACTGTTTGCTTGTCCTGGGACTGGTTGGAAGAAGCGGCGATGAGGCCGTGGGACGAAGAATAGTTATGGTGGTTTAGCATGTGTAGACGCCTCACGACTTCCTGGACGGGGTGTGACAGAAAACGCAACTTAGTGACTTGAAACGATAGTGGATATGGAGCGGAATAGAAACTAATGCCGACCACGCTGTAGTATGTTGTTGACTGTATTATTTACAAGTGAAACAAAATCAGCGAGTGCTTCTTTGGACATAACTTTTGAGACTAATTCTGCAATACCCATTTCTGTTTTTGTTACTCTTTATCTCCTTTTTCTGTATCACTCTTTTTGTTTCCTTCGTGTCGCGAGATCATATTTATGGGGCATCTTTCAGTGTCCATGTTGTACAAAGTGTTTTAAATAAGTGGAAATAAATAAACTGAACGTTAATGACGCTGATAACAGAAATATCGGAAGTAAATATGCTATTCAATACCTTGCTTCATAGTAAGCTAACGTACACAACCCAAAGTCGATTGAAATAGTTGCAAATAACACCTAGATTCATAAGTATTAAAAAATATAAAAGTCATGGAGTTGTCCAATGAAATTAGATAAGAATACAAGGGTAAGATGTTGAATAATTTTTTTAAACCTAAAACAACAATAGGTGTTTGCGAGTGCTTTTAAACACTTCCCTTGTCTTCTTCAAGGATCCGAGACGTAAACGTTGTGCTACCTAACAAAAGCATAATCTAACTCCATCTTTTATTGAGAGTGACTTACAACAGTATTGATGATTAAAAGCATACTTAATAACATTTTTCAATTATCCACAAGCCATTTTTCTATTGTATGCATGACTTTAACAAAAACGTGAAGGAATGAAACAAGACCAGTAAAATCGATCCGGATGCACCTGCACCCCAGTGAGAAAAGGTGTTCCCACGAGGACCCGAAGCCAGTACACGTCGCTTCAGACACTAAAGCGTTATGAGCTAGGCCACTGAGGCCCGACATCCACCTATTGTGCAATGGGTATCAGTTGTTATCTATTGATGCTTGTGATCTCTCGTTATTACGCCGAATTCAGTCGTTCGACATCTGTTGGTAAATGGGTTCCTATGAGGACGACTCAGAACTTCTTGAATACTCACTATGTCACGGAAACACCATCACTCACTTGGGTGCAAGTTCATTCAGCTGATAGGTCTCAGACAGGACAAAACACGCCTTCTGGATCCTACCACTAGACACCAAGTAAATCATGGTATCGCTACTTTCATGATTGTGTTCTTTATCTTTTTTCAAATGATATTTATAAGATGATTACAAATCGGAAAATCTATGGTATAGTATTTAGGCAGGTAACTTTAAACCAGCAAGTTACATGATCACACCCTACCCAACTCACCGAAGTTCGATCAGCACAACAATGTCCCTAATCATCACACAAGAAGTGTGACTTTAAGGATAATACAAGAATCTGTACGTAATTACTCCATTAAAATTACCATTATTATCATTATTATTATTATTATTATTATTATTATTATTATCCAACTGAAAATGACGCTTGTAATTCTTAAAAGAAGGCACAGGCATTGATCAGAATTCAACTGATAAATATTAACTAGTAATTGGACCATCTAACTTAATATAATCCCCTTTGTCAGGGGCAATTATCTGTAGAGAAGATAATGAGAGAAAAAATAAATCGTTACCGATTACGAATCAACGGAATCTGGATCAACACTGATATAACAATCAAGGGACTAAATAGAGAAAGCCTTTGTACAGCTTTCATACTCAGTGTACAACTTTCGTAATAGAGAACATAAAAATCCCACTTATAAAAAATTAATATGAACCTTAGGTAATCAACAACAATAATAATTACTTACCAACAAGTAAGTGGATCAGCAGAGCACATCAGCGGATACCAACAATAGTCGTAAATAAGTTCTTTTTCATGCATGGAAAGAACAGATTTCTAAAAATAACAACAACGACAACAACTAACTGATTGACTGATTATATCAGTATGAACTCAGTACAACAATAGACTACCGCATTTCTGAAATACAACTAGAATGATTTGAATTCACCGTGTACAATTAGACAAGATGAATCCATCCGTACTACTTTATTGCATCTGAACCACGTAACCACTAAGCACCCTTATACAACATTTTGCTAAACTATCGTTCCACAGCATCACAAGTATACTGAATAGTTGTTGCATTTTCTCAATGTTATAAACTGAATCGCTTAAGAGTAGCTGGTGTTGTGGAACCCTACTTCTTACTTGATTCTCATTGCTTAACTTTTGTATTTGCTGTTGTTTTACTGGTTGAAGCTGGGAGTGATCATATTGAATTTGCCTTTTTTCATCCTTAACTAACTGTAGCTTATGCCATGTTTGGTGTTATTTCATCTCCAATTTTCCTTTTTCTTATCTGATTACGAATCTCTAATACTGATGGTGACCCCCTTTCTTATTTCTCTATCGCCTTGATCCCTTCTCCACTGATGGGCTGATGTGAAATACGGTAACTCGGGGCGGTAGGCAGTAATGCCAGATCATGTGTTGATAATACCCGGGTGACTAAGATTTGAAGCAACTCAATGACCCGTAAATGATTTATTTACTACACCACTAGACACCTAAATTGATACTACCCAGTTTCCCGTGTTGACGTCCGTCAAGTGGGATTCGAACCCAATGCAAATGTATTATCAAAAAGTTACAGCCCCATTAAATGCGTACTTAACAACCTACTACTGGCATTATTGTTGTCAAACGACTTGGGTGACTGGGACTTAGATTTCATTCTTATACCACCACAATTATTATATGATTGTTATTTGTGCCTTGGATTCCTAATGGAACATAGGACTTCAGTAGCACGTCTCCAGTGCACTCTGTTCTCTAAAATCTTCTGAACCTGGCTCCACGACAGCCCACAAGCTCTCATTTCCTCCTCGCACGACCTCCTCCATGTCACCCTCACCTCGGACGCCCAACTCGTCGCTTCCCATAGGGGTTCCACTCGAGCAACTGGCCTGACGCGTGATGTCCCCAATCGGCCTTCTCAGTGTATGCCCAATTCATTTCCATTTCCTTCTGCATATTTGTTCAGCGATAGGTTCCTGGTTGGTTCGTCACTAGCCAGAGTTCCTTGTTGCTTATTCTTTCTGGTAATCCATCTGATCTTCAGTATCGAGCGTAGGCAGTTGTTGATGAATGTCTGTAGTTTGTTGGAAATCCCTTTCGTAACGCGCCAAGTCTCTGAGCCATATAGAAGCACTGATTTGACATTGGTGCTGAAAATCCGGATCTTGCTCCTCGTGCTGAGTGCAGCTGACCTCCACGCTGATTTTAGATTAATGCAGGAATGCCTGTCTTGCTGTCTTCCCGATCCTGGCCTTGACGTCCTCGTCTGTGCCGCCGCCTGTAGTTGAGACGATGCTGCCTTGCCCAGATAGGTGAAAGAGGCTACGTCCTTTAAGTTTCTCCCGTTGATGGTGGTTGGAACTTATTATTGCTGTTGTTGTTGGTTGGGTATCTTCATCACCTCTGTCTTCTCTACGTTCAGCTGAAGGAAGTCTCGTCTTCGCTGCCCTGCCTCTTCTGTCAATTTGTCAGTTCTCGCCTGTAGATCTTCAGGTTTGTGTGACTTTAGACATGAGTCATCGGCGAAATCTAAATCTTCTAGGATCTTTTTCCCGGTCCAGCGTATCACCCTCTTCTCGCTCCTCACTGTTTCTTGCATGATTCAGTCAACCACAATCAGGAATATCATGGGTAATGACAGGCAGCCTTGTTTCACTCCTGTCTTCACTTCAAAAGCATCACTGAGCTTCCTATTGTGAATTACTTGGCTGTGGAGTCTTCATATAGTTGTTGAATGAGGTTGATAAAGGTTTGTGGTATTCCGTAGTGTTGTAGCAACTGCCAAATTACTTCTCGGTCAACCCTGTTGAAGGCCTTTTCAAAGTCGATGAAGTTGGGGTAGAGGGATGACGCCATTCTATACTCTATTCGATGATGATACGTAGCGTTGCGATTTGGTCCGCACATGATTTGTACTTCCTGAATCCAGCCAGCCAGCCGGTTCCGGTCGTAGTTTTGAATCCAGCGCATCCTTTAGTCTCTCCAGGACGATGAGCCTTAATATTTTGCTTAGGGTGGATAGAAGCGTGATTCCTCGCCAGTTCTTGGAAAGACTTAGGTCGCCCTCCTTCGGGAGTTTGACAAGGTAACCATACCACCACAATGAGTAGAATAAACTAAAAAGCGATAACCTGAACTAAGAATATTCTTTTCAGTAAATTCTCATAAGGTTCTACAATTATGAAATGCATTTTTACAACGCAAAATCAAGCCAAGCTAGCGGTAAGTACCTTTTCAAAACTGAGTGAGATTCAAGGAATGTAAGGAAATCAATTTTTCTCTCTAAATTTGTCAATATTGGGATGATATATACAAAGATATATAACGTGATGGTAAACAAAAAGACAACGAATAAAAAAAAACAGGGATGGTCTTCATTTTACTGAAGGTCAAGAGAGGAATAGTGTTTGAGAACTTAGATGAATCGCAGATTGATGGTTAGGTGATCATGATATAAAGACAACTTTCCTGCTAGTATTTCTACTTTTCACCTCATATAAAGAGCAGTTTTGAATTTTAAAATCAACAAAGATAAGCCATTAAAAAAATACAGAATCCAATCCAATTACTACAAGCACTATGCAGTAAAGCTTACTTAACAGTGAGGTTGGAAGCACAAGCAAATGGTTTTCTGTGAATCACATGGAGTAACAATTTCGACGAACATCGCTTCGTCGATAACCAGACTTATCAAATGACTTAGTTTCCCTCATCACTCCCGTCACTTCCCATATTCTTTTGGTCCGCCAATTGATCAAACAGGCTTTTCCGGAGGATTTTATGCAATCAGAGAACTTTAAAGCTATGCCGATGGAATAACTGTTGATTTCGGATTTCTTGAGGACTCCAAAGGCCCTATCTAGCAACCAGTTACGACTCATGATTATACCAGATTCTAGCTGTTTGATTTGGTTGTACAGACGAACGAAATATGACTGCCAACAACTCGATCGGCAAACACGAGAAAGATAACAGTGGACTGAAGAAGTTTAACTTAATAGGAAAGAGTATGTTTGTAGGGGGTATAGCTTGTCGATTTGTGTAAAATATAAAGGCCTTTAAGGCAGAAAACTTAACACATAAAAGCTAAGAGGATAACAAATGAGAAGTTAGCATCATTAAAAATGGTGCACGTGAAGTGGAAAAAAGTACAAAGGAAAACCTGAGTTTCTACCAAATAATTTCGATAAACAAACAGACAGAGAGACGAAATCTACATAGAACATAAGACAAAAGTGCATCGGCTCAAGTTATCACAATTCATAGCAGTATACAGAGGATGAGCGGATAGAAAAGAACTGATACTAAAATACCGATGGGGAAAATACGAAAACACTGATCATATGTAATATGTAATCCTAATGGAAACCATCACCGACTCAGTTTTCATATGTTGAATATGAAATAATTCGTGCGATAAAATAGAATTACAGTCATAAAGGACCAAATTTACTGCATAAAAAGACATACCATTTCTTCGGGTTCAGAAGACGAAGGTTCTGCGTCATCATTTGATAAAACCGATGAAGGCAGATTGAAAAGACGGAGAACATTATCATGACTGTTAGTCAAAATACAAGACCCATCTGGTGACCTAGACGTGAACGATATGATAAAATTCATGTATTGGTTTTCTGATGAAAAGTAGAGTTCCCAATAACACTGGATAGTTGGTGATCCATAATAACTAAATGTTAAATCATTGCAGTAAAACAATTAAAGTATCAAGGATAAATTCACTGTTGAAATCGGGCAGCAACCATCTAAAATTAAAAGTTGCTGTACACCCATCTCATTTCACTCCTAGGTCCCACTGGTAACGCATACGCGTAGACCAATCAAGGAACAAAAAGAAGCCATCAAGGGTCAAATATGATGAATTTAATTTTTGATGACAAGGATGGATCATAACAACTAGTATTTATCATTAGCCACAAATTCCAATTCACCAATCTGAAATCAAAGTTTACAAAAGTATGCTATGATAAGAGCTTTAAAATTAACATACTCACTGCAGAAGGTTTACGAATATACATAACATGACCTTAGGCTTTTGACTTTTAACGATACGAACACAAGTTTGAAGTATTTAGGTGTTTAAAATAATGAATTGTCCTTAATTCTCGAGAGAAGAAGTAGGACAATAAACAACGCAGCCAGTTATCAGAATTCAGTGGGTTCTATGCTGAAAGGTTCGACTTTTTTCCTAGAAATCTTTTTGTAGAAAGTAAATATGCCATAGCTTTCCTTAAGTCTTATTCTGGACAAATTGCATATTCATCATTAAAATGGAATGTCTATTTGGTGGATTAATAATACATATAATGCTCGAATGATCAACAGAGTGTTAATGCTAATTACCTACAATAAACAACTTCACAAAAACCTCAATCAGTTTAGTCCCATACACCTTAATCATAGACCCAGCTAATACGGAGGAGGCCCAACTAGTCTCAAACAAAACGTATATTGAAAAGTGCCTTTAAACACTGACGAATTTGGAAGACAATAATTCAATGTTCATTCTTAATTGGTTCAACATTGAATTTTATCAATATTTAAAGTTCTAGAAAACCCAAACTTACCATAAACAACCTCGGAGATAATTATCTGAAGGTGATTTTGCGGATAAACGAAATTCAGCATCGGCACAAGCAATCACTTTTGGAGAGGGGTAAATCCAGTCCACATTCCGATATTCAAGAACCTCTGGGTACTCCAATTCACTAGTTGGTACAGTAGTACAGTCATCTATTTTGGAACTATCAAGTTCTTTTTCTGAAATACATTGATCTTCTTTTAATTGCAAAGGTATCTCGTTTGCTGGTTCCAAATTAACTTGAGAAGAACTGTTAGTTTGATGGGAATTTTCAATGGACACTTGTTCAGTTACATATTGTTTCGACACTGATGTGTCTGGGTCATTCGGCGAATCACTATTTACATCTAAGAGATGAATAGAATCCGTGTGACCGATTTCCTCTTTGGTGTCGTCAAACGATTTACAAGACAGGAATTTTAAGGACACTGAATTCGTACATTCAAAAGCTTCAGTTAAAGTAAGCCATCCATCCGATGCAATCACATTTGTGGAATCACCAGACTCTTCATTTCCAGTGTTCTCCCTCATTATTAACTCATCATGTGCAGGTGAATTCATAATCTTCAGGCAGTAAAAAGCACTAGATTCAATAATAAGTATAATTTACAACACAAAAAGACGGAATTTTCATGTAAATACTCTGTGTAAAAACTGTTTACCTTATCAGAAAACAATCTTCAAACAAATAAGTAATTCATAGAAAGGAAAACACCTATTATTGCAAAAGAATGCTTTATTTAAAATAAAGTTTACATGTGCTGAACAGAAAAAATACTTGACCGTAAGGATAGCTTCATTACGCTAGCTACACTTAATCCAGTTTAAGGCTGAATGAAACACCACAAGAACAGCTCTTATCAACTTGTGGATTGTGGATAATACAGAAACCGGATCGAATTAACTCATCTTCATAGTCGACTGTTGAGCCTTTGATCAAGTCGAGGGAAACGTCATCAATAGTCACAGATGCCCCATCCTGTTTAATAATTCTTTTAGTCTTCTTTTTACAACTATTCAAAAACATACTTATCAGTCTCTTGGATTCTATCTACCAGCTCAAATTTATACTGAAATCCTGAACATCCCCCGCTGTCGACTACGATTCGCATAGATGCTCCTTTGGCTTCCATTTCTTTTAGCTTCTAATAACACAATGTCGGGAAAACACACATTTACATCTTTACTTACCTGTACAGATTTTTCAGTTAAAAACAAAAGAGGCTTTGTAGAACACTTGCGAATTGGGAAACAAAGCTGACTGGATATTTTCCATGAAACGTTTCCTAAAGTTCCCAGTATTGAAGATTGCATGAGTTAATCTAACTCTGGGGGAAGTTATTCCAACGCATATAGTAGTCCGAAAACCCCAATGATGAAGATTAGTGAAATAAACTGATGTCGACCATACTTTAGACAATATCTATTTTAGAAATCGAACGGATATCATAAATACATCTCTAACGCAAAATATGCTATACTAAGAAATGTAAAGCAAAAAAGTATGTCTTTCGACACTACCCGACTGTTGAGGAAACAGCTTAGTTGTGTTGTTGTCTAATCTTATCATATGGAGTAAACAGTGAAAAAAGTGAATGCTGTAACAAGCCAGCTGTCACATTCAGTGTGTGAGTGCCCAAAACTTTGCACGTTCAGTGGGTTTCAAAAACACAAGTAGATATCAGAATACAGCAAAGTATTACTAGGCAACGGTAAAATTCGCTACATGTCAACATCTGCACATCATAATACAAGAAAACAAGATGAAATAGCGACTTCATAGTCAAAATTCACCTAAAGCTGCACCCAGAGTTAATGAGCATAAGGAGAGGTAGTATTATAGTTTAGATCAAGATAGGGTGTAATCGACAAGAATACAGATAATACCCTGCATCCCACAGATGTGCTATCCTGGAAAGGTTTTAACTTTTACGCTTTACGAGTATTCCATAGAATTATAATGAGTTTGCTGAAACAAATATTCGTCTCATGCAATGAAAAATTCACAATTTCAGTTCGACAAGCTGGATTATAGCAATGTACGAAAAGTACCTAGGTATGTTGCAGTTAGGCCATTTCAAAAGTATTGCATAACAGCCCCAGCAAACGAGTAATCAGAAGTGGTGTGACGTTGTAATTCGTACACAATTCCGTAAAAAATCTCAGATGCTTAAATCCTATCACTATGCGTGGGATGGTGCTGAATGTAGCGTCATTTGCAACTACTAAAAATGTCTCCACAGCAAGTACCAAGTCATCTAAGTCATTTATATCGCAGATCATGTGAAGTCAGCAATGAAGTGTTTCGTGAAGTTAACACCGAGATTCAGAAACATTCCTGTTAGAATTCGAACAACGAAGATCGGTGGTGGTCATGTGTTCTCCGTATGTGGTTCAGTCTCCTTTACCGATGTTGAAAATAGGTTACGTGATTTCGAATTTGTGGGTAAGTTTTTGAGTTAAAAATGCATACCTGGTGTCTTAATATTACCACCTTTATTTCGAAATGTCGGACTAAATACTTGCTTTCATGGAAAATGTCATGTGGTGTTTTCGATCCAGTATACATGAGAAAACAATCATGGATGAATAGTTGAGAAGAGGATAGAGAACATGAGTCATAGTGATAGTAGAAGGTCAACACAGTTACACATCACTTCAATAGGATCTATGATGAGTAACAGAGACCGAAATTTGTTTGGTTTTTACATGATCACTGTAAAGGCATCTACTTTTCATTTCCACAAACATTAAGGAAGACGAAAGGGAAGAAATTTTACAAAAATAGTAGTTGCATACTGTTTCTTAACCATTACATAGACGAATAAAGCAGATGAGGGAAAATCAAGGGTGACAAACTTTGAAGACCACCCATCCTAAATTAATAAAACCACGTACAAAACGAAGACTTACGTACCACGGTGAGTATTTCTCAAAAAAAACTTTTTGTCGTCGATATATATATATATATATATATATATATATATATATATATATGCATATATTCAACTGCCTGAGACTCGCATATGAACCTCATCCACAGGCCAATGGCATTTAGTCTCCCAGGTATCTAGAAGGGTTTGTGTAAAATTCAGGATGGAATGACACAGTCATCAGAAGAATAAAAACAGTGATAAGCTGCAAACAGGTAAAATGTATGAAGCTATGGCCAACCAACCCATGATCACATATCCTTATAGGAACCCTATACGGAACAGGAGGCAGCAAATGTAAAGTGTAAACGGTTGAAGGAGTGAGGTACATGCATAGCGGAGTAAGAATGGTGGCAAATACTGTACTGTTAGCACTCGTCCTATGTATTAACTAAGAATAGGACTGGGACTGGGGGTTGCTCAAATGGTATTTTACCGGATTAGGATTGTAATATAAGCAAAATTAAATGACCAGGTGGGTTGAAGAACGTTTCCTCACAAGTCTGAGGCTTAGTTACTACGCCTGAACTGAATAAATCACAAACGAACACTAAAAAGTCATAACCTGTGTGTGGCGGAACTATTCTAAATGACCTCAGTTATTCCAACTTCCAATATCCAATATCTCTTTTAACGAGCTTGTGTAAACCAGTTGATTTCTTCGCGCTGGCTTCTTGGTCTTGAGGAACGGCTCCAGATCTTTGGCCGATTCCGATGCAGTAGGTCTACCCACTAGACTGCTGTAGCTCTGGTTAGCCCGAGGGCAGTTGGGTGTTGGTTAAATTTACAGGGAGTGTTGTATGTTTGTTTTCCTGCCAAGGACTGTGGTGCGGATGAGCTCCTCAAGTGTCATGCCAGCAGACAATCGGTCAGACTGGTTGTAAAAAGGAGGTGAGAAATATGTGCAGAGAAATCATGGGCGAAAAGGTGCGAAGAAAAACAAAGATAAAAAGGGGAGGGAAAAGGTGGCAAGGTAAAAGGAAACAGCAAAGGAGAAGAAACATTAGTAGATTTATGGGGAAGGGGGCGGTGAGGAGAGCTCTTGAGAACGTAAAGTCAGAAGAAAGAAGAATAAGTAACATGATAAGACGAATGCGAATATAGTAGTTCTTCTAGTAGGAGACGGTAACTGGAGGGGACGTCTGTAGGGAGGTATAAGATAGAGCCAAGTTCCCACTGATAGTGGCTTTACAAAATATTCAGCAACGGTTGGTCTTACCAAGTTAGTAGGTCCTGTCGGCCTAGTCCATATCCCAATTGGATGAGCGCAAGCCGTATGTCGCTGCGTAACTGTCCAACCTCTTCTTGAAGCTGTCAACAGACGGAGCGGTAGCAAACTCGGTAGGCAATGTATTTCAGCGGCTGCAAACTAGCAGAGAAGGAATGTGATCGCACACAGGTTTTCGCTCTTTGGTGTGCAATTCTCCTTGAGTTATCATCAGGGTCGCCATAGTGGCTGTTCGGTAGGATCTCACTGTTCTGATGGCTTGGGTTACTTGGTATTTTGTAAGCCGTTAATCAAGTCACCACCTAATCTACGGTAGCTTAGGGAGTAGAGTCCTAGATCTTCCAGCCTGTCCTGATATAGTTTTCGCCTCATTCCCACGACACCTTTTGTAGCTCGCCTTTGGACTTTCTCCAGGAGGTTCATGTCCTTTTCCAGATATGGTGGTGCAGTGACGTTGTGGACCTCTAGGCAGAGTCGTGTATAGGTCTTATACAGCTTGTAAACGAGTCCCGGGGTCTGGAGGGTCTGGGGGCATCTCCTGGGTAATTGGAGCTGGTGTCTAGTTTGTCAGTTGATATTAGTCCTAGGTCTTTCTCCGTGATAGTGTGGGAAAGTTGTGTTCCATAGAGAAAATGGGGTACCTTCTGAGAGTCTGGGGTGCGGAGAAACATGGATCGGCACTTATCTAGGTTAAATGCAAGTCCATTAATACCCACCCACCCTGCGAGTAATCTGAGGTCACTTTGCAGTGCACTTGATTCTGTTTCCGACGTCAATGCTCTCCAAAACTCAACATCATCAACGTGAAATAGAATTGGGGGGTTGGAATTCGGTGGGAGGTCGTTCACAAAAAGAAGGAATAGCAGTGGGCTAAGAATCGCCCCTTATGATACACCAGACAATAGTGTCCTCCAAGTAGAGCAAACTCTGTTGGCCTTTGTGCAGAATTGTCTGCCGTCTAGATAGTCCCGTAACCATGTAGGCACTTGTCCCTTGGTGCCCAACCTTGCCATCTTGTGAATAAGAATGGTCTGCAGGACTGTATAGAAGGCCCTAGCAAAATCCAGGGAAATAACATGGACAAGAATTTGGGGGTCCCAACATGCCGTCCACCTATCGCCTGCCGCCAAAATGTTCGAGGCGCAGGACCTACCCTTTCTGAAACCGTGTTGAGCACCACTCAGTGCTCGTCTCTTTTCTAAGCACTCCCTGACATAGTCGTCTACCAAGCCCTCAATTACTCTCGACACCACTGGTAGAAGGGCTATGGGTGAGTAGTATTGTGGGTTCTGCCTGTCTCCTCCTTTGAAGATGGGGGTCAGAATAGCACTTTTCCACTCTCGTGGAAGCTTGTAATTGCCTAAAGAGTGTTGAAACAGATTACTCAGCGGACCGAACATGCACCCGTGCATTGTTTCAACAGAGCCGGCCAGACGTCATCGTACCCTGGTGATTCCCCTACGCGAGGCTTTCATAGATTTATGAGGACCAAAGCGGGAGTTACCTTTACTCCAGGTAACCCTGCTGCATTCATTGGTGCTGAGCATCCGACACCCAATACCTTTTTACAAGCTGATGTAAACCAGTTAAATAAATAAATAAATATTTTATTCTCAACTTAAGAGTTTAACATGAGAGAGGCCAGTTTACAGGCGTCATCAAACTGATAATGGCGGAGAAATCTTCATTAGTTAGGCCCTCCAGAATGGTACAGAGGGTATCGCATCAATGTTTATCGTGATATCAAGAGTGACCGCAGGTTATAAAAGGAACAGAAAAATACCACTTCACAGTACATAAGGATTGTTCATGAGTCTCGGTTGTCTCCACTCACCACTCTTTTTTGACAATAAAGTGATACCAAAGTCATACAATATTCGACGTTTGCGTGTCATGTGACCTAGATGATTAACCTGGCCATATAGTTCCTTGTTTCATCGGATAAACGTTTATTTAAGCATCAGCTCACATGTTTATAGCACCGTTGGCCAACAGAAATTCACTTCATCGGCTTCAGGTAACAGTAAGTGTTAGCATAACCATGTAATCCATGTGAATGTATAAGTCCTCGCATTTCCTACTCTTAGTGTGGCCTTACTCAGCAATACAGATGTAATCCAACAGAATTAGTTGTTGCTGCACAAAGAAATGAATATTTGAAGGACTATTGTTCAATGGTGATGGAGTTCTGTACATAGAATTCACACTGAAGCATACAGCATTATCAAGGAGGTATGTTGACTGTTAATTGTCTTCTGTAAAACGGAGTCAAATGATGTAAAGTTCTGGAGAAGTCTGTTTGCGAACATGTCTCACTTTGAGTCACTAGGTGAGTTTACTTCTGAGACTTAGTTGTTTGTACAGATTTTCGCTGCCATAATGACCACCCAGAAGCCTCAGATCGTTTGTCATAGTTGGGTTTTCGTATATGGCTGCATCTAGGATGTTGGTGACTGAGAGGGTTTGCTGTGGAACGTTTCAGTAAGCTGAAGATCAATAGGGGAAGACCAGTTGAATGATTCAATAATTTATGGTATCATGTGTGAGGTAGTATATTCAGTAGGTTGACAACTATCGAAAGTAAGCTCAAGGTTTTCTCTTCAAACTTAGGCTAAAAAGAGAAGAAAAGGAAAGTATGAGCAGAAGCCACACAAGACGAAATTGGGAAGACAGAAGTTCCAACCTTCATAGAGACGCTCGAGTTATATGTACACCTTAATTTATGCAGACAAAAATGATTCTTATGATTTTCCATGGTAAAATTAGCACAAGTTTTTGGATATACCGTGGTTAGTTGTAGACGTGCGGGGAAAACTGGCTCTATACCTAGGTGATATAAACTTTACTAATGTGTACTTTACTGACTACACAACCTAAGCTAGCGGAATAGCAGTCAAACGCCGCGTGCAATAATGTCAGGGCCCATTAAGGTAAGTGCTTGGGATTGGTGATAGCCTAAATTTACGCGTTGAGGGGTCCTAGTATGTTTTCATTGGCCCAGAAAGTATATGTAGGGACCAAACGAGTGACAGACTCATCATGTGTGACAAGCTTATTGAGTGAGGAGCGAAAGACAGACAATGAACAAGACTTCTCACTCCTACCAGGTCTTGCTGAACGGTCCCAGGTTTTTGGTGCATTCCGATGCGGTAGGTCTACTCACCAGCTTGGTGTAGCCTTGGTTAGCCTGACCTGCGTCAGCGTATTGAGTAAATTTGTAGGCACTGTATAACTTGTCCCGAGAATTGTGATGCATCTGGGTCCCTCAAGTGTTGTGCCATCAGAAGGTTGTTAAGGCTGATTGTGAAAGAAGGTAGAAGAGATGCCGACAGAAGTCAAGGGAGAAGTTCCAAGAAATAAAGGAAAAAGAAGCAACAGGGTGAAGAGAAGCAGGGTAGAGGGGAAGGAGAAACCCAGGTAGGTTCATAGGAGATAAGTGATAGGGAGAACCCTGATAAAAAATGTGGGGTAGTAGGGTCGGGGGAACAGAAGAAGCAACTGAGATCATAAAGTGAATTTGGGAATTGCAATAGTAATGCTATTAGTAGGGAGCGGTAACTGATGGGGGCATGCGCAGGGGAGCATAAGGTCGAGTGAAGTTCTCAACGATAGTGGCAGTACAAACAATTAAGTATAGGGTTCATTTTCCCGGTTTGTGAGGAGTTGGTAGGTTGTGTCAACCCAGTCTGTATTCCAAAACATTGAGTGCAAACCGTGCCCTGCTGTGCAGCTGTCCAACCTCTTCTTGAAGTTGCTAATGGATAGAACACTACCAGTCTCGGCAGACAATGAGTTCCAGTGGCCCCAGACTTGCAAAGAGGGAAAGCGTGGACGCAGACGGGTTTCTGACTCTTAGAAGGCACCACCAACACTAACATGGTGGCCTTCCAGCAAGATTCTACTATCCGGATGGTTCGGATTGCCCAATGTTCTGTAAGCCTTTTCCAAGTAGCCGTGTATCTTAGGGTAGCCAGCAGAATACAGCCTTGGGTTTTTCACTCTATCCGACTGTTCCTACACACACTCCGTTACTCGCCACTGGACTTTCTCCATGAGATTCACATCTCTTTTCATATACGATGGTGCAGTGGCCTCTCGAACTTTCAAAGTAGGTTGAATGTAGCTCCCATACAACCCGCGGAAGAGTTTCAGAGCGAGATCACCCAGCTGTCTGCGCGTGAAGTACTGTACTGGGTATGCCCTGGGGACATTTCCGGGCTAACTGAAAATGGTGTCTTGCTCGCTAGTCAGCATTAGTTCAAGGTCTTTCTTCGTGATGGTGTGGGAAAGTTAGGTTCCACAGTGAGAGCGGGATACATTTTGAGCATCAGGCTGAAGGAGAGACTTGGCTTAGGACTTATCCAGACTAAACAGCAGTCCGTCATCGATCTAGCATCAACGATGGTCCAAATATTAGCGACTGAATGGAAAAAGCCAGTCTGTACCAGCTTCCACATCCAGAATCCGTGGAAAGCTAGACCCTATAGTTGTTAACCTATGCGCCAGTACAGGGAATGTAAACAGCGACGGTTAAAGTGTGAAAATCCGGTTTGTTTTGATTACCTGTCAACCACATCTCTAGCATGTATAAACTCAGCAATCAAAAGATTCGAGTGAACTGTTCTGAGTCACTTCAACAGGAACAGAGTTCTCATGCAAGCTTAGAGAACTGGTAGTTTCTGATCTGTTATGTCCAGTTATTGGTGCTTGCTTCTTGTCGTTCGGTCCGCCCCTGCAGTGGGCCGTGAAATGTTCCCAACCATTTTGCTTTCAGTCCTGGCGAGATATATCAATCAAACATCTGTTGCACAAGCTCGTAAAAGACAGTTGATTTCTTCCCATCGTTTTTTAAAAACCATGCGATGGTTCAAACTTTCCTGTATCCAACTATAGTATATCCAGCCCCTCTCCCACTGTCGCTGTGAAAGCGTTGTTTGGAGATGCATGACTTGTCTTCAGACTGTGACGTGAATGTTTTCTTCAAATGTTTTCTTTTGCCACACACGTGTCCGAATCGGTCGCAGAAGTAATACAAAAGGAATCAGAGGATTGCCGAGTCTAAAAGACATTTTCCATTACACAACAATTTTCCGTCAGGCACAAGATAGAAGCTTCTAATCTGAAGGTTTCTATCGGGTCAGCTAGTAGTGAGAGGGTAGGACAAGCACTTTGATTTACGAAAATTCATGAACTTCCTTGTTTTAAGCACTAAAGGGCATCTGGCAGAGACAACGACAATCAACTACTGATTTTAAGTGTCGGTAGGGCGTAAGCTCACGGACTTTATGTAACATAATGCATTTATGCATCAGAAACAAACCGTTTCCCAGGTAGAAGCTGGCTGTACAGCACTACAGAAAGACTTGCAGCAACTCGAACTCTGGTCGTCAGAAAATGGCCTCAGCTTCAGGCTGGAAGGGTGCGAAGTAATGCACAACAGTAAATATGAAGCAAGTACGGCCGACTTTCAGTACAACATTTTGAGCAACCGTGCTATCACCAGATGGTCCCTAGGGAAAGATTTGGGGCTCAACTTCTCCGATACCTTGGACACCAGCTCCCACTACAAAGGTATGACAACCAGAGAGAACGCCATTCTGCACTTTCTGCGTGGACAGCTTGGCGCCCTCACTCCAGAACCCTTCCTTACAGTTTTAAAGTCCTATGTGCGGCCGCATCTAGAGTTCTTCAATGCGGTGGCTCCTCCAACACTCAAGAGAGACTCTAATCTCCTTGAAAGAATACAAAGAACTGCAGCAAAATCAGTTGTGCAGCTAAGGGGAAAGACATATCCCGAAAGACTTAAACACCTTGGGTCATCGCAGGAAGAGTGATGACCTTGTTATGGCATACAAGATAGCCCATCAGGCAGGCCACGCAAACAAATCAATTTTGCCTGCAACACAGCGGTCTTTGCGAGGAAACCCCTGTAAGATAGCACACCAGAGAGCCAACACCGTACTCAGGTCCAATTTTTTCTTCCTGAGAGTATGTGCTCTATGGAATGCCTTACCGCAACATATCGTTACAGCTTCCTCAGTCGACTCACTCAAGAGACGGTTAGACAGTTATGTTACCTCGCATAGACTACCACGGACGTACCCAGGGAGTCACCAACCCCACCAGCCCCCAACTCCCTCCTACCTACCACTCACTATCTCTCTCCTTAATACACTCACATTACCTATTAATTCTTCTGTAGGAACTAAACCCATGCTACCATTCGAGCAATTCCCACATACCTTCCTCTCTCTTTTATTTCTCTTTTTTGCGCTTCCTTTTCTTCTCCTGTTCCTCTCTTCTTTTCCTTTTTCTCTTCCCTTATTTTCTTCCTTTCTTCATCTTTTTACCACTCTCCTTCAAAAACCTACACAGACAGGAGTCACGGCAGTTCCCTAAACCTCCCAGCAACCCGTAGCTCCCCAATCACTCTACAAATTACAACTTACTGACCCACAAAACATCCACCTCTCCGGGCTAGAAGCAAGAAGGCGGAGGGGATTTCCTCGTCCACTGCAGGAGTGAGCCGAACAACTCGAACCAAGCCTTAATAACTAGACGTGAGTGATCAAAATCTATCAGATTTCGCGCTCATACTATCAATATTTGATTGCACGCCAAATTGGTCATATGTCCATGGTAGCCTTCTTGTTGCCCTGCATTGTGCTTAATACCTCGGTGAATATTGACCACATTCGTTTGAGTTTCGACTTTGGTTCCAAAAATCCGTTTCTGTAGATGTAGTCGTCGGTATTTTTCTGCAATTTCGTATGCTGCTCACGGCTGCAATGGACATAGTGGCGCCAGTCAATGAGACAGTGGATTAATAAATGCCAAGAGCTTCTCGGAAGTATCTTCGTGTGATGCCACAAGTATGTTCATCACAGGTGGCATGATTGCAAAGGGGTTGCCTGAAGACGGATGCAATGATATTTTAGAATAGTACTACTGAAATATCTTGAATCCAATCTACTCGCGGGTTTTCGATATTCCATTTACAATAAGAATACAGAAAACAAAGAGCGGGGTACCAGGGCCAAAGGAATTTAATTATATGTAAATTTTATCTTATGTACATGGCGTCATGTCTACCATTAACTGTGTAGTCATAGGTTTCATGTTTACATTCCTATTAAAACTGTGCTATTAACTGTGTTTTGGAAGTGCCATTTTCGAGAAGCCACATCTAAGGACGTCCTCAGTAGTGGTAGTGATCAGTGGAAGGCATAGATGACCAACTTATTTAATGGAGTAGTCCTAATTGTCCCCAGGATGTAATAGGGAACAGTTCGGATTTACCGATTAGGGTATGTCACCTCATATACTTAAGGGGCCTATTATACCGAGCGTTGTGAGACATAGTTGTGATTCGCTTTGTATGTTGGGGAGTTTGTCGGAGGACAGGAATCTTTCTAACATACGACTAAACTAAACAGTTGAGCCCAAAGCTCTGATGTCAACGGGAAGACGGTTCCGTATTTTCGAGTATTTAATAGGGAAGAAGTTGGCCCGGACGTATGTCCTAAAACAATTCATTTCGATACTGTAGGCTTGATTGCGAAGGCTGTAGCAACCTTCAGGTGTGAAACAGACTTCCTCACTAGCTGTAAGGGATATTTTGTGTAAAATCTTGGGGAAAAATGTAAGGTTAATCGTAAGACGTCTCATTCAAAGTGGTTGCAGATCTAGCGACGTACACCTAGATGCATAATCCTGACCACTTTCGTAACCAAGTAGCCTGGATACAAAGTACCTCAGCACAATCTCAATCTTAAGTTTGTCGTCTATACGGACGCTCCTTAAAATAAACGAACAGCATTCTAACAGGGGCGGGACGAGGGTTTTGTACAGCAATTATTTGGCTTCATGGTAATCAAAGCTACGAATAATGCTGCCTAGTAGTATTTTGGACTTATGCACTTGTGTCGCAACGTGTTCAGAGAATGTAGGGCTGTTAGATTAACGGGTCCCTAAGTCAAGGACTCTATGGAGACTAGGTAGCGTCGCAGTTTTCAGAGAAACTGTAGACGAATGGATGGTGCCCCAAAGCATATCCAGCCGCACTTATCTAAGTTGAAATGAAAGTTCCATGTGGTGGGCCAAGTGGTTACTAGGTCACGTTCGCTCTGTATTAACCTTTGAAAGTAGGGCAGGTCGTCATATGAGAATGTGCACGCAACCTTTAGATCGTCAGCAAACAGAAACGGTTTACCAGCCGAAAAGCATCTGCAAAAGTCACTAACATAGAGGGTGAAAAGAAGAGGATCGAGCACGCCACCCTGAACTACACTAGAAGCAATGGGCCTAGGTTTAGAAAGCCAAGACTCGACTTCTACAACTTGTGAACGGTTACAAAGAAAAGACCTAATCTAGCCCAATAAGGGGTTAACAAGTTTAAGGGCTTGTAGCTTATGGATAAGTAGTGAATGGTCCACGCGGTCGAATGCGTTGGAGATATCAAAATAAAGGACAAGGACTAGCTTGCTTTGATCGCGGCTAGCGGTTAAGAAATTGAAGAAATCGAAGTCACAGGCCATACATTATAGTGACTTCAAGAATCCATGCTGACTAGATGTGACGACATTATTGAGCATGTGTTGGAGAATATCTTTGACCACTTTTTCCATAATTATAGACACAACTGGCGTGATATTTATGGGCCTGTAGTTATTAATTTCAGTTTTTGAACCAGTTTCTTGTCCGAGTGTTATGAAGGACATCTTCCATATATCGGGGTATGTAGAAGTCTCCATGGATATGGAGTATAGTTTAAGTAGTAATAACGAGATTTCAGGACCCCCATTTTTAAAATGTATGAGGCTATTCCGTCAATACCTGTGCTCCTAGAGAACTTAAATGTTTTAATGGCTCTGTTAATGTTAGCACATGTGAACTCAATAGTGCCAATAGGTACCAGTGTAGTGCTGGTTGAAGAAGGGAGTGGTATTGCACACAGTACCACTTTACGGTCGCTTCCTGGGAACTCAGAACTAACATATGTTGAAAGAGGACAAATACCTTGACATATGGCTAGGTCAGGCACGTTCTCACCCTTTGTCGGACTGATGACAAATTGTTTTCATCCGAATGTATCTGACGTACTAAGGAAACTATCATATCCAGCGGGGCAGGTATACGTATCCCATTTAATTTCCGGTAGATTAAAGTCTCCGCATACAATCTTGTGATCAGAATGAAGGGAGGATGCGCGCTCAAGAGCACAGTTGAGTAGGGACTCGTCTTAAGAGAACATTTTAGGTGCTCTATATTAGCAAACCGAGCAGTACCGTAGCATCTTTGCGGTGCATTGTGACCCATAGGGAGTCTTTAATTTTATTTAGCACCACATTTTCAGCCTGAATACATTTAGGGCGTTTCATTCTGAACCATAAAAAATAAATCTTTCACTCCTCACTTCAAGCAAATAAATTTAGTCCATCATCAATAGGACTCATATTTCTGACTTATCGCACTCTAGTTATATCTTGCAGACCAACTACCCGCATACCTCCACTCTACAGTACTAAAGCGAACGTGCATTGGTCACAGGCTTCCGCAAGAAACATTACGATTAGGAAAAGAAGTTCCTTTAAAATAAATTTTGTGATAGTATATGTTATAAGAGTTTCAGCGATAGGTCGAAACATGATTTGAAATACAAAAACAGCTCGATAACATGAGATGGCGGATCTGATGGTGGGGACTTATGGAAACCACCCTTGTCTGTGAGATGCCCAAGAGTGGTTAAGGCCTTCGCACGCGCGAAGACAGCACAGGAAACACTACGAACGACGCCAAGAACTTGATAACCAGCACAAAAACCTCTAACCTCCTCCATGTCAGCCGTATTATTACGGTTAGCAAAAGTGCAGAGGCCGCGGTAGGGAGCAATGACAGCACATGGCATAGGTAAAGTAGTGATGGACTAAGATAATGCAGAAATGCTTAACACGCGATGACAGATCTGATGGTGGAAGCTTATGGAAACCATCCTTATCTGAGGCCGATGAACCCAATGTACTCTCTTTACCCTCCCTTTCTTTAGGATTACAGTAATTATCTTCCCTTAACCCTGTAACAGTATATCAAAGCTCTCACTGGTATACAAATGCAAAACAGTCACCATATTCAAGCATTTGTAATGCAGCTTAGACTAGGATGTAAGAAATGTACTACATAAAGCCTCTAAAGCACTCTACAAGTGGAATATAGAACTACATAGCCCCTTACACCTCGTGTCCTCTTTAGACAATACTGCCTCCCCAAATTCTTAGAAGACTAACTCCACCTCCCAACCCTCTATGCTTCTCCCTACCACCTGATATCCAGATTATGACGGCGGATCATACCAATACACTGAAAACAGAGGTACACATCGAACTTCTACTCAACACGTGAGAATTATCATCTGTAACCACCTACAGGTGCAAAATCACCAGAAGATGAACGATCCATCCTACTACAACTTCTCCTAGGTACGTGGCTTCAATCGGAAAAGCAACTATAAATGCCATTTGCATCGAAACATGCACGCTCTCTCAGTCCTCAGCACCACTCATCTCGAAGCAAAGCTAGCTGAAAGTGACCCCCAAAATTCAGTGTTCAATATTGATAGTGTGAGCTTAGAAACTGATAGTTTCTGATCCCTCGCCTCTAGTTATTAAGGCTTGGTTCGAGTTGTTCGGCTCACTCCTGCAGTGGACGAGGAAATCCCCTCCGCCTTCTTGCTTCTAGCCCGGAGAGGTGGATGTTTTGTGGGTCAGTAAGTTGTAATTTGTAGAGTGATTGGGGAGCTACGGGTTGCTGGGAGGTTTAGGGAACTGCCGTGACTCCTGTCTGTGTAGGTTTTTGAAGGAGAGTGGTAAAAAGATGAAGAAAGGAAGAAAATAAGGGAAGAGAAAAAGGAAAAGAAGAGAGGAACAGGAGAAGAAAAGGAAGCGCAAAAAAGAGAAATAAAAGAGAGAGGAAGGTATGTGGGAATTGCTCGAATGGTAGCATGGGTTTAGTTCCTACAGAAGAATTAATAGGTAATGTGAGTGTATTAAGGAGAGAGATAGTGAGTGGTAGGTAGGAGGGAGTTGGGGGCTGGTGGGGTTGGTGACTCCCTGGGTACGTCCGTGGTAGTCTATGCGAGGTAACATAACTGTCTAACCGTCTCTTGAGTGAGTCGACTGAGGAAGCTGTAACGATGTGTTGCGGTAAGGCATTCCATAGAGCACATACTCTCAGGAAGAAAAAATTGGACCTGAGTACGGTGTTGGCTCTCTGGTGTGCTATCTTACAGGGGTTTCCTCGCAAAGACCGCTGTGTTGCAGGCAAAATTGATTTGTTTGCGTGGCCTGCCTGATGGGCTATCTTGTATGCCATAACAAGGTCATCACTCTTCCTGCGATGACCCAAGGTGTTTAAGTCTTTCGGGATATGTCTTTCCCCTTAGCTGCACAACTGATTTTGCTGCAGTTCTTTGTATTCTTTCAAGGAGATTAGAGTCTCTCTTGAGTGTTGGAGGAGCCACCGCATTGAAGAACTCTAGATGCGGCCGCACATAGGACTTTAGAACTGTAAGGAAGGGTTCTGGAGTGAGGGCGCCAAGCTGTCCACGCAGAAAGTGCAGAATGGCGTTCTCTCTGGTTGTCATACCTTTGTAGTGGGAGCTGGTGTCCAAGGTATCGGAGAAGTTGAGCCCCAAATCTTTCCCTAGGGACCATCTGGTGATAGCACGGTTGCTCAAAATGTTGTACTGAAAGTCGGCCGTACTTGCTTCATATTTACTGTTGTGCATTACTTCGCACCCTTCCAGCCTGAAGCTGAGGCCATTTTCTGACGACCAGAGTTCGAGTTGCTGCAAGTCTTTCTGTAGTGCTGTACGGTCGGCTTCTCCGTTTACCACCCTCCAAATTTCGGTACCGTCTGCGAAGAAGTTGGATGGGTTAGGATATTTTGTCCGGCAGATCGTTGTCGAACTGGAGGACCAGAAGTAGTCCTGGGTTGCTCCTTAGGATACTCCTGACTTCGATTGCCCCCACTCCCAACTTATTCTTTTGACTTTGATGCACAACTGCCTTCCTTCCAGCTTCTGCTTGATGCGAGCGTGTGAGGGTTCACTTTTGTCAGCCGACAGGATCTTTTGAGGCAGGACTTTGTGTGGGAGACTGTCAAAAGCTTTGGCTAGGTCGAGAAATACAACACGTACAGGTTTTCTATTATCCCAGCTTTGTGTCCAGTCGTCTCAGGTGGTTAGTAAGTTGGTGGCACATGAGCGACCACTACGAAAGCCGTGCTGAGCAGTATGGACAGTGTTTTCCTTATTGAGGAATTCCCAGATGGTGTCAGCTACCAGGCTTTCCAACACTTTCGACACAATAGGGAGTAGGGCAATCGGCCTGTAGCTGCCAGGGCTTTTTCTGTCTCCTCCCTTGAAGATGGGTGACAAGATGGCACTCTTCCATTCTTTAGGGAGTTTGCACGAGTCTATTGAGTGCTCAAAGAGGTTGCGAAGTGGTTTGGTAAGCACCTCGGCGCAGTTTTTCAGAACCACTGGTTTCAGGTTATCGCAGCCAGGGGACTTGCCCGGACGTAGCCTAGATAGCTTCTCGAACACCTTTTTCTCTGTAATAGAGACGTGACAGAGGTATTCGTTATTTGCGACCTGGTCGGTGTCGTGGCGAGTCGGTGTGGATCTTGTGTCAGTGCTGAGTTGGGCTTGGAAGTGTGAGCTCAAAAGCTCGGCAATCTCTAGACTGCTTAGCACACTCCCGTCATGGCCTGTGACAAGATTCACTCCCTTACTGGTCGACTTTCTTCTTGACATGAAGCGGTACAGGTTTTTTGGGTTGCTTTGTAACCTCGCTGCCAAGTTTGTTTGGTAGGAAAATCTGTCGTTACGCACTCTAATGTTACAGAGATTGCGAATCCTTTTGTAGTTCAAGAAGTCAGACTCCCTGCGTGATGTACGCCACTTGAACCAAGCCTGCTTCTTGCTCCGGATAAGCCTCTCTGTCCCACGCTTTAACCATGAGGTTCTCATTGATTGTCTGTGTGTTACTTCTGGTACACTGTGACTGATGGCCCCAGTGATTATTTTCTTCACCTCCAACCAGTGTTCATCTATTGTGAGATGAGTCCAGTCCACTGGCCATGATGCATTCATGAGGTAGTCCCTCATGGTCTCATAGTTGGCCTTGCTGTAGCAAGGGAAGGTGTTGGGCGTCTCCAGTTGCAGAGCCTCCCTAGTTATCATGGAGAAGGTGATTACAGCGTGGTCACTGAGGCCAAGGGGAGGTTGGATGCAAACATCCTCAATGAGAAGTTCATCGTTCGTCAGAACGTAGTCAAGGCGCGATGCGTTTCCGTTAGGTCCCCAGCGTGTAGCATCACCCACTTTCTCTGAGAGGCCAGCAGTCTTAATTGCATCCTTCAGCTTCTGATTGAAGGATCTGATGCGTCTCCCTTCCGTCTCGAAGAGGATGGACGGGGTGTTGAAGTCGCCGGCAATGACTACGGAATCGTAATTTGCAGAGGAAGTCGTTAAGATAGCCTTGATGATCATTTCCTTATGTGTAGGGGAGCTGGTGGGGGACCGATATATGACTCCGAGCAGGTATTTGGTACTGTGGAGAGTGAAGTAGCACCATAGAGACTCTGGGAGCTGGGTTAAGGCCGTATCGCTAACCATCCTTGCCTTTAAACAGAGTTTACGTAGATAGCCACTCCCCTCCTGCTCTATGTTCCCTGTCCCTGCGGAAGAGTTCCATGCCAGTAACATGCATCTCTTCGTCGGAGATGTCCGACGAGAGCCAGGATTCGGTGATGAATATGATGTCGGAGTGCTGATGTGCACGCAGCGTCCTCATTTCTGCTACCTTCCCTCTTAGCCCCCTAACGTTGCTGTACACACATTAGAGTGTGCCTGGTGAGAGGGGAGGTCTGGTTGTGTATTTTCGCAGGATGAGCGCTTATGTGGTTGGGTCTACCCTCGCCAGTCCTCATAGGACTGGCATTGTTCCGTTTTTGTGTTTTGTTTTAACTTGGGTGGGGGCTGTGGCAGTGGTGGCTTCTTTACTTGATGTATCTAACTCACTGGTCAGCGCCTGTGTGACGACCACTGACTCCAGAGGTCTTGGTGGTTGCCGTCTCTCCTCTTGCCTTGTGGGTCTAGGCTTACTTTCACATATACGTATTGAGCCACCCATGCGATCCTTCGCATTATACCATGCCTGTAGAACGTCTGTGAGGGAGGCATATGAGTCGAACTGGACGGCGAGTAGTCTGGGATTGGGTATGGTCTTCAGGTGCGCTGGCCTTGGCAGTCTACTGACGCTGTTGGCCGGTATACTGTTGAGACCAACTTTGGTTGAGAGCCATTGCCATTGTTGGACGTCGTGAAAGTACCGATCTTTGACCGAGCGGTCACTTGGCAATTCTGGAATCCCATGTACAACTATAGTGTTGTTTCTGTTGGGATTTCCAACCGCTGACTTTCTCTCCTCCTCTCTTATTGACCATGGCTTGTCAGGCCTGGCCCGAATTTTACAGGCATTAACAACGTCCGGTTGTCGCGAGAGGAGAGTGTGTCTTCAGCCTCTTTGGTAGTATTTAGGGACACACGTAAAGGGGGTGGCTTATCTCGGGGTGCACGGCTTCCTCGAGAAAGGCGACACAAAGTTGCAGGGAGGGGAGGGAGTCCCAGCATCTGACAGTAGTCGGTCCACATTCGGCTGTCAAACCGTTCCCTCTCGACCAACAATGAGTCTGTCGATACATCGACGTTGAACAAAATGATCGAGTTGGTCCTCCTGTGACCTGGGTTCGTTGTGGGTGGCACGCCCGACTTCCCAATGGGTTTGAGTAATTCCACTGGTTGTTTCTCAGTCACGGTGTGTAGGTGTTTGGAATGGGTTTCGTAGAGGCTTTAGCGGTCGATGTCTTTGGCCATACGCTTGACGTCCCCTGGGGCCGGGTAGGAGGTATGGAGACTTGACCTAATATGGTCCCCACGCGAGGTGGCGTGCCCGCAGCTGTTTCCAGGTCTCTCTGTGTTATCCTTTGGTGTTAACCCTACTTTATTCGAGGATGCTGGTAGCTTTTGCGTGGCGGAGAGCATCTCCTTCAGGCTTTCTGTGTGGAGTGCGGGCATTTTCCTGCACTCTGGACAGATGTACCAGAACCACTTGCATGGTTGTCTCTTCATCACCTTATAGTATTGTCGGGGGACTTTGGTGTCGCAGTGGCAATGCGCCCATCGTTGACATAGGTTGCATGCAAATGCCTCATCGACTACCGAAACAACTTTGGTGCAAACACTGCAGCCATCGGGTGTCGTAATACAGCCTTCCTTCCATGAATAAGGTGCTACGGATTGTGGCGAACTGCTTGTGGCTGCCTTGTTCTGAAGCCTTTTACGTCGTCTTCTATTTTCAGGCATGGTATGATCCTTGCTCAAGATAGGACTAGTTTGTGACGGGCTAGTGCTACTCTGTGTCACCTGTCTGATGGCTACTGGAATTCTAGAAACATGGGTTGGCCACTTCTTTAGAAGTTCGGTGTTCTGCCCTACCTCTGTTTGTCTTCTAGTACAGACTAGTGTGTTGTTTCGGGTGTTATTGGCCGTTTTTGTGCACGACCGCGTTATCCGTGTCAAAGCTTCAGACCTAGCGTTTTGGGCAGACATGTCGCTATGATATAAACTTCTTGGGAAAACAAGTAGTTAACAACAATAAGAGGGTTGAAGACTGAATGCAGCAAAAGGACAGAATAGAAAAGGGAAGATAATTTATGTTGGCTCACCTTCAGACACTTGTCACTTGATCCTCTGCTCTTGACCAACGAGTTTAACCGTAAGCTCCAGATGCGTATGTATAACCAGGAAAGATATTTCCTGGGGAATGACCTCCGAGGAGAACCGAGAGCTAAGGCAGTTTGGCAGTTGAAACGCCCAAGAACCACTGACAGGAGGTAGACCGGTTGGTCCAAAAGAATAGCAATGCCAACTTTTAACTGTTGAGGAGTGAGTCGACGAATACGCAGCGGTGGGGTGCGTGCAGGAACAAAAGTGCTGCAAACATTCGATCTTTTTGGATTGAATATTGCAACTGGGAGTTTTTCAATGTGGAAAAATCCAGGAGCTGAGAAACGAGCGAAAACATGTCACTATTCAAGGAGCACTCTGCCACAGTGTTATGTTTAAAGGTAACACAGAATGATTTCGCCAAGAGTATTTGTCGTATTGAACAGAAGTATACGCTGAAACGGTCAATGGTCTAAATAGCAGTATTTATACATAGACTTTGGATATCTTTTGTACCGGCGTAGGCAGCATCATTCGTGAAGCCTATCTGGTGCATAGTAACTTTCATGTGAAAAGATCACTTAATACAGAATACTGGAAAACATGTAATATGGAGCTACTGCGGGTAAATCGCGTTCCGAGCCAATAGGTGAATTGGTCCCTGGTTCAATCATTTGTTCAGAATGTCTCTGCTACTACTACTATTGGGAAAGACCAGACGGTCGGTCGCAGAAAGAATCGTGGCCAGTAGGTGAGCTAATCGTACCGATCACTCGGAAATCGCGAAAGAGTGGGAACAGTCCAGCAATTATTGGCGTCAGTGAGCAGGCATTGTTTCCGCTAAGTAACCGTGTTCAGATTGAAATTCAGCATCAAAAGCCATCATGGAGCTGTTGCCGCAACTAGAAAAAGGAAGAGGCATGAGCAGATATAGAAAAGGGAATTACCACGCCATCCAGTTTGGAGAAGAGAGAAGTCCCCATTCTTTTAGACCTATTCGAACCTTATTTACATTTTCCTGTGTGTTTATAGAGTCAACCGCATAATGTCCCATTATAAGGTTCTTGGAGTTTTACGTGTTTGCGGTGTACCGCATTGATTTTGGGAACAGCATACATTAAGCTCACTATACGGAAAGGAACCGGTACTCACACCCATTGTATGCAATCGTAAACCCATCAGTATTGAAGGAACTTGAGGACTTTAATAATTCTGACTCATGCATTCAGAGGTCTAAGTGCGTTCACAGTGGACGCAGTGGCCTGACTACTTTTGCTTGCTGATTGTTCCATTACACTTTGTATTCGTGGGTATAATATGAATGTCAAGAAATTTACGGATATCCATCAGCCGTAGGAATTCATTCAATAGGCGTGACTTGCTGAACTGAATCATAAAGGATCATGACATAAGTTTAAGGCAATGTTTTTCGACAGGTTCAGTGCACTTACGACTGTGTGGACTCTATGAGGACGCGGACTGAAAAGTAGGAGAGCGACGGGCATGAGTAATGCCAGGCAGAAGGCAAAAAACACGTTACGGTTGAACTTAAGGCTTCTTAGCCAAGGCGGATCAATCTTCAGTTTCTTACACCTTTCTTCATAATCAAGTTCTTCATGATGGCCCAGTACATAGCGGGTGAACTTTCTTTGAATATTCTCAACGCGTATCCTATCCGAGGCCTACATATTGCTGAAGATGATTGTGCCATGTTCAAGTACTGGGCGGACCATTACCTTAAATAAAAGCAGCCCAGCCTTGGCGGTATACACAAGCAACCACACCTGGATACAAGGACTGGACACACTCCGTAAACATCAAGCTCCTAGAATACCTAATACCCAAATCACACACCGATGTATATGGTCGCAGCGCAGAGTTGCCAAGGTTTAAACTGAGTTTAGGTAGGAATCGTTGGAACAGATAATTTCACATTTACTAGAGTTGAGTGGAACGTCCCATATTTCACTCCAAGCGAACAAATACATCAAGCCATTCTATATTCTATTAAAACCCTCGCTTTGTGATGCGCTGGGGAAGTTACACGCAATTTTTAAGTCATCAGCAAACAGGTAGGGCTTACCATATTCTATTACTCTGGGAATGTCATTTACGTAAGGGGGGAAGAGAAAGGAGCCCAACACACTATTTTGAATGAAATCACTCAAAATAGGCTTTGGGGAGGAATAGGTATGACTAAGCTTTACTATTTGAGTACGTTGTCTGGGGGACGAGCTTATCCACGACAACTGAGGGCCACTGATTCCAAATGATCGAAGCTTCAGAATTAACCGATTATGAGGTAGTTTATCAAATATTTTTTTGAAGTCAGAAAGTAGAGCAGTTGAGGAAAGACCTCCACCTCGTTTGCAGGTGACTTCCTCAAAATGGTCCAGTAAGCAAGTACTGCATGAACGACCTTTTATGAATCCATACTGCACGGGGGAAAGTAGTTGATGCGTGACTGCGTAATCGGTGACTTCTTGCACAACCGCCTTCTCCATAATACGAGGGACTATAGATGTAATATTTATGGGACGATAGTTTTGAATATCTGACGTCGGGCCAGATTTCTACGTGGGAGGTATGTATGAGCTCTTCCAGCAATTGGGGCAGCATGCCTAAGCAAGGAATATTGAAAGTAGCTTCGTAGGATGAATGGTATATCATCACCGCCCCTTTTTGGGAGGACAGACGGGATTCCAGCGCGTCCGACAGCGTATGAGTTCTTTAGTGAAGCAGCTGTATCAGCTATCTTCCTCTGCGTAGAGGAAATATTAATCATCGAACAGTGTGGTGAAATGGGCATTTTTATATCTAGCACACTATCTCCATGCGTGGGGTGGCTTGCATAATGATTATCAAACAGCTCACAGATCTTACTCTAATCCTCATGAACAATGTCACCGTCAATGATCAGACTGCTGGGAATTACTCCAGATAAGTTTGCACAGGATTTTAGGATTCTCGCTAATGACTGAACATTGCCTGTTTGCGCGTTGCTGCTAGTTTCTTGCTTGATAGCTTTCAGCAACCTACTTGATTTGAAGTTCTCATGAGCAACTTTTAGTGAGACAAGGGATGAAAAGCCACTAGATCGATAGAGGTTTCTGGCATGTTTGCGTATGCTGATACGTACATTTTCTGGGATGAAATTCACCTTGGGCTTTTGATTACTACTGATACACCCGTAACAACATGCTCGTGAATTTCATTCCCGGAACTATAGAAGATATAGAAGAAGATATCACTTAGTTCACGGGTTGAACCCCACTCCAAGCGTCGCAGCACGTACTGCATCTCTTCTTAGAGGACGTTTTTTTATCGCCTGACTGCGGTTATTTTTTGTCTCAGAGCTGACGTGGTACTGGGTGATAGTTGGAAGTCGCCAAACGCAACTCTGTGATCGCTGCCCAGGAATTTTGGGCCGACTTGGAGGGAAAAACGTAACAACCCATTGATGAAAGTGGAGTCAAGTATGCTGTTGTGTCTGGTTCGTTGCATTACATGCTGGTGCCACCCCCCGGAATCTAACACACCAATAAAATTATCAAAGCGTGTTAAAGTCTTTGCATATACGTTTCGTTGAGTAGGGTAGTGTTGTTACATGAGTAGGCAGTTCTGCAAGTCTGTCATAATAATCCACAGTACAACAGGAAGGACGGGAGATGCAGCCCGGGAGGAGAGTCACAGCGTTTGAAAGCTTCGCCAGAACCCCACTGGGCCACTAAACAAATTAAGTTCCAGAGTACCGCAATTTGTCGCAGCAATAAGGGACCCGATATCAATGATACAACCACCACCCGTACCATTACATCTATCTCCTCTAAACGGAGTATAATCGTCGACAGAGACATCACTGCAAGGACCGTCTGAAGCACACCAAGCTTCAGTGATAGATATTGGGCGGGAGTTGGAAAAAATTGACAACACAGCAATCTCACTTAATTTATTGCGCATGGAACGGGAGTTTATCAAACGGAGGGTCAAAGAAGGGAATAAGCTGTAGTACTTGATCCTGTTTCCGAAGAGCTTGTTCTGGTGGGTTAAACTGAGCTGTGGCGGGGGATACATGGGGCAGAATTTAATTTCAGGGACACACTAAGGGAACAAGATATTCCTGGGTTGCCACTAATATTATTCTTTATTGTATCGGGTGTTGACCGGCTGTGTGCAAGCCGGGGGGATGACAGGTTGGCGTAACATCTTCTTTTCCACTGCAGCGGTTGTGAGTCAGAGCTGAAAGCAGCCTGCTTTAAAGCGTCATCATTTGAACATCAAAAGGCGCTATTAAATCTGCAGTCCATGAAAATTTGGATTTTCAGTATGAGCCTGGGGTATGCATGTCTGTGGAAGTGCGTCATGTAAATCCATGGCTCCACCTCCGTATGGGAAAGGGTAAGGTGCATTATGTTGCTGAGGCAGTATCACAGGCCTCATCTGAACATCAAGCTTCCAGTTAAGAGGCGGTATCGTTGCACGAGGGTGAGCATACATTGGAGCTGAACGTTGTATAG
Organism: Heterobilharzia americana; assembly: GCA_944470555.2. NCBI lineage: Eukaryota > Metazoa > Platyhelminthes > Trematoda > Strigeidida > Schistosomatidae > Heterobilharzia > Heterobilharzia americana. Next base: position 151,694,525 of record OX104127.1, read on the forward strand.
ATGGTTGTGAACGGAAACATCCGTTGTTTCTCCCGTAGCCCATGTTCTCTTGACTATGGGAAGCACTTGTGTTATAAACATCCTTATGCATGTACCTTTTCTTTTTACCACCTTGGTGTTTGAATCCTACCTTTCTGTTGGTTAATGAAGGTGCTGTGGGGCCTGTGTCTTACAGATGACGGTAGTGAATGTGTCTGTGTAGCGGAAAGGGAGCACCCTTTGAATGGTGTTATAGCCAATAGATTTGACAGGCTGAGAGCAGTTATTTCGGGGACGACTACGTCGTTCCTTTGTCACGGGCTCTGGTGGCACACTCGTTCTAGGATTTATAGGCTTGGGCCTCAAAAGCAAGGCAATTCGAAACCGTGCATTGCCAACACAGCTGGGGTCATCACTGTAGCGAGAGGCTTAAGGGGCGTAAGGGCCTACCGGCGTAATTGCGCAAACGCGTAAATAAATAATTACCTTTACTCTCAAGTTATGAGTTTAGTGCATCTGGGGATGCAGATTTCGTCGAATTTGGAAAATAAGAGGTCTGTAACTTACTGATAGAAAATCGAGGTGGACAATAGTGAGATGGAGGCAGGGGCTCTAGCACCCTGGGAATTAAATCAGATTCTTTGGGTCGCTTTTTCTTGATTTCATCCACTTTGGATACGGATTTGGCCAAAGGTACTAATTGGCATCACATCAGTCCAACACGCTGTGTTGCCTTTTCACCGACTCCCTTCCTTCGTAACAACTAATATGGGCTTCATTCCGTCTCTATCCGCTCCCGCTTGGATGCCTCACACATTCAGCCGCCATCTCACCAATAATATTATCACTATTTCCATCCTCATTGTTCGCACAATAGTTTTCCCTGCTCTTTTTCTTCCCTATAACTCTGTGTTACCCAGCTCAATTTGGTTAAGTTCCAAATATCATCACTTTCTTTCCCATCTAATGAGAACCTGCCGCGGATTTTTCGCTTGTTGCTTTTTCACTCTCTTCTTTCTTATTACATGCTTAAGATGGTGAACTAATTTGGGCTTCTTACTCTCTGGCTTCCACGCCGAGTCAGTGAACTTCTTGTCCCCGTGCCTGGGAACCTAGGTGTGAGAACGAAGTTTAGTTTTAAGGCTGCGAATACTTTGTTGGTGACCTGGCGCGCGAGCTGACGCCCCGACTTTGGCTGGCCACCGAGTATGCATTTAAAGAACTCCAGTGTTTCTTTCTGAGCGAAATGCGTATGTAGACCCTTCTCGGCCCTGACAACCTTCAGCGGGTAAAAGTTGCACTCGGTAACCTGCCCCCGAGTGTTCCGGGTAAAGATCTCGCTGAATCTTAGCCATAGTGAACGATGCATAGGGTGGCCCAAAATACATGAAGTGTTACATATTATTATTGGGTCACTTGTCGATCGTCTGTAATACGGGTGTTGCAGATGGAGTGTTGCTATGCATTTTTGGTATCCTTCAAAATCCTGGACGGCCGTAAGATTTTGTGCAAAGTTTCTGGACGCACTTATAATAGTTTGCATATTCTTTAATTCCCTAATATTTACAATTTTCCGATTCCAAACAAGGCATGCTAAGCTGCTGTTGATCCAGTGGTGGCAACCAAAATGTCCGAAGATATTTCATGGTTCTGTCCGACGCACTTAGCGCATGGTCTGATATTGCGGGGACAATGACCCCAGGATTTTCTTCGAGACATATACCCTTATCTCTATGTCACCAAGTTTCGACATGCGATGAGCGTAATACTGTCTACTTATGGTCCTACATCTTGAATAATTATTTGATTCTCAGCTTAAGAGTTTAACATAAGAGAAGCCACTCAAAATCCGGGGGCACTGGACGGCTGTTTCGTCCTAGTATGGGACTACTCAGCAGTACGCACGCACGACCCGGCCAGAGATCGAAATCAGGAGCTTCATGTTTCAGCGCTCCTAGATTTTCAATGGCTCCCCGACTGATGTCAGTCCATGACGAACACTACTTTTAAATTAAAAATCCCCGTTCATCTCAAAAATACATCACCCTATAGTGCTCATCTTTGACTTGCTTCCAGATGGATGTCAGGAAGTTTTAGTGAAAAGCCGTGACTTGTGAGGTCAACCAGTCGGAAGTGACGTGGATGCTAACTGGAGATCTTGGGTGACAGTTGCGCTATGTCGTGAATTGACAGAAGTTGAGAATTGTGAACCGCTGGAAACCGGCCCAGTGGCTGAATCGTTAACGCGTTCGCCGTGAAACCTGAAGGCCTTGAGTTCGACTCCTAGCCGGATCGTGTGTGCGTACTGCTGAGGAGTCCCATACCAGGGCGAAACAGCTGTCCAGTGCTCCCAGATTTTCAATGGTTCCCTGAGGAATGTCAGTCCATGATGAGTACTACTTCTAAATTAAAAATCCCCGTTCATCCCAAAAATATATAAGAGAAGCCAGTTTACAGGCAACATCAAATTTATAATGGCAGAGAAATCTTCATTAGTTAGGCCCTCCCGAATGGTACAGAAGGTATGGCGTCAACGTTTATCATAACCTCAAAAGTTACTGCAAGTTATGAAAAGAACAGAAAAATATTGCTTCACAGTACATATAGATTGTTTATGAGCTACGGTCGTTTCCGCTCACCATTCTTTTTTTACGATAAAGTGGCGTCAAAATCGCAGTGTTTTCGACGTTTTGCGTTACATGTGACCGAGGTGCTTAGCCTGGCAGTATAGTTCTGTGCGTCGTCGTATAAACGTTTGTTTTAACATCAGTTCACATGTCTATGGTATCATTGGCCAACAAAAACCCACTTCATCAATTTCAAGTAGCAGTAAGTGTTGGCGCAACCACATTCCGTCAGACGGAGTCAGGTGGGGTGAATTACGGAAGAAGTTTGCCGGGTGGGGCTGTTCGCGAAGGTGTCACGTTTTGACTCATCAGGTGAGCTTGTCTTAGATTTAGCTGTTTGTCCAGACTTTCGCTGCCATTATAGCCATCGAAAAGCCTTAGACCAGTTGCTGTAGTTGAGTTTTCGTATATGGTAACATTTAAGATGTGCTAACTAGGCGAGTTTACTGCAGAACCTTTTGGAAAATTAGAAATGAATGGGGGCAAACCAGTTGCCGAAGTGCTTTAGTAACTCCTGACATCGCGTATGAAGTGGTATGTTCAGTAAGTTGATATTTTAGTCAAACTTACGCTTAAGATTTTCTCTTAAAGCTTAAGCTGTAAAGAGAAGAAAAAAGAATGTACGGGCAGGAATCAGAGATTGATATATAACACAAGACAAAGTGGGAAGAGAAATTCCTTACTTCATAAAGGGTAACCAGCCTTACCCCATTAACAGTACCCAACCGCAACAAGCAGAAATGAAAAATGTTCGCTGGGCTGAAACTTCATAAGTATCTAAGTCTAGGACTTACTCATTATGAAAGTGACCAGTAAAGTCCAACACTTACAGACCGATCAGTGTGCCTATTTGGCACATTCAAGCAAGTCTATTGCTTCTGGACGCTGGCGTTGGGAAAGTGAAGATATTTGGCTCCCAGTAGTAATACTAATCAAGATTATAAATCTCTGATGTGGAATGATATTGACATGCATAAACTGTACGGTTCTGGAATCATCAATGAAGTACGAGAAGTGAACAATTCGCACGTACATTCTCTCACAAACTTTTCATCATTACCTCAAGCAAAAGGTACGGACTGTCACAATGGAAGTATTGGCTTCAAGCTTTGTTTTTCTCCGGGCAGCACATGTAATGTTGAGATACAAACCTAGTTTTTTTTTGATGCGTATTCAATACTTCCACTTGTTCAACCTGTTAATTTTCCGCATACTTATTCTGCTGGGATGTTTCATTTTATGAACATGCAGCACTTATATCTTCTAGTGATAGTAGGTGGGACTTAGTTTACTTTCTTGAAGACATGTAGTTTGTGTAGAAACTTACTTATACCTGTGAAAATGGTGTATGCGTGTATATTCAGGAATGGTAATAATAATAACGACTCCTTAGAGTCGCAAAAGCTACGTGTACACTTAAATTTATGCACATAAAGATAGCTACTATGATTTTTTTACTCAAAGTTCGTACGAGCTTTTGGATTTGCAGTGTTTATTTGCAAGCGTATGGGGAAAACTGACTCTATATCAAGGTGATAGGTACCTTCCTAATGTGTACTTTACTGGCTACACAACCTGAGCTAATGGAATGGCAATCAAACTCCCCATTCAAAGATGCTTGAGTCCATTGGGGCCAACAGTACTTGAGATCGGTGATAGCCTTACTTTACATGTTTAGAGGTCTTAGTATGTTTTCATTAGCCCGAAACGTATACACAGTGACTAAACGAGTGATGGACCCATCATTCTCGAGGAGCTTATTAAGTGAGGAGTGAAAAACGGGTGTTGAACTCGCAGCTCGTAATTCCTCAGGAAATCCGTTCCAGATTTGAGAGAACTTATGGGGGAGGAAATTACCTCGTACATTGGTCTTGCAGCAATCAGTTCCACCTAATAGTTTGCGATTGCCTATATTGCAAGTAGATGTCACAACAATTTTAATTTTTAGGCCACATGAGTGCATTTATTTGCAAAGTATTTTGTGACAAAATGTAAGAGCCATTCTAAGTTGCTCTTTCCAGTGAGGTTCAAGTCCTAGCACGTTGCATTTTGAGGTGTGGTCAAGGCTGCAGTCAGCTTCTAGCGTTCTTAATGTAAGGTGACCTTTTCCTCTTCGGATTTTTATTTTATCGCCCATTCGAAAGCTACTTATGACAAACGAGCAATATTCTAGAAGTGGAGGGATGCATACTTTTTAGAGTAGGATCCTTAATTCAGTGTCATAAAAGTTACGAGTGCTGCACCCTAGGAGTCTGTGTGAATTAGTTTTGCTACACGCCACCTGGAATGTCTGGGTCCTAGCTCTGATAAAGGACTAGGTTTTGTTAACGGTTGTCGAGGTACTTCAAAATCAAGCAAAAGGTTGCTGTTGCCATTGCAGATCCACCCGCATTTGTTGATGCTGAACCACAGAAGAGTATCAGCACACCAAGGAGAAACCTCTTCTAATCTATGTCGAATAGGAGTCAGTGTCACCCAGCTCATGGCTATAACAACATTAAACGACCCTTGGGTCGTCGGCGCACAGAAAGGCATCACCTATGGAGAAGCATTCGCAACCACTGTTAATGTGGGTGATAAACAAGAGAGGCCCGAGGACTCTACCTTGCAGGACGCCGCTTGTGATGTATCCGGAGTAGACAGAACTGAGATGATTTTTGTTATTTGGGTAAGACCACTGAGAAGTGATTTTAGCCAGCTTAACAGAGGGTTTTTGATGCGTAATGTGTTTAACTTTTGAATAGTATGTCATGCACAACCATGTAAATAAATAAATAAGTGTTTTATCCTCACGCTAAAAAATTTCAACGTGAGAGAGGCCAGTTTACAGGCTTCATCACGTTGATACATCTCAAAATATCTACAAGACTTTAGCCCTGAGTGGTACAGACGGGATGTCATTAGACTTTATTAAAAACTGTCGAAGGTCCTCCTAGTTATGAAACGAACAAGGAAATATTACTTTACAGCGTACATAGAGTGCTAAAGTGTAGATAATAATAAATATTGTCTTCATTTAACGGGGTTAATATGAGGGATACCAGTTTACAAGCACCGTCAAATTCATAATTTTTGAAGGTCTACTAACTGGCATCTGGTATTAAATAACTTACATACGAAGTCATGAGACGGATACGGATTTCCATCTCCCATCTCACAGACAGGTTTCACTATCAATATCAAAAGCGCGCAGTGTTCAAAGTTTGCGTTATAACCATCCGACGTTGTTAGTCCGTTCGCATAGTTTGCTAATTGGTAATATAACAGTTTATTACTTACAATAATCTTCAGTTCTTAGCTAAGCTAACCACATCGAATGCCTTTGATGCATCAAAGTACAGTATGAGGACTACTTCGCGCGGCTAACGACTACTGGTAATGAAGTCGAAGAGGCCAAAATGACAAGCAACGCGTGATCTACTCTTCGGAAGGGCGTGCTGAAACTTTTTTATAAAATCTTCCACAAGCAGGCATTCAGACATGCTGTCTTTTACAACTTTTTCCATAATTCGCAAACGGGACTGGAGCTATGTCGATGGGTCTGTAGTTATTGACACTAGCCATTGCCTCCGGATTTGCAGTGTGAAATTATGAAGCTAGTTTTCCATCCAGTTGGATACATTCCATCTTCCATCTGAAGGGCGAACAACTTGAGTGGAATCAAGGGAAAGTTCTTCCCACCATTCCTTGAGGCTATTGAGTGAAGGCGTCTATTTTCACTCTTTTTGTTGGTCTCAAACCTTTTGAGGGCTTCAGCTATGTTTTTGAATTCTACAGCACATCTTTCAGAATTAAACGATGTTCCGTTTTAATCTGCCCCACTCTGAGACTGAGTCATACCCTCTTGAGAAGTGGACTTGTAGTTCCCATCTTTCAGGCGTCTCTAAGGCATTCTATCATGATAAAAGAGAAAAATTGCCGAGAGAGTCTTCCTACGGATACCACCAATGTAAGCAAAGGACAGGAAGGGTCCTAAGGCCCAGTTATGGGGAACCATATTCGAGCTTGTCGCTTCTACGTAAATGGCTTAAGAGGCTTTGAGCTTAAAGAAGCTGGTGCTGAAACATGGTATTGAGCTATCGATTAACAGCGGATCAGTTTCCCACTAACCGCAGCTTGTTGATGAGGCTGTTTTTATTGGCGTGGACACAGAACTACGAAAACTCGAGGCCTGTAAATTATACTTCTCTATCAAAATCAGTAAAGTTAGTTTAACTATCCACCGCGATAATTAGGCTGGTGATTTATAAGTATCCGCTCTATAACAATCCTTTGGGGTAAAGAGAAGCTAGTGGGTATCAGGTAGCTTCGTCATCTATCTTGGAGTAGCGAGTTTATTACTTTTGATAGTAGGAAAAAATAATTCAGTAGGTTGGTTTTCGCTGGCCTTTAGAAGCTTGTCCTTGTGCTACCTTGGCTGTAGCAGAGGCCAGTTTGTACCTGTTAAATACCAATGAATAAGGGACCAGAGAAGGGCACAATAGCGTAGTCAGACGGAATAGTATACCTGCAAGGTCGTGTCAGAATGCGTTCCAACTAGCTGACTAGAGAGTCGATTACGAGCTGGGCAACTTACACGACAGTATGCCAGATGGTGTTGATGCTTGACCATGTGGCTTCAGCTTGGCGGGTCCGATTAAACTATGAAGGTTAATAGTGAGTCTCCTCAAACCCCAGGCTGTTGATTCTGGAGAAGTATGTGGTGCTATAAGTCTTTGAGAATACGCGTAAGGAGGCTTACCCCAGACGAATTTTTTTCACTTACAGGGATTCAAGCAAGCGTGGAGGTTTAATGTATCTTACCGTTCGATACATCACACGGAACACTCTCCACAATAGCTTGTCTGAGTTTTCTGAATGGTTATAATGGCAGCGGAAATTTGAGTAAACAACTACATCTAAAGGATCGTTATACCCAGTGACTATTAAGGGAACGTTCACCAAAATGCTGTAAAACACACTGTTGCAGAACTTTTTATGTGAACTCATCTAATGGAGGTCAGTTAATGGCCGGTATATCCGGTATGATAGTACTGCGTGCTTCAGTGTGAAATTTATGGTTTTACATACGCGTAGAATCCACCACCACTTGACTAAAGTCCTTCTGGTGTTTTATTTTTAAACCACAACAACTTTTCTGTTGTTATACGTCTATATTTCCGTGAACGATGGCACTTATACGGTGGGAAATACCTGAACTTAGACATTTACCTGCGTTACACGGTTATATGGATACTTATTGATCCCTGTCATTGGCTGATGAACCTGTTAAAATAGTCTGTACCATTAAAAAAGACGTTTCTCTGAGGAAACGCCAATTAAGGTAGACGGCCGAAACTTGTCGATAACTTGTAACGCAAACACTGAATATTGCGTGACCTTGATCGTATATATCAACGCGCTCTACGGATCTGACGTCACCTGTTTCTTACGTCACGTGTTCAAAACATTATTGGTAACACCGATCATGTCCACTTCCTTTCTGTTTCAGGGTGCAACACAGTGAAATAGTTAGGAGAGGTGGAAAAGCGAATACGTACGCTTAATATCAACGAGGACGTATAAGAACTTTGTCTGGATCGAGAGTTGTGTAAACCCGCTAAGTCTAAGCTGTGACCTCAATAAAAACGATGCTGCGTAATTCCTGTTCTTCTTCTGCCTGACTGTGCCTGCTGTAAGTCCGCGTGTCTGCAACGCTTAAGGGTCATTACATTTCTTGTCGTATTGTTAACCTCTTTTGTGCATTGTTCGATAATCACGCACTGTAACAGGTTGAGTTTTGCGAAGGTTCAGCAACTGTCCACAGGTTTTATCTGGAATTATCGTCTGACTCATCACACTACCGTATAACCGAGTAACCCACCCTCGGCTTTTCTATCACGTCGTATTTCGGGTCCAATCTTATACGTATGTAAGAACTTCAGTACAGTGACCATAGTTTTTAGAACCGTTTAGTTGAAGGAATTCTATTGGACCTGAAGGATACAAAGATAAGTCCAAAAAGGTTTTATTCTTCATTGTGTCGACTAAATTTGTTGACTTCTGTGCACCTCATCTCCATTCATTGGCAGATATTAACAGTTGAACAAAGTGTATGTTGGATTTACTTAGCTACTCGATTGGTATAAAAATGACATACTTTCACCGCAGAGTACTGTGAAAGATATTAATAACAACCCTTCTAAATATGTCCCACTTGCGTGTTTTGGGGATAAAAGTACTAATATTAATGCTAGCCCTTAGAACTCACATGAATGTGAAGGTTTAATCCGGATCGTAGCAGAGGAAGTCTCAAAAAGAATTGTATCATCTTATAATGCTGTAGTGTATAATCTTCCCGACCATATCCCAGCATATCACTTATGTCTATGACTTATGTCTACAAGCATGCAGTATTCCATTGGTCCAGTATCATGTCAGGTTAAGGAAGATATCAAACGACAGCACTTGCCCACTTCTTTTCAAGTTTAACTGCGTCAGGCATGCTAAACTCTTCATAGAATCTGGCAAGTCTATTAGTGCTCATACCTCCTATAGAAGTGCTAAAATCACTGAAGATTTAACACCGTGCCAACGTCGAAGTCGCAGGTTTCATTTAGAACACCCGCTTGATGACAGGGAAAGTAGGCCTGCTACTCATCTCACGAGTGAGCAAGTAGACCAAAATGTAGGCGTAAGTCCGGTTGACTCATCCACGACCTCAACTTTTTGTCATCCCACAAGGGTAAACAGTCAGGTGACGTTAGGCTTAGTTGATCTAGGTCTATCGAGTTCAAATGTTATCTCCCCGAAGAAACATCGTAGTGGTGACATAAATAAGGCCACCATGAACGAAAAGTTCAATAATCCAGCCCTATCCGCTGAGGGCCCTACCCACAACTGCCTCTCCATTGAGACCCACTCAAGCAATAGCGAACATATGAACTCACATAAGGATATTATTGCCTCATAAACCAATATTTTGTCTTTTACACAACCCAAGTTGAAATCAGGAGATCAACCGAAAGTGTCCCCACGTCATGCTTTCTCTAAGTCTAGGACGGCCGATATTCCAACTGCAAGCACATCAGCGCGTCCCTGGTGCAATGTGTACACGAGCTTCAACAAGCCAAAGTTATTTGGTAAATATAAACCACCACCGACAATAACTGACCACATTTCTCACAACTGTGACTAACTTGCCCCCCAGCTACAGCCAGACAGTAAAGCCACTCTTTTGTGAAGTAAACCATCTTATCATAGAGACAATAGGCAGTTTCAGGCCAAGAATCGTCACATAAGACCATTTGACTCTAAGTCCTTTGCAAAGAGCAACAATGATCGTTTAGTCGTTGGACAACCTCCGTCTGAACCTAACTTCAGTGATCATTATGACGATACCAGTGTGTTTGCTAAAGCAGCATCAACACCTCCAAAAACGCAGAATCGAAAACTGTTTACAAGGAAAACATTATTCGGTCTGTGAACTAAGCTATCGCCAAACACCTGCTCTGAATCCCCTTATGGTAGGCAAAAGTAGCCAGTATACTCAATTCACCACTGAATGTAACCACAATAACTATGTGACACATATTCTTGAACCCATTAAAAGCTTGCAGACATAGCAACAGAATTTTTGGCGACTTCAAGAGTTGGTGGCACCTTTAATACGCCAGATGATCCAGTTAGTCTCCAGCTACGTGTTGTACGAGACCACAAAAAGTCACTGGGAACCGAACGGTATCATGCCTTCTTCGCATTCGCCAGGTTGACATCTACACCGAGCACTGGTAGTAAAAATAGAGACGCCCTGATCCTTGACCCTAGTGTATGTGTTAGAAAAGTGCCACATGACCACGAATTATCCGAGCAGCTCAGTCTCTCTTTCTCAATCATCCGATCTGCTTAAGGTTGATGTTGAATCGACCAATGTGTCTAACGCAACCGTCTCCATATTGAACTTTCCCATACCACTTCCTTTTAATGTTGGCGCAAATCATCCACCCTATACCTCACAACTTGTCTGTGGCCGGTACTCTATGCCTCCTAACGACAGTCAGCTGTTCTTCCAGGATATTTGTAGTTGCTGTCATCTGTTACGGGGTTCATTTTCTGTGTACCTTATAAACGCCCGGTCAATCTGCAATGAGGTGTCTAGTTTGGCCTTACTTGCGTTGTTATTCTCCCTTTCAATCATTATGATAATTGAGGCATGGTGCACCCCAAATATTTCTGGCTCGAGCATTTGCCTTGACAACTACACACTTTTTCGTGGCGATAGGACATGTGGCCGTGGGGGTGGTTGTCTCATGTATGTCAGTTCATCTATAAATTCCATGCAGTGCGACATCGCGAGCTAAGAATTGTAAGAGATTCTGTCTGGGCTATTTCGAAGCCCGCTAGCTGCCTATTCTTCCTTTACAGGTGAGTGTATCGTCCTCCTTATTCTAATTCCGAGTATGACAACCCGTTGTCAGAAGCCCTTAGGTTTATTGCCTCCATGCTATTTTCAGGAAAGATATATGCGGAGACTAACATGCCAGAAATCTCTTGATGCCCTACAAAGGCTCCCAGACAATAAGAATCTTTCGTCCACTGTCTTGAGTCTGACGGGTGGCTTCAATATGTTCGAAGTCCTACTAGACTACATAATGTTTTGGACTTAATTTTCGCTAACAATCTCATTCCTTCTATTGTACATATCGGCCACCGATTCCCAGGAAGTGACCATAACATTGTAGTTTTTGGCTTAAATTGTGAGTCCACTGTTAACCCTAAAAGACGGCTAATACAGTACAGAAACTACCGTGACATTGACTGGAAGGACTTTCAGTTTCCACTAAGGTGTTTAGATTGGGAAGATTACTTTACCAGTACGTCTATGGAAGCACCGATAAGCGTTTTTTGTCTTAACTTATTCAATAATCGTGGTTATTTTGCATCAGAAAAGAACATTAAGTCTATGATCCCGAAAACGCTGTTTGTTCCAACTCCCCTTCGAAGTCGACTTTGGAAACATGCTACCCGTTTTCATAGGCGACATGACTTTTCTTCACTAGTCACGATGTCTAACATTTGTGCTTATGCTGATGCTCTACGCGTACATGAAGCCGTCGGACAGGGACGTCAAGCTCTATCTTCTGGCAATGAGGAATCTCTAACAAAGATTCTCAAGTCCAGACTGAAACCATCTAAATCCAAAACGACCAGATGCAATGTTAGTAACGGTCAGATGCACGATGACCGTAAGCAAATTGTGGAGATTTTCAGTAACCACTTTGCTGCCTCGGTAACAATGAGAGTAATGAATTTCGGTTAGGATAGTCAGCAGCACCTTCTTCTAAGGTCCAAAGCATAAGGTTTACAGTACAAAATATTTCTGCGGCGATTAACACTCTAAAACTTCGTTTTACTGATGGTCCAGATGGGTTACCTGCTGTTGTCATTAAAAACGGAGGTGAAGACATACCTCTGTTGCTTCTGAAGTTATTTTCTGCGTCACTCAATAGTTCATGTTACCCCTCCATCTGGAAAACTACCTATGTCATCCCCACTCATAAATCTGGACCAACTGCACATTTGGATAATTACCGTCCGATTAATCTCACGTCAGTGGTTTCCAGAGTCATGGAGAAAATTATAAAGAATAGTGTAGTGGATTACCTACTCGATAACAACTTATTATCGACTTCGCAGCATGGGTTCCTAAAAACCAGATCCTGTGACACCTGCATGCTAGATTATCTTGAATACATCACACGAAGGCGTGACCGGGGCTTTTTTGTTGCTGTACTGTTTTCGACTTCAAGAAAGCTTTTGATAAAGTGTCCCACCAGAGACTGCTCATGAAGCTCAGGTCATTTGGTGTGGAAAGCCCCTTACATAACTGGTTTGCATCACTCCTTCATGAATGCTCTCAGATGGTTAAATTAAACGATTGCCTTCCCTGCCCTCTACCAATTACAAGTGGTGTGGTACGAAAAAGTGTTCTTCGTCCACTTCTCTTTCTCATGTATAATAGTGACATATGTAAGGTGATTAGACATGGAAACCATATCTTTATGCTGACGGCCCGAAGATTGTTTACAGTTTCCAGTGTGGTGCAATTACTGAAGGTCTGTCAGCAGCTCAAGCAGATTCAAATAATCTACTTGAGTGGAGTCAGAAGTGGCAACTTGGATTCAACCATAAAAAATATGGAATTCTATACCTCGGAAAGTATTATCCTATCAGCAAGCTATCCGTAGGAGATCATGAAATTCAAGTACTCAATAAGGTTTGCGACCTGGGCGTCCAATATTCTGGTAACCTTAACTTCAGTGAGCATGTCACAGCTATCGCCTCTAAAGCCAGAAGATTACCAGGTTTCCTTCTTAAGAGCTTCTATACAAAAGGGGCCAAACTTGCCCTTTTTAAGTTGTGTTAGATCGATATTGGAATATGGCTCATTCTGTTTTTCTAACATGGACAAAACTGACAGATCACAACTTGAATACGTCCAAAGAAGTTTCACCAGATGATTATTGGGTTACGCTGGCAATGTAGACTACATGGATAGGTGCACTATACTGTCCACTGAACCGCTATGGAAACGGCGCCTAAGAAACAACTTAGTTCTCCTATACAAAACTTTGCATGGTCCGTCAGACTGTCCGTCCCCACCCGCTTGAAGATATGTGCAGCAGTGTGACCTTAGAAATCATACACTGACGTTGTCAAAGATGCAATAAACAGGTCAGATGTAAATTCTTTACTACGTATTACAGCTTGATCTGGAATAGGCTCTCCACAGCTGTACGCAGCAGCACCTCTGTGTCGCAGTTTAAGTGCCTTATCAACTTGCCTTTGGGTTCAAATGATATCTACAGTCTGTTCGTAGGCAGGCGCCTTTCAGAAGAGGTACTCAGAGATGGCCCTGTGGGACCCTAGTGTCTCCAAGGTAGTGAAATTGATAGTAACTTAAGAATAGATATAGGTGGAGTCTCTCTCTATGGCCTATTCAATGAATTGAATAGCTCTAAATTTGGAACGATGAGAACAGTGTGAATCAGGCAGTTTCCCCTCCGTTGTATAGGCGGTACCATCGAAGCGGGTAAACAGCATACTCGCCCGACTTAAAACGACGTCGAAATCCACCTATTTGTACTGCCAGAAAGTCTGTCCTCAGAATCCCCCGCAAACGTCTATTCATCATATTGTCTTATTTCCCATGCACTAAGACTCCCATTAATTCACTTCTTTATGCTCAGACTTACTTAGTATTCAGAGGCCTCTGCATACGCCCGCATGCATGACAACTACGTATTCCTTGTCTTTTACATTCTCAATTAGACATGTCGACTGATATGCTCCACCGTCCAGACAAATAGTAGCAGTGCTATACTTTGTGTTTATAGTGCATAAAAGTCAGACTACTATCTCGCCATAGTTTATTACAGAAAAGAAAGACAATTGTCGTGCAACGACTTTTAAATCTACATCTGATCTCTCTTTCTTTGGTTACTCTTTCCATATCTTGTTTCTCGTTGACTTAAGTAGGCAATAAATTGTTCCATACCCATGTTTCTTTTTCTTTCTCGTAGGAAGTTTCACAATGGAACCGCTGCATACTCATTAATTTGACGGTTCACCTCAAATTTATGGCTCCAATTGGGATTGCTCCTAGAAATGTTGGTATTACATGCTGTTTGTATCCAAACATGCAGACTCTTCGACTAGTAGCACCTGTAACGTCGCACACTTCCCCAAAATTAATAGCCTAGGGTTTGACGACTTTCGACATTGATGCTGACCTTGATAGTTTAACTGGACTCGCTAAGCTGAAGGCACCCGGTCAAGCATCCTCGCCATTTGGCACGCTGTCGTGTTACGTTGCACTGCTCGTATTCGACTCTCTAGCCAGTTAGTTGGAACGCATCGGTATTTTGGCACAACCATCCAAATATACTATTCCATCCGACTACGCTATCGTGTTCTTCCTTGGTCTCGTATTCGTGGGTATATAACAAGTTCGAATAATTAGTGATTGGTCTTTGCGTCTGTCAAGTTCGCACCAGGACAAATCCTAAATTGGTGAGCCCGACGTGATCACATATCCCGACCAATAACAAATATTGAATTGGTGAGCCTGTTCCATTTTATATTTGTTTATTGTTTTCATTTCGATAACATTTATATATCCATTTACTACACTTTCTCATGTCCGACCACACTCCCAAGCTTATTCGTATTAAGCCGACTACGAACACGATCCAACTCGTGCCATATTGGCCAGACAATGCAGAAACATGGTTTCTGTATGCCGAGGCAGATTTTCGAGAACAGGGTGTCTCAGATCCTCATTCTCGATTTCTTGCTGTCATACGTTCACTACCGCGAGAATTAAACAGGTATGTTACAGCACACATGTTTAATCCTGAAGTAAGTGACCCTTATGCACTTCTTAAGGCCGCACTCTTGAAGAAAAGCGATCTCACAGATCGCCAGCGTCTAGACGAATTGCTTCGTAACATCGAGCTAGGCAGCAACTCAGCTACTGAAGTCCTCGCACGCATGCGAGAAGTAATCGGCGCACGAACATTCGACGATGGTCTCTTCCGAGAACTATTTCTCTCGAAACTACCACAACCGGTGCAAACCGTGTTGGTGACACTGCAGTCAGTCCCACTCGATGACCTGGCAGCCTCAGCAGATAAAATACTGGAGATTTCTAGCAGACCCGTCTCCAACGTATATTCTGTCTGCGACAAACCAGAGAGCCAGGATTCAGAGGTGACCAAGCTGTGCAACTCTGTAAACGGTTGCTACGATCTCGAAGTCCTAGCTCACGTAGCACTTCACAGAAACGCACCTTGGCGCATCGCAGCAAGTCGCGTGGTAGCCCCAAAACTAAACCTAACAGGGTGGAAAACCCTGAATGGTGCTGGTTTCATAACACTTACGGAGACGAAGCCAGAAAATGTCGGAAACCATGCCGTTTTAAGAAGGACACAAACTCGGGAAACGGTCACGCCGGCACGTGCTCACGGCAACCGTAGCCGGCGGAAACAGCCGTTTGCTCTACGTCACCGACATTAAAACGAAAGTCCGCTACCTCGTCGACACCGGCGCAGAAGTTAGCGTTCTTCCAGCAACGACAAAGGAGCGTCATCACGACCCATCCTTCAATCTTCAAGCAGCCAACGGCAAGGCAATCGCGACATTCGGGAGACAGTATGCCTACCTCAACTTAGGTTTACGTAAACCTATCCACTGGATCTTCCTCCTTGCTGACGTCTCTATGCCCATCATTGGCATAGATTTGCTAAACCATTACGATCTACTCGTAGATGCTCGCCGTCGACGACTGATAGATAACAACACAAAGTTATCTATTGGCGGCACCACCTATGTAGGTCCGAGTTTAGCCATCGTTAGAACCAAACAATCAGGCGACGCGTCCTACCAAGCAGTTTTGGAGAAATATCCAGAGTTGCAGCAACCGAAGCACACTCTTCCGTGCATAACCAGCAATGTTATGCATCACGTCACAACCACAGGTCCACCTGTGGCATCCAAAGCGCGCCGTTTAGCCCCCGATAAGCTCAAAACGGCGAAGAGTGAATTCGACCACATGCTCGAACTGGGCATTATCAGACCGTCAAACAGTCCTTGGGCATCGCCATTGCACATGGTTCCCAAAAAGGATAGCAACGACTGGCGTCCAACCGGTGATTACCGAAGGCTTAACGCCAAAACAACTCCGGACTGCTACCCGATACCTCAATACAAACCCTCGTACACTTTGCCTTTTTTTATATCAATTTTTATTACCATGTAATGAAACTTTAAAAAAACGGTGAAGATAAGCGTAAATTTTTATTTTTCGATATGTTTATACATAAATAATTCTCATTTTTACGAAACGTTTTCGTGGTATTAAAGACTTTTATTTATATTCCAGGTGCAACGAGCACTGGACGGAACGTCAAAAGGAACTGATGACCGCGACCGACGTCCAATTCATTTATTGTATTTTATTATTTAATTGCCACGACACCCTAGAATAAGTTCAGACAACCAGGGGCCACTTCACGCAGTGAGCCCATCGGAAGAGTTTTACCAGTGGAGAAACCACTGGGTTTTTACTTCCGGCTGGTATCGTCTTAGGGTCCTCACGAACCCACTAGGGGGGGAGTGATCTGTAGCGTCACACACTTCCCCAAAATCAATAGCCTAGGGTTTGACGACTTTCGACATTGATGCTGACCTTGATAGTTTAACTGGACTCGCTAAGCTGAAGGCACCCGGTCAAGCATCCTCGCCATTTGGCACGCTGTCGTGTTACGTTGCATTGCTCGTATTCGACTCTCTAGCCAGTTAGTTGGAACGCATCGGTATTTTGGCACAACCATCCAAATATACTATTCCATCCGACTACGCTATCGTGTTCTTCCTTGGTCTCGTATTCGTGGGTATATAACAAGTCCGAATAATTAGTGATTGGTCTTTGCGTCTGTCAAGTTCGCAGCGGGACAAATTCTAAACACCCACTCACCTCAAAGAGAAAAGAACCGAAACTGACCTCATAAGAAGCGCCAACCTTGAAGCATATTAAATTGTCTGATGATGAGACCTTACGCTTCGTGGGCTGCAAAATGAGAACAGTTTCTGGACAGAGTCATAACTTTAGCTCAATTTATCCCTGTGAATTTATTTCCAATGGCACTGAACCAAACAATCATCACATGATTCATGATACCCATGTGGCACTGGTTCCAAGCTTTTTCATAGGTCCATACCATGATTTGAATCTAGTTTTACGCGCTGTCTACAAACAGCAATAACTTATTGACTGTTCGCACCTTTTTAAGCCTTACTATTGTTCGGCGTTTGATATCCTATGTACGTTTACTGAATATGCCACTCATTAATTGAGGTGTAGAGACCTAATCACGGGTGTCTGCTTAAAGCTCATACTGGGTGACGAAGCCCGTGTTATATAGCGAAAGGGTTAGTATCTAATATTTTTAGCCAGCAATAGTGGAATAACTGCATCCTGGCAGACTATGTATAATGTATCAGTGTGTCCTTTCTTACTTTTCTCAGACACAAAAACAACAATAACTCTCAGATGTTGCCTGTACAAATGGCATGTGTTCATATAATTTATTGTTGGAAATATTATTATCATTACTACTATTATTACTACTTTGTCTTGCATGAATCCATCTAACAGAAGTCGATTAACAGCCAATGTATCTCCTAGTCAATGCTGCATATTTTAATGTGAAATCTATGAAGTTTTACACGTGTAATATTCACCACTATTGAATGACGATTCTTCCAGTCCTCAATTCCTTGCACCACAACAAATATTTTCAGTATTATCATCCTGAATTGCTGGGAAAGATAACACTTGAAGAGTGATAAATGCCAAAACTTAGATATTCACCAGGATAACATAGTTATATGCATACTTACTTGTTCCCGAAATCATTAAAGTACGTTATTATTGGTCAATCAAGCTATGAACAAAAGAATCTTTGTTAAAATCGACGTTTATCCGACCAAAAACTGGGTTTTTCAGATGGGTAAGTCATGTCGAATGCTCATAACGCAAGCACTGAATACTGCGCCGTTTGATGCCACCATAGTGGGAAAAAAAGAATTGTGAGTAGGAATGATCTAAACTCAGAACGATGTGTATGTACTGCAAAGTGATATTTTCCTGCTATTTTCACAAATTTTAGACACTCGATATCCTCCTTCTGTACCATTCGAGACTCCCCAAACCTTTCAGGTTTTTCTACAATTACCAGTTTGATGATACCTGTAAACCGGCCTCTCTCATGTTAAATTCATAACCTGGGAATAAAAATATTTTTTATTATCTCAGCATTCAGTAGGAACAGTTACTCGTTCATCTTACTCAGTGTTCTGCTTGGGTATTCCTTGGAGACCTAAATGGCTATTAATTCATGTGTTTCCCTAGACGCCTCAGGATGATGTGCACTTAAACGTCACGATTCAAGGGAGTAGGTCAACCACTTGACGAATGACCTTGTAGGTGGTTATCAGGTTACATCTTTCCCTTCGATAGCTCAGTGTGAATCAGCTGAGTCGCCCAAGGCGTTGAGCGTATGTTTTGTTTGTTGGTCTAGTGACTGACCTTGTCACCCTTCTCCCTACCTTCGCGAGGGTACCCTCATCTCTCGCTAATGGGGGACGCTATCGTGTTAGGTATCTCTGAATGTGGTCTAACACGGGTCTCGAATATCATGAAAAACTAAGCCACCTTCTTAGAAACTACATGATGATAGCGTTCGACTTTACTGACCTCCCCTCATAGTTGACACAAACATCCGGCGTGTCGGAGAAGTCTAGTCCTGGACTTTCCTCTGTGGATACCCTTCTGGCTTCATACTTGTTGTGGCTACTTTTCATAGCCTCCAGTGTGCGAATAAACATCACCGTGCATTTCTCTAGGCGGAAGCCTATACCGCCTCCAGCTGGCCAGGACTCCAGACACAGCACACCGTCTTGGAGTTTCCAAGGATTCTCTTCCCTACCTGTTGTTGACATTGGTAAATGGGGGGATAGACGGGAAGATTCCAGAGGGGAGGTGTTCTACGAATAGTAAAAGTAGGAGAGACCTGAGGATGGCTCCTTGAGAGACTCCTGTTCTTGCACCCTTTCAGGCTGATGGAACTTCGTTTACTTTAGTACATGACTCTCTATCCCCTCGATATCCTGCAAGCCATGCTAACAGCAGTTCAGTGATACCCGATTTTGCAAGTTTAGCAGGTGTGGCATAGCATAGGACGCTACCAAAAGCCTAGGGCAATTCCAGAAAGATGTTGTTAACTGGTTCCTTGTCGTATCATCTGATAGTGCAGTCATTTCGGGCAGTTATCAAGTTTGTGACGCATAACCGTCTGGTTCTGGGACCGTGTTGGGTGGGATGGACGACGTTGCTTCCGTTTGGATGATACCAAATAACCCCAGTAACTAGGCTCTCCAGTACCATAGACGACATGGGAGGCAAGACTTTTGGTGTATAATTGCACAGATTTTTTCGGTCCGCTCCCTTGAAGATTGGTGGATGGACAGCATGCTACCATTCTTTTAGGAGTTTACATACTCCAAAGAGTCCATGAACAGACTACGTATGGCTGCACCTGAAAGTTTCGCATACACTTGGTTTGACACAATCTTTACGTTCAGCAGCTTTGTATCGCACTGCTGAAACTTCGTTACAATACTGGAAGTTGGTGGTGGATGCACCACTGTCACGAGGTGCTCATCTAATCGTCTACTCAACAGTCTCGCTGTCACTGCCGTTCAGCGGTTCTCCACTTGGTCCAGTGATCAGATTCAAACTCTTATTCACCGGTCTTCGTTAAGACATAAAGAGATACAGGCGTTTTCAGTTGCGGCCTAGCCATTTGCTCAGGTTGTTCTGGATTTTGTGCCTGTCAATATGAACAGTCGTGTTACGTAGTTTGCGTAGCTCCTTGTAGCTAAGAGAGTCTGATTCTTCGTATGGCGTGCGCCACCATTAACATGCCCTCTTTTTTTGGGTTGCGGGAGTAACCCTAGACTGTTTCTGAGGTGGCCATCTGGTCAATTTTAGAATACTTTCCGACTGCGCTCCAGATTATATTTTCAGCACGTATCCAGTGTTCGTCTATCGACAGGCGGTGCTATTCCAGTGGCCATGAAGGCAATAGTAGTTCAGTAATCCTTAGCTAGCAGTTCGCCTTTCGGTAAAGGTTCAATAATCGTTAGTTTCTTCCCAATCATTGAGGAAAATCCCACTAATGCGTGATAGCTTTTGTCCAAGAGTGATTCAACGTCTTTCCTCCACCAAAAGATAGTCATCTGTCAGAGCGTATTCAAGTTGTGATCCCTTCCCATGCTTTCTTTACGTTTTTCTCTATTAGTACTGCTGCCATAAATGTTTCGAAGTTCCTGTTCAAAAGGCTTATGTCTACAGCCAACTTCACATCCCGGGTTAGGTGCTGTTGTGTTGTATTCTTCAGTGAGGACTGCTTGGTTAGCAAACTCAGTAATCTGATGTGCATGTCATCAATCCGTTAAGATTAGGAAAAGTTCGGGCCCCCTAAATTTACCTGCACTTTGTAAGGCTGGTACACCAAAGCAACCTATTGCCCAATAATTCGAATATCTTGCTGGTGCAAAATTTGCAATCGAGAAATGGAGGGGTTATTCTTAGAAACATAAGGGCCTTGCACACAGAGCCAGAAATCGCCCTTCTTTTTCGCCGGTCAGCACAACACCTTTGACTGACTACCAGTTTCTTAGGTAGAAGCGTATGGTGGTTTGTTCTGTCCCATTTTTCTCTGACTCTATGTCCTCAACAAACATCTTTGCAGTGCCCGGCTGTTCATGCTGTTAGATATCCTCCATTGATTGTAATTCAACACTAACTCACGTAGGCTTGTGAGTGCCTAACACTTTCAATGATGATAATAGTAACTGCTTGTGAAAGACGAATTAAGGGGACAGGTGCCTTTACAGACAATATATGAATGTTATTGTTAGCATTGGGGCTGGGAAAATGTAAAGTATAGGTCGTCACATCACTGGTAGTTTCCTAGAGAATGCGACTGTTTGGATATTATTGATCACAAATTCTAGACAAAAAGAATTTAACCATGAGAAAAAAAAAGAAAAGTGATAAGACCACCATCTCTTAGTATGAACAACAGCCTAGTAGTAGTAGTTAACCCTCAACTCCTTTCAGTTAGTATAAGTCACATGATCAGTAAGAGTACACTGAATATCAGACATTGAGCGTGAGTATGTAAATATTGAGTAACTTTGTGTTGACCATATATGGCATACGAACAGAGTTTTAAATACTGGCATGGCCGGGTAAGCACTGAGGACCGGAACCGCATTTGTGTTGTCATGCCATATGTAGCAGTTGTTTGGGTCTGTGTTATTGAAAACAGAGTACCCTGAATAAATTAAGCTAAGGGTGCAACTTAATCCAGTAACTGTGGTCATAATATGGCGGACGGCATATAAGATTTTTTCGTCGAACACTTCATCGAACCACCATAGCTACAGGACTTTACGCAACTTATGTAATATAAGAATTCGCAATGACAGGTATGCATACCAAAGCGACCTGGCTAAGCAGTTAAGTTGCAATCCGAAAAGTCTGTAACGGTTCACGCCACGACGCAAACTCAAGAATAAAGGTTTAAACCTGATCACAGGGCCGGCCGGAGAACTTCTGAACAGTGGTGAGATACTGGAACTGTTGAGCAGTCGATCTGACGAACAACTCAACCCAGTAATATATCCATTACCAACATCTAGCAATGTAACGAAGTCCCAGGACTGCGATAAAAAGCTGGTGAACGCAAAGATTTCGGCAAACCAAGTGTTTGCGAAACTTTCAACACTGAGAATAGGGAAATCTCCAGGCTGTGACAAAATAAAACCGGCTGTCATACGCAACTGTGCCGAAGTACCAAACATACCCATGTGCAACCCGTTCACGCACTCGGTAGAAATAAGTCAACTCCCCAAAGAATGGAAACGCACTAGCCTTCCATCAATCTTTAAGGGAAGAGACTGAAAGAACCCATGCAACTACAGACCAATGGCACTGCCCCCATACTTTCCAAGGTACTGGAAAGCCTGGTTGCAGATGTTGTTTGGGGCTACCTTAACAAAAACAACGCCGTCTATGTAACGGAAAATTCATCTGAAAATCCCTCCTGATCACCCTATTAGATTGCATTGACATTTATTTTAATACTTTCACCCTCGTTATGGATGGTGTAACTTTGACCCTAGCCGGTGTAATGTTATTTGGTTGTTTGACTGTCTTGTTTGACCTTTTACTCAGTATTTACCTTTGTACAATTGACACTTATCATAAATGTTTCACTTTCTATTGTGTGACGCTGGACTGTTGGCAAGGTGATGTTGTTTTACTGTGCCTGACATTTTGTTTTCGTCCAATTTACGGTTGTACTGTGATTTGACTGTTTGTCTTTTGGCTGCTTATTGGCAACGTTTATTTGTTGATTTGATTCTGGTAGGCAGAGTTTTGATCCCTTCTGCCGGGACTATTCTTATTGACCGCCAGGTATTTAACAGTTGTATTTGTTTAACTAGTTTTCACCGTATAGTACGTATTTGCACTCGAGAACGTTTTGGACTGTATAGTTACCCAACGGCACTGTTGAGGTATTTTGTAATTTTGATATAACTTATTGTTGCTTTGATAATGCCACAGATTTTGTTACGAATCCATCACTGGACTACTACAAACCGTGTTTTGATATTTCGATCCAACCTTTGAATATGCATCACTCGCGGAAGTCCGGAAACTATAAAGTGGAAGGCAGGAACCAGTCATATTCACGCCAGTTGGCACCGCCTAGTTATTTCCCGCGTTCAGGACAAGATTACTGGATTCTGGCCGCTATAGTCCATCCCAGCCAGCACGGCTTCAGAACCAGGCGGTCATGTGCCACAAACTTGATGACTATGTCTATGTCTCCCCATGCGGCTCAGACCAACAGTCAGTGACACCATCGACTAGTACCATGTCTTGGTCTGACCATCCTGAACCCTCCTCCAACTTAATCCAACTTCCCGTACTATAGCACATCGAGTTAAGCAGTGGCTGGGAATATGTAGTACGTGCCCAGGCCATCTCAGATAATAAAGGTTCGCAACCACAGCCCATTCGGGCTGATGCAACTTCCCGATTTACTGCAGTGGTCGACACATCCAACCCTGTCACTCTCTATTCTTAAACTTGGAGTAATTGCAGACCCACCTTTAAGCGTCATCTTGATCGATGCGAAATGCATGCCAAATATACTCACTCAGATTTCTGATCAACGTGTTCAGAAGAGCCTGGATTCTGTCAGCGTCTTCACCTTGCAGGATATTGTCGTCTGCATACTCTAAGTCAAGCATATGAGCTCCAGGCAGTAGATCAATCCATGTGAGGTCAAACGTACCTAAGGTTATGTCTATTGGTATCTTTAAAACGAGAGTACCGGTAAAGGAAATTACTGTACGGGTACCTTTATGCCTTACTTACCTCGTCTTCTATCTTAAAAATAAAATATGCAAGCAAACGGTAGGAGTAGCCATGGGATTCTAAATATCCCCAATCGTAGCACTTACATTTACAGACACTTGAGAATGAAATACCTTAGAGACACTTAACCATACTACCAAGGTATATATGGGAAAAACGTGCACGACGTATTTACAGTTTTGAAATCAGAACATGTCAACACGTTTCTAATTCACATAAATTAATAGTTGACGCAATTCAATCTACACACAGTAAATGGAAAGCTATGAAGGAAACTTCCTAGGTTTAAATCGCAAGACCTGACAAAGACAAGACGGTGGCTTAGATGCTAGCATTTACAAAGAAGACTTCAAACTCTAATCACCACTAAGACTTTTGGTCATCTCATCCTATGTCAGTTAAAGGAAGTGGGCCAAATGCCTAAGTAACAGAGTATGAAGGCTGATTATGTCAAGAAATGAGGCACACAAGTGATGCATTATTACTCAACAACTACCATAGGTGAGTTGGTTTGGAAGCATATCAGTATTATTTAAAAAATGCCACAAATAATACAATTACAAATACAAACTAAGATAATGCTGAAATTATATGGAGGGGTTTTAAAACCTCCATGGTTGTACCATTTAAAGGAGGGACATCAGAGGCCCGAGGTACAATTTTTAAAAGGTTTAAATTGGAGTGACGTTCGAATCCCACTTCATCTCACCTAGAGAAAAAAAATTGTCGATCAGAGGATTCTATCGGACCTACTAAGCAAAACAATTCGTTTCACTAAATTCCTTGTAATGACTGTGGGGCCAAATATGTAATTCATGCTATCTGACAGTGGTCAATTACATTAGCAAAACGTAAGAAATTAGCCGAAAGTAGAGTGATAGACCCCAGTAAAAATTTAGAAAAGACCTCAACCATAACCATTCATATTGTCTGTCACACACAGTTACTGAGTAAGATGCGATATAGTGACATTTATAAAGTCTGACATGGGTAGATGGAGAGAGATCGGTAACTGAAGCTTTACTTGTTGAATCAGCGTTTGACGCGCATAACAGGAGTGACACAACAGGGATTCCGGATATGTGGAAAATTTTCTTGCTAATTAAATTAAAGAAGAAAAAACAACAGAACTCTTAAAGCTAGACAAGCAATCTATGTGATTACCTTGATATGATAGTAAGGAATAAATTTTGCTCGGAACATCAGCAAATGATACCTCTCCACTGTGTGCTTTTTGAGACAAAGGAGATATGACGGAACAATACTCTTCCTAGTGCCTAAATTCATATAAATAAGTAGTAAGCTTTGAGTAAAAAAAGGAAATGTGTTTAGTCAATGATTTTGTTGCGGTCAAAGCATTTCTGTCCTCAAGTTTCCCCCTTTCTGTTAAATTAATCTTTCATACGCATAGTCCACTTAATGAACTTAGAAAAGCAATGACGTCATCTTATTTCATAGGATTTTCGTCAGCTGCATACAACAGCCTGAATAAATAAGTAAATAATCTCCATAGCAAATATTAAAATACCTTATATCAAGCTTTGTTAAGATATCGGTTGGCGTTTTAAAGATCAGTCAGTCTAAGTGTTCACCTACTTTCGCATTCCGTTATGCATATGTATGGACTGTTAAAAAGAGGGTTAGGACTACAGGAAGTCAACAAAAATAAAAGAAGTTACTCCCAATTGATTTGATGAATGAGTCTAGGCAAACTGTATATTATATAATTCGTACTGCTATCGTTGTAGTCACGTGTATCGACTACATGGTAGTTAGGTTAGTTCTACCTTTAAAGGCTACTCACTTAGTCACTGGAACGTTTTATCACGGTTCATATTACACAGTAAATCTGAATACTTACCAGAAATTAAATTATGCACTTTCCATTCATCTCACAGTTTTTGTGCAAAATGAGTTTGTTTCAAACACTGATAAGTACAAAAATGCCATTTATTATCAAGTTGTTTTATCTTTAGTGGTTACCTGTTTATATCTGTCACAATATTGGCATAGTCATCAGTTTGTATACTGGTTTGTCGAAAGTATCCTTGAACTTAGGTTTCCTGATCTTTGATTATAATCAACAAACTGTATTTAAAGCACCAATAGAATTGATTTTACCGTAGAGATTTAGGTCCACAGTTTTCAGAGTCACTGTCGAAGAATTTGTCACTGAATTGTCTAAGTCACTTAATTTACAAAGTTCATCGGTGCTAAATTTTGCCTCTTCTCAAACGGTGGCTGCCGAAAAGTCGTCGCTTGTTATCAAGTGATGGATAATATCCCTTCGTGATTATGCCATGAAATACCGACGAACGCTTTCGGGTTCCTCATCTTCAAAGGATTTAGATAACTATATAGACTAAAATTTTAAGTGATAGCTATTTGTCGTTTGCACAGAAGAAACAAGTTTCTTATCATAAAATTTGATCTATCCAGGAGTTGAAAGTTGTTGCTCTGTATTTCACAACCAAGGACAAATAGAGAAACAGAAAATGGCACAGGTCCCAGGGAAAATACACAGTATTTCAGGTTAAAAACAGCGAAACAACACTTAGAGTAATAACCGAAAAAAACTATGCAACAGTACAAAAAACGACAAAAGATTAGAATGTTTATATGAAGACTATTCTTATATTCCGAATTTAGACGATAAATTTTGAACCATAATTCAGAGTCTCTAGCCATTGATTCTTAGCAGACTGTAGAGACTAATCAGACAGGTTAAGTTTTTCCAAATGGCCCACACCAACAATCAAAGATTCAAAAGTTAAACCCCAAGTTCTATTCAGACCGTTCTCGGCCTTCTCCCAACTTAATCTAAATCTGGGTAACATTGTGCATGACGTTAAATAGTTCTCTGAACATTCGCAACACATATGTAATATATTTCAGGTTGGTATCCACCATGAGCTGACACCAGTTGGAGAAACAATGGAAACCTGGGAGCACTGGACAGCTGTTTCGTCCTACTAGGAGACCCCTCAGCAGTGCGCATCCCTAACTTCATCACATTTTGCCATTCAACAATTTAACCGGATAATTCACTGTTTTGCAAAAATGTTGAAACCTGAGCCTACTTCCTAGTTTCATTTCTAGTAATTATTACCTGGAAAACACTTAATTTAAAAAACCGGTTAGCTTAATTTATCCACTAGCATCAAATATGTATTAATTACGACTGTGAAGTAGGATGGAGCAAGAAATGAAGATTGTTGACTGTGTGATTCATTCGCTCTATATACTGTTGATAATCCTGTTAGAAAGTTTGTTCGAAAGTTACATGTTTCTTGCTTTATTGGGGAAAGAAACAAACAAGTCATCAGTATTTGAATGAAACATTACATCGTTATTTAGTGTTCAGAGGAAAATAAGTAATATAAGCTGCTAGATGGCAAACATAGAAGTAATAATGGATACTTCTTTGTCAAACGATGTGTGTTTACTGGGTGATAATTTTTTTGGAATTCAATAACAACTTATTACATACAGCATGATACATAAACTTAAGCTAAAAAGGTATTTCACCTTAGTGGTTTATGCGCATAAAAGTATTCTAATAGACGATAGAAAGAAAAAGCATCGCGGAAGACTGTTGTTCCGATTAATTTTTAAAGATTTTTCTATAGAAAATAGAAATTTAGTGGATATTTACAGCAATGTTTTTTACTTCAAAATACATTTCTTAATGAGTTAAACAGAGACAAAGTGGGATTTATTGAACATTACGTCATTGCTCATAATTTCCTGTCATTGATTGGATCGAGTTAATCAGTCTTTATTGGCGGGCATATGGGCTTCTGTAAGGATGCCTGGATATTACCAGTAACTTCAGTTTTGATAGTATTGATAAGTGGTAGCTAGCAGCGGTGTCCAGCGTTGTTTCTTTCGTCCTAATTGGGACCCTTTGACTGGATGTACTTATCTCTCAATAACTGGAAATTACAGACAGTAGTATAACCATTCTCTTCTCGCAAGTGGCTATTGTGATTCAGTGGTCTAGTGGGTTACATTCTAGCGTTTGAAGCAATTTGTCCTTGGTTCGAGCCCCAATAGGAGGTAGGCACATCTAAATGACGAGTCTCAGATAGGATGGAATGCATCTCTTGGATTCTGCTGCTAGCCACTATCTATAATTACTGTTATTGTTGAACATTTTCTGGCAGTGCATTCACCCAAGTTACTACATAATTTAGCAACCGCAAACAAAGAGACAAGTGAAATTAAGTGGATGAGTGACACGACTTATTACAATGTTTTGGTATGTCACAAAAAGCCCTTAAGTTCGTTTCTGTCATCAACCTGCTGAACAGGACTGTCCCATAACATCATGTGGTCAATGATAACAAAGTTGTGAAATGTAGTCAGAAAGAAACTCATGTTTGCGCCATTTTCGGTGTGCATTTTTAAACTTTCATAAAAGCAAACTTCTGAAATGACTAACTGGATAGGAATATTTTCAAAGTGAGATTATTACACACTCTATCCTACTCGTCATCATCTGAAAACCAAGACAGTTAGTTCTCTTGGCCGCAGTTCATTCTGTTATGAAGTAATAATAACCCACCTACGGTTCAATATGATAAAAAAACTAATTTTCCTCTGTTTGCAAGAAAACTGTCACGCAATATTTAATCGCTTTCTGAAAACAATTCTATTATCTATAACATGAGTAAGAAAATAGTCCGATGGAAGAAACGTGATACATCTAATAAAGTTACTCATACCTTTGAATTATATCGAGTCAAAGAGATATGCAAAGTATCCCCAAAAAACTAATCCATCAGTGCTATTTGCACTGACTTGTTTATTTTGCTCTTGTTCAATAATCAGTTCTATTATAAATGTGAAACTTACCGAACAAAAGCTACTTTTGAAAAGAAAATTCCTCATTGAAAGTTAACAATTTGCAAATGATTTACAAACTGCAGGGTACACATTGAAATTTCTCACACCTGAGTAGTTTGTCAACTAGTCAACTATAATATTAAGAGGCTTTCTGTTGGAAACCATCCGGACAATATCAAAGATACGGTCTTTAACAAAGAAGTATTATGAGCTGTTAGAATATACTACTAGTGAAAAACTTGAGTAGCTAGAAACCACTTGGGCTGAACTGTAGACTCCACCTCCATTATCAGACTGATCTACATACCAGACTGCCGTTTCGACCATTTGAGACAGAACTATTTAGATGTTTCCGGACAAGTTCAGCTCAAAGAACTTGAGTGGTCTCTAACAAGTCAGGCAGTTCGGTAGTATACCTAATAATACAGTGAACGGAAATCTTTGAAATGAATTATTTCCTTCCTGCTGCAGAGAAACTGGCAGTACGTTGTTTCATCTGATTGCATGATACTATCACATACAGTGATATAATCAGGTGACGATGCTACCTTTTAGTTTTGAATATTACTGACTTATAAAGTTTTAGATTGCCTGATTTTTCTAATTCAGCGTGAATTTTAGACAAGATAAAAGTGTTTAGGACCGAGATTAAACCATATTTAATTGCGTTCTCTGATTCTAAAGCACATTTAAATTTTTTAGGTAAAATCTGTGCTTTGTACTTTGAGTATATAGCCATCCTTTAGCATAAATCTAAAGCCATAATATAAATAGTAAACTGGAACACATTCATTCTAATGGATTTTCAGTAGTTCGTAGGTTCGAAAACAACAAGGAGAGCAGTTTAGTCAGAATAACATGATATTATTTTCTTTTTTCCATTTCTCCTCAACTGCTTGCAGACTGGATTATCAAAAGTCAGTAAGTATAATGGAAGTGGCCTAGTGAAAAACGCTTTTACGTTTGAAAGGATGTGTATTGAGGTTGATTTTCAGCAAGAAGAACATCACTCATTGAGATGCAGGTGAGTCTGGTAGACGAGTCCCATCTAGCAACCTGCATTCCTCTGCTAGCCACCAAGCAACAAGAAATATTCGGGTGTTATCAAGATATCCGCATAGGAGCCCATCTGCCAACAGAGGTCAAACAATTCGACTCTGTATTGTAACGTGAAGTTAAAAGTATTGACAAACAAATAACGAGAGTTCACTACACTTTAAATCATAAAAATGAAAATCAAGTAAGTTACTGAAACATCCAAGAACCGAAATAGTATAGTAAGGAATTACAAATTCGACAAAAGTTGAGAGAATGCGCCAAAATGTTACTTTTAAACATGCTTCTCGAAAATTGACATGAGTTGAGCAAGCCATTGTAGGGATTAGAAAAATGTTTGTATAAGTAAGTCAGTGGAAAGATGAGTCGAGAAAACAGATTGTGTAAAATCTACTGATTTGAACCCAGTTATTCAACAGAGATATGTCAGGCTAGATAAAGGTGTTTTTAGGAAATAGGAATGAAAGTTAACATACTGGTGTAACAAAAAGATTAGGTAAGTCTACCTTTACAGGTAGACTTCTGGGAGCTCGTTGCCAAGACAACAATAGAATGATCACAGTTTCTTTTTGAATCCATTTTTGTCTGTCATACGTTTTACTGGGCCTTTCAATATATTTTAAATTTGTTAGAATAAATAAACACAGCTTTCCAATTCATGTACTAGAGTGTAAATGTACTTAGGCTTCGAAATGGTGGAGAATATTTGTAGCTCAGGTAGATGGTTTTGGTTGTATTTTATTCTCTGAACTGGGTTGTTTAAATGTGGGACTTTCATCGTCTTTCTAGACGACACCATCAGTACTAACCTCAGTATGAAGACAGCTTCCAACATCTCTCCGTAAGTGACTCAGTAGCTTGCCCTGACTAACTGGTTTGTGAGTAATTGTTTTCTTTGATTGTCGTATTATTGACTGCATAGATATTCCTGTTGTTCCTTCCTCCGCTTGACCTTTGACCTTCCTGTCGTCTTTCATTTTCCTCACTGGTTGGTAGATTGGATCTATGCCTATATATCTATCGATTGCTGACTGACATGAATGCCAAGCTTCTAGGAATTCTTTGATATTCTTTGTTTACTCAGCCCAAAATTTCTACATTGTCAAAATTGAATTCACGTCCATAATTGTCTACGTGCACTGAGATGAGTGGTGAAATGTTGTGACATTTAAATCCAATTGGTGTTCGTGTAAATGAAAACGAAGAGGATGACCACTTTATCCAGTGTAGTGTTGACTATATTTATTGCAGTTGATTTTGTAGATGATATTTGGTTTGTCTTCTTTGGGTGTTGTGTCTTTTCTTTTGGTCTGCATAATAGTGTTTGGAGGGAATCTGTTGGTTTATAAGCCACATCAATTCCAAGTGGTCTCAGTAATCTTGTCATAATTTCTGATATATTTTTTATGTACAGTAGGATGGTGCATTTGTTGGTTTCTGTCGATGACTTTGTAGTTGATGATGTACAGGATAGTCATCGTCTGATAAAATTCCGCGGGTATCCGTTCATTTTTAGGATAGATATCATGTTGATGATGTCGTCTAGAAGGACGACGAAAGCTCAACGATTAAACAACCCAGCTCAGAGAACACAATGCAACAAAAAGTATTTAGGCTTCTTTCAGCACTAATTATTGATTCTCTCTTATTAACATACAGTATGCAATAAATGAATGTTACGTCCCAAGCTAATCAAAAACACATAAGATGATTTCATTAATTGAGTTTATATCGCGTAACAGATACAGTCGACATAGAAATACTCACAGTTATAATTTGTATTCAATTATCTTAAAAGGCGAAACCTAGTTGACTTTGTTACACAATCCATAAACGCCAATAGCTACATATAGAGAAAGTTTGTTTTTCACTGGTAAAACGATTATTTCACCTTAGTGTCTACCATAAAAGTAACTTGAATATTACTTACAACAAAGAAAGTCTAAAGTTTCATGACATTTGAGACAAGTAATAAAACTTTCTTTTAGTAGATAACAAAAAGGTGTATAAGTTTGTTTTTAAAGAAAGTACTTTTGCTAAGTACTGAGAGATTAAATCGTTTTTGATATCTTTCCCAGCTATTGACTGAAGTGACTATCCAAAAATAAAAAATAAATTATGCTTCCCACTATATAAAGCTGTTTCCACTTTAGACATGTTCTGGCTATCTCATGGATGTAAATTTTATAAAATCACTCTGATGTGCACTGGAACAATACACAGTAAACTAAGGAAAGAATACTTTAAATGCGTTTTTATCACCAATTTTTATTGACTGCAGAAACAAAGGAGATTTAGATTGTTGAATATCTGTTTCCTCCCAGTTTGAAATTTATTAGCAGTATGTACTAATAAGCCAGCGCTAGGTAGAACTCGGAGCCATCACCTGTCTTTCAGAACATGTTATCCAATCAGAAATGAAAAAGGTAATATGACACTCTTTCAGGTTGAAACATTACTACACAAGCACCTTGCTGCATGAATGTAATTTGATTAAAAGAGTAGTAAATTTCCTGTAAAGCCTGGTCAAATTTATTTCCAACTGACGATATAGAATTCCATTGGAATAACTCAACCTGAATTTTAAGTATGTGCATTTTATGAAAGAAAACAGCAAATATCAGCCTTTGATCAAACTATCCCTTAATGATGCACAATACCGCTCGCTAGATAAGATCACTCCGTATATTATAAATTACATTTTCAATGTAACAGTTATCTCTTACAACAGTTCAGATATCATTTCAAGCCTAATGTACTTCAACGGAATATTGATACATAAAATCGACGATTTCGTTTCCTAAAGCTGTACAATCGTATTCATAAGTTGGACGTGAAAGAAAATACTCAGCGATGGAATTGAATGAAAGTGGCTCTATATTACAAATTGATAGAAGTAGAAAACTGTGAACCGCAGGATTTTAAACCACTGTGGCTCAGTGGTAACGTACCTGTTATAGAACCCAAAGTCTCAGGTTCAACCCTGATGGGGTCATGGATATTCACTGCTGACGACCCCATAACAGCTTTCTACTGTCTTCTGGATTTTCAATGGTCCTCCAAGTGATCTCATTTTTCAATGAATACCACTATGAAATTAGTAAATCCCTACAAACCTCGAAACTGTATTAATCAGTGTAGGTATATTGTTACTATAATGTTCAGAAGTAGAATAGAAATTTTTCAGATCGAAGGAAATTAGCCTTTTTGCCATGGTAAGACTTATAATTTAAAGTAATGGTTTTGAAAAGAGCACCAGGCTTGTTTATGAACCGCAAGTCATTTAGTTATGCATAGATGACGTGGATGAAGTGCCCTGGGGTTGAAAGAGCACACTCTATTAATTAGTTTCAAAAGAACCTTGGAGAGTTCAGATGTCCAGAGATAATATTTTTCAAAATAGAACTGCTGATATTCCTTCTTTCTTTTCTGGATTACATGACTGGACAAATTCCGAGAATTATTTTACGCAGTTGACTCTGTACGGATAATTTACTTTGCTGGACAGGAACAAGTATGTTGATAGATTCACATTTAGGTGACCGGGGGTAGTATTCTGCGCTCAAAGTACCGATGAATTATTTGCCCACTAGAGAATTTGATCCTATGGCTAGCTACATGAAATGTCTTCCTCAAAGACTTTAGGAGGTGATCTTTTAGAATGTCAGCTGTAACGTCACCCTTGAGATCCAGGTTGACGTACAGGACTTTATTTGAGATGGTTGGTATATTGTATTTGTTTTTATTTTCATGTTACAGTCAATGAACCTAGCTGGACCACTATCTTCTTCTACAACTTGTCGCAGAAAGTTTACCCCGTAGGGTATTGTATCGCCAGAACAGATCTTTTGAACCCATAACGCAAAACGTTTTCGAGTTAGCAGGCTTCGGTTATCAGTCCATTCGAAAATTCAAATAAACACTAGGTGATGATTGAAGGTGAGATGAAAACCAATACTGTGAGAAGATTCAATGTATTGGCATTTGGGTTAGTGGTTTGACACTCTGTCGACTAAACTACGAGGTCCGACTGCTGATCACGTCTTCAATTCACTTTAATCAAGGAGAGTTTTGCTCATCCTTCATGTGAATCCGTGATGTGAAACTGTCTATTTGTCGTTATCACACTGGCTGTTCCGCCAGGTTTTCTTGTCTGAATCCAGAGACTGTTTATTTAGATTGTTCCAAGACCCAGGTTCTCATTACACTTCACTCATCACTCAATATTTATAACATCAATTTGCTGAATTATGACCATATCAGTGATAGCTGCACAGTCTCAAAAATTCTTTTTGCGATCAAAATTTGAAAGCAAACAGCTCTTCAGAAGTAAGTTAATGGGAATCAAACAAATGTTATAAATAATTAGCGTCAGCAACTTACAAGCACCAATAAACAACGACTAATACCCATTATACAAGTCGTGGCTGTCATACCTGAGTGCCCTAATGGGCAACGCTTTGGCCTTTAGAGCGATGGGTACTGGCCTGGAGTCTCAGTGGGAAGACCATATCACTGATTAGGGTGCAGGTACATCCAGCTGATGAATCCTAAATGGGATGAAATGCGCTTCCTCGATTCCACAGCTAGCCATCAAATAAACAGTTGTTTTTTAAAGTATGAAATTACGTACTTTCGTAAAAACGTGACATGATCTTGGCTGACAATGTGTATCTAAAAGGAATTAGTGTGATATTAGATTCCTTTATCGTATGACATTGAATGGAAGGCTGTTGAAAGCTCGGCAGCAATAAACGAGTGTTTTGTTTCAGTTTCGAGCACCTTGACAGTGTACAGTTTCAGATGCATAATAAATTGAAGATATAGGGGCATAAGCAATTTGTCATGGAGTGAATTCAAATCGAACTCCTGGGGTTTCCAGTTGGGAGGGAAATACATTTTTAGTTTTTGAAGCTTTCGTGAATTATCCTGCTTATGTGAATAAACAAGAAAAATTTCATTTAAATTCAAAAATGACTTGGAGACCATTCTGTCGATACTGGTTTGTTTGGCCTATAGACCCATCAAAATTTGGTTTTGAGAATTTTCATAAAAAAGTTACTTTACACGAAAGCATTTGATAAAGTCACTACGAGAACCTTCATCTATATTTTATGCGGTATGATTCAATGGAGTGACAGTATGCCTGTAAAGAGATGAATAACCCAATATCGGAAATTAAGTAAGTAATTATTTTACCTTATTCACTAATGACCAGAGATTGCGTAAACTCACTTTTCTATGAATCTATGAGTCCTAATAATAAAGCAGTTCCAAAGGTACTTTAACTTGATGTGCTTGTCGATACTGTACTCACAATAGGACGAAGAGTGACTGGAGCTTACGTTCAGTAGATCTGAAATCTCGTTTTTACGAAATTTCGTACATCTAGGCATTCTAATTGTAGAGATATATGATAAAAAGTTAGCTAAAACTCTGTTCACCTACTGTTTTAATATGAATGTCACTCAAAATGGCAATCTATAGTTTACTGAATGTATGAACAAATTAAGTCACTCAAAGCACCATGAAGCTTTTCATATTGATTATTGCAGAAATCATCAATTACAAGAGTGCAGAATAGCATACTTAACTTGCCTTTTCATTTTATAACTCAGCTTCAGGATACTGCTTCAGTCAACAGCCCTCCTTAAAGTTTGACTTTTACATAAAAATCCACACTGATAGTGTAAACTATGGTACAAAACTGGCCAGTAGGTCGGAAGGTGGATCCATTAACGCTTCTCCAAAGTGAATGAAGGCTTTAAGGGTAGTTTCAGCCACAGAAGTTTCACCTCTCTGTTTCTGCAGGTGAGTTTTGGTTTCTCTATAACTTTCAGTATTTGAAAAATAAGATGGAAACCAAAAGGAATTTAATCCATGAGGATGCAGTTTCAGTCAGTAATTAGAACAGGTTAATATTAAAATAGTGTAGTTGGAAGATCAAAATGACAAACCCGAAAAAAATTAACAGCTTACCGTTTGAATGGATTCTTGTTATACTGCTTGACTGATGTTTTTGCTTTTTTCGAAGTATTAAAGAAATATATGAGTCTGAAATTTATTGAACTGATCAGGAATCACTTATGCTCGCTAACATTTTTTGATTTAAGTTTACTAGACAAACAGAACTGTCATATGACACATTGACTGCAGATACTTCTTCATTGAAGTGGAAAGTAACACAAAAATTTGAAGATTTTATTAATTGGTGCGGCTGAAAAACGGGAGAAAGACCGAATAGAATGAAGAGTGATGGATTTTTGTTGCTAACCTGTAGACCATAAAGTAAAATAGATATTACGTCAACGTGGTGGTTGGGTTATGTCAATGAAATCCTCTTGTGTAATAAAATGTTACTGTTATAATACTACTTGCCCGGTTAACTAATTCACTAGTTAATAGCCGGTCCTAAGCCTGGATAAAGAGGCAAGGTTGGGCGTAGAACCAGCAACCCTACCCCGTAAAACAAATCCAGTCCCTAAAGAAACTGCTAAGCACAAAGAAATTATAAAAAATAAAAACAAACTGATTCCTCGCTGGAATCGGAAAGATGAAATGACGCTAGTTGGTAGAAGTCTTCGGAAGCCAGTCGACCGACATGTCTCCAATCTCTTGAGGAAAAAAAAGTAAACATGTGGACATAGAATGTCCGCACCATACATGAACTTACCAAAGCCGCCCAGATCGCAAACGAGATGAGGAAGGATGGCATGCAAGTGTCTGGAATCTGCTAAAGCAGATGGAATGGAAGTGGACTCCTCCAACTATCAACTGGAGGGTCAGTAATCTACTCCGATATTGTCACCCAGACGAAAACCATGAGCACATGGTGGGAGTGGTTATCATGATTTCACTAACAACATCGAAGGCTCTCATGCAGTGGGAACCAATCTCCTCCAGAATCAAGATTATGAAAGCAAGATTCAACTCAAAAGGAAGGAAAATCACAATCATTTAGTGCTACACGCCAAAAAATAATGCACATCAAGAGAAAGAGGAGGGATTCTACAGGCTCCAATCAGTACTAGGCAAGACACCACACCAGTTGGCGACATCGAAATTCCGATTAGCGACATGAATGTAGAACTGGGAGCAGACAACACAGGAAGAGAACTCATGATGGGTCAGAGGCACTCGGTGAAATGAATGAGAACGGAAGACTGTCTACAGATTTCTGTGCGTTCAACGATTCGGTGATTGGAGGCAGTGTGTACAAACACAAGGATATACACAAAGCGACATGGATTTAACCATACACCAGGACACACTAAAAATCAGATCGACTTCATTTCAATCTGAAGAAAGTGGAGACGCAGTCTACTGGACACAAGATCAGATCAAGAAGAGGAGCAGATGTAGCTTCACACCACTCACTGTCTAGTGGAAGGAACCTACCTTCAAATTCAAGTTGAAAACCATCAAGCAAGCTGATGATAGACTATAGTTCAAGTTCAACACCCAGAACAGAAAGTGAAGGATGAAACTACAAACTACATCTTTATGTCAGCCGAAGGAACAAAATGGGAGACATTGGGCAACATCCCTGAAGAAACCTGTGTGGAAGAACACTGGAAATCTTTGAAAGAGATGTGGAATGAACCCTGCACAACCGTATTAGGAAGGAAGAGGAAAGAAGATAAGGAATGGATCTCGATGGGTACATGGAAGCTGATAGAGTAGGGAGAGGAGGATGGTGAAGCAGAAGATGAACCAGTGCAAGGATGCACGACGACAAGAGGAACTGAGTGCGATGTATAGAACACTGGACAAGGAAGTGAAGAAGAGTGCACGGAAAGACAAAAGACACTTCTACGACACATTGGTAAGTGAAGCCGAACAGGCTGCAGGTAAGAGAGACCTGACAACATTATATCAAATGACCAGGTTACTCTCGATCTGGGAAGAGACCAACGCAGACGAAACCAATGGAAGATAGTGAAGGTAACCTAGTTAGCAAAGAGGAGAAACAAAGGAAACAATAGGCTGACCACTTCGAAAAACTCTTGAATCGACCACCACCACCACCACCTGCAACTCATCCAGAAAAACCACCAGCAGCCCAGCCACAGAACTACCAGTGAACACAGGCCCTCTGACAAAAGCAGAAGTCGTGAATGCCATAAAGCTACTGAAATTCGGGAAAGCAACACGACCAGATGGAAGTCCGCCAGAAGCACTGAAAACAGACACAGAGACAACAGCCGACATGCTCACACCACACCACTACTGCAGAAGGATGGGAAGGAAGGGAGGAAGGAAGGAAAGGTACCTGGTGATCGATTGGAAGAGGAAGGGCTACCCTGTCAAACTCCCAAAGAAGGGAGAAATAAGCCTTTGCAAGAACTGGCTCGGAATCATGCTGCTGTTCACCGCAAGCAAAATGTTGTGCTGCATCAGCCTGGAGAGACTGAGAGATGCGTTGGATTCAAAATTACGACCACAACAGGCTGGCTGGCTGGCTGGATTCAGGAAGAACAAATCGTCCACGGATCAAATTGCAACGCTACACTACGCATCATCATAGAACAGAATATAGAATGCCAGTCAACCCTCTACCTCAACTTCATCGACTTTGAAAAGGCCTTCGACAGCGTCGACTGAGAAGTAAGTTGGCAGTTGCCACTAATCTTTATCAACCTCATTCAACAGCTATACGAAGACGTCACATGCCAAGTGATCCACAGTAGAAAGGTCAGTGATGCTTTTGAAGTGAAGACAGGAGTGAGACAAGACTGCCACTTGTCACTCATGATCTTCCTGATTGTGGTCGACTGTATCATGCAGCAAACCGTGAGGAGCGGGAAGATGGACATACACAGGCTGTACCGATGAGAAGACTGCAGAAGAGGATTTGGATTTCGTCAACGATGATGATTTATGTCTAATGTCATGTGGCACAAACTCGAAGATCTACAGGTGAAAAATAACAAGTTGACAGAAGAGGTAGGGCAGCGCAAACGGGACTTCAGGTGAACGTGGAGAAGACGGAAGTGATGAAGATGCCCAACCAACTAGAGGGTCAACAACGAGAGGCACCAATCACCAATGACAGGAGATACCTAAAGGAAGTAGTCTCGTTCACCTACCTACCCACCTACCAACCAACCTACCTACCTACCTAAGTAGCATCGACTCAACTACAGGCGGCACAAGCACAGATGACGATGCCGAAGCCAGGATCGGTAAGACAGCAACACAGGCCTTCAATAATCCGAAGTCAGTGTGGAGATCTACTCCACTTCACTCAGCAATAAGCGTGAACAACATCCGGATTTTCAACACTGAATCAGTCGAGTCAGTGCTGTTATATGGATCAGAAAGTTGGCTTGTCACGAAAAGGATCTCCAACAAACTACAGACACTCATCAACAGCTGTTGCCTACCCTCACTCCATACTGAAGATCAGATCAGATGACGAGAAAGAATAAGCAACAAGGAACTCTGGCTGGTGACGAACCAACCAAGAACCTATCACCCAACAAATATGCACTGGGAGGGAGTGAGATGGATTGGGCACACGCTGAGAAGGCCGACTGTGGATTTCAAGCATCAGGCCAGGTCGTTGAGTGGAATCTGGAGGGGAAACGACGAGTTGGTCATCCGAGGCGAGTGTGTGTGATGGAGGAGATGATGTGAGGAAGAAATGAGAGCTTGTGGGTAGTCATGGTGCCAGGTTCAGAAGACTGCAGAGACGAGGGTTCAGTGGAGGCATGCTACTGAAGCCCTATATTCCACTAGGAACCCAACGGAGAAATAATAAATAAAAATAATAAACTTAACATTCAGTGTTCAAGCTATGTGAAAGGCAGAGTGTAAACACTAGTTCATAATTTTAGCCTCTGAAGCTTAGAAGTTCACTAACATCTAAATGATGAACCATCTTTAATTCCTAGTTGGTTTTAGTCTCTTATTACTTCTGATAAAAATGTTTTTTCCTGATTACACCTGTTGCGCAAGTGTCATACATTTTTACTTGTTATGCTCTTGAAGAGTTATTAGGCCATTGCTAAAAGCAGAACATTAGAAACAGACTTATTCACCAGTTCAATAACTTTGAAATTGAACTAGAAGAAATGCTGGGACCTGAAAGTATTAGTAGTCTGACTGAGGGGTAACATACACCAACATCATTGATGAAGGTTACTTCAAAGATTTGTTAGTGTCAGTGTTCAGAGGACATAGATAGAGAATATTACCAAGTTCCCACAGCTCATGTTAATAGATCAAGTTAGAAATCGTCAAGGTGTGAGACAAAGAAATAAAGAAGAAAGCGGTCAAAATTGGTAGGAAGTCATCAACAGACAGAAATAAGGAATGAGAAAATACTAAAAATCATTATCATGATTGAGGTGAAGATAATGTGTCGATTTATTTCCATCGCTGGTTTCAATTCTGAGCCATATTGCCTATAGCCTTCAACCACTAATTACTCTCATCATACGGATCCCAAACAAGGAATAAACATTTCCTTACATGGCTATGAACAACAGTAAAAGACTTCAATGAGTGATGGCAATTTTTAGTCTGGCTACCTCTCATCTTTTTCCAGCATGAACCTACTTCAGATGAAAATCTGCTGTGGAAAAGACCGCAACTGGGATGCATAACACAAATAAAATATGGAAATACACTCAGTGAGCACATGTTAGCTCATGCAGTGGGCAATGAACCTTAACCATTCCGTGCTGGCTAAAAGTACTACCCGGATGTCCAAACCTCGGTTGGTGGAACGGGGTTTTAACCTGCAACTCACTGGCCGAAAGTTATTTTCCTAAGTCTGTGTGCCACAGCTGCACATGTTTCATGTCTCAGCTCCCCCAGTCAATGAATGTTTACGTGATCGGCTAATCTTTTCTCCCATTTTAAACTTTACACCTGAATTCTGCGTCACTGACACGGTGACACCATGACTCACCACCTATTATGTGAAAGCATCAGTGGTCGAATACCGTGACAGGCATTTGGATGCTTCGATTGCCCCATAAATGATGTGAGTTGGCGAAATCCAATCAAAGTCCTTGTATCTGTGCTTAAATTGCGTTGATCGCTGCCAGATCAGAGTTGATTCAACTTCCTATATAAGTGAAGTGTTCAACGCACTCAACCACTTCACTCCGTATTATTAGACAAGGAACTGCTGAAGAATAGTCCTGGAGTGGCGATATGGTGACAAATTTACCTTATCATTCTCAAATTGACCAATGGAGATGTCCAGAAGTCTGGATCTTGTCAGTGTCTCCATCATATATCAAACCGCCATTTCGTCTTTGTACTCCATTAATGGTCTTTTATGAAAAAAATCAATTCCTGCTCAGTCAGACGATGAGAGGAAAACCTCCATAAGTACGCCTGTGATAATGAAGAACAAGAATAAAAAGTGTAGATATTCTTAACGGAAACCATTCAACTGACGTAACTCACGCGACACCTCACTCAACGTAGGTTCTACTACGTCCAAGGATGTTCAAGTACAAAGCCTTCAGTATTGTGATGTACTAATCCTGCACCTGTTTCAGTGGCAAACACTGCTATCAGACTATATTTTAGTCACCCTGAAATATATTTAAGCATCCTGTGTAGGTTGTTCATTTTTAATTACATCAGGGGTCTTCCAGTCATCAGTCATTCTTTGATTAACTTTCGTCTAATGTTCTGCTATAATTACTTTTCGATGAGATGATAGTGTAAATAATGTACCTATAGAACACACCATGGTAAAATAAATAACAATGTATCAAGTTTTCACTATAGGCCTAAAGGTTTAGTAATATTTACTTACCCATATACATGATACAAAAACAAGATTTATAATGTCTACTGACTGTTATCATATAGATTTACTGTGTAATTCACAGACTTAATTAAATAAAGAGAATTGACTATATTTTACGGCAGAAATCTAACTCGTAAAAATTATGCATCAAATAAAATCACGAAAAAGGAAGATACACAGTTAACTGGATAAAAAAGTATTTTTTGTTGACTTAAAGAACACTGGACGCTTTCCTATCTAGCTTTTGTCCATTTCTTAGTCAAATAAATACATCCAACATGACAGTTAGTTCCAATAGTGTTTGAATAAAGATGGTTAGCTGTACCAATTGTCAACTTATTAGAGACTATATAAGTAGGGTTATGTGGATTAAATCTTAAAAAGCAAGCTACGTACAGTCTCTTTAAAATGCTTTTTTGTGCAACGAAACTAAAATTGAGAAAAAACCTGAGGCCCTCAGTGTTTTAGTGTAGTGTAGTGACAAATACAATACTTACTACAACAAGCTTCCATCTTGAATCAGGTATTTGACGAATTATTTTATGGTTTAAAGTGAAAATTAAGTTTCACATCCTAACCCCTCTAATTACCTGAAAATAACCTTATTTCTTTACAGCTTTATGGAGGAATCATGCCGGTGAAACTCCTTGATAACAGTTGTGCCTAAAACTTAGACTTATCCGGCGCCCTGAAGATGTTCAGCAATCATCTGAGAGTTCAGTTTGAAATATATGGATAACTTATACCATATCTCAGAAAAAGGAAGTAAGATTCCTTTGTAATCTTAATAACTAACTACATCATTTAAGTTGGTAATGACTTACAGTGATCATATTTAACACTGAATTATTACATTCACTTGTAAGATTTTCTTAAAATACTAACGCTTGCAATACGTTTATTCAACAGTATCATCGATTCAGAACAGTTTTTCTGCTCTTTATCTTCTATTGAAGTAAAAACATGGTTTCATCCTTTCGCCTAATGCACACCTTCATTGACCTTTAAAAGTATAGACTTTTCTCTAGGGCAGTAGTTCTTCTTGATGCCTCCTCAAGAATCTACTTTTTTTGCTATAGGGTTTCTAATGAATACAGAATACATAGATGGATCGCTTCTGCTAAGCGAAAATATTGATAATAATAAGAGTTTCTGAAGCTTTTTAGCCGGAAATTAAAATATTCCAAGGATACGTTTGCTGTTTGTCCGATGTAAAGTCTATATTTTGGTATCCTGTCACATCTATACCAATTTAACTGTACAAAATAAGGCACTTGAAAAGATTGGACACTTCATTTAAAGTAGAAGTTGTGAGTGGTCACATATGGACAGAGATGCTTAATATTGACATAAAAGCTAATTCAGTGTTTATCAGTTTACAGCACCTAATATCTTACTGGGAAAACAAAGTTACAAGCTACTCAAACCAAGATGCAATGAGCTATTTTCTACGAATCTACTTTTGAATAAGGCCACTTAGATTAATGTGTATTCATAGGCTACAAGTATGTACCCACAACATCTTGGAAGTCCTTTTTTTATATCAGAGTCAAAGTGAGCGCAACACTTACATTAGGTGGAAAGTACTGGACAAAAGAGATTGAGTTAGCATACGGCATCATAGATAGGTGTCAACTTATATGGTTACAATACTTTTTATAAATGCAGAGCTACTCTCTGCCATAGGTGGTAGTAACAGTCTAGTCGAAAGTAGAATTCTGATGTATGTTATTCAATCAATTGAGTCTCTGACAAGTGATGTTTCATTCACAAGAAACTGTGAGCTTATTCCCTAAGATTTATCATATCGTTGAAATCGACTTTTGGATACACTTCAAGAAACATAAGAAGTTAGTGATTGTAATATAGATGTTGCAGCCCTTCATTTGTTTTCCACAATCCTGGAGAAATACTACTGTTGCTTACTTAGTATTTACTATCTTTACTCGCTTTGCCTTCATGTGTCTATGGCTTCTTCGCCTTAAAGTGTTACAACAACAAATAAACTCATATACTACAGTAGGAGATGAAGTTAGTGAATAGCTAACAAAGATCATAGTAACTGCATTACTCAACACGACAAATTTGATATAGTAAAGAATCTCCAACAAATAAGATTGTAGTATTGCCTTAATCTTAAAAAATTCAGATGAAAATAAAATTAGTATATGAATAAGAAATTAAAATTCGTACATAAGTGATAAGAAGGATGAAACAGCGTTTAGGTTGATTGGTCAGCGCCATTTTAAACCTCTTTGTTGGGATGCAGCTAGGTTTCCCTACTGGTCTTTTTCAACTTTATACGTATGTCACCTGAAAGTATACAGGCAGGAAGCTACAAACAAAATAAACGTTAAGTA
Organism: Heterobilharzia americana; assembly: GCA_944470555.2. Lineage (NCBI taxonomy): Eukaryota > Metazoa > Platyhelminthes > Trematoda > Strigeidida > Schistosomatidae > Heterobilharzia > Heterobilharzia americana. Next base: position 151,738,229 of record OX104127.1, read on the forward strand.
CCTGAGAAACTTACTACATCTAGTCCCTTGCTGAAATTCAAATACTTTTAGATTACTCAGCAAAACTTCGTAAACCTTCCTGATCATTCCAGGAAATTTGTAATAATTAGGAAAGAACAGATAAACTGCCCAAATTAAAATATTGTGTAAGTGCAGGCTGCCTTTTGCTTTGGAAATACAATTTTTTCACATTTAAATTCAAAATGACTTCCCGAAAAGAAAAGTGAAGTCATGAAAGGTTGGAAGAGACCCCACCTATCATTTATGACATGATAATATAGAACAGTCTTCACCATTGTCAGAGACCAGAAGCTGAAATAATTCACATAGCTTCCTTATGAGTTTGAGCTCAAATTTAAGTTTTGACATGATTTGCTTCTTGGCGACTATTAGTGGAATTCAGGAGGACTGTTACCTTCGATTTCGAACTCGTCAGTTAGGTGTAGCTGCATTCTTGTGAGTAATAGTGTTTCGACTACGGCCCGTAACCAGCTTCAGTTGCTCGAAACGCCAGAGGGTTGTCCCCTAGGTTAGTGAATTATGAGAGGCACCTACTGTGCAAGGGATATAATTAGTAAATACTTGTTGATTTTTGTAATTTCTCTTTTATAATTATTCTGGACTGGGTTTACTGGTCCCTGCTGAATATGGCCAACTTGGATCGACAGACCAGAAAAATTACATCAGAAGACTTATGCACAAACAAAGGTAAAGGTGAGCCTTTCAACGTAGCCATTTTACTTTCGTAATTTTCCGTTTATTAGAGAAGTTGATATACTGAAAAATAGTTACGATGGTACGTAACACTACTAACACCATCAAGCAAGTAATCTTGAAGATATATTTCAGTTTGTGTCGTGTGATTAGTTTTCAAGATTATAGATGACATCTTGTGGAAAGTTACCACGCATGAGATTGTTTTAGTGATACAAAGCAACATTTTATCAGGGTTTGTCTTCTATTTTAAGAATAACATTATCCACACCTGTCTGAGGAAATTCATTTGTTAGAACTACACAATCTTAACTCACTGACATAAATTTGTAGGTCATCAGTTAGCTACAAACAGTAATCATTGTGTCCCAAGTATACAAATATATAAGCTTTATTTAGAGTTTGAATATTCTGCTGAAAAGGCGGTTGCAAACACAATAAAATGTGCTGAAAAATGTTGTTCCAACTTATTGAACACACTTGGATTGTATCAAGAATTTTTATTTATGGCAGTTCAGATATTTTTGAAATTTTTAATTTTCTAATCTTTGACCAAATATCATTACATGTTTTTCTCATGACTATATACAATACCTGGAATTATCATCATTATTAACCAGTATTGTGTCTTCTCTGTTTCTTTCTCAACTGACTGATGTAAAGTTTTTCAACTTGGACCGATACTTGAGATTTCCGCTATTGCTTTCCTTCATTACTTGTGTTCCTGTTCTGTGATTGACAGTAAGTGCACTTAACGGTATTTTTTAGAATAAAGTAATGACTGAATACTTCTGCAGCCCATAACAGGCTGCAGTCCACTGCAATGTTTGTTCATAATATTATCAAATGGATGAACAGTGACAAAATGCCATTGCATTATGTTGCGAAATGACAGCAGTAGGAGCGTCAATGGCTCAATAGTAAAATGGTTGCCGCGAAACCTAAAAGTTCTATGTCCTATCCCTGGTGATATAATAGATACCCACTATTTAGAAGTCCCATAATAAGGCGAAAAATTGTCCAGTACTCTCAGGTACTCAACAGTTCTCCAACTGATGTAATTCCATGATGGGTATCCCCTTTAAATCAAACAATCTCCACAAAACTCCAAATTAAAAATGCAATTTGTTGACACTTCTAAATGAATACAGCAAGGCACAACGTCGCACTGATGCTGCATTCAGGTTACTGAGGAATTCAGTCTAAGATTTAGTTAGCAAATCGTTGGCACTTTAACAGTTAATTAAATCTGTTTACTGCAGCAAACATTCAACCAATAAAAAAAGTTTTTCAAGCAAGTATGATTTTGAAAAAAAAGAAAATGGATGTTAAAAGGCTTTCAACATATAAAATTAATACATTAGTGTACACTAAACAGGAATGAAGGCAGAATTACGAATGTGGCATTACATAGCCGTAAAACAACGTGAGCATAAACTTTTAGTTTGCATTCAATACCTCATAACCATTTATCATATGCGCATCACAAGATTTCAAGCACCAGACTCACTTTAATTTACTTCACTTTAAGTTGAAAAATAGATTCAGCCTAAGATGGAACGCATTCCTTAGGTTAGGAGGAAAGCAGCTTTTCTAAAAGAATTATTATCATATTTTGGATGAAACCTTCAGTGTTTAATTGTTCAATGGGAATACAAGTATCCAAAGTTCACATTTATGAACTGTTTGGCACAAGCAATAAAGAAGTCCGAAAGTTCCTGGATCACTTACAACTATAGACATTGCAGTTAAGCTCCTATCCTTCAATGAAAGCTAGCTGAACAACTTAAGCATCTGATAAAGACCTATGAAATAAAGTGAATCTGTTGTGCAAAGAAAAAAATACATTTCCAACATTGTCAACAACATTAAGCGATATGCTTGCATATTATTTATTATTCCCACTATTCCAAAACATATATGTTTATACATCTATGCATGCATGCATAAGTTATTTGTCGACGCAACCTATTCAGTTTCTGATGGCGATTTCTGTTTGTTTGCTTTTGCATTCCTTTCAAAACTATCGACAAATATGAAGGGTAGAGAAAAAAAGTAGCTGGACCTCATGAAACTAAGTGAAACAAAACAATAGTCCTTCATTATAGAATGTAAAACAACTTCTTGTTTTGTAGCAAAGATATAAGAAAGATGTAGGCGAAAAGTAAAACAGAAAGTAGATAATCGTACAAAGAGTAAGTAAATGAAAATAATTATTTTCGTATAAATGTTTCATAATTGAAGATAAAAAACAACAACGTCATTTGTAACAAGAATATGCATACAAGAAATTAAGGACACATTCCATTGTCTTTCTGCATACATAACAAATAAACATACAATATGTGTTCATACTTATCACAGTAAAGTAAATGAATGTAATGAATGTTTGGAAATAAAAGTGGAATTCCTGTGGTTGGATGACTCAGGTTGTAAAAAGCAAAATCCAGAAAATATTCGCTAATTGTTTTTGGATACTGATTTATGTTTATCCGAATAGCCTTAGTTACAAAAATTAGCGTAATGTCATTTCATCCCTTTTTGCAGGGAATACCTCATGAGAAAAAGAAAGAGGTTTCGTAATGAAGAAATAAAAACATTACTTTCCTTACAGTTAGCCCCAGCTCTATGCAGAAGTTAGATAAAACGCCGCATTAGGATATTCTTGAAAGTGGGAATAGTAAATACAACTAACTAATCAGATAGTCAGTGATAATATTCCCCGTAATATATCTAGATATCTAGTTTAGAATAATAACTGACCATTTGTTTTCTTCAGATTAGAGAAGAAGAATCTCTAAACACACAGTATACTAAAGTTCCATCGTCAAAAGCATTGATAAACTAATATTCACTTGGTAATTTGGTCCATTTCACCCCAAAATGATAACTGTATCGGTTAAAATACTTTAAATAATGCATTTTAACGTACAGTCGTCTAAGAAAACCAGCAGCTTCTGTCTTCATCACTAAGTTATTTAGATTGGAACCATTAAAGGGACAATACTTTCCACATGGTTGTAGAAATGCCTTGTAGGTGAGTTCCAAAAAGTGTGAAATCTAAGAAAACTGGTGATATTATAGTTATCAAAAAGCATCATTATGTAAATGTTCAAGGAGCGAAGAGAAATTTTCTCTACCAGCAGATAAAGTGTATATAGTCTTGATCTGACGGAAAGTTTCACAAATTAAACTGCTGGGCATTTAGCAAAAATAAATACTGTGCTGTATATTTGGTGGTGTTTTTAGCTCTGTACTTACTAAACACTTCCGCTTGTTTGGAATACATACGTACTTCTAAAAAATGGAGAATAATTTGTTCAAATTGATTGTTTCATCGTCAGTACAATATACATTCTCTAGAGTTATGCTTCAAGGATTTAAGCATTCACTTGTCAAATATGGTATCAAATACCACAACATACCTCTTCTACGTTTAGTTTCTATGGCTAGATATCACTGTAATTCCTAACACAATAAACGTAGGTTCTGGTCTATTATACAAAGTAAATGACTAGATTGTTGAAGCTGTTTCATTTCTTCAAACCGTTGTTCTTCATTTTCTTTATTTAAAATTATCATGAATTTTGAAGGTATGTAGTGCTTTGAGTGGTAAGTGACAACTGATAAGAATTTTTTAAATAAGGCCTCATGCATATTGGGACTTGTCAGCCACATATCGCTGGTCGATACGATTTTTCCTTGGAGATATGAAGCCCGAATCCTGTAGTACCCCAATCAGAAGCTCTTAAATTAGTTAAGTAGTAAGTGGTAACCATAATTCAGGGTGCATTGGCGGAGAAAACACCGCTTCACTAAGAGTTTCATAAACGACTGAGTAGCAAGTGTGAAAAATAGGTATGGGTCTTTTCATTGACTTCCTTCAACAAAAGCATCTCAAAAAGAGTGTAATCAGATAACTAGTTCTTTACTTTGTTGACCACATAGTCAGATTTACTGATGAGATTCAGCCACCACTTATGACTACGCAACACAAGTTCCTCTGTGCTGACCGACTACAGGTTAAGATTTTCAATTATTCCTAACGCTAAGTTGACTGGGAAAAAGAGTTTTTTAGTTTATATCAAGAGATGTTTATAACTATACGTCAATACGTTATCATTCTGTGTTTATATGTTCTCTTTTCAAGAGTTCGAAACAATTAATCCCTTTGATGAATTTGCATAATATAATAAGAAGATGGAAGTTATCTCAGAATGTGATGCATTTGCTCAATGCATTTCGAACTATCCAGTCACACACTTAGTTATCAAGGGATTTTATATGAAGGGTGAAAGTAGGGTGAGGTATGATAAATAAATTAGGATCATACAAGATTTGGAAAATATAGGGTTAATAAAGAGGAATAATGTATTTTCACACGTCTCTTGACATTAGGATGAGATACGTTAATGATATCTTATTTATCTGTATCAAACATAGACTCAACACCATACAATTCCATATTAGTTTATCATGTAAAATAGAAAATAATAACCGGCCTCCTTTTCTTGACCTTTCATTGAGCAGAAAGAAAGACGGGCCGACAAAAAGATCAGTGTACAGAAAACCTTCGTGAACTAAATGTTATATCAACTTTCATAGTTTCTGTCCAGTACACTATAGATGAGCTTTAGTAAAATGCTTTTTCAAAATAACTCAGTGTATCTGCATAAAAGATATATTGGAAGAAGAAACCAAATTCTTAACACAGACGCTCATGGTAAAAGCATATCCTCTGAAATTCATCATCTGTTATATAAACGTCTCAACTGTGCGAAATAATGAATATTCTATCCGAAAGAAGTACGTTCAAATCACGCAACTGCATAAGGAAGAATCAAACTGCAAGACCTCAAGATAAAGGCTTATTTTAGTCATTAAAAAGAATTACTATGCATCCTTGCTCACTGTTACAAAGAAAACAAAACCTATGCTTCAAACCAACTTCATTCATACATAAATGGTTACGTCACATCCCGCTGTGTATCCCAGTTTACATGTGTGTGTTAACATATACAACGGGAGGAGTTAGTCGAACTATAAAGTTGGGGGTGGTTGAGCATATTCCTAAAATGGCCAGAAAAATAGTTAAATACAAATAATCTGATAAATAAGGGGGGAAGATAGACATCATCCTCTACAGGTAAACACATTATAGCAACAGGTCACTGGATTAGCCCCGAAACAGCATTGATACCCTTATATACTGGAAGACAAGCCTGAATATTTAGGTTCATTGAAGCTTTAGCTGTGTGTATTCATAAACAGTTTGTCCTTATCTTAAACTTACCTTGGTAATCTTTATCTCCTAATTTAATGTCAAGAGGTGTGAAAATGTATTATTCCTCTTTATTATCCTTATATTTTTCAAACCTCATATTATCTTAATTTATTTACCGTACCTCACCCTATTTCCCCCCTTCATATAAAATATCTTGACCAGTAAGTATGTGACCAGATTCTTTTAAATGTATTGTAAGAATATACTACATTTCTGAGATAACTTCTATCTTATTACATTACGCCAGTTGATATATCAACTTGTCTAGCTAATTTCCTCACGTACGTACCAGTAGTGTTATTGGAGTTTACTACTGAAACCTGACTGTAACTGTAAACCTGTTTCACTGCTCAACGTGTCACTCAATGTAAATTATATGATACTGAATGATAAGCAACTGGTTTCTTGAATCTTGTTTTCCGGTGGTTTAGTGAGCAACGCTTTGGCGTTTGAAACGATGGGTTTTGGGTTCGAGTCTCAGTGGGAACAAAGTCACTGATTCGGGTGCAGATACATCCAGCTGACGAGTCCCCAATACGACGAAGCGCGCATCCTGGATTCCACTGTATGCCACAGAGATTTATACGATTGGTTTCGTAGTTTAAAACTGAGCTTTATATGAGTGAAAATATCCAACTGGTAGCACAGAAGCATCTTAACTGATTGAATATGGCCATCCGATGCATTTACGCAGGAATAATTAAAAAATGTGTGACATAGGGTTTTAATCTGTCAAACGATAACTACATTCAGCAGTTTTGAAACGTGTACATTTTAGAACAGTTGGGTTTTGGAGAACTCTGAACGTTTTTCCATTTGATGAAAATATTTTCGTTAATGTGTGAAATTTGGTTGACTGACATACTCTATAGTCAGTGCGTTATTTGTGTGACTAAAATATAATTTTCAGTTACATTTCACTAATTTAACTTGCGCCGTGTAGTAGTTAGTGTTATCAGATATTACAGGCCACCAGTGGTGCAGTTATTGCCTTAGGACATCCAGTTTTGCACATTTAAGCTGTTAATCTTCAGCGGTACTCCATGTGTCCTGCATTGACATTTGTTTTGCTTATCGTACTTGTTAAACAAAGTCACCTTTCAGTAGCTTAACACATCTGTATGAATAACGTTTGTGTGTAATTGGAAAACTGCTTAAATTATAAACTATTCTGATAAAAACAATGTGAACATAAAGTTATCTTCTAGTTAACAAGCAATAAATTACAGTGAACAGTAACATCACATTTCAGTTTTAAAAAGACTAATACGAACCAAAAGTGGTATTCATAAATTCGTTCAACTTGTTTGCGAAAAGGATCCTGTCATTGTTTGAAGAAGGAAACATATGTAAAACACAACATGCATGAAGGTGATGATATTGTGAAAAGAATGCCTGGCAAAAAATATTTGTGTATTGACTAGTTAAGCAACAGTATACTTACACATTTACTGTCTACTTATGAACGAAACCGGTCTAACGGTATTCCACGGTTTTATATTTAATTGCCATTTTTAGTGAATTTGATATCGAGTATAATCTACTTGGGTTGACAGTGAGAAGTGAAAAAGTGGTCATTTTATAACAAGTTACAATGCATGAGAGAATACTGAATGGCTTCTTTGATGGGATTTTAGTCAGAGATCAAGGAATTTAGCAAACAGGATTTTGAAGTTGAAATCAATGGTAATTTTATATTGGTAGACGAAATTTGCTTGAAGGTAAAACTAAAATTAACTTGTTCTTAGCCGTTAGTACTTAAGTGTTTAGATCCATCCAACTTCTCTTTTCCACATATTCATGAAAGTTGATAACATTATTTTAATGAACCTTTATTCTTTGGACACCATAAAAAACTAAAGATATTCGCTCAAATCAGTGTCCGTGTTACTGATTTTGGATTAAGAAATCACCTTTTATGCAGACAGCTTTTTGTGGTATTGATAAATGATTATAAAATCTCAGCCTAGGGTTGAGACATTCAAGGACAAGCGCCATAGCTCGGAAAACACCCAGCAATCATTATTTATGAGTCATTTTCGGAATATTTGCCTCTATGTAATCCACATAATTGTGGTATAAATGAGAAGCTAAGGTAATTTGCATGGTTGTACCTAAGATAAGAATCAAGACGCTCATTTCAAACAATTCAATCCAATAAAACACGGGAGAATTACAAGTATATCAATAAACAGTTAACAATGAAAAGCTGTCAATATCTTTAAAACAGCCGCTTCATAAACTGCCTGTCAAGTCATCCTTCGTAGAAGCGTAAAGTGAATCAGAGATTAAAAAAAATTATATCCTACTTGTGACGGAATGCTGCAAAATTACACTTCATGTAAAAGCATTATTTTACGAGTGTTTTGTGTTACTACATGACTTGCTAAATTTTCTAAATGAACTAGAAAGCAGTGAATTAAGTTTGAGAAATATCCAAACTCTGATCTGACTGAGTGATTGACAAAATCAATGTACAACCTCGAACACAGATGCATCGGCTGAAGTTGCCACACTTCACAGTAGTATACAAAGAACCGGTGGATAGAAAAACAGTGATATCGACGTAGATAAAGTATTGTAAGAGAATAAACAATCTAAAGATAAAGGTTACTGTGGATATTCAAGGTTTAGATGATGTCAAGAAGTAAACACATCTGCGCCATGTCACAATCAATCCTCAACTACTGATTCGTGTCATCCCGTAGACTCATGCCAGGCAGGCTACATCTCCCATCACGGCTCAGGCGAAGTGTCAGAGACTTCATGAACTAATGCCAAGTCTTTTTCTGGCCACATTGAACTCACCTTCAACCCAATTCAACTTCCTCATAGCAAGGCACATTGATGTAGGTAATGATTTGACAGGCACAACACATGTCCAGGCCATTTCATTCAACTAAGATTCATAACCTAGTCAGTCAACCTTCCTGCCTTGGTTTGTGCCCTTGGCCTGACCTCAACATTGCTCACACTGTGGTTTCGCCAAACGCAACTACTGCTCCGAAGACATTTATGATCAAAATAATGAGACCGCTTCACTTCTGCCTTTATTGGCCACGTCTTGCAGCCGTATATCAGGACATAAAGGACTGGAGTGCAGTATACTCCTCTTTTAACAAATAGTCGGGCTTCCTGCCGATTGCCTCCAACCAACAGTCGGATATCTCACCAGTGAGCGTCACAGATGACGCGAGTGAGCAAGTGCTAAACGGGCCTTCTATATTCGAGTTGAGATTTCGTCAGCAACCAGCGCATTCGGGCTAGTGCAACTTCCTAAAGTAAGCGAAGTGTTCAAAACATTCCACTACTCCACTCACTATCAACAAACTGTCGCCTAATATACAAAAACACTATTTTGAATTCACCACATAAATCATGTGCATAGAGCCGGAACACTTTGAATGAATTGGATGGTGTACCGTAATCAATGTCACTGATCTTAATACAGTGGTTCATTAGTGTTAGAAATAAAGGGATTGACTCAGTATTTTTAACCCATGGCTAGTTTACTTAATTCATAATCGGTTTTATCAGTTACAGTTCAGGAGTGACGATTGAAGATGAAACGAAAACCTGATCACTGATGAAGCTGAAATGGTGGCTTCCGGTTTGCAGGATTGGTACCTATAATCACCACCCTACCTCAAAAATAACAGTCTACCAAGTCGCAGTCATTTCAAACAGTCTAATAGATAATTATAGGTAGTCATTTTGACTATCTGAGATAGCCACGGTTTAGCAGACTGGTATTGATACTGGGTTATGATAGAAGGTGAAATGAAAATCACCGCTCATTATCAATTATTGAGAGGTTAGCTACCTGATTTCAAATTGTCTTTTTCCAAATAATCCAGTTAGTTTTGCTAGTGACCCTAAACTGCTAAGCATAGAAGAATGCAGTTCATCATTCGAATGTACTAACAGTTATTCGTCTGTATACCAGACTATCTTCTGTGATAAAAGACAGTTCAAACGTTCCTAAGAACGTTAACAAAGAAGAACCCCCCAAATTTTGTGTTAAAATCTCCACAATGCGACCGAATCATGTTCGACAGTTTACTGAATAAGGATAATTTATTTGCTTAAAAGTCTTGGTCTATTCCTATACCTATGGAAAGGTGCTAACGTTCTTTAGTAGTTGACAACATTAAGAGATTGGAACAGACTGTTAATACGGCGTCAAATCCATACTCAGTTAAGTGCACACACAAATAACCAAAATAAGATCTAACTGGACCTAAAAGAGAGTTATGCCATCCATTATTTTTTATTCAATAGTGGTTTTGCATCTAACTGCAAGCCCTATACAAGCGTGAACGGCTTTTGAACCGAAAGAAAAATACGTTCGCGATTCCACTATGAATTAATGAAAAAAACAGTCAGAAAATATAGTTTTAGAGTTTGACATTTCACATTTAGTAAATATCATTTTAATTAGACCTTATCTAGATTCCATAGACAACTTCTAGCTAGTTTGCTAACTTCTGTGATTCGTATGCAGGTAAGATTCTAAATAACATACTTCATAAGGTAACTAAGGTTTCTCGTGTACATTAAATTGATTCATTCTACGTATTCGTTCAAAATTGAAATTTCCTCAAAACAAGTGGTTGCGAATTACGCAACCTGTGAAGATACTGATTAAGTTAGTGGAAACCAAACTATGTGTTATTGCCATGAAGTTGTTTTGAAAACCAGAATATTCAAAGCAGATTTTGTGAAATGTTTGTGCAAAAGAAATGGGATGAATGTTGCAAGCAGGAACTCTACATAACATTTATTACTAACTGATACGATTAGCTGCGTTTGACTTCACTGCAAGATGCATAAGTGAATAAATCTTCGTAAAAGGCGTACTATTTGCGAAATTCAACTTGAATATTACCGGATAAGGTGGAGATCATTAACATCCAAAAATTCCGGTTTGATATATAGTAACAGGTATTTTTGAAGCATTCATCTAGACTTAGCCATCTCAAAATGAACATCTGGTAATCCTTGGTTTTTTGTACTTCACCAGCGGAAGCCTATTTTAAGTGAAGACTGTCTTCAAGTTCAGAAAATTATTTTAATTTAGGCGTGGATAATGTTTTAGTTTGGCACTAAGTCAATACTTGTCTACGTCATGAATGAATGCATATTTTAGAGATACTAAAGGATTCCTAGTTGAAAAGTGATATAATAAGTTCAGTAATTACCATTTAATATTTTACGTTATTTTCTGGACATAATCACCAGTCTTCATTAGATTTGCAGTCATATCCCATAATATTTGTAACACGTCACTTTCTGTATAGTTTTGTAAAGTCCCGCCTGGCAAAAATGTTTAGCATTATATTGATGAGACTGAGCAAAGTAAACTCTTCAGTCATTTTTAAGTTTTGACAATTCTGCTAACAATAAATTTCTATAAACGTGACTCTACATAATGAAAAGCTATTGCGTAGCTATTACTCCTGGTCGCTTTAAGAATTATTAATTAAAATTGCAACTATTTTGATTAAGAAGTGTTTTGTAGTTCCAGGTGAAAAACAGTAACCGTGAAAAGCAATAATATCATCACATCATTCACAACAAGATCTATGAATATCAAAGATCATTCCAGGATGTATACGGTTTTAATTTACCAGCAATGTGCTTCGACTACTTATGAAACTAGACGTAAACAGAAGAAAGTTTGGTTCATGCTATAAAGTCTATTTGTCCAGTTTTACGTCAGCAATTTAGTCGTATAGCGTACAACTACCAGGACTATACGGGAGCCTGTATACTTCAGCTATGAAATAAAACATATTTTATTTACTCTTAAGTAGATACAACACAGGAAGGAGCTTAGAAAAAGCTTTTAACGCTTAGAAGGACGGAGATTGCATAACTGTTGCAGAAGGTAGAGAAAAGCTAAAGCGAAATATGAACCTAATAATACGAAGATAAAAATGAGCAACCAATTTGGTGACATCATCTTTGAATTTATACTGATATTCATGACAATTTTGATTTCTATTAGATTCTTAAGAAAAAGAAATACCTTTTTTTGTTGTCTGAGAGTCTTCGAATTGGTCTTACAGTGATTGTTTCTTAAGCGAGAGTGTAGCCGAAAATTACGTCTAAATTGTAACGCTAAATTATGCTAAGGAACTGTTATACATTATAACGATTTGTACTTACAGTCTACCCTGTTCACCCCTTCAGTCAGTTAACCAAACAGTCAGCACACTCATTAAATCTTAAGTTGATACACCAATCACACTCAAAAGCCAAACTGCCTATATGCTTTTCGCCAGAGATACTAGCACTGGGAATGTCACAGGCTAATTTCTTGCACCTCTAACCATGGTAAAACATTTTTCTTTTAGAATTTCAAAGATCATTACCTGGACCTCTTTTAATCTTCAGTATAATGTTGTAAGCATTTATCTAGAGTTTTTGTAACTTTTCCAGATAGTGTGTGTATTAATGGTTACGATACTTCTGCTCTCAAAACAGATGTTCTGGAAATGGATTTCAAAATATATAGTACCAGCAGAATTACATGTTTCACGGATTCTAATGTCACTTTGCTTTTATGCCAGTAAGTGATAAGTGTAGCAAAAGCTGGAGTGCGACAATTTACTTCTGATTTCAGTTTTTTTTTCAAGAGTAAAGCAGCAGAAATCCACAACAAGAAAAAGGAGCCGCGCTTTCAGGAAAATTTAACACAAAGATGTGTTAAAACAAAACACGTCATCGAACAAAGATTTAAAATATCATGCTAAATTTGTGTTATGTTATGAGGGAGGTGCATCTAAACCTCTTAATTTTTATCTCACAAGTGTCGCCTAGCAAATACAGCTAACGAGTTTTGGTGTTTCATAGATCTAAACTAAAAAGTACACCGTTTCTCTGTTTAAATCTAAATGAGTCAGTAAATTCATGACTTTATGCCATATTGGATGGTTCTGAAGCTTTTTCAACCCAACTTCGACTACAGCGAACATCAAATGTAAAGCTACAGAGAGATCAACAGGTTTGAAACGTATCCCAGTAAGCTCAAGTTAACAACATCTACAACTTTAGCTAACTTGAAAGCCTTAGTTCACATAATCACTTTCATCAAAACCAAAGGAAGACGTTGTTGTTATAATACTTGTATTTTCCCGAACTCCTCTACCTATATTGGCAGGTAGGCTCCTATGCGGATGCCTCGATACTGCTGATTACTCTTGATGTTAAATTCATCTTGGTGACAACCAGAGGAATCCAGGATGCGCTTCTCGTCCTATTTATGACTCGTCAGCTGGACGTACTTGCACCACAGCGAGTGGTGGTATTTCCACTGAGGCCCGAACCCACCACCCTTCCCTTCAAAAGCCTGAGTTCCAAATGGGATTGAACGCACATTCTGGATTCCTCTGCTAGTGACTAAGGTCAATGTAACATCATGAATAACAAGCAGTATCAAGACATCTATATAGGAACCTATCTGCCAACAGAGGTCGAGCAATTCGTCCCTATGTAGCAACGCGGAAATTACAAGTACCATTGCAACAACTGGCATCCATTGCACAAGAGATGGCTATCTTGCCATAGTAGCTTAGTCGGTCACGCGTTTGACGTTTGAAGTGAAGGGTCCTGGCTTCGAGCCCCGGTAGAAACAACACTTATTGGAGTACTGGGACGTCTGACCGACGAGTCCCAAGTGGGACAAAACACACATCCTAGATTCCTCTGCTTGTCACCAAGATAAATGTAACACCGTAGGAAGACGCTGTTTGTCCAAAATGTCTGACGTATTCGCGCATTTTTTTTAAGTGACTTGGTCAGACGGAATCTTAAACATTCATATGAAATGTATCAAAGGATAAATAATTTTTCACAAATAATCGGTATAAAGATTCAAACTGTTAGTTCAAAGGTTTGAAACTACTCATATTCGTCAGTAGTACCCTTCAGACAATTATAAAGCTGGCAATCTTGCCAGTAATTTTCATGTCCAGTAGATCACATTATATGATCTAAATATTTTGGTTTTCATAGGAAACCATGATGAGATTTCTCACAGTAAACTGCATATTTGGCAAACAAATGATTTGATTCACTAACTTTCTCTTTCTATCTATCACGACCTTCGAACTAACAATTAGATACATTATGGAGATTATTTGGATAAAACTATTTATCCTTTGTTACATTTCATATAAATACTCGTGAGGAGTGTGTGACCAAATTATTCTCAATATATTAGTCACACATTTTAGGTTAACTACGTCTTGGTTATGGCCAGCAGAAGAATCCAGGTCACGCGTTTCGTCCAATTTAAGACTCGTCGGCTGGATGTATTTGCACTCTATTGTAGTGATGTTGTCCCCACTGGGACTCGAACCTCGTACCTATCGCTTCAACCGCCGAGGCGTTGTCCACTATGCCATAGAGGCACGATAGGTACTTCTTGTACAGCGGGTATTAGTTATTACTATTTATTGACATACCTGTAATTCTCCGTTTTTTTATTGCATCAAATTATCCGACCTCTATTGCCATATGGACTCCTGCAGAAATGCCTCGATATAGTCCGAATGTTAATCATTGTATTCGCTTGGTTGTGGCTAGCAGAAAAACCCAGAAAGCACGTTTCGTCCCATTTGATACTCATCAGCTCAGCTGCCCTATCATCTTTAAAAACGTGTACAACCAAGAACACTGTAGTCTATTTTCGATGTCTTCATTTTTTGCTTGGACATCATGAAAAACATCGGTATCAAACTATGTTCTTGGTCATAAATGAGCAATGTGACGTTTTTAAAGTTTTACTATTGAAGTGAAGAGTTCGAAATCATTTAAGTGCTTTTAATTTGAAAATCATTCGAATATGATAGGCATTACAAGAATAAACAGAGGATGTTGTAAGTTCAGAAAATATTTCTGCTTAGTAACCTATGCAGCTTTATTTGGTTTTAAATATGTCTTGAGAAACGAAAATTTAGAAAAGATCAAATCCCTATCTAGAAATTTACAAAACCTTTTTTCTCACATATGTTTTCGTGGGATTATTTGAGGTAAATCTTATACAAAATAGGGTCATTTCTACATTCAAGTCATTATCTACAAAGAATTTGTACAGGTGGTCTCTATCCCACCAACCACTGGGAATAATAATGATCGGCTATCGGTATATCTTTTGAAAAATTTCATATTGACTGTCTTTTTTTATTTTTATCTTGTAATTAATTTAAGCCTTATAGTTTTAGCTTTGATGTAAGGCAGTTTCAACTATATAATGTAAAATTTCTGTTCTGATTTGTTTTCGCGCTCTGTGTACCTTTATTTTGACGAGATTGAGTATGTTCAAGTACCACAGGAAGGTATCAGCTTTTATTAGGAAAGGATTATGCCCCAAGAAATTTTCTTCATAAACATTCGTTTTGATGCTTTCTTGCCTATGAGGATTCCGTAGACTTGCACACATATCCGGCTGAAGTTATTCTCTCGATCGTTATATATTATTGCTTCTATATCGAATTCTTGACTTAGTTTATGGGAAGTAGTAACTAATTTGACTGCTACGACACCCTTTAATGCTTTCAAATGCGTAAGCAAGACACGTTGATCTTATTTTAAGGAAAAAGCTTAACACTATATCTTCTTCATAGAAATAATGGAGTTGAAAAATGTTTGTTAATCATTTATTCAAAATTTACTTAGTTCTCAATTCCCTTTTAGTGTGAACACTAAGAAAGTAATAAATAAGCCATTTTGGATTCCGTAGCTCGGTTGGTAGAGCATCAGGACGGAAACTCGGTGATCGTTGGTTCGAATCCCGCCAAGTCCAAATTTTCATCTTACCTTCAACCATCACCCAGTATAAACCGGTAATATTTGTTTGCCGATCAAAATTAATTGAACAGACTTATTGTTTTAGTGAGATAACATGTACGACATAAAGATGAACTTGATTATACCTTCTCTTATACACTCCCAGTTGTAAATTAACAAGTAATTGTATAATTTTGACTTCTTAGTTAGGCAAGCCAGTAAATTCATTCTATAAGCTGTAAACACATACTTTTACTGAGTTTACATTTGAGTGGCTGATTTTTCAAATGACGACAATGTGGTATTCAAAATATTCTTTGCTTTCTAATCCCTGGTTAAAGATGTTACTTGTTACTTTGCCATAATAAATTATTGTTTACAGTCCTAAGAAAGATCACTCACTCAACTGTTATTGCGAAAGGTTCGGCTCACTGACGTGAAGATTTTAAAAAGGTAACAGTTAAATATTACCGAAAGTTTAAGAAAAAGATATTGTAAAAATATTCCAACTGCTGGTGCTATCACGGGCAGTAATTTTGTTGGAAGTATTACAGAATAAAAATTCATCATTGTGTGTAAACTTTACATTAAAAACACTTTGAGAGAACTTATTTAAGCTGGGATTTTCGCGATTCTTCAATAACAGATGAAAACTTCCCATAACCATCTAAAGTCCTGGCTTATTCATTTAGTTAGTAACCAGTGTCAACTAGTGAGCCAAAGTTTGGAAGGGTGCATCATATATGAAGTCTCCTACAGCTGTGTTGTCTTACGGCCTCTTCAAAAACCAGATCTCATCATCTAGTACACGAACACGAAATAAGTTATCAACTTGCGTCATCGTGATAATAATAATAATAATAATAATAATAATAATATCGCTTAAAACGTTCTCAAGTACGGCTTAAATTTTTCACCTAGCATTTGGCACATATGGAATGATGAAATTTATGAACTTTAATTGTGTATATGTCATTTATCCAAAACAGTATGATCGTACTGATTGGTTGCTAGAGGATAAACGATCTTATGTTATTTGGCTTCAAATGCCCACCAAGTTGCATGACTGGGTGTCAACAGACATAAAATCTAGGTTAAGAGCTTCCTGTCGACTGCAGTTCACTAACCTGCCAAAAACGTCCGCCCTGTTTGTCACTAATAGGTCTTCTATTCATACTTCGAATGGCCACGGGATAGCCTGAGACAAAATCAGCCAGTAACTTCAATATTCTGCGTGCTTACTGATGACTTAAGGACGCTGTATTGTGGCATGTTATCTAATTAGATTCTGCGTGATTGGACTCCAATATCAATTACTTCTCTGGCTTCATTTTACTGCATATGGGGTATAATGACTTATTTTTGTCCATAAATATCTTAGCTTGATGTTCAAAGTAATCAACAAATATCTGAACGATGATATGTTTACAGAGAAACCTGAAGGTTCTGCGACCAAACCCTTGTGGGGTAACTAGTGCGCAGTGATAAAGAGACCAATACTACTACGAAACAGCTATCCAGTGCTCCTAGGTTTTCAGCGGTTCTCCGACTGATTTCAGTCTCTGACGAATATCACCTTGAAAAATTTGATAGGTTTATACTCTTTCTTCAGACTCCAGTTTCAAATGAAACAGGCTTCAGTAAGATAATAAAAATGTAGCTGACTTAAACAGTTAAAACTTTTTTTCATGAGAACAGAGAGCAGCGACCTTACTATTAATGATTAATTATAGTGACAAATCCAACCAGTTCACACGATACAAACTCATATGCATGTGAAAATAGATTGGATCTATTCAAAGAGTCGTCAGCAACTAGATAAATACTTTATTTATTACTATTCAAATATTTGGTTCTTGTAAGAATAACTGAAAGTTAAAAAGCCATTAATCCTCGGTGTAAATGCACTATAGCCTGTAACCCAGAAAATATCACTTGAAAATTGTTCCATAAAATAACTGTTTACAATCAGATACAGCATAAGGTATCACTCTCTGTTTCCAAACATAACAGTTTTATTACCTTTATTATTTGCCCCTTGAAATCGTAGTGGAACATAGGGCTTGAGTAACACGTCGCCGTTCCACTCAGTTCTCTGCAGTCTTTCCAACCTGGCTCCACGACTGCCCACAAGCTCTCATCTCTTCCTCACACGATCTCCCCTATCTCACCCTCGCCTCGGACGCCCAACTCGTCGTTTTCCATTTGGGTCCCAATCGACGGCCTGGCCTGGTGTGTGATATCCTCGAATGGTCTTCTCAGTGTACACCCAGTCCACCTCCACTTTCTTCTGGATAATTGTTGGGCGATGGGTTCATGGTTGGTTCATTGCCAGAGTGAGTTTCTTGTTGCGTATTACTTCTGCCCATCTGATCTGATCATCAATATGGAGTGAGGGTAGGCAACAGCTGTTGATGAGTGCCTGTAGTTTGTTGGAGATCCTTTTCATGACAAGCCAACTTTCTGATCCATATAACAGCACTGACTCGACTGATTCAGTGTTGAAAATCCGGATGTTGTTCACGCTTTATGCTGAGTGGAGTGGAGTAGATTTCCACACTGATTTCAGATTATTGAAGGCCTGTGTTGCTGTCTTACCGATCCTGGCTTCGACATCGTCATCTGTGCCTGTGCCGCCTGTAGTTGAGTCGATGCTGCCTATGTATGTATGTATGTATGTAAATAGGTAGGTAGGTGTGGGGTGGTAGGTAGGTAGGTGAAAGGGACAACTTCCTTTATATATATATATATATATATATATATATATATATATATATATATATATCACCTCCGTCTTCTCTACGTTCACCTGAAGGAAGTGCCGTCTTCTCTACCTATTCTCCTAACAGCAAAAGATACCACTCTCGGTCTCTAAACCTTGCAATAGTACACCGATATGTGTCTTTTTCAATTTTTATTCCCACCACCATTTGCATTAAAGCTTTTTGTTTAGTTTTTACCTCCGCTTGAGTTGACAACAGAATAGGGACGTCAGTTCTTAATGACCACTATCAGTTTAAAAATATTTCAATGCTAACTGTTATCAACTTACTTCAGATAAGCAGTGATTCAGCTTGTCCCTCGTGGAATAATAGTAGTTGATTTTCTTTGGTAAATAATAAAAGATGTGCATTTAAAAACTATTAGGAAATTATTTAGCCCTATTCGCAACATATCAGGTAGAATTGATCGATTTTTCAGCATATGGGCTGCTATGCAGATGTCTTGATACTCCTTAAACATTTATTCCGGTCTGATTTGCTTCGTAACAGCTAGCAGTGGGATTCATGAAGCGCGTTTCATCCTATTTAAAACTCATCATTTGGATCTGAATCTGTCCCGGTAATTTATAGTGTTCCTACTAAGACTGCAAGCCAGCATCCATCACTCAAAACGCCAGAGAGTCATCTTGTACCCTACTCAGCCACCAATGTCACTTTTCGTGAAACGATTATCGTCTGTTATTATTTAATATTCGTAACATGCCATGACAAGACTACATAAAGCGTCAATAAAGAACTGTTTTATTCTTTCTTCAAATTCTAAATTACTGAGCTGTTTGTATAGTTTCAACGCAAATTATTTTCACCATAGATTGACAACTGGAGAACTGCTGAAAGCAAGTGAGCACAAAACAGTATATCTGTTATCTTAGATTCATTAGCAGTTCAAAATAATGACTGTATCCAGCAGTTGCTGTTACTAGTCTGTATGACTCATAGATTCATCGAGCTGTCCCACACTGGCAATAAACGGCTGACTAGAGCTTACAGATTTCCAGTGGTTTTCCAGATTATGACAATCTATGATGAAATCCACTTTGAGACTAGTCATTCCGCACCAGACTCTTAATGCTATTTTAAACAATTTGTTTTACAGTATTACTGCATAACTTTCAGTGTTACTAGGAAGAATTCTAAACTGAGAAATGTACTTGAGTGAAAGAATATTTCGTGCGGAACGACTTCAGCATTAGCTCATAATACATTGTTTTTCGCAAGTATTCACAAGTGCATGCAGAATTGGGTAATGTGAATTGGTGTCCTATTTATAACAAGATTGTAAACTCTTTTTAACCGCTCAACAAGGTTCAACGGAATGTCTCATAATTAATTGGCTTGATATATTGTCTGTAATCTACAAGGATTTCAGCACTAAATTGTATCCAGATGTCAAAATCCACATCTTTTCAAAAGAAGGTAACTCAGTATGCAATGTTCATATGCACTCTAAAATAGTGAACAATATCACTTTTAACTTCATAAATGAAAATAAGGTGATAATAGGTATAATATCTTTGGGTTTTTAGACGGTCTGTCAACATATGTGTTTGTATGCAAAATAAGACTTTCATTCATCCTACACTTACGGTGTTTTTCCTATGTAATAGTGTTTTTAAGTGCGAACTGTATTTATTATATCCACGAAACATTTGTGCATTCTGGAGAATTTTATTTACTCAGAAAAGTATATTTGATGAAAACCAGTTCATTGTGTAAATATTCAATTTTGACGAATATATAAACCTATATGATATGAAAGAGAATTCCCAAAACTCATGAAAAAAACAGAAAACCTTGCAGAAAGATACTCACACATGAAATACACATCCATTATTATTCATTCCCAGTAGGTGTAAGATGAATGTAGGAATGTAAGATGAATTCTTTCATAAGGTTATTCAAACTAATGAGAAGGTGCTAACTTAAAGAAATATCAAAATTAATAGATAATTGAACTGTCCATTGCCATCCTAGCACAAAACGACTTTATTTGATAAAAATGGGGGTGAATACTAGGTAATGAGTTTTTTTTGACTAACTCATTTCAGAATGATTTCAGGTCAAAGGTCAAAAAGCATTGCATCGTGAAGGCAGGTGACGTAATATGTATGCAGAGAGTAAGTGACCAAACCATTGGAAGCCGATGCACAATTAAATTAAAAAAGAATTTATTTTTGAGATGAATGGGGATTTGTAATTAAGAGGTAGTATTCATCATGGACTGACATCAGTTGGGGAACCGATGAAAATCTGGGAGCACTTGACAGCTGTTTCGTCCTAGCATGGGACTCCTTAGCCGGGCCAGGGGGGCTTACTGCTGAGGAGTTCCATACTAGGAAGAAACAGCTGACCAGGGCTCCCAGATTTTCAACGGTTCCCCAACTGATGTCAGTCCATGATGAATACTAATTCTAAAAAGGAATTATCATGAACGATAAATCCTTTGCTGCGGCCATAACAAAAGAGGATTTACACATTTCTTTTGAAGACATAATTACTGTTCAACCTCTTTTATTCAGCCCGATGTTGCTGCTTAGTGATGAATGAATTTCTGAGGTACTCAGATGCAAGTGTCTTTATTTAATTGAAGCCCTAATAGTTTTGTTAATATCCACAGTCTTCATATTGTGCCTCATTTCAGTATCACGTTGGAATTCAGATAACAGAAAATAAGATTCAGAAAAACACCTCATCAATTGAAAGACATTGCAATTCGATACCACTTACTAATGTTTAAAACCTCGATTTAAACTAACTGGTATGTCAGTTACAGTATAAACTTCACTAGGTGGTTTTTTTCCCAGAAGAGAATACTGTCCAGGAGTTTACATGAAAATTCACTTACAAACAATAGACGAGGCTTAGATTTTTATATTCATATCATATGGTCAAAGAAAACTGACACTGGTAAAACTTAAGAAGGACAAACTTTGATGTCTAGTACACTACTGAGTGGAGTTATTTGAGTTATCTGTACCAGGTCTAGTTGGATTATAATACACGTATAAGTGGAAAATGAAGCTGATACACTAAACAAACAAAACTGTTTGCATCCTCTCTGAATACAGTGAAAATAAGACGTGACGTAGAATTTCGAAGAACATGGAGTCCCGATACTTGCTGCGTTCATCTCCAGTGATAGATGTTGTATCTGAAGATGCATAATTGTGGGGGGAGAAAATGGCCTCAATATTAAAAGGTGAAAATAGTTTGCCTTTCGGAATATGTACTCTGAGACTTAACCATTAGAGTATGTTTGACGTAAATGGGCTGGTAGTCATATTGCATACACTGTAACTTTGACGTCTAAGTGTTGTCCAGAATCTGTTGATCTATTGTCAACGTCATTTCTAAGGTTAAAGACTGTCATTTATATCGTTCGTGTTGTGCAGTGCTTGGATTTCAGTTTCCTCATGGACTGTGAACTGAAATCTCTTCATTGAATTCCTTTCCTCAGTCGTTACATTAGGACTAGAGTAGCATCGTGAAAGGGGAAGTATAATAAAAATATTAATAAAACAGTGAAAAATCCTATAGAGAGTTTTGTTTTAATCTGCAAAAGACATCTGGTTCTCCTATTCTTATTGTCTCTTACTTACTAGACAAAAGTTTTTTGTATTTCGCTTCTCTTTGCTACACTATATAGTTTTGGATGAGTGTATCTAGTAGGTTGAAACTTATCTATGTCACACTACAACTCCACTTGAATCTGACATGTACCGCACACTAAACACTCTAAGTACGGTAACTAAAAAGCATTTATGATATATATATATATATATATATATATATATATATATATATATATGTTTTTTCCATATATACTTTCAGTATATTTTGAAACAGCGTATACTTAGAGAATAATTCAAATTATCATTTTACAAAGTGAAGGGAGTTTTCAAACAAAAAGATGAAAGACATGTATCGCACTATTCAGAAAGTGCATACACACACTTCAGCATACTGCACAAGACACTTCAAGTTACTTTGTTTCTTAGCAGTTTCAATCCACCTAAATTTTTTTAAATTTCAAAGTGAAAATCCCCTGAACAAATAATTATTCACTAGCTCTAAATAATAAATAACAATGACTGCCTAGACAGTCAACCATGACTGAAAATATATTTACTTTTATCTTTTTCTGGAAACAATATATCCATTTCATCGGAATAACGTAGTTTCAGTCTTTTCAATAAAAACGTATAAATTCATTGGCTGACAATTGACTGAGTGTAACAGTAGTATATGCGCAACTTGTAAAACATAGATTTCATGCCCTTATAAATCTGGTTTTAGAACTAACAAATGAAATACAATGGATGATAACTTTTGAAACCATTATTCCACATCTACTGAGAAAACACGAATGACTTTTTGTATAATGAGTTGCTTTGAGTCTCAGAGACAATATCAATGCACAGACATTCACTTAAAGAGTCTCAGTAAGATAAATTTCATATACTGAAGCATGGTTTTAATCATTGTGACGTGTAAATTTATTATAGTTATGCCACCAGGTGCAACATTCTAGGACTTGAACCACTATGGAAACGAAGGCTCAGACTGAACCTGATACTGTTTTATAAGCTCCTTAACAGGCTAACTTATAGTACATGCACAGACATGCGGTTCATAAAGAAAACTCCATATGGATTAAGAAACGTAACTGCAGCAGTAGCAAATGAGAATTTCAAAACAGTCACCAGGGAGAACTTCTTTGTGACAAAATATGCTTAGATTTGAAACATTTTACCAAGGGAATCACGTGAATCAAACACTTTGACCAGGTTTATAAGACAACTTAGCTCTACACTACAGGGCAGTGGCATAAAAAACACCACCAATACTGCTACTAAAACTACAGACATATTAGGCCCTCTCAATATGTAAACAAATCCCAACCTCAAAGGTGCAGAGGCTGCACCTGCTTTTGTTGTTTTTCTTCGCCAAAATCTCGGATAGTAGCAACATGAAGACATCATTAGATTATAAAGAAACTGAACCATGATGAAAACTTACCGTTTTATTTGGAAATCTGAACGCTAAACGAACAAAGGATTTAACTCGAATCCTCGAAGACCCACATCATCAAGATAACCTTCAATGATGACAACAGGACACAAATGAGGAATATATGTTACTAATTCTCAACATTCCATTGTTTTGTGAAGCAATGAAACTGTGCTCCCACGAAAAATACTGTCCAACAAGTAAGAATTACCAATCCCATTCATTGATTTGACTCTGTCACCGTATGAACATTTATCAATCCACAAATTTCTGGACGGTCATAATGGCAACTAAAATCTGGACAGACAATAAAATACAAGAGATCATTTCACCTATTAATTTTGAAGTGAACATGTTCACAATAATGCTATACATCTCTAGTACTTTATCAGACAGCGAATATACCTCCTTTATAATGCTGCATACCTTAACGTGAACAGTAGGGAAAACGCATTGCCATTGGTCTGCAGTCCCTTAAATGTTTATTCCTTTGCACCACAATATTAAATTCTGATGGAATAAATGTATATTGCTGTGAATAGTAACGCTTGAATAGATATTCACTTGGATTACCCGATTACATGGAAACTTACAGATTCCCCAAATCGTCATTGTGGGTTCTTTCGGTCTCCGAAGCTTTAAGCATGAGAATTTATTGTAAACAGATGTTTATCAAGCGTAACGGGGCATTGTGAAGATGAATCAAACATGTCGACTGCCTATAATGCAACTTTGGAATTTTGCGCGACCTTGGTGACACTAGTGGTGAAAAAGAAAATATGACCGAAAACGATCTAAACTTGAACACTCTGTATATGCTGAAAAGTGGTATTTTCTTGTTCGTTTCATAATTTGTGGAATCTTCTGATGTTTTTAATCGAATTCAATGACCTTCCTTCCATACCATTCAGGTCCTGAAAAATCTTGTACATTTTCCAACATATATCAATGTGATGATGCCTGTAAACTGGCTTCTCTCATATTAAATTACCAACATGAGAATAAAACACTTATGTATTTATTATTTATTTAATAATTTACTGATAAAAAAAATAACACCAGTTAGCTGTTCTTCAAAGTAGACAACGTGAGCACAACGGAATGCATGTTTTGTTCAAGGATAAACTGTTTTTGTTATGACGAAAATGAAATGAATCTTCACTGAAAAACATTTTACGTGCATAGGACAAACCAAATGATGAAATGTTGTAAACAGTCGACCAGAAGTGGGAATAATAATAATTCCAGTGCTTCTGTATGCTGATATGTCGAATGTACGATAACGTTTACCTTCAGATAAGGAAGAGAAAAAGGCAATACATCTTGACCATGTACGTGCATCAAGGCTACTTATAGTGAGGAGGTCAAGATTGCCAAAAAACTGTTTAAAACAGTAGACTGAAATGAAAACTGGTTATTCTAGACAAACTTTACTGGAGTTAAATACTGCAACCTGATATCCCAATTACATATGATAATCAGTCAGTTAGGATTAACATTAGAATTAACATTTCTGCTGAGCGGTTCAAGTCTCCTCACCACTTATCGCACAGCAAAAGAACATGCACCAAGATGAAAGGTAAAAAAGGAAACAATAAGCCAGAAGTAGTACAATATCCTACAAACGAATGACAATGGAGAGAGATAATAATCGAATTCCGCACGACCATAAAGATATGGAATTAACCATACACCAGGACACACTAAAAATCAGATCGACTTCATTTCAATCTGAAGAAAGTGGAGACGCAGTCTACTGGACACAAGATCAGATCAAGAAGAGGAGCAGATGTAGCTTCACACCACTCACTGTCTAGTGGAAGGAACCTACCTTCAAATTCAAGTTGAAAACCATCAAGCAAGCTGATGATAGACTATAGTTCAAGTTCAACACCCAGAACAGAAAGTGAAGGATGAAACTACAAACTACATCTTTATGTCAGCCGAAGGAACAAAATGGGAGACATTGAGCAACATCCCTGAAGAAACCTGTGTGGAAGAACACTGGAAATCTTTGAAAGAGATGTGGAATGAACCCTGCACAACCGTATTAGGAAGGAAGAGGAAAGAAGATAAGGAATGGATCTCGATGGGTACATGGAAGCTGATAGAGTAGGGAGAGGAGGATGGTGAAGCAGAAGATGAACCAGTGCAAGGATGCACGACGACAAGAGGAACTGAGTGCGATGTATAGAACACTGGACAAGGAAGTGAAGAAGAGTGCACGGAAAGACAAAAGACACTTCTACGACACATTGGTAAGTGAAGCCGAACAGGCTGCAGGTAAGAGAGACCTGACAACATTATATCAAATGACCAGGTTACTCTCGATCTGGGAAGAGACCAACGCAGACGAAACCAATGGAAGATGATGACGGAAATCTAATTACCGAAGAAGGGAAACAAAGGAAACGATGGGCTGACTACTTCAAAAAACTCCTAAATCGACCACCATCACCACCTGCAACTCGTCCAAAAATACCACCAGCAGCCCAGCCACAGAACTACCAGTGAACACAGGCCCTCTGACAAAAGCAGAAGTCCTGAATGCCATAAAGCTACTGAAATTCGGGAAAGCAACACGACCAGATGGAAGTCCGCCAGAAGCACTGAAAACAGACACAGAGACAACAGCCGACATGCTCACACCACACCACTACTGCAGAAGGATGGGAAGGAAGGAAGGAAGGAAAGGAAAGGTACCTGGCGATCGATTGGAAGAGGAAGGGCTACCCTGTCAAACTCCCAAAGAAAGGAGAAATAAGCCTTTGCAAGAACTGGCTCGGAATCATGCTGCTGTTCACCGCAAGCAAAATGTTGTGCTGCATCATCCTGGAGAGACTGAGAGATGCATTGGATTCAAAATTACGACCACAACAGGCAGGCAGGCAGGCAGGCACGCTGGCTGGCTGGCTGGCTGGCTGGCTGGCTGGCTGGCTGGCTGGCTGGCTGGATTCAGGAAGAACAAATCGTCCACGGATCAAATTGCAACGCTACACTACGCATCATCATAGAACAGAATATAGAATGCCAGTCAACCCTCTACCTCAACTTCATCGACTTTGAAAAGGCCTTCGACAGCGTCGACTGAGAAGTAAGTTGGCAGTTGCCACTAATCTTTATCAACCTCATTCAACAGCTATATGAAGACGTCACATGCCAAGTGATCCACAGTAGAAAGGTCAGTGATGCTTTTGAAGTGAAGACGGGAGTGAAACAAGACTGCCACTTGTCACTCATGATCTTCCTGATTGTGGTCGACTGTATCATGCAGCAAACCGTGAGGAGCTGGAAGATGGACATACACGGGCCGGACCGATGAGAAGACTGCAGAAGAGGATTTGGATTTCGTCAACGATGATGATTTATGTCTAATGTCATGTGGCACAAACTCGAAGATCTACAGGTGAAAAATAACAAGTTGACAGAAGAGGTAGGGCAGCGCAAACGGGACTTCAGGTGAACGTGGAGAAGACGGAAGTGATGAAGATGCCTAACCAACTAGAGGGTCAACAACGAGAGGCACCAATCACCAATGACAGGAGATACCTAAAGGAAGTAGTCTCGTTCACCTACCCACCTACCTACCACCCCACACCTACCTACCTATATGCATACATACATTCATAGGCAGCATCGACTCAACTACAGGTGGCACAAGCACAGATGACGATGTCAAAACCAGGATCGGAAAGACAGCAACACAGGCCTTCAATAATCTGAAGTCAGTGTGGAGATCTACTCCACTTCACTCAGCAATAAGCGTGAACAACATCCGGATTTTCAACACTGAATCAGTCGAGTCAGTGCTGTTATATGGATCAGAAAGTTGGCTTGTCACGAAAGGGATCTCCAACAAACTACAGACACTCATCAACAGCTGTTGCCTACCCTCACTCCATACTGAAGATCAGATCAGATGACGAGAAAGAATAAGCAACAAGGAACTCTGGCTGGTGACGAACCAACCAAGAACCTATCACCCAACAAATATGCACTGGGAGGGAGTTGAGATGAATTGGGCATACGCTGAGAAGGCCGACTGTGGATTTCAAGCATCAGGCCAGGTCGTTGAGTGGAATCTGGAGGGGAAACGACGAGTTGGTCATCCGAGGCGAGTGTGTGTGATGGAGGAGATGATATGAGGAAGAAATGAGAGCTTGTGGGCAGTCGTTGTTCCAATTCTGAAACACCTGAGAAGATGAAGATTTTAAACGTTATAGACTTACTTCTCTGTTCTGTTCAGCAGCTATTTGTATTTTACTGACTTGGTGACAACCCCAATATATGGCGTGTGCTACAAGAGTAAATGTGGTCGAACACCTGAAGTCTTCTCCCTTCTTTCGTGTTAACTGGTCACTGCTCACATTTATGTAGTAGAATAGAGAGATTGACTGCCTTGTACAATTTGCGCCTTATAGGCAGCTGAATAACACGGCATTATAGATGGAGTGTATTGTCAAAAGTTGGTCAAGCCTTTTTGCACCTACAAGTCCTGCTTAGCATTTTGTAAAAAAATGAATTTCAGATATCAAATGCTGCAGGTTTGTTGATCTCATCCTAAGCCTTTAGTTAGCACTGCGTTAAACATGACATAGTCATCCACCTTGATGTAGATGGAAATAGTCTGCTTATTTTAATGAGTATTAGACCAACAGCAGGACTATTTCAACGGCATTCGCTAAAATATTTAATGGATTTAAACATTATGTATAGCTGTAGTGTTTAGAATTCTCAAAACACTAATTTATTTCTTAACTTCACCTCCATAAAGCAAAACTAGTCTTGTAATGTACTAAAAACGTTCTCTTATATGAGAACCAACCACATTTTTGAACACAGACATACGGTTAAGGTACTGCCCTTATAATTTTTAGAATGGTAATGAGTGCAACGTTATAAAATGAAAATGTTATAGTTGACAGTGTACAGTAAATTAAACTCTGGAAGAAAAATGTGGATTTCCAGCTGTGTCGCAGAAATACTTTAAATTACTTTTTGAAAACTCAAGGTAAAATCACTCAAAATAATCTGTGACAATATATAGTGACCACCTCTATGTTATTCTATATGTGAAAA
Organism: Heterobilharzia americana; assembly: GCA_944470555.2. Lineage (NCBI taxonomy): Eukaryota > Metazoa > Platyhelminthes > Trematoda > Strigeidida > Schistosomatidae > Heterobilharzia > Heterobilharzia americana. Next base: position 151,766,894 of record OX104127.1, read on the forward strand.
ATCACAAAACTTATCTCTTAAGTGCATATTTATTTACACGTATCAATATTTGTATGATTGTTTCGACTTTCTGCTTTTGTTCTTCGTATAAGTACAATAAGTTGATAATGACGCTTTACTGTGGAAGTTTTTTTGGTTCTCTTTGCTACGAAATATTCATAACTTTGACGAAACGAAATTAAAATTTCATTAAACCAGTTAAATAATTTAACTGTTTATAAACAGTAAGCTGAAACACACAGAGACTGAGAAAATTCTTGAATGCAACCAATTTCCATATAGTAATATACGGATTCTACAGCTGTCTAACTCCAAAAGAGTGAAATATTCTCGATTAGTGAACTACGCTATAAAAGTACATTCACTTACTACGCCTATGAAATGTACGTAGAATCTCCAAATCATTAATTTATTTCAAAGTAGGCCAATAGGAAACATGACTATTTCATTATCCAAAAGTTTGTAATCGACATAAATATATGTTAAATTTTAGGCCTTTTGGTGAGAACTAAATAATTATGTAAGTAGTTAACAATGAACATATAGAAATCAGGAGCTCAATATCAAGGTACACTTTGTAATGTCTAAAACTTTCAACAATAACATTTAAAGACTGTCTTTATAAGCTATCAATGTAAGACAGAATAAAATACTTTAAAAAGAAAAAGAAGTTCTCCTGGAGATTTTTAGTTGGTAAAAAAGGCAAAAAGCAGGGTTGTTAAACCTGTTTATTACATAAAATTCATTGCTTTTTTCAATACTTAACAGATATTTTAAAACAAAAAGAATAGTGAACGTAATTTCAATTTGTCTGACTTTCCACAGATAGTTTCAATACGCAGCATTAAACAAAATTTCTTTTCGTATTCAAATGAAATAAAAATGGAATTATCGTAGAAACGAAGGCACAGTAGACGTTTTTACAGTTGATCCTTGTTTGATACTTTGGACAACTCAGTGATTTGGTGTAGTGTATTTCCTACTTCGGAATTTGAAGGGAGAAATTATTGATGTTTTAAATAGGACATTAAAAACAAAAAAAAACAAACATGGGTTATGGCACTACGTAAGCCACCAAGTTGCTGGCTTCATGTTTACCAACTGAGCTACAAGATCCAAACGGTGATGAGACTTTATTGACCGGGGATTCGGCTTCGTAATACGTGAAGTTAGGAGGCATCAATTAAAATCCAATCAGCTTGGAAAAGAACATATGTAAGCATCTTTAACTATTAAAAGAGGCAGGTTTGAGACAGACAAGCGACAAAAATATGAAATTCTTCGGGAAACGCTCTTGCACAATAGTTTGTTCAGTACACCCTAGAGAAGGAAAGTGTTATCAGAAAATATGGTACGATGGAGGTCTTACCGGAAGCGATAAAAAATAGCCACACTAAAGCTTCAACAAACCTGTCTTTGAGACGTTTCTGCGACATTACTTATATGATACCAGGTAAAGTTCGTGATAGCACATGCAACAGCAAAAGACAAGCGTCCTGAACTGAGAAAGTTTCCTTCTTTATTGATAAACATCTATCTTCTTTTTATGTTTGAACTCCATTCGCAACCAAAATACTACTTATTTTCTAACAAGACTTGGAAATAAATACGGAACTTTCAGTTGATTTCTGCTTTAAAGCAAACAATGACTATCAGGATAAATCAACTTTTTAGGATCTGCCGGAAGAAACCTCTTATAAGAGCTATGCAAAGAATATGATGCTGAACATGGGCTGCAAAATTCATATTTATGACAGGTACACGAGGGTTATTGTGGGTTTCTTGATGTCTTCGGTGTTTCATTCCGCACAAGGCACACTGTTTGCATGCATATACTCACAACTACATTCTTTCTTCAGTTCGTATTAAAGCACGTTAAAGTATCACTTTTAAGTAGCTACAAGCCGATTATTATACTATAATTCTGTACTAAACTTTAACTGTCGACATTTCATTCAGTATCTTTTGTTTCACACGAGTATAGAAAACCTTCAAAAGATATCAATTATTAAACTGGAGAGAATAATGACCATAACTGATTGCTCCCAAGTGGTTTCTAAAAACAAAGTAAGTGGAGACAAATTTCTACACAAAGCTTTAAAGGGCTATCCAAGTTTTCTGCTGTTAGAACATTATAAAAGTTTGACCCATGTTTAAATTCTGCATCACAGACAGTATTTTTACAGAAAATAAAACATGTCATTGAGAGTGTAAGACCATAAGTATTAGCTGTTTTACACAGTAAGCTAATGTTACCATCTATTCCTCTGAAAAGTTTACTTTGGTTTAATAGTTTTTGAGTGTAGACAGGTAAAATCTAAAATGTCTAAAAAGTCAGTAACCCCCTTAAATGTTATAGGATAGGCACATTTCAGTTTTAGGTTTAGACAAAGCCGTTCAATGCAATCATAAATATTAACTATAACCTTTTTGCTGATGTACTTTTAATTCTCCAATGTTTTACTGGATCTAATTGTTCGCCTACTGTTAGCATATGACTGCTGTTCGGACGCTTTGGTATAACCTGAATACTTGTTATGGCAATTTATTTAGTTGGGGCTAGCAAAAAAATCCAAGACGTGCGTTTCATCCCATTTGGGACTCATTAGCCGGATGTAACCACCTCCCAGTAAGTGGTATCGTTTTGACTGAGACTCAAACCTCGTACCCATAACTTCAAACACTGAAGCTTTATCCATTAGGCCTTTTAGACACAACAGCTACCTCCTGTGTTGTGTAGCGGATATTAGTCATAACTTTTTGTTGATGTACTTGTAATTTCCCGTCGTTTTTCTGAATCGGATTGTTCGACCTCTGTTGGCTCATGGGCTCCTATGGAGATGCCTCGATACTGCCTGAATATTTATTAAAGTATTCATACAACATTAATCACTGGGTTGCAGGTAAATCCAGCTGACGATTCTCAAATAGGGAAAAACACACGTCCTGGATTTTCCTGCCAAACACAATCTATTAAATTCTCGTAATAAATATTAATGTTTAAAAAGTGTTAGACAGTTCTCGGTTTAGTAAGTATCACCCAGATATCAAGTAGTGTAGTTGATGTGATATGTTTAGGTTTAAAAACTTTCAAGGCAAATATTAAAAATCAGTAACTGTAACTACCAGTTGGTTGTGGGATTTTGTCAAACGCATAGGTAATTTTTAATTTGTGAAGAAGTTTTAATGCAACTGTTGTTTTGAGAATCAAATCAATATTTGTTTGATTATGCCAAGCAGTGGGCTAGATGTATTCTCATTCTTGCCAGCGGGTAGTCTATATGGGACTGTAACCTGGAATTTACTGCTTCATTACTAAATTAGAACCAAAGAAGTAACAATAATAAGGTTACTACTGATAATAGAACAACTGTACAGATAGTGAAAATGCCAGCACAACTTTATCAATTCCGTTTGAAAATATGAACAACTAAATTTGCCAAGTTGTTAATAACCACAGAAATATTCAAACTGTAGTGTAATCATAGTTTTTCGCTGTAAGTTCTTAATTCCAGTTATAGTAAACACAAATTTCGTGAAAATACAAAGACTTGTTTTGAATAGGATATATGCGGCTAATATGACACTAGATACGTCCATGTATTATATTTTTCTTATTAGTTACACTCAATTTCTTGAAGTTAATTAGCAATTTCGGTATATAAAGTTATTGTACTGGTCAATGAGCTGATTCTTATAATTTCGCTTTGAAATATAAAAAATAAGCAGCATGAACTGATAGCACAGAAAGTTTATGCAAATATAAAATGAATAGGTGTAGTGAATAGTTAGGTTAAATGCATACTGTCTGTATATGATATGCGTGGGTGCTTCTTTTGATAAGTATAAAAGTTAACTTGTTTGTTTTACAAAGAATTCCATTCATTCCTTTGAAACGAAGTCATCAACTGACTGAAAGATGTTCGTGAAAATGAGTAACTGATTATAAGAAAGTGCTATGATAATGAGATTTATCAACTTCGCTATTTAAAAAGAGCTGACAGTGTTTTCAGACAGTGTTTGAAAAATCAAGATTTTTCCGAATCGGCTTGGATTATTTTAATGATAACAATACTAATTCTTTTATTCCAAACAATGTGTATGACGCAATATGGAATTCTCAGCAAAGCCTGAAAAATGGTTATTGCATCTGAATGATGCTAATAATAACAGTATTTAAGCCAATAATGTGAAACAGTCACCTAGTTTCGAATTAGCGTCCAATTCACCATGAAGGACCAACAAAAACGCTAGCGCTAGTTAGCCGGTGGCGGTTCACTCAGCAGATGCAAGAATCTGCAACTCAAACCAAGTATCTGAGGGATAGAAATATGATGTACTTTAGCGAACTGAAAAGTCAACTTCCATATAACGGGATACTTTTTCTCTACTTTGTTAATAACTTGATAAACTGCGAGTTGAAAACATCTTATAAATATGCAAAAGTACAAAAGGTCAGAGGACATATTTAAAGAACTAAATCAAATTAAAGTGAAAACATGTGAAATGTGTTTTCGGTGGAAAAGTTTGGGATCCCAAGGTTCAAACAGGCCTACGTGTTATCTTCTAACTTTTCGTGTAAGGACTCAGCGCTCAAATTCTTCCAGGACATTTGTATTTATTGTTCGATTCACGATCCACATTAAGGTTATTTACTTCAATCTTTAATATTTTTTATAAAACACAAAATAAAGCTAATTAATTTATTTGTTAAACGAGCGTAGATATAATGATTACTTCTGAAATTTTCAAAGTGAATTACTTTCAACGATACAAAGTAAATACAAAGATTAGAAATACTAAGGTTGATGCAAATGCGAATAGATCAGTCTTGTGAGACATATTTACAAAAGTTTATCTAATATCTCACACTTTCTATAATCCTGATTGTTATTTACCTAAAAACGTATACAGGATAGTGATCAGCATATTTGTCACGATTGCGTAACACAGTTTTATTTGTCATTGCGGAATGAGCATGAAGTAGCCAGTTAGGTTTGTCCTCCACAAAGGTTGTTTCTGACTTGAATAGCTTCCACGCTGTGACAGATTTTAATATTTAACGTCAAAACACTATAGTATTTTACTAATTCTGCATTAGCTCACATAAATGTGCTGAACATAAAATCATCTTCAAATGCATTTTAATTTATACTGCGAATATGAAAAGACACTTTATGTACCATGATAGTTTGTTAAACTATCCGAGTACTTTGTTCTGATCAATTTTATCAATTTATCACCTAAGTTCTTGATCATTAAAAGGAACTGATCATAAAAGAATCAAAAGGACCTCTAATACGGAATCATATTTATTACGTGAAATTCATTGTATGCAGTCAACTAGGATGCATAATAAACTAACACTAAATGATAGTGTCGATTCACTAGGGTAAGATAAAGTTTGCATAAAATACGAATTTGTATAATGTAGTCGCAAGGTATAGTTTTATCTGGAAAATATAACGTATTCAAGAAATACATCTCCGACAGTTGACCACCCTATTACTTATCAAATTATTTTTTATGCAAGTAGGAAAAAAATAATTTACACTTCCAGGTAGGCTTTACCATTCTGGATTGAGTATTGTAACTTCCATGCTATGTTAATCTATTTATTCACATAAATGAGCTGATATACACAGTGAGATATGACGCAGTCATTCGCATGGTGCTAGGGCATATGTTTATTTGTTCGAAAAACACAAGCTTTACCATGTAATATATTTTCCTTCGTATCGGTAGCGAAATTTTTATTTTAATACAGTGCAACCTGATTCCTCCGCGTTGTTTCCTAACACACACGGTTTTTGAAAAAAAGGATTTTGAACAACTTTTGAGCTAAGCATTAAAACTCGGCTAATTCCTATTTCTTTCTTAATTTTTGTTTAAGCAGAAAGCATTATTCCATGTGCGTTAACGCACACGGTGTACGAATAAGTTGATATTATATAAACACAGTGCCGAACCCCGTATGTATGACCTGATAAGGTTTTTCCTTTGGGACTATTTCTTGTACCAACCATCATTCTCTCTAGCAAAACAGAATATCTGAAAGTGACAATAACATGTTGTACCTTTTTTGCGTGATAAGTTGTTTTGAATTGATACGGTGTTACGTCTCTCTAATAATTGTGTTACACCATCATACCTTTCTGGTTCTGCTTTAATTTTTTAAGAAAAATAGAACAGATCAGACAACCAGCAAAACTTTCTTTCTTTATATTGATGAAAAAACATCCAACAAAACTGTCTTTACACTATAACTTGCTAATCTTATACAAGATAAAGGACCCTGTTGTGATAAATACTAATCATCAGTTGGTGTAATGATAATTGATACTACCCGATTCGTCATGTGAGTACGCATTTTAGCTTCTCTTCTCTACTGTCAAAGGTAATGGGAACTGTATCATTTCCTAAGTGATTAACCAATTACCTAGGAACTGAAAAATATATGCCTAACGTCAGCTGAAGGTATTTAACAGATGTTTCCCTCGACCTTCATAGCCATACTTCGAAACGATCGACAGAAATCGGTCAGTACGGAGAACCAGACAAAATGAAATCAGCTACTGTCCACTAGGCAACTTAGGATGTTACTCATTTAAAAGCTGATTAGCAGTTGGTTTATTCAAATCAGAGAACCATAAAACTGACAGCGATATTCAGCTCTTTTTAAATAGCGAAGTTGATAAATCTCATTATCATAGCACTTTCTTATAATCAGTTACTCATTTTCACGAACATCTTTCAGTCAGTTGATGACTTCGTTTCAAAGGAATGAATGGAATTCTTTGTAAAACAAACAAGTTAACTTTTATACTTATCAAAAGAAGCACCCACGCATATCATATACAGACAGTATGCATTTAACCTAACTATTCACTACACCTATTCATTTTATATTTGCATAAACTTTCTGTGCTATCAGTTCATGCTGCTTATTTTTTATATTTCAAAGCGAAATTATAAGAATCAGCTCATTGACCAGTACAATAACTTTATATACCGAAATTGCTAATTAACTTCAAGAAATTGAGTGTAACTAATAAGAAAAATATAATACATGGACGTATCTAGTGTCATATTAGCCGCATATATCCTATTCAAAACAAGTCTTTGTATTTTCACGAAATTTGTGTTTACTATAACTGGAATTAAGAACTTACAGCGAAAAACTATGATTACACTACAGTTTGAATATTTCTGTGGTTATTAACAACTTGGCAAATTTAGTTGTTCATATTTTCAAACGGAATTGATAAAGTTGTGCTGGCATTTTCACTATCTGTACAGTTGTTCTATTATCAGTAGTAACCTTATTATTGTTACTTCTTTGGTTCTAATTTAGTAATGAAGCAGTAAATTCCAGGTTACAGTCCCATATAGACTACCCGCTGGCAAGAATGAGAATACATCTAGCCCACTGCTTGGCATAATCAAACAAATATTGATTTGATTCTCAAAACAACAGTTGCATTAAAACTTCTTCACAAATTAAAAATTACCTATGCGTTTGACAAAATCCCACAACCAACTGGTAGTTACAGTTACTGATTTTTAATATTTGCCTTGAAAGTTTTTAAACCTAAACATATCACATCAACTACACTACTTGATATCTGGGTGATACTTACTAAACCGAGAACTGTCTAACACTTTTTAAACATTAATATTTATTACGAGAATTTAATAGATTGTGTTTGGCAGGAAAATCCAGGACGTGTGTTTTTCCCTATTTGAGAATCGTCAGCTGGATTTACCTGCAACCCAGTGATTAATGTTGTATGAATACTTTAATAAATATTCAGGCAGTATCGAGGCATCTCCATAGGAGCCCATGAGCCAACAGAGGTCGAACAATCCGATTCAGAAAAACGACGGGAAATTACAAGTACATCAACAAAAAGTTATGACTAATATCCGCTACACAACACAGGAGGTAGCTGTTGTGTCTAAAAGGCCTAATGGATAAAGCTTCAGTGTTTGAAGTTATGGGTACGAGGTTTGAGTCTCAGTCAAAACGATACCACTTACTGGGAGGTGGTTACATCCGGCTAATGAGTCCCAAATGGGATGAAACGCACGTCTTGGATTTTTTTGCTAGCCCCAACTAAATAAATTGCCATAACAAGTATTCAGGTTATACCAAAGCGTCCGAACAGCAGTCATATGCTAACAGTAGGCGAACAATTAGATCCAGTAAAACATTGGAGAATTAAAAGTACATCAGCAAAAAGGTTATAGTTAATATTTATGATTGCATTGAACGGCTTTGTCTAAACCTAAAACTGAAATGTGCCTATCCTATAACATTTAAGGGGGTTACTGACTTTTTAGACATTTTAGATTTTACCTGTCTACACTCAAAAACTATTAAACCAAAGTAAACTTTTCAGAGGAATAGATGGTAACATTAGCTTACTGTGTAAAACAGCTAATACTTATGGTCTTACACTCTCAATGACATGTTTTATTTTCTGTAAAAATACTGTCTGTGATGCAGAATTTAAACATGGGTCAAACTTTTATAATGTTCTAACAGCAGAAAACTTGGATAGCCCTTTAAAGCTTTGTGTAGAAATTTGTCTCCACTTACTTTGTTTTTAGAAACCACTTGGGAGCAATCAGTTATGGTCATTATTCTCTCCAGTTTAATAATTGATATCTTTTGAAGGTTTTCTATACTCGTGTGAAACAAAAGATACTGAATGAAATGTCGACAGTTAAAGTTTAGTACAGAATTATAGTATAATAATCGGCTTGTAGCTACTTAAAAGTGATACTTTAACGTGCTTTAATACGAACTGAAGAAAGAATGTAGTTGTGAGTATATGCATGCAAACAGTGTGCCTTGTGCGGAATGAAACACCGAAGACATCAAGAAACCCACAATAACCCTCGTGTACCTGTCATAAATATGAATTTTGCAGCCCATGTTCAGCATCATATTCTTTGCATAGCTCTTATAAGAGGTTTCTTCCGGCAGATCCTAAAAAGTTGATTTATCCTGATAGTCATTGTTTGCTTTAAAGCAGAAATCAACTGAAAGTTCCGTATTTATTTCCAAGTCTTGTTAGAAAATAAGTAGTATTTTGGTTGCGAATGGAGTTCAAACATAAAAAGAAGATAGATGTTTATCAATAAAGAAGGAAACTTTCTCAGTTCAGGACGCTTGTCTTTTGCTGTTGCATGTGCTATCACGAACTTTACCTGGTATCATATAAGTAATGTCGCAGAAACGTCTCAAAGACAGGTTTGTTGAAGCTTTAGTGTGGCTATTTTTTATCGCTTCCGGTAAGACCTCCATCGTACCATATTTTCTGATAACACTTTCCTTCTCTAGGGTGTACTGAACAAACTATTGTGCAAGAGCGTTTCCCGAAGAATTTCATATTTTTGTCGCTTGTCTGTCTCAAACCTGCCTCTTTTAATAGTTAAAGATGCTTACATATGTTCTTTTCCAAGCTGATTGGATTTTAATTGATGCCTCCTTACTTCATGTATTAAGATGATAACACCAAAGTATGATGTGAGAAAGTGTTTTATTGAACCTAATTTAAACTTATTACTGTTCCAAAACGTTTTTGTTCTCGTTAAGCATCTTGCTTTTTCTTTGTAGAGCCGTCTAGATTCTCGCAGTTATTTCATGTAGAACTGGTTATTTTGACGCCGTATGCTAATAACACTGCACAAGAAAACAGTCTGGCATAAGAGGAATGTTACTCCGCTGCTTAATCAGTTTGTGTATGTGCGTATTTTTGTGTAAGAACAGAGCATCTTCCTGTTTAATCAAGACTGCGGATAATGAAATCACTGTTGCACATTTCTCATTTTTATTATTATATTCATTACAGGACAATTAGAACAGGCAATTGAATTATATTTTAGGCAAAAACAACTTCAGTTTCATTGAAAAGTGGAGGATGCGTACCGATTGCATTCAGGCCATGCGTTGATAACTGGTTACCTGTAAAGAGATACATCTAGCGGTAGCCTTTTATCAAACTGAAAAAAAGAAACATTTAATTAAATTTTAAAATCTTGCACTGACTTTTTCGATAAGTAAATGTCTGAATTCCGGTTAGAATATTCTTTGATTATGATGAAGGTCTAGTTTACATTGCTTGAGGACATTTTGAAGAATTGACGGATAACAAAACAACTTCCCTCACAAATTGATATCGGTCACTGAATCAATGAAAATCAAAGGATACTGGACATCGGTTTTGCCAAGATTTCAGACTCTACAGCATGCATCCTTCGCTCCTTGCAGAGTCAGTTCCATAACCACTTAGTCTTGTGACAGGTACATCATCTTATAGCCACTAAACTTAGATTGAACACTGCCTATCTTCTGCCTTATAATTAGGTTTTCAGAAATTTTAATGAGAAGCAAGAATAAGGATAGACGTTAATTGGTGACACTGGATGCTTGGCTCAATATGTCAGAAATTCACAACCTTTACTATAAGATTTAGACATTTTCTTATTTGTTAATGTTGATATCATTACCCTGGTGTATTCTGTTCACCTTATCAGACTAAACACAGATGATGAGGAAATGAAAAAAACTGCCTAGATCTACTACATTTTGAAAATATCTTATTGTTTGCTTCTTTCAAACTGGTAAATGAAACTAAATGTATGATAAACTTTGTGAGGATAATTTACAACAAAACGTACAGGAAGAAACGTGCAAACAACCGGAAGATGACGGAGATGGTGTTTGTGTTATCCACTTTTCCTGGGGATTATTCATGAAATGAATCAGTTATTGGCAAAGTCTTTCACAATATCAATGACACATCTTTGAAAAGAACAAAATGCCTGAGATTCCAGGTATACCTAGTCGATTTGTGTCAAATAATACTACTTTATTTCGGTGCTTTCACCTAAAGGAATACAAATACTTAAAATTGAAAAACATATTCGTCATGTTCAGCCACCAATCATTCAGGTTGGTCATCATATTTAGCACTAGACTGAAAAACTCCAGTAGGTGGAATAAATGTTTATGCTGGTTATCATCAACAGAGTCATTTGTGAGGATTTAGTTACATGGCTATGACAGGCTTAACTGTTTCGTCGTTTATTGTGGTGTAAGAAAAATCCGTTTTTCTCGGCTTTTCATATTTTCCCCACTATTAACAACCAACTTTACTACAGGCGAGATCGATCTCTTTAGTCTTTTATTAGCCGCTCTAACTCCCCATATACTAGGTAACACCGGAAGCCATGAGTTACAACGTATATCATTCTTTAAACAATACACTTCCTAGTTGATTATTAAATACAAGAAGAACTAAAAATTAATTACCCATAAATATATATATAAATATAACCACAGCCGCTGGTGGGCTACAAAGGGTTATCACGGTCAAAATTTGGAATTGTGAGTGTATCACTTCTTATTGATATGTTTCATACTAGTTTTCCTTTACTGAAGTTCTTACCAAGTGAGCAATAACTAAGCCCGGAGATACGCTGCAACAGCTACACCAGTTAACCGATGAATTCCATTCCACATGCTTAGCCGGCATTGAAAAGACATTGGATGATAAAAATCCTCAGACAGAAGGTTGTTCTTCAAATATCAACAATCTCTGAAGTATTTTGAAAGCAGATGTCATATTTAAGTATTGGATTTACTAATTCATCAAAATGCTGTTGAGTATCTGGTTAAGTTAGAGATAGAAGTCGTATCGAGTAGGAGTAATGAGAAATAGAGAGATGCGATCACTGTTTTCGTAACAAAAATATTCGGTGGCTGTGCGAGCAGGCTGCGGGAAATATGTCATCAGCTTTCTTTTGCAGGTGAAATTATTAACAAAGGAAGCTTCCTCGAATTGCTAGAGAGTAAAAACTAACGAAAACAGTTCCAGCAAAAGATACTAAAGAAATGAGGGTAGGCCATCTTTAACGTAAATATTTGGTAGAGACCCACGATGAAGCGTTGCCTGGAGATTGAAAACGTGCCTTCACTAGAAATGAAGAGCTCAGCAGCAACATCAATGAGAAATATCATCGCAACACAAACAGATGTGCAGAACGATATTATGTATCATCCCGGACTTATGCGATGTACTATCCACACGTTATATGAGAAGCATTTCGAAAGATGCAAAAGCCACCTACCTACAGCTATGTTTCATATTTTAATAACTTAGTACCATGGTTATACTTTAATTTTGACGTTGCATGAAAACTCGTCTGGAAAGAGGAATGCCGCACTAATAGACTCAACGATTGTAGGTTATCATCTACACGGTACACTTTTATACTAGAATTTAGGAAAAATAAATGATGTGCGGATCAAATCGCAACACTATGCATCATCATAGAACAGAGCATAGAGTGTCAGTCAAATCCTTACCTCAAATTCACCCACTTTGAAAATGCCTTCAGTAGCGTCGACCGAGAAGTAATTTGGTAGGCAGCTGACTCAACACTACGGTTTTAGTGCCACAAACCCTTATCAACCTCATCCAACAACAGCTACATGCTATATGATGATGCTACATGCCAAGTGATTCACAATGGAAAACTCAGTGATGCCTGTGCAGTGAAGACAGGTGTAAGACAAGGTTGTCGCCTGCTATCAGCGATGATCTTCCTGACTGTGATCAACTGGACTGGACTGGATCATGCAACAAACTGTGGGGAGCGAGAAGAGGGGTATGCGCTGTTTGACCGATGAAAAGACCCCAGAAGAAGATTTGGATTTCATCGATCATGATTTATGTCTGAAGTGTTGTAGCAGAAACTCGAAGATATACAGGCGAAAACGAACAAGTTGGTAGGAGAGGCGAGGTGAGGCAGTAAAGACGGCACTTCCTTCAGGTGAGCATAGAGAAGATAGAGGTGATGTACATACCCGACAAAAACCACCACCAACAAAAACAACCAGAACCAGAAACGGGAAGAAGCTAAAGGAAGTTGTCGCTTTCACCTACCTACCTACCTACCTACCTACCTACCTACCTACCTACCTACCTACCTACCTACCTACCTACCTACCTACCTACCTACCTACCTACCTACCTACCTACCTACCTACCTACCTACCTACCTACCTACCTACCTACCTACCTACCTACCTACCTACCTACCTACCTACCTACCTACCTACCTACCTACCTACCTACCTACCTACCTACCTACCTACCTACCTACCTACCTACCTACCTACCTACCTACCTACCTACCTACCTACCTACCTACCTACCTACCTACCTACCTACCTACCTACCTACCTACCTACCTACCTACCTACCTACCTACCTACCTACCTACCTACCTACCTACATACATACATACATACAGACATACAGACAGACAGACAGACAGACATAGGCAGCATCGACTCAACTACAGGCGGCACAAGCACAGATGACGATGTCGAAGCCAGGATCGGTAAGACAGCAACACAGGCCTTCAATAATCCGAAGTCAGTGTGGAAATCTACTCCACTCCACTCAGCATAAAGCGTGAACAACATCCGGATTTTCAACACTGAATCAGTCGAGTCAGTGCTGTTATATGGATCAGAAAGTTGGCTTGTCACGAAAGGGATCTCCAACAAACTACAGACACTCATCAACAGCTGTTGCCTACCCTCACTCCATACTGAAGATCAGATCAGATGACGAGAAAGAATAAGCAACAAGGAACTCTGGCTGGTGACGAACCAACCAAGAACCTATCACCCAACAAATATGCACTGGGAGGGAGTTGAGATGGATTGGACACACGTTGAGAAGGCCGACTGTGGATTTCAAGCATCAGGCCAGGTCGTCGAGTGGAATCTGGAAGGGAAACGACGAGTTGGTCATCCGAGGCGAGTGTGTGTGATGGAGGAGATGATATGAGGAAGAAATGAGAGCTTGTGGGTAGTCGTAGTGCCAGGTTTAAAAGACTGCAGAGACGAGGGTTCAGTGGAGGCGTACTACTGAAGCCCTATATTCCACTAGGAACCCAAGGGACAAATAATACTAGTATAATTGTACTGGATATTTTAATGCACCTAAAGATACAGTGAGTTCTGTATTCTTCAAGTAAGCCATTTGATGTGATTCAATGTTTCTATACTGATTTCATTATTTTGATTTTCATCTGCAAAACAGACGGCATCAGATGAAGCACTTCTTTCGGTCAATCTAATGAATTCACTCTTAGAAATTACGTTTCAAGCCTATCCCTGCAAGATTCATGACATATGATAAGGCTCTACTTCCTTCCAAGGGAATATCTAATTTGTAAAGCATTCATTAACTCATCGACAATGCACCTTAACATTCTGAGGTGTCTTAAATTTCCTAATCATCGACAAATCAACTCAACCTTGCGATACTGAATGCTTTTCATTGTCCTTCTTAGATTTGTCGTCTTCACTGTGACAGCTATTTTTCAATCCCTTCAAGGCTTAATTTTTACTCCTTTTATATTACTGTTTAAAATACTGCAGAATAGATTTTCGCATTATATACAATCACTTTGCTTTAGCGCATATCACTCCGACTGCTATTCTGCTATTTTTACGGTATGGTACATACCAGTATCAAGATAAATCAGAGAAATCAGTTTGACACATGAAAAGTGATCCACATTTTGGCTTTTAGAAATTTGACTTCTCAGTAGTGTTACTTTCTATGAGACTAAATTGACTCTGTTTCTTAAATTCAGTTTTCCGAGAGTAAATTTAAATGTTTTACAGCAGTGGAGGATCGGGTGACCGAATTCATCATGATAATAAAATCTGCAGCAGAAAAGCAGAATGACTGACAAATTTGTAGTAAAAGCACTTGGAAACCAGGTAGAATCAAGTGTGCTAGCATTTCATGCCTTCAAATATAGGGATATGGAGCTGTAGTAACGAAAACTTGTCATAACAACATCAGAACACTTCAGTTTGTTGTGTGAAAATAAATTTTTATTTAAATAGAAGTAACCACTGAATCGCGTAGAATAAGATGCCAACAGAGAAAACCAAACAAATTTAGCTATTGTCCTACCTATCGATTGCAATAAGTTAGTCACAAGACCACCTCACACAAATTCATTATTGACTAGGAATTTATACGTACCCAGGCTGTGAATTAGAGATGCATATTTTCTTGAGCTATCTGGTGTTAAAGTTGATCTGCTCATATATGAAATAAATACGCACAGGATGACTTTTATTTAGCTGTATTATTTAACTTACATATGTTCCGATTTTATAATTATCTAACCACTTATTGTACTGAGACGCATGGATGTAGTCTGAATTTCTTTACTTTCTGAAAGAAATGGTGCATATTCATGTCAGATACGCTCCTTTGTTTCCAGATACACTATCATACTTTGAAATGTTCTTCAGCAACATACGATACGTACAGTAGATCAAACAGTTAAAGGTAGTAGACTGGTAAACACTTCGAACATATACATGCATATCTTTGGCTTACATTTCTTTAAATCCAGATAAATTTAACTGATCCTTCCATAGGCATTATTAATCTATGAAAAAATAACTCTTCAAGATTATTGTGATTAGTGATGAAAACTTTTCTGAAGTCAGTATGGATATAATTCAATCCCAAATGGTGAATTTATCGAATGATTGAACTAATGTATGCAAATAAGGCCGTAGTTGAAGAGATGGTACACTACCGAAACTGGACACATTGGCACAGACTTCAGTGTACATCTAAAATTTATCTTTTGGCGTAGAATTCACTTATGAAATCTCATCATTCATTCCAGATGAAAAGCGTCAACAGAGAAGTTTGAAATGTTGTAAACTAATTCAACAAGTTATTTTAAACACGAGGACGAAATTGAAAGGATTGGATACCAACACCGTTAACCCTTCTGACTGAGGTTACTTTATACTACTTTACTAATCTCCCAGTAGTTTTTCCACCCTTTATTTTTAAATGACTCCAGTGATTCTCAGCTGTATGAAATATTGCTAATATGGCTGGTTGCATTCTAGTCACAACACACTAGAAATATGCAATAATGACACATCCTTTCATCAGTTTACATATTATTTAAATATTTGTATTATATACTGTGTTAAATAACATAACATGATTCGCAGTGATTGTGTTTGTTTTCCATATAACCTGTTTGAAACAGTAAACTGTGGAACTTATTCAGTAACCGAGTTAAGCTAGTACTGTTGACCCAACTATTGTACAAAAATGTTGCTGATTACCAGTCCCACAAGCCTTGAAACACACTTCGATTCATAAACACTCACGTATACTTTCACGTAAGTTTTTGTAAGAAGGGTTGGAAGTAGTAGTTCCATTGGTTTTTGAATCTATTTTTTGCACTACTTTTGAAATATTCTACAAGTTTTAGATAAGAATTTTTTATAGCAGTTGGATTTCAGACGAGATCGTCTTTATCTACCGATGTAGTCCTCTGCTTGTCCACATTTTAATCATATTTCAAGTTAGAATGCCATTAGACTCCTCTTTTCATACTTAGGTTGATAAGTATTAGCGTAGGGCGAAAAACATTCATTTGGAATATTTGGTTGTTTTTAAATGAAAGTCAAACCTTCTGCTGCGAAGACAGTTTTCTCATGTAAAAGATGTTACAGTCTCGCAAGAAAAAGTTCAAACAGCTATGCATTATCCACAGATTTTTAATAGCCAGTAAGTATCATATGCGGCTTGCTTAAATTTTGAGCTGCTAAACGTCCTTCCACTTAATATCGAAAATAAAATTGCTCCTTTTACTCCTATTTTAATCATTCAAATTTATTTCAAAACGTAAGGCACACTCTCATACATCTTTAAAGCGTTATCAGCTCACCGCTCTGCAGTTTAACAAACATTTTCAGACAACACCATGCTACATGGAAATAGGTTTGTAGGCACCCATCAATACATCAGATTACCATTTCTGGAATAGTTAGCTAGAACCGCAGATTTTCATGCTGGATGGCCGAATCTCCACCGCCAACTTTACACCTTCTTTTCTGTTCCTTATCTCCTGCAACAACATGATCACAAATAACACAATATCCTAACAACAGCCAGTCGTTACATCTTATTGCTATTATTAACACTATTTGAATACTACAGATGTTTTTATAGCTGACTTGATTGTGGCTAACAGTGGAATACGGCAGGCACGTCTCATCCTTTTTACGACTCGTTAGCGGGATGTTCCTGGTTCCCAGTGAGCTACGTTGTTCTTAATGAGATTCGAACCTCCTGCCCTATCGCCTCAAACGACAAAGTGTTATGTGCTAGGTCACTGAGATACAATAGCCACCTATTTTACAGCGGTTATTACTTATTATTATGCTTCTGTGTTAGTAATTAGAGTTGATCAACCTCTGTAGGATTATGAGCTCCTATTCAGATGCCTCAATATTGCCGGAGTATTTAGTGGATTTTTTTAATTTAGTATACAACGCTTAGAAGTTTGAAGCCATGAGCACAAGGTTTAAGTCTTAGTGGGAACAACATCACTCGCTGAGGTGCCACTACATCCAGCTGATGAGTCCCAAACAGGACGAAACACGCGTCATGGGTTCCGCAGCTAGCCAAAAATAAGTCGGTTATTACAATAAATACACAGGCAATATCAGGGCGTTGGAATGGCAGCCATATACTAACAGATGTCGGTCACTTTGATCTAGTATAACAATGGAGAACTATAAATATCAACAAATGATAAGTACAGCTTTTATGAAGGTATCCTGACCAACAGTGGACTGGAAGGTTTGATATTTTACAAGAAGTAAATTTTCTGAAATACTGAATACTAAGAATTTCATACTGCCACAAGAATATCGTCTGAAATGTAGGGAAAATTACTAGTGTTATTTACAGATCCCATTCGGGAATAAATTAACAATCCACAAGATGATACTTCAAAAATAATGCGTTTTCTTCGTGAATTCCCTCAGTCGCATCCCTAACCGCAAGAAAAACCACATAATTAACAGGCAGTCAGAAATCATGAAAATTTCCTAAAGACAATAGAAGTATTTTTCAAAATGATAAGTGATAACCACACTTTAATAACCTTGAAATATATCATTTATTGGTTAACAAGAATAATCATATTATAAACAAATATTTACAAGTGAGTGAATCTGATTGGCCAGCACATTCTCTTATAGTCACGCGGTTATTAGCTGTAATTGTTAGCAAAATTATTGATTAATGTGATAAAACAGAGAAAGTTATATATATATGTATATATTTGTAAAGGAATACAGATTATTTTATTCTGAAATTATGTTAGTGCTCACATGTAATTAGACAAAACTGTATATATCCTTCTATAATCATACAACTATTGCAGTCAGATGGCATAAATTTACAGTTATGTACCTCGAGAGGATCGTGTTTCACGCAGAAAAAATAAAGAGGCAATGATATTCAAGTTTCATTTAACCTAAGGAACAAAATTATACTAACAGTAAACATATTAGTAGGTCATGAAAAATGATGACCGTCATGCAATAACCTACAAAATAACTATCTTTAAATATTCAGTATATTATGCAACTTGATGTTGGGAAATATATAGATATATTTTGTACTGTATGACAAATCATATTACTTTTCTAATCAGATATAACAGTAAATGCTTTTCTCAGTACCATTCAGAAGATACTGTATCATCAGTCAAGAATTCGCTTGAAGGTATAGATAATTTAGCATTCCGGTTGCTTCATATGCGATTTATAAACTAAAATGAACTTTTATTAGAAGGCATTATACATATCATTTAATCTCCCTAACTTTCCTACTGTTTGTATGATATAACTAATCAGAAGTTATTTCATTTCATCAAACTGATGGCTAAACTGCATAAATCTTTTTTATTTACATTCAACTATATAATTTTCTTATGGATAGCTAACTTAAGAGTACAATGTTCAACTCAGTTAGATGAAGGGAAGAATCCAGTTGAAGAAAATATTTTTCAAGGTGATAGTAATAATCTAATTGGTTGTTTAGACTCTGACGGTATACGGCATGGTTTATTCTCTACATGGATGGAGAATCCTTTATGTTGGTGTACATGTCAACCTGTGTCTAGAATGGCGGTCAGTATTTGTGATGGATGTGAAATAATTAAGCAATCGCATAGTTCGGAATTAAATATTAGTTACAGTAGTAGTAGTAGTAGTAACAACAGAAACAGTGATAAAATATTACAGAACGATACTTTAATTAAAATTCTTAATTCATTTGATAATGTAAAAAGTAACAGCGGTGAATTTAACCAGAAACGATCAGCTGACAATTATCATGATGACAAGACATCAACTGCAGATTCTAATAGTAAGTTACCTAGTTGATTTTTCTCATCAAACATTAAAAGTTCGTGTACACATGATTTCATTCAATAAAATTACTTTGTGTATTATATTTTGGTGATACAATTATTTCATTCAGACTCCAGAGAATCATTCTCAACGAAAACTCCTGTAATATTTGTCCCAGTTAGATTCTGTAGATAGGATTACTCCTAGAATAACTAGACAAGATTAATTACCTCGTCGGTTTCAATGTAGTTTTCAAAAATACGGAATATTAGCTTTAAAACAAAATGGGTTGGTAGATTAAGTGGTTCAGTTGGTTATCGTTTTGTTGCTTGTCATTTCTCGTTGTCATACAGGGTCGAATCGCTCGACCTTGGTTAGCAGATGAGCTCCTATGTGAATGCCTCCATACTATCGTATATTCACGATGTTATATTCACTTTGATGGCTAGCGGTGGAATCCAAGACACCGATTTGATCATATTCGGGACTCCTTAGCCGCACGTATTCTTTTACCCTATCCAATGATGTTTCTCCAGAGACTCGAACCTAGAACGCATCGAAAGGTTATCTACTAGACCACTAGAGCACCAAAATCGTTTCTCAATGTTTTGGTAATTGTAATTTCATTATGATTTGACTATCTGAGAAGGCCCTAGTTCTGTGAGTAAGTTCTGAGTCAATACTTAGTTGACTTCTGACTGCTTCCAGTGCCATATTGATTGGTATTTTAGTATAAAGACTAGTTACATCGAAGCTAACCATTTTTTCATCCTCTTCTATGTGTAGATCATTAAGCTTACGTTTTAACTCGTAGGAGTTTACTGGTCTGGAATTTGGGCGGTTCCTAATAGGACATAATATCGATGCTAAGTACTTTGCCAGTTCGTATGCTGGGGTATTTTTGAAGTCAAAAGTGGGTTTAATGAGATAACCAGGCTTATTAGTTTTAGGTATTAAATTAAACCATTTAGACTCACCTAGAGATGGTTTTAGTCAGTGTATCAGATAGGCTGTAGATTTCCTAATTTTATTCATGACCACATCTAGAGGCTTCTTGATTTCTTCATATGGTCCTGTTTGGATATGTTCGTCAGTTTTGTCGAAGTAATCCAATTTGTTCATAACTACAGTTGAATTGTCTTTATCAGATTTAACAATTACCATGTTATTGTCATTCCGTAGACTATTCAGAGCTGAATTTTGAAGTTTTAAGTTCCGCTGTCTTTTCTTTTGTCTTTTCAGTGTTAACGAACACTGTGCTCTAACCTGTTCATCTAATGCTGCATCCACCGAGCTTAATGCTACTTCTATGCTATGAGTCTACAAACGTTTAGTCCTTTACAAAAAATATGGTCGCGATATGTGGATGACACATTCACTGTGTTGAAATCGGAACATATCGACAATTTCCTCATGCATATAAACTCATTAGTAAACGCAATCCAATTCACTTACGAGATAGAAAATGAACAAAAAGAATTACCTATGTTGGATTGCAGAATAAAAACGAAGAACAGAGGGTGGCTTGGATACTACTGTCTACAGAAAACCAACACATTCTAACAGGTATCTAGACTTCAAATCATCCCATCCAATGTCAGTCATTTAAGGCAGGATCAGTCAAATGTCTAAATGATAGAGCTAGAAAACTGACTAGTTACAGCAAGAACCTAAACAAGGAATTGAAACACGTAAAAGAAGCTCTAATAGTTAGTAATTATCCTCCGCAGTTTATCAAGAAATTCTTACAAACACAAAAAACGAAAAAATAACAGTCACACAGGTGCGATCAATAACGACAATATGAGTAAAAAGGAGTTCACAGCCTCCATTGTATTACCCTATAAGGAGGGTACCTCAGAAACTTTACGTAGAATCCTCAACAGAGCTGGAATTGGGGTGGCATTTAAACCTACAAACTCACTCAGAGATAAGTTCTGTCGACTTAAGGCTCCGATAGAACCAATTAAGAAAAAGAATATAGTCTATCAAATTCCTTGTAATGACTCTGAGGTCAAGTACATAGACCAATCTAGTCGGTCGGCGTCAGTTAGAATAGCCGAACATTGGAATTTATCTAAGTATAGAATAACAGACCTAAATAAGATGATTCATCTAGAAAAAATACTCGGTCACTCCTATACATGCATTAAAACACAACCACACAATAGGGTGGGATAAAGCCACTGTACTCATGTCCAATATAATTAGGTGGAGAGAGAGATTGATTACTGAATTTTTGTTCATCGAATCAACACGCAACACCTACACCAGAGGTATGGAAAATTTTACTACCAATTAAATCAACTCATATAAACTGACATAACTATTAAAAAGCAAATGTCGAAAGTAGTGTGATAACATTGATATGATTATGAGCAGTAATAACTTATGTTCGAAACGTCATCAGGTAAATAATAGTAGATCACTGTGTGTTATAAATCAGATAAACAAATCTAATATGGAACTACGTGATATCAACAGCTAATGGCATAAGTATAATATTGGCAAACGAATGGTCTCATATACTGGTGGACAAGAAATAGAAAGTGAAAGAAACAGTAAAACTGTTGATCAACAAACCTTTAGAAAAACCTGTTTAGAAATGAAGTATTTTTTTAGTTAGAATCAAAAATCAAATAGTTAACTTGTGAAATTTATCAGGTAGCTGCAGCTACGAGCCATTCATTAGATCTTGGCTCCTAGGAACATAAGAAGAACTTAAATATAATGACTGAATAATTGCAGTTGAGTAGTGAATTTGTAAGGTGAGTTTGATAATCACAGATATACGTAACTGACTGTAGAGAATTTAACTATGTAGCTAAAAGTTATAAATTCATATAAACAGCTTTAAGCATAACTGAAAAAGTAGTGTTAGAAGCTTAGTGGTGGCTAGTAGTAGAGTTCAGGATGCACGTTTCGCCCCATGCAGGACTCATTAAGTGAATATGCCAGCACCCTGGTGATAAATTTTCCTGTGACACAAACCGGGAACCTATCGTTTCAGGTACTCTGACGTTATCTAGTAAGCTACTGAGGCGCATTCAGGCGATTCTGACCAAATATCTGTATGCGTAAATAATCAGGTCTTTCTGGTATAAATGATACAGAAAGGCAGTGAAAAGCTCTTACATGATGCATTACACTAACTGAATTAAATAACAGAAAATACTGAAAATGTTATATGATAATGCAAATTACGAATACATATAAATGTACTCCGATACTAGTTATTTGGATCGAACCTGAGGAAATACGATCCACTTAAATGGCAACTGATACAGTTGAACTTTCATTTGGCCCTGAACACTTTAGATTAAAATTGTAAACCCTTCATTAATAGTGTTGCTGTATGAGCTCAAAGTTACTTGAACACAGCTTCTAAAGTTAGTCTACATGTTATTTTATCTTTCGCTTTGCTTTATTGTGAATGACCTTGAAGTCTTGCATCTAAACATTCAACCCATATTGAAAACGAAATAAAATGAGTTTTTCAGGTGTTACCAATACTATTCTTATAGTCGTGTGCTATTTCACATATATCTTATCACAAGTGATGCTAATTCCCCTGAATAGTTCAAATACTCTCATTGCGATTGTTCCTACGTAAGTATTTTTAGAGGAGTCGACGTGGGACAGATTGGTTTATTTTTTTAGTGATGAACATGATTTCAGGTTCTATTGCATAAAAATTTCGTTAATCACTGATGTCTCACTGATACTTTGTTTGTCAACTAACAAGAATATCACTTTTCCAATTGGAATTATTGCTAGTGACATAAGACGATATTACTGTAAATGATCATTTCTTCACTTAAATTTACAGCCGCTTAGTACCTGTAATAAAATAGAAGCGTTTGATAGCCGGAGAGATAAATTTCTTGTTAATGAAATTTAATTGCGTAGATATTTTGTTATATCGTTTATTCAGCCTCTTCAATATTTGAACTAATATCAGAAGATATATATTTACTTTTTAGATTGATTACAAATTTGTTTAGGTTACATGAAGCTGATGAAAGTCCTATAAAATCAAATGAAGCGTGTGATATGATCATTCAAATACTTTCCTCACTGCATTGAACAGATCAGTTAGGGTGATTTGATATATGAAATTTCAGCTCTGTATATAACTGAGCTATGCTCCTCAAGGAAAGCACCAGTTACATGTATTTCAAGTATTTTCAGAGAGCGATTAAACTGCTGGCGATTCTTGTTCGCTGTATGGTAATAATTTAAAAGGAATAATTTTTGAAGTAGATTCCATGGTGAACTAAGTATATTATTCGGACATTTTCCTTCCATATGATATAACCGTAGTTCTACCAACTGGTATTATTAAAACTAGGTAATGACTGAATGTGAAATGCAAACTTGATTTGTAGTGGTACTAGAAATTTTGGACCCCTAGATTCCAAGGCAAAACTCTTAGGTACTGAGTTCAAGTGAAAATAGATCAGTAGTTGGGTCTCATGGATAAGCTGGTAGAATATTAGGATGATAATCTGGAGGCTACTAGTTTGAATCTACCACGACCAAGGTTTTCATGCGGCATTCAGAAATCATCCAGTCTCAACTTTTATTATAATTTAAGCGTAACTCGCATGTTTTATGAGAAAAAAGGGAACAAAATCTTTGCAAAGCTACTTAATCGATGGTCAAGAAAGATTATATATGGTTTACTGATATTGCTTTTATTTAGTTACTGATATATCAGTGAACTTTAACTTTTTTCTCCCTCACCATATGAATCTTGTTTAAATACATTCTGCTGTATCTTCTTACACTATATCTATTTTAACAGACATAAATTTACACAAAAACATCCAAAATTTCTGGATGCATTCAACTTAACTACCAATTCAGGTCTAAGCAATACTGTTCTCTTACCGCCTTTATGCAACACTTCGTCATATAAAGTAGAGGTTTATTAGGATATGTATTATTTAAAGTTGTTTTAAGTTCTCTGAGCTTCAGTATTTGGTTACAGATCTTTCAACAAACGAGTACGAGGACATTGATAAGAAAGCTGACCAAATATAAAAGCTTGCCAAGCAATAACTAACTTTAGTCCTCAGCCTAACACCTGGACATCTTTTGTTAGTCTAAGTATGTGTATCTCCATTAAAAGTAATGATCATTTAAAACGTTATTCATAAAATGTATGATCCAATAATTACAGTAAATCATAAACAGGAAGAGTAAAATCTCTACGTCTTAAACTGACATTCTAGCACTATGTAAGGTGTTCCAATTATCTTGCAAATATTTTCATTCTGAAATACGAGCGAGGTCATCATTACTGAGTGGTTTTTAGCATTTCTTATGTTGCACTACTAAACATACATTCGTTTTGGAAGAATTCTTAAACCATACTCTCGTAAGTGACCTAATAAAATGATCTAAACACCTACATAAAAGTTATTCTATACTGCTGTTTTCAAAAAGCTGACTGTCTGACTGATTTGTATATATTTTTATGCAGTATTTTACAATCAGCTGCGTATAGAGCAATCGTCATTAGCCTTTCTTATTTTACATTTCTATGGAATAGTTCAATTGAATCTTGTGGCTTTGTAGTAAAGGAAAGCAATTGCGAAACTATATAAGTATTTCAAATATGAAAAATCATAATTTCTCAGGCAGTGAAGGCTTCTTATACAGAAGATGGCCAATTTCTGTACGGAAATGAGTTTGTTGACAATAAATTAAACCAGCCCCCTGGAACTGAGTATTTAAACTTCTCTGTTAGTATAAACCTGGTGAATTAGTCACCTCTGGTAAAGTAATGAAAAAATGTATAAACAATTACAGGTCACTTCATGAGAAAACTTCAGTAAGCTTTAGGAATAGTAGGTACCAATAAACCATTAACAGAATAAATCAGCTAATTAGGATAAAGAATTTACAAATCGTTTAGAAACAGGTAAGTTAACGTCTAAACTCTTAACCTCGAAAACACAGTTTGCTGATGATGGAAAAGACATTTGGGTCAATAAAAGCGTAATATTAAAGATTAGAAACTACCGAACCGCAAATAATGACATGGACTCTCACTTATGCTGTCAATGAAGATTCTCTTAGAGGTTATGCAGCAAAGATATAAACCAGACTATATAAAAACTGAAGTATGAAGCTTATTCTTATAACTATTTGTCCCTCGGGTTCCTAGTGGAATATAGGGCTTCAGTAGCACGCCTCCACTGAACCCTCGCCTCTGCAGTCTTTTAAACCTGGCACCACGACTACCCACAAGCTCTCATTTCTTCCTCATATCATCTCCTCCATCACACACACTCGCCTCGGATGACCAACTCGTCGTTTCCCCTCCAGATTCCACTCGACGACCTGGCCTGATGCTTGAAATCCACAGTCGGCCTTCTCGGCGTGTGCCCAATCCATCTCCACTCCCTCCCAGTGCATATTTGTTGGGTGATAGGTTCTTGGTTGGTTCGTCACCAGCCAGAGTTCCTTGTTGCTTATTCTTTCTCGTCATCTGATCTGATCTTCAGTATGGAGTGAGGGTAGGCAACAGCTGTTGATGAGTGTCTGTAGTTTGTTGGAGATCCTTTCCGTGACAAGCCAACTTTCTGATCCATATAACAGCACTGACTCGACTGATTCAGTGTTGAAAATCCGGATGTTGTTCACGCTTTATGCTGAGTGGAGTGGAGTAGATTTCCACACTGACTTCGGATTAGTGAAGGCCTGTGTTGCTGTCTTTCCGATCCTGGCTTCGACATCGTCATCTGTGCTTGTGCCGCCTGTAGTTGAGTCGATGCTGCCTATGTCTGTCTGTCTTTCTGTCTGTCTGTATGTATGTATGTATGTATGTATGTAGGTAGGTAGGTAGGTAGGTAGGTAGGTAGGTAGGTAGGTAGGTAGGTAGGTAGGTAGGTAGGTAGGTAGGTAGGTAGGTAGGTAGGTAGGTAGGTAGGTAGGTAGGTAGGTAGGTAGGTAGGTAGGTAGGTAGGTAGGTAGGTAGGTAGGTAGGTAGGTAGGTAGGTAGGTAGGTAGGTAGGTAGGTAGGTAGGTAGGTAGGTAGGTAGGTAGGTAGGTAGGTAGGTAGGTAGGTAGGTAGGTAGGTAGGTAGGTAGGTAGGTAGGTAGGTAGGTAGGTAGGTAGGTAGGTAGGTAGGTAGGTAGGTAGGTAGGTAGGTAGGTAGGTAGGTAGGTAGGTAGGTAGGTAGGTAGGTAGGTAGGTAGGTGAAAGCGACAACTTCCTTTAGCTTCTTCCCGTTTCTGGTTCTGGTTGTTTTTGTTGGTGGTGGTTTTTGTCGGGTATGTACATCACCTCTATCTTCTCTATGCTCACCTGAAGGAAGTGCCGTCTTTACTGCCTCACCTCGCCTCTCCTACCAACTTGTTCGTTTTCGCCTGTATATCTTCGAGTTTCTGCTACAACACTTCAGACATAAATCATGATCGATGAAATCCAAATCTTCTTCTGGGGTCTTTTCATCGGTCAAACAGCGCATACCCCTCTTCTCGCTCCCCACAGTTTGTTGCATGATCCAGTCCAGTCCAGTTGATCACAGTCAGGAAGATCATCGCTGATAGCAGGCGACAACCTTGTCTTACACCTGTCTTCACTGCACAGGCATCACTGAGTTTTCCATTGTGAATCACTTGGCATGTAGCATCATCATATAGCATGTAGCTGTTGTTGGATGAGGTTGATAAGGGTTTGTGGCACTAAAACCGTAGTGTTGAGTCAGCTGCCTACCAAATTACTTCTCGGTCGACGCTACTGAAGGCATTTTCAAAGTGGGTGAATTTGAGGTAAGGATTTGACTGACACTCTATGCTCTGTTCTATGATGATGCATAGTGTTGCGATTTGATCCGCACATCATTTATTTTTCCTGAAGCCAGTCAGCTTATTCCGGTCGTAGTTTTGAATGCAGAGCACTATTTAGTCTGTGCAGGATGATGTGGATTTATATTTTGCTTGAGGTTGACAGGAGCATGATCCCTTGATCTGTTTTCTATCACCAGCTTCTTTGAAGTGTTTAAACTTGATTTTGAAGGTTTCTTGTACTAGATAGTGAGTGGTGTAAAGCTACACCTGCACCCCTTCTTGCTCTAGTTTCCAGTAGCTACATCTCCACTCTCTTCAGATTGAAGTCGATATGATTTTTATTGTATCCTGGTATCCGGTGAAATCCATGTCAATTTGTGAATGTCTTTGTGTTTGTACACACCGCGTCCAATCACCAAATGACTAAATGCATAGGAATCTGCAAACAGTTCTCCATTCTTATTTATTTCACCAAGTGCCTCTTGAACCATGACTGGTTCTCTTCCTGTGTTGTCCGCTCGATGCAGTTTGGCATTCACGTCGCCCGTTAGAATTTTGATGTCGCCAACTGAGGTGGTGTCTTTTCCAGTACTGATTGTAGTCGTCCGTAGAATTCCTCCTTCTTCTCTTGATCTGCATTATTTTTAGGTGTGTGGCGTAGAATTGTATGATTATAAATTTCTTCCTTTTTGATTTGAATCTTGTTGTCATGATCCTGATCCTGGAGGAGATTGGTTCCCACTGCATGAGAACGTTTGATGCTCTTGGGGACATCATGATAGCCACTCCGAAACTCAATGTGCTCGGGATTGTCGTTTGGATGACAATATCGGTATAGATTATTGACTTTCCAGTTAACAGTTTGGAAGTCCACTTCCATTCTATCTGCTCTTGCAGATTCCTAGCATTTCTATGCTATCCATTCTCACTTCTTTTGCAATCTGGGTAACCATACCAGCCAGCTTCAAATATCATACAGACATTCTATGTCCCTATGCTTACTTTTTTGAAGTTTCTTTAGGAATCGGATTGATTTTCTTGGGTAGGTTTACTGGAAACGCGCCTAACCTTCCCTCTTTATCCGGGCTCAGGACCTGCTAGTAAAGTAAGTGAGGTTAATATCCTTATAGAAATAACAGTTGCTACCGATTTGACTCCATTTTTGAAGCCTATGTTACGATTTTAAAGTTTTCAGAATTTCTTATACCATTCAGAATTCATTCGTTATTAACTTGTAACCATTTTAAATTCAGGGATCTTTTGGACAGAATTCATATTCAGCGTTTACACATTTTAAAGTCAATAATGAAAGAAATAACATCGGTGGGTGTTTGTTATATATATGTTCCAACAAAATAGGATATATGCAGTCAAGCTATAGTTGGCGATTTCAAATCACCGAAAAAAGCAGTCTGTTTTTATCATACCATATCATGTATGACTTTTATTGTATAATTACTTGGTGTATTCTGACATCCAGTAAAACACACCAAAATCCAGCAAACACGTAGTACTTTTGTAATCATATTGGTATTCAACATAGTTGCGACTCAAATAATCAACTTTTAAAGTGATGTTATAAAGTAGCTTTTATAGCAACAGTATCTGAAATAAGCTTCTGGCATACAGTTATAAATTCTTGAATAGCAAATGTTTACCAGTTTATATGAGAATTTATGATTCAGCGGAATGTGATCTTATTCTGTGCACATCACATTTTACCCATAGAAACGAACTACCACTGAAACTCTTACAGCCTACACATTTCAAACCGAAATATTAATAAATAACCGATTCATGCTTTGTCGCATATCGTATGTACTGATAAAAATGCCTTAACTAGGTACTTTGTAAATTTAAACCATTCCGTTGTTTTACGAACTGCAATGCTGAGTGAAGAATATCAATTCTGCCGAGGTTCAGTGCAGTTTTATAGGACCTTTCCTCAGTTCATTACTTATAGTCGAGGATTACAAAAGCGTTTGCTTCGAATGTTTAATTTTAAAATTTTTAAGTTAGCATGATTTATTTAAAGACACGCTCACTAATCTAAACAATATGTGTGGTGTAGAAATCATGGTCCTAATCAGTTTCATTTGACATATGATTCTTAGTTTGATAATACTAAACATGAAATGATGTTGGTTAAGAAACCGCTTTGTACTATTGGGCATAGTATATGAACTGTCACCTTCTTAGTTTAAGGGATGATAAGTTGTGTTTGTATCTGAAAATTCAACTATGACCGTCTTCATTAGCAAGCTTCCTATATTCTATATGTTGTATAATGGAAAATATTCACTTTATAAATAGCTGGATTCTGTTATTTCTAACATTATCAGTTGTTCCAAATTTGAATGGTGTTTATTTTATGTACCACTGGAAACATTCAAACATATCTACTGAAATCTTCAATTTCAAGCGATTTCCTTGACAAACAACTTTAGATAAGGGAAGTCCCAAAACTCAAAAAAGAAAAACCATATTTTGTTATTGAGGGAAAAGCGGAAACCATCCAGCTAATTTCGTGGTGAATACGTAATATAGCAATCCGATTACTGAGTTATTTTGACAGCGTATACTTCCTAACATATACACATTTGAAACTACAATACATATAAAACCAAAGTACTTCCTTTAACGATTCGATTATCTCATCGAAAAGCAACTAAGTATTGAATAATTATAAAAATCTTTTTCGCATTTCTAAGGAAAATGGACAGTTTTCCATGTATACAACTGTTCATACAAAAAGAGAAGGCGTAGTTTCAGCGAAGAAATATTTTTCTTTTCGACGAAGTCGTTTACTAAGCTGTACATTCGCGAATATGCGTTATAGTGGGCAGAACGTTCCAGAATTATTTTCGGTGAGATGGCAAAATATATTGAGTAACTAAAGGAAGCATACATCTACTTGCGCTTGTGGAACTGAGTACATTGGCTGTACCATGCGTCCGTTTGTCTAACGTGTCCGCTAACACTACCTGGCTTGGTTGGCGAAGGGAGAACGGAAATGTATCTTCAGTTCAATAACAGAACACCTCATAAACTCAGGCCATTCAGCTCCTTTCGAGAGCTCATTCAAAATTCGCCACAGGGTTCTATCAAACCACTTGAAGGCAGTAAGATTAAGGTATCTGTCTATAGCTGAAGCACTAGCGATCCCGAAGTTCGAACCAGCGTTATGCGTCCAAAAAAGGCAAGTCTAGCCTTTATCTTTGCCATGGCCATCATAAAGCATTGTCTGCCATAGATTCATTTTGTATCAGGTAACTACACATGTATTTCCTTCATACCTTATTCATTTTCCTACTTCGTCACAGATTTAACCTGAATTACGTAATTACAACCTTATTTTCATGACCCCCTGTTTGTTTTCATGCTCTGTCATAGGTTTATCCGGTATTACACAATCGCAGTCTATTTTCATAACCCTTCGTTCAGTTTCCTACTTTGCCATAAATTCATCTTGTATTACGTAATTACATTTAATTTCATGATCCTTTGT
Source organism: Heterobilharzia americana (assembly GCA_944470555.2). Lineage (NCBI taxonomy): Eukaryota > Metazoa > Platyhelminthes > Trematoda > Strigeidida > Schistosomatidae > Heterobilharzia > Heterobilharzia americana. Next base: position 151,797,498 of record OX104127.1, read on the forward strand.
CTATTTTCCCACTCTAAAAGCAAATGCGTATTAATTGACTTTTTTTGGTTACTCAATATATTTTGCCATCTCACCGGAAATAATTCTGTAACGTTCTGCCCACTATAACGCATATTCACGAATGTACAGCTTAGTAAGTGACTTCGTCGAAAAGAAAAATGTCTCTTGGTTGAAACCACGACTTGTCTTTTCCTATGATCAAATGGGTGTATTCCACCGTTTAAAAATACCACTGTATGGAACACTTCTTAGCTCTTGCACCACGCTGCCCTGTTACTTAAATCATACAGACGAATTTATCGAGCACAATAACTATGTATGAAGAAAGTTAGAGCTTAGTTCCACAATGAGATAGTTTTTCACAATTTGAAGCATGCAAAATACTTCCCTCAGCCTCATAATCTGTCTCTGATGATTACAAGTTTTCCAAGCTGCTTTTTTCTGAATAGCATAAAACTATTCATTTTTGGCTTCAGTGGATTTTTCACCTCACTCTCACTTATGATTTAAAATGAACTCAAAGTGCTTACTTTTATGAAATAGCTGGTTCTTGTCTTTAACATAATAACTACAGGTGGTTCATTAGAGATAGTTACAAGCTGCACCAAACAATGTTGCCTAGAAGACCACTTCTTATTCTTTCATAGTAATATTGAGAGTAGATCAATGTTCCCCTAACTAACGAAACCCAAGGAATGGTTTTCCAAAAATCTCCAGAGAATTTCTATTTTAGTTCATACAAATTCTAACCATATTTTGCTCTATCTCAGTTCTCTTAAATAACTATTCAAATCTTTCTTTCTAGCAAGCCTTCTCCATATATTTTTCAGTCACACAGAGAGTCAAACTGATGTCAGAAGCTGATGCCATGGGGAATGTTCAAAATATTTCACTTGTTAGCTGAATATTTAAAAGCATCACGACAGCGCTTAATAATTAATATTTAGTTAGTGCGTACTTGGTACTATTTTCCTCATAGTCATTAGGATTAGTCGGTTTGATGACAAAACCTCAAGTCAGTTAACCAAATTTCAGCTTAACACACTTGGTCGTATTGATTTAGTTAGCACTTATAACAAGTAAATGTGATATTTGACAATCTCTAATTGCTAGTCAGTTCAGAGTCTACTTTATATTGTAATCTCAACAACGTGATAAATTAATTTTTCGAAAAAATTTTATTATGTTTTCCAAAGTTAACATGTGAAAGATTTATATTTGTATTTGCAAGGTATCTAAGAGCAAATAATCAATCAACGCATCTTCGAGATAAACATCTTTCTGTGTTCATCATATTACTCATACAGTGTGCAGTTTGTCGATCACACAATCATGCCCGTTATAGATATATATCCACTCAAAGAAAAAGCAAATTTTCTGATGATCACGAGTGAATCAGTTGATTGCTATAAAGATAAATGAAGTCCATAATACTTAATAGTTCCTAGTGAGAAAATACAAATTATTCCGCGCTGCTCACTGTGGTGTATATCGAAACAACTAAAGCATGGTCCTTGACTGATGTATTCCTCTATATTGCTATAATTTTAGGCACTTCAACACCTAGAAGTCATTATTTCCCTTGCGTAATGTTGAATGGCTGATTGGCGTTCTTGTTGCAAAATATGAAAAGCGCTAGTCTATAACTGTTGTTTAAAAATTACGATAATTTACTGTGTTGACAGTTTTAAAATTAAGGTTAAATAAGATCTTTAAATTTAAATCACACTTTTGCCAGATTCATTAAGTAGTTTTGTTTGCAGGATATAACTTCTATCTTTTCACTTAGGAAATTGAGTTATCTAGCACTAAAGTAGAAACTAATGGATACAGTTGAATCCGAGATTATATGGTGAACGAAATGAGACTTAGAAGTAGATTTACCGACCGTAAATGTGTACATAAGTCCACACTTGGGACTACATGGCATAATGCGGAGATTTCCCGCGCAGTTTATTCAACCGTTATATACTTCTTAGATAAGGATAAACAATTTAGGCTGTCAACGCCTCTTCTTGTTGATTTATATCTCCATATTTTATAAGCAATTAGTGGGAAGAGGAATAAAAAGACTGAGTTGCTCATATGCATCAAACTGCAATATCCATTGAGTTTAGTTTTTATATCCTATAAATTGCTATTTAGTGGCAGAATGCACTGATAAATTCAGTCGTAGCAGACAAAATTCTCTGCGTAATGTCGCCCATTTTTTTTCATTTCCGAGCTTGTCACAGTCTAAGAAACGTTTTACGGGATTCTGTTAGCTGTCAATTGTATAAAAGTACTTCTATGAGAACAGCTATTCTAGTTTTTTTGTATCGCATCGATAACTCAGGATTAAAGACAAAACCTTACGCAGAACTTTAATGTATATTAGACTGGTTCCAGCAATTCAATTTGTTCCAGATGATTAAACAAGTTTTGGATTACCAGTAACATTACTTTGCGCATACAACAAGTTATAGCCTAAAACTGCTTGAAAGGCTGTATTTATAACAGATTTCTATCTCTTGTAATGCCTAGCTTGTGGTTGACCAATAAAGAAAGTTTCACTCCCCCACACAGTTTAATATACGACTATACTGGTTTTGAGTAACTCAGTTTAAATCCAAGTATTAGCATTTTGAGGCTTTAATGACTGGGAAACATAAAGTGGCCGTCCTGCTGTGAAGCTGGTTGATAAGTAACAAGGGACTTCGGAAAATACTCCCACTGAATCTTGGTTATATAAGCAGCCTCCTACCTAATAAAAAATAGCGAATTACTGTACTTCAACTTAAACCACAGATTAAGATGTTTTAAGATCACTCAATGTATAAAAGGATTTAAATGGCTAGGACATATCCAGCAGATTTGTTTGCATACAGCATGTATTAACAAGCAATTCAGACTCTGAGTTAAGGAATATTCTCTTGCACAAACTATACAACGATATCTTGCACTTGCTTTCAGAAGTATGGCACTTCATTTCTGCTGATGCAAAATTTATATCCATTTTGCATTGGGGCGTCTTCAAATTTTACGATGATGCCTAACCCAAATCACTTGGTGTGATGTTTATTCAGACAAACAATATCCTTGGTAGACCATTCACATTTCTTTATTCTCCAGGGTAGAATAAAAGTAACTAAAAGCTTGAAATGTGTTGTTTATTTCCGCATCACTGTAACTACGATCATTCATGTAGTGCTTTTATTTCTTCACTTTATGAAAAGATGCAAATTAATTTAATCTGTTCTATCAGAAAATATATCAAAACACTTATATTCTTTATAAAAACAAGTGTTAAATAGGTAAGAAACAGTGTCCCATGAAATCTAGATCACTGACTTTTGAAAGGTTTCAGTTTTAGAGAACATTTCTCTGTGTGCTAATATGGTGATTCTTGAAGCATCATACATCCCATCTACACCTTGAAAGCAGTATTACTGACTGGTTTTCCTTTTTCTGTTTGGACTTATCTGTCTGTCAAAATACTTTTCTACAGAAGACTTCTGAGTAGCATCCTTCTTTGCATGAAATAACGTCTAGTACACACCTGCTGAAATCATTATCTTTCTAAGGACAATGTTTTTCACTACTTTCACATACTCAGTCTAATTTTTAAGATTTACATAGTTGTGGTTAGTTAATGCAAGAAAATTTGTAGAACGACATGAGCTAGTAATCAGAAGTTGTATAATCTCCCTGTATAATAAATTAATGTAGGTGTTGTTTGCTGAAATTGATATTTAATTGAAGTAATTTTTCACTTACCTCGACACCAATAAAAAGACTTGCTAGCATTCTCATGAGTTCAAAACCTTATAGATTTCTTTATAAGGACACTATATCAATTCCCAAACTCTTAATTTGGTATTTACGCCACTGTACCAGGAGATTTAAATTCAGTAACATATATTTACATTTTTTTAAAAACACTTTCTACGTGATTGTATTACATCGTTTTCTTGCTCTTTCAACTTTTAATGAAGTCAGAAAGTCAATTTATTAACCTAAATTGATCTAATTCGAAGTAGTATCGTGGAAAAAACTACTACAGTACTTCAAAAGAATGAAATTATAATGATGAATGTTTAACACTAATATGCTCCCACAAATATTTACCTCTTACGAGCACCAACTATAGAGATAGAGGGAACTTATATCATTTGGTAGACTGGTCTCATCTTTCGAAGAGACAGGCGAATCGTATTTTTAACATGTATCACTACCGACAAAATGACGAATAGATAATTACCGACCCGAATAGCTCGATATTGGCGTCACTGACTCCAACTGTGTGTGACGCGGGTTGGAACCTCAGAGAAAACTTCAGTTCCCTCGAGGTTGCAGATACGCCTTGCCGACAAGTGCCAACAAACATATAACTTAGGTCCACAGACCATATTTTGATTCTCTATATTATCTATTATCTAGCGTGCACAAAAATTACAAATGGAAGACCTTCATGAAGTCACCTAAAAATATCATGTACATCCAAGGCCTCACTGAAAAAAGGTCATAAAATAGCTTGGTGTTGTTTGGAGTATAAAGACCTTCAGAAAAGGTTGGTTACTCTTAAAAGCCTCTTATGCAATCATAAATTCACAAAGGCACATTACAGCATGCTTCTAGTATGGTAAAAAGCAACACAAACCAAATCTTAATTGACATGACAATTACGAGAAGTAATGATGAGATAAAGCTGGAAAGATGGCGAAGGAAATCGCGATAGCATATTTGAAAGCTATCTAGACTTTTCTCGTGATACCTGGTGTGAAAATGTTGATGTTAAGTAAGACCTTAGGATAGGAGTGATAGTTAAATGATCTACACTCGAAAAAGGTAGAACACTGAAGAAACTTTTAGCCATTCTTCTGCTGTCCTTCTGTTCCTCAGTAACCAGTCTCTAGCTACGGAAATATTGACATGAAGCTTCAAAGTCTCTTTTAATTTGTGAAGGCCGTAAGTACCTTAAGACAAGGAAGCATTTTGAGTACTGAAGAACTGCAGCCTAAAATATTAGAAAATAGCTGAGGATTCTTTGTCACATTGAACGAGGTGCTGTCTCGATTATGAAAGCTAGTTAGATCATAGGACCAACACGGCCTGCAAGATCCTAAGTACCTGTGTATCATTTGAAACCTAAATGAACTTCAAGAACAGTGACTTCAAGAAAATCGATCAGGTTGCGAACCCGGCTGTTGCTGCATCGGCCAGATTGTTACTCCATGCCGGAGTTTGGAACACAACCCTCCTTAAGATCGAACTAATATGTTGACCATAAGGATTAGTTAGACTGTGTCTGCTGAAAGGCCCAGGAGGAGTGTTGCACGTTGAGGTAGTTGCCTGAGTAACAGATCGGATGCACAAAATATCACAGATGCACCCAAATCTTGTTTTTGTCTAACTCATGAAAATTCTGACATCCTTTATCGCTAAGTATTTTGTCTTATCTTTTTGCCCGCCAGCATAATTTATAATTCCTGTATCATCTTCCGTTTTGCAGTCCCCCTGGTCTTTGACATTAACCTGTTGTGTTTCGTTTTTCCTTGGCATACAGTTATACCAGATGCTGTGTTATTCGAATCTTCTTTGAAGATCTGCTTATCTCGTAAAATCATGACTGCTTTCACTTCTTTGAACATGTATCTTCTCATCTACTGTTGATTCAATTAGTGTTTTGAGCAGACTGACTGATTTCAAGAAAATATTCATCACGAACTAAAGTCACTTACAGAACCAGTCACTAGGGAACTAGTTTGCTCTAGTGGGCGACCCTACAGCAATACACTCCCACAGTCGTGCCACTGATCAAGGCCAGCAATATTACTTCTCACAGAAAACGTGATGACGCTGAACCACTAAGCTGGAATCGGGTGGCATATGTTTCCTACTTCTATCACTTCGCTATTAACTGTGACTATCATCCATTTTCATCGGTGAGCATTTGTCCTCATACTCAACTTGGTACGCTCCATGGATACGGCTTCTCTTCAGAACTTCAAGATATTCATTTCACAGCAAGTGACTAGTGAGGACTAGACTGGTCTGACTGGTTTCAGTGTAGCATTTCTTACTTTAATAACTACTGAGAACTAGGAGCACTGAACGGCTATTTCCTCCTAGTTTAAGGCTTCCCAGTAATGTGCGTGTGTTTGGGTTCCAAATTTTAGTTAACAGACAACATTGTAAGCAGGTATCCTAGTCGATGTCAATTCGTTTATGCATAGCATATCCGAGTAATCATATGTTGCAACTTACAAAATTTAAGACGCTGGGTGGTATGATTGTACACGTAAATATTTTTTACCCAACAGAAAGCTATTTAATTCATTCATAAACTTATAAACAGATTTTTGATGAAGCCTGCATGGTAGAGGAACCAGAAAACATTTTTCCCACTGGAGAATTCTTTTCAAAAAATATTATACGTTTCATTCAATTTTCAACATTTAAATAAATCAAGAAGCACTAGATTTGTAGATTCAACTAGTTTTTGTTAGCTATGTGAATTATTCTTCTATTTTCCCAGTCAATACTGATATCGGAATTCAGCTTCCATCATTGTAAACTGTTGGAATTTACACGGCCTAATATTAGGTCGTGGTAAGGACAGTTGGAGCGAGAAAACAACTACGTTCTTCTGAAAGTAAAGCTCATAATTTCTAGATATAACAGTGAATATCTTGGAGACTGCCGATGACTGACATTGAGATCTGGATAAATTCATATCAGCAATGAGGCATTTATGCAGTGGGGTGATAAGTCAATAAAACATGATCAGTTTTGTACATCAAGTTGATAGTCATCGGGAATGAAGTCGTAAGGTGTACACGTTGACTGACACATTCCTCATGTGTTTCATAAAAAGTATCTAAATAATTCAGCACTTGTTTATCAGCCAATTCATTCTGTTTACCAACAAACTTGCTAATGTTTGCATTAGTTTCATCCATTTTTGATACTAATATTGTTCTGGCCGTTAGATGACCTGATACGTCTCAAACAATCATTGCTATTCTACTATGGTTGCATTAATTTTGTAGCAATCACTTCCTTAAAGCATTTAATTGTAAATATCTGTGAACAAAAACCTTTTCTTAAAAAGTTAATGATCATTTGCTTGAAGGAGATAACCGTATTTAATAATCAGAGTAACAATCAAGCACTCAATTCTCACACCTTGTCAAATAAGCATACGATGTTTCAAGCAGTATTCAATTAAGTTGTCTTTGCGGTCATTTATTCTCACAGAAATGAAATGAGGTCAGGATACATGCAGAATAATTAATCAAAAAAAGACATCATAAGGTAATGTGTAAGTATATATTTGTCATGTGAATTTTTAGATTTCTTTGGCACTGGGGTGAACTACTTTTCAGTGATTTTCATCTTTGATTTCGTATGATGATTAACCTAACATTTACCAAAAGGGATGTCTTAGATGAGAACTAGTCTAAATAATATCACTTTGATGTGATTATGAGCTCTAAGTTACGCTGAAAATGTTATCAAGTTAATAACACTGTATCTCTATTTACTATATTAAATAAGCCCATGTAACATGAAATTATATTCTACGATAATGCCCAAGTTTTACAATTATATTAACGAATCTCTTATTTACTTGAAATTAGTGAACGGTTACTATTCAGAGCTGAAGTACGTATATCTCGTCAGTAATAATAATAATAATTCAACTTTGAAACTACCTACTTAGATATGCATTTTTTTCGTCAAGATGATATCAGTGTTGGACTAAATCATTTCACGTACGAATATATCACCAAGGCCGGTTATTATGACCAGCGCATATATTTGATAGTACCGTTGTTGACTTGCAGGTGATCTCTGGAGTTATATAAATTCCTTTAATGGTAGTCTTTCATGGCAGACTGAAACAAGTTAGGGAATTACTGAAACACGCACAGCCCTGTTGTTTGCTTCTGAGAATCTTTAACAGAAGCCCTGACCACATACTTTTAACATGAAAATTACTCTGGATAGTCACATATCACCGTCAACTCAGCTGATGGAAAAGCAAAGCCTTGCATTAGAATCTCCAAAAATGCATCCTGACTGCAGCCACTCTAGCATGCCCAGTCATCCTTCATAAGAGGTACACTCGGAATTCCACTTCTTTGATGCCCAACTTTAAAGAAGAGATGACAATTCAGTTCAGAGATCTATTTACAGAAAGCCTACTTGGAGCAGGAAGTTTATTAATTTTCAAGGCTTTGTGCCCTTAAGCAGAAAGAAGAATCTTATTAGTTGACTCTCATCAAGAGTACGAACAATGTGCATGGAGAATACCATCTATGACGAATGAGAAAACTTGCGAGAATTTCTGATGAAAAGTGGATGCCCACTGAAATTTATATATAAGAATCTAAAGTCAAAAAAATGCCACAGAAGGCGGGCAAACTGCTCCGAAATAGATTTTCTGACCTCTAATTCAAGGGAGATAATATGGAAGATATACTCAGAAAGAGACTATCAAGGTCCATTAACAAAGAATTCTTTGCTGCCAATCTTAGAATCACATTCTCCCATCCGAAACGCACTCGTCACTACGCAAACGATAAGCTAGAGCATTGGGCAATTTCAGTGTGTATACATCAGTCTACTTGCTCCTGCACAGTCGAGTGCATTGGCTGTACCATGAGCCAACTTATGCAAAGCGCTCGCGAACACTACCCAACCTAGCTAACTAGCGGAAAATGGAAATCCGCCCTCAGCTCTGTGACAGAACACTTAGGGAACTCAGGACATTTGACTCTTTTTGATAAGTCCTTCAAAATCCTGTACGGAGTACGACTATGCCACTCAAAAATGGTGAGGCTAAGATACTTGATCACAGCTCAAGCATTAGCGATTCAAAAGTTCAGACCATCATTATGAGTTCAGAAGCAGCATGCGCAACCTCCTTCTTTGCCACGGGCAATGTAGGTTATCGTCCACTCTAGACAACCCATTTGTGATGCAACCGTCTTTTCTTTATTATTTCTAAAAAGAATTATCTAAAATAGCCACGGTTTGGCAGACTGAAGTTATTGATCCTGCGTTGCGAGTGACAGTGAAATAAAAACTAAATAGATTGAAATATTGAAATATTGAAAAACATTCCTCCAGGTATACTTCACCAATCCATTATGGTCAAGAATTAGTTTCCGAGGGTATCATTTTGTAATCAATTCAAACTGCTGAATACTGCATCGAGAAATTATGCAGATAGCGTAGAAAACGAGTATTGAAAATGTGAATTGGTAAAGTTTTATTATAAAAATAATATTTCTCATGTTAAAGACAGCTTAAGTGTTAAAGAAACTGATGAATAACAGCATATGAATCTTGCGGTCCACGGATCTCGTAGCTCAGTTGGTAGGACACCGAGCCGGTAACCCGGTAGTCTATAAATCGAATCCGGCCACGGTCCAAATTTTCATTTCACCTTCAATCATCACCCAGTATATATTCATTATCTTTGTGTACAATGCAACTTCATTTCTCTACATAATGTGAAATTAGCTCGTTTTGAATGTATCTCAGATATTTAGGTCTTCATTGAGACATCTCGATTTTATACATATTTCATGGTGAAGTAAAACAAAACATTTGTTTCAGCCATTGAAACTTGATTGTGACACAAAATTTAATACTAGACTGCAAGGCATATCCCTATCGTGAGGCCAAGATATATAAACCCAGTATCTGAACAGAGATAAGTACAGTAGATTAGATGCATAACCACTTCGCTGATAGAGAAATACCTAAAACATTGTACCATGTGCAATTTACATTGAACGATTTTAGTTGTACTGAAGTTGTTAGGTAGCAATATGTAAGACAAAAACACGACTTTAGATTCTTCTTGTTTTTCAGAGCCTTAAATATACATTTCCTCTAAACCACAAATAAGGAGTATACCAAACACAAAACGCTGTGATAAAAAAAGCACAATCATGATGGTGAGAGCATGTAAAGAAATAAGATAATTCTATGATGATAGAGGCAGAGAGATTAACTTTACTGATACATCCCTATTTATAAAACAAGAGAGATAAACTTAATGGATTCGGTTCTAAAATACATTCAACTTTTAAAAAGGTCAAACCGTAGTCAAAAATAGTTGACCCCTTATAAGGCAGGCTTTATTAATCTGTAATACTTCTCAAGTTAGTAATACTGACTCACTACACGTATATTTTTGGTAAAAGTGAGTAGACTGAGTGAATTCTTTACTAATGCTTAGGTAAGACATTTATTTATATTTGTGGAATTAGTTGTTAATTACCTATTGTCAAAACTCATGATTATGGACATGCTGTCGCACTTCACTTTCCATAACTATGTACAGGTGATATTCCCAGAATGCCGTACCTGTAATTCATGAAAACGGACTGTATGCATTGTACACCATAGGTTTTATATGCCTTTCTAGTTTATATCAATTTGGATAACGAGAATCTGTAACATTTCAATGATTTCTATCAGTAAAGGCTGCCTTTTTTCATCCTCATGAAATCTTGTTGCATTTACGTGATGCATCCTAAATACACAGCCACAAGCAATGATTTGTCATCAGTATTTCATCTTCAAAATAACTTTTTGTGACTTAAGGTTTTGACACTTTTTGCTGTTGATTCACAGGACTGAATTACCATATAAACCGAGTTAGAGTTTCAATGAGAACACCAGCACTCAGATTCAAGACTACCCATTACTAAATACTATTTAACCCTATCCACTTCTAAATTAATCCTTTTTACACTTATGTTCCAGGCAGTAAACGTTACCCGCCCATCAGATACGTTTATCAAAATCGCAACTTAAACATCGGTTATGAGAACATAAACAGAAATATTAGAATCAAAGACCAGTAGTAAAACTTTGTAGAATTTAATTCTGCTTGTTTGAACAATACACTCAGGCATTGCAGTGAGTTGTTATCGACAAAACTCTGTATTAATAAAGATTGAAAATCAAATAGTATTTGCATGTAAAAATCTATACACGTCAACAAACCGTTCTACGTCTATGAGATGGGTACCAGACGATTTCTAAAATGAATATACAATAATTTACTCAAAACCCAAATTTACAGGTATTGAACTGAGGCATAAACGTTTCGAAAGCATATTCTAGTACATGATTCTAATTTGGTACTAGAATTATTGATCTGTGTCACAAATTAAAGGCTAGTTTACAGTCATTCCACGTAGATTGTATCATTTTAATATCACGTTTATTGGCACAATCATAAATTGCACACTTGGCACATAAAAGATTTTAGTTCAGTAAATTTGGCAGTGAGTGGTTTTCATTAATCACAGTACATGAGATGTAGCTTAACAAGTCACGTGGGTTATAAGAAACGGTCGTTTTCTTTACGGTATTTGAGCTTGAAAATAGTTGCAAAAACAACGACAAATTTCTAGATTACTGATCTTTATGGGGTTTGTCACTCTATGTTTAGCTAACTGACTCCGACGGGCTATTCTGACTTATGTACTTGACCCCATATTCATTACATGGGATTTGGTAGACTACATTATTTTGCTTAATTGGATCTACCGGATCCTTAAGGCTACAAAGCTTACCTCTGAGTGAGATTTCAGGCTTAAATGCCACCTTAATTCCGGCCTTCTTGAGGATTCTACGTAAAGTTTCTAATGTTCCTTCCTTATATGGTAACACAGCAGAGGCATTGAACTGATTTCTACACGTGTTGTTGCCATTATTTGTACTCGCATTGCTGTTATTATTTTGTTTTTATGTTTTCCTACGAATTTCTTAACAAACTGTAGAGGATTATTGGTAGTTAGTAACGCTTCTTTTATATGTATCGATCCCTTGTTTAAATCCTCACGCTGACTGGTGAGGTTTTTAGCTTTATCATTTAGACGTTTATATAAACCCGCTTTAATTGACATTGGATGAGATGAACTGAAGTCTAGATACCTTTAAGAATGTGTTAATTTCCTGTAGACGGTGGTATCTGAACCATAGTTTGTCCTTAGCTTTATCCAGCAATCCACCATAGGTAATTCTCCTTGTTCATTTTCTACCTCGTAAGTGCATTAGATAGCGTCCACTACTGAGTTTATTTATGTGAAGAAACTGTCGATGTGTTCCGATTTCAACACATTAAATGTACCATCCACATATGTTGCCAAAGACAAATTTACCTGATGCCATGGAATCTGACTGACTCAAAGTTCACCCTATTGAAAAGTCGCCTTTCCAGCCCAAACAGAGGAGTCTAATTAATCATTTCGTTTATCGCTTTCAGAACCTTTCTTGGAATCCAATGAACATTTGTTTACTTCATCAGTCGTGAGTCAAAAGTATTGGGTAATTTAGGGACCATCAAAGCCCTTAGAATACCCGCAACTATGATGCGAAAGTTAGAATTGTTTAGAAAAAAATTCGATAATTTTCAAGCAGGGTAAGGAACAACTATTCCTCTGCTAGCAACTTAAGGTAGTTGAATACCTTCATCAGTATGTAATTGCATGGACTGTGGATAAGGTCGATCTCCTGGCATGATGAAGTGTTCGATTAAAATGATGGTTTTAGGACTAAACGAAGGTAATCATATTCATCACTTTTGAACATTATTTTGTTCAAATTACATTTAAAGCTTAAAACTTAGTATTCATCTTGATGAATTCAGTTCACGATGGATACTTAGGGTGTTACCAAAGCATATTTTCTCTCCTCCAATTTTATGTCGGAGTAACGCTTCATTTAGTTTATATATATAACAGCGTTATAGCCAGCGACCTATAGTCACAGATTTAAATGAATTGATGAACCATTCTTAGTTGATGGGCTACAAAGTAAATGCCTGCACTTTGTCTAGAAATACCACCAGCAGTCCAGCCGCAGAACTACCAGTGAACACAGGCCCTCTGACAAAAGCAGAAGTCCTGAATGCCATAAAGCTACTGAAATTCGGGAAAGCAACACGACCAGATGGAAGTCCGCCAGAAGCACTGAAAACAGACACAGAGACAACAGCCGACATGCTCACACCACACCACTACTGCAGAAGGATGGGAAGGAAGGAGGGAAGGAAGGAAGGAAGGAAGGGAGGAAGGAAGGAAAGGTACCTGGCGATCGATTGGAAGAGGAAGGGCTACCCTGTCAAACTCCCAAAGAAGGGAGAAATAAGCCTTTGCAAGAACTGGCTCGGAATCATGCTGCTGTTCACCGCAAGCAAAATGTTGTGCTGCATCATCCTGGAGAGACTGAGAGATGCGTTGGATTCAAAATTACGACCACAACAGGCAGGCAGGCAGGCAGGCACGCTGGCTGGCTGGCTGGCTGGCTGGCTGGCTGGCTGGCTGGCTGGCTGGCTGGCTGGATTCAGGAAGAACAAATCGTCCACGGATCAAATTGCAACGCTACACTACGCATCATCATAGAACAGAATATAGAATGCCAGTCAACCCTCTACCTCAACTTCATCGACTTTGAAAAGGCCTTCGACAGCGTCGACTGAGAAGTAAGTTGGCAGTTGCCACTAATCTTTATCAACCTCATTCAACAGCTATACGAAGACGTCACATGCCAAGTGATCCACAGTAGAAAGGTCAGTGATGCTTTTGAAGTGAAGACAGGAGTGAGACAAGACTGCCACTTGTCACTCATGATCTTCCTGATTGTGGTCGACTGTATCATGCAGCAAACCGTGAGGAGCGGGAAGATGGACATACACGGGCCGGACCGATGAGAAGACCGCAGAAGAGGATTTGGATTTCGTCAACGATGATGATTTATGTCTAATGTCATGTGGCACAAACTCGAAGATCTACAGGTGAAAAATAACAAGTTGACAGAAGAGGTAGGGCAGCGCAAACGGGACTTCAGGTGAACGTGGAGAAGACGGAAGTGATGAAGATGCCTAACCAACTAGAGGGTCAACAACGAGAGGCACTAATCACCATTAACGAAAGATACCTAAAGGAACTTGTCGCTTTCACCTACCTACCAATATACCTACCTACCTACATACATACATACATAAATACATACATACGTACATACATACATACATACATACATACATACATACATACATACATACATACATACATACATACATACAGACAGACGGACAGACAGACAGACAGACATAGGCAGCATCGACTCAACTACAGGCGGCACAAGCACAGATGACGATGTCGAAGCCAGGATCGGTAAGACAGCAACACAGGCTTTCACTAATCTGAAATCAGTGTGGAAATCTACTCCACTCCACTCAACATAAAGCGTGAACAACATCCGGATTTTCAACACTGAATCAGTCGAGTCAGTGCTGTTATATGGATCAGAAAGTTGGCTTGTCACGAAAGGGATCTCCAACAAACTACAGACACTCATCAACAGCTGTTGCCTACCCTCACTCCATACTGAAGATCAGATCAGATGACGAGAAAGAATAAGCAACAAGGAACTCTGGCTGGTGACGAACCAACCAAGAACCTATCACCCAACAAATATGCACTGGGAGGGAGTTGAGATGGATTGGGCACACGCTGAGAAGGCCGACTGTGGATTTCAAGCATCAGGCCAGGTCGTTGAGTGGAATCTGGAGGGGAAACGACGAGTTGGTCATCCGAGGCGAGTGTGTGTGATGGAGGAGATGATGTGAGGAAGAAATGAGAGCTTGTGGGTAGTCGTGGTGCCAGGTTTAAAAGACTGCAGAGGCGAGGGTTCAGTGGAGGCGTACTACTGAAGCCCTATATTCCACTAGGAACCCAACGGAAAAATAGTAAATAATAATAAAGTAAATGTATCAATAATGCTGGTGGTTTCACCTTGATAATGGTGGCAAATAGTGACAAGTTGTGGAATCTAGCAAGCGTGTTTTTTCCTATTTGGGACTTTAACTGGCTTTCCTTGCCTACAGTTAAGTGAATTTGTTCCCACTGGAAGGTAGGTACATTAGGAAGAAAATTTCGAGGCAGGACGAAACGCATGATGCTTGTAGAATAAAGAAGTTCTGATCTATAAACTGTGTATTATTCTGTAATTAGAAATTGTCTCTACAAACAATCCCTTTGTGATAGACTTTCGTTGAACACATAAAATGCACGAGTGTATGCTGTTCAGACCATCTGAGATACCTGTGATTTGTCAGACTGGTATTACTGATTCACTGTGATGACAACAGCTGACGTGAAGACCTGGGCAGCCCCACTAGCTGAGTGGCAGGCCGGTTATCCAGAAGCTGCTGGCTAGAATTTTGCTATAACCCAGGTTTTCACACCATCATCAAACATCATTCCATATTTATAGAGATTAATAATCTCAGGAAAAAGAGCTCACTAAAATACTTTTCGATACATCGATTAACCACTTCAGAGCGACTAACTTCTTCCAGTTGTCTAGTCCTTAGACCTGTCTGAATTCTGCTGATCCTTTTGGTAATTATGCATAAATACACTGTTTGCAAAAAGAATATGCTTATTCCAATACCTATTAAGGCTATATGCTCAGACTTTTTGTAAACCCTTTACCAAAGGAAGTCAGTATTACATCTTTAAATATTCATATATTATTGTATGTTCCAAATTTCATCATCTGCCTCATGGTATATACTCGCTTCATAAACATTTTGCATATGCCACAGCAACACCTAGACTAAAAGGCAA
Source organism: Heterobilharzia americana (assembly GCA_944470555.2). Lineage (NCBI taxonomy): Eukaryota > Metazoa > Platyhelminthes > Trematoda > Strigeidida > Schistosomatidae > Heterobilharzia > Heterobilharzia americana. The sequence continues at coordinate 151,813,145 of OX104127.1, forward strand.
ATCAACGTAAAACCTGGTTCAGAATTGTACTGCCTAAAATTGGCACAATTGACAGCAGCATGACAAGAATTTGAACGAAAATGAATGAAAATAAGGTAGACAAACGTGTGCGAGCGTAGAGAGGAGAGGTAAATGAAGGTTAATGAAAATGTTCAAGCATCCGAAGCTGACAAGGAGTAAATACATCTGCGTCATTACGATCGACTTCCAGTCATATCACAAAGTGTCTTTAACCATAGATTCCTATTATCTCTAGAATCCCAGCCAGGAAGTGTGCTCCCTCCGATAAGGCTGAGATTGACAGTTAGAGACTTTATGTACTGATACCATGTCTTGGTCTGACAACTTTTAGGCTTCTTCTTTCAGCCAAATTGTAATTCGAAGAACACTGCAGGTCGAGTAGCGTGATAGCTCAGTATGCACAATAAACGTGAAGCCATCTAAGTCGGCGAAGGTCTACAAAATCATTGAGTGGCATGCCTTCCTTATCTTCTAGTACCTTTCAAATAGCCTCACTATTGTTCAGATTGTGACTCGACCATGCACAACCAAGGCTATGATGAAACTTTTGACCAAAAGCCAGTAGTCTCCTAATGTCTTCTACAGTTGCAGGAACCAGCAAATCTGAATCTAAATTTAAGATGAAAGCTAAAGTGCAGTTTGCATCCGAGAATAATCCATGTGACTGACAGCTTTTAAAGTCCTTAGCAAAACTAGGGAATAAAAAATACTGATGAATAAAAATGTTTTAAGTTATTTCAATAAAAATTCGTTGAAAGTAATATGAAAATGATATGACTCACTAAAATCAATTAGAAAAATCACTTCTATCTCACGTAGTTAATTTTATTTCAGTCATTTACGTTTGTGTAGTTTCCACATACACAGTATCACATTTTGTTACAGAGATGTTGAAACTGAATTTTAGGAAACTTGTTTAGCATGTGACTTAGGCATAGATCAGTGCAAAGAACAATACTGACTGTGTTCTGAACCTGTCTCATACTTGTTGGCTTTAGTACTTCGTAATGGATCGTTTTCGTTTCTGCATCGCCTCTTTGATTGCCTTATTCGCTTTATGCTCTAATCAGCTGCTCATCAATAGTACTAGGACTTATGTTCATAATGCATATGAGTCCGTCTGTAACTTTTTGGAAATCCGTTTCACTCAAAGAAAGCAGTCCACGTACTTTTGTGCCATGGTCATAATTACTGTCGGATGGTTCAACGATAATTCTTCTTCACATAGCGAATTCCCTTACTAACATTGAGAATAAAAGAAAGATGTTTTTCATATAGGTTTTACAATCAATAAAATTACCATTTAATGGTAGTGGGTCAACTATTTGAAATAATTGCAAAGTTATTCATGAAATTAGCATTTAGAGAAATGAAGATAGAAAGTGATGACGACTGTAATTTAAGGATTGATAAGTATTTAAAATAAGGCTTCACAAGTGTTTGCTTCACTGACTGCGGAACAATCAGCATGTAAAGTGAAGAATTGTTGTGAAGAAGAATCACATAAAAAGGTAAAAGAGGAAAATAAAGAGAAATATGATATGCGCTGAAGAGAGGATGGAAGCCTGTGTGAGTAGCTTTACTGCTTTGTGCGAAAATATGAAGTAAATTAGGGTTTTAACAGTCTAGATTTTTTTCGTTTCATCGTGACACAAAGTGAGACATATTTAGCTCCTAACAGAAGCATATATTGCCTCCTGTTTACGAATACACTTCTTAAATGAGTACATACAACCAAAAATGTACGATATACGACTTCCGCACTGCTGATATCTATTGCACAATAATATATCTTATACGATTAAATTCAGTCAGCTAGCTCAGTGCCCATTTTCCAGGATATGCTTGTCTTTTCACTAGTCTACTTAATATTTCTCAAAACAAATCGTTCAGGTAACTCGGCGTGAACCAAGTGATAATGAAACAAGTTGAATAAATAGTTCAAAGTGACTGCTATGGGGACTTCTTTCCGTTGTAGATGACTTTTTTTCTAGTAAACAGGATCAGGAGCAGAACAACCTAAAGCATATCGATGCTTGGAGAATTTTTCGCCAAAAATTCACTGACTACTCATTTCTTCATTAATTTGACCAATCTACAAACATGTAGCAACAGAACTCAAGAAACTTACACCCTGTACTTCAAATCATATCTTAAGGAGACTGACTGACTTTATTGTGTCGTTCGTCGTGGACTAGCACCTCTTGCTGAACCAGTCATTGAGAAGCTAAAATCATTAAACAGCTGTTTCGTCGCAGTATGAGGCAACACACACCCACAATCATACCATGAATCTAGCCCCACACTATCACCTCTCACAGATACCAATTTCCCTACTTTCATCAATTTGTGATATAATGCGACTGTTATCCAATTAAATTGGTGAGTATTAATCCTCACGCTTGTCTTGATTAACTCCATAGCATACGTCTTCCCATTGGAACTCTAACTAGTTATCTTATAACAAGTGACTAATGAACATTTGTCCATAATTCGATTGGTGGTTTGTGGAGATGAGATGGTTTCATGGCTTTCTCGTACCAGGAAGAAGGAACTATTTAGTGGTCTTTGGTTTTTGACGGTCGTTTCTCTAACTGACATCACTCCGCATTTTACACTACCTAGAAATAACGTGTCTCAGTTAGTAAAAAACTGTCTATACCTCGCTTTGGATTGAGCAACTGTCAAATTTCTGACTACACTGGTAGACTGGCTTTTTCTAAGCGGTGGTTAGTTGTGTCGTTGGTTTCTTAATGATGAAGATAGCTAAAACTGCCGTCTAATCTTCGCTTGATTTGTTTTTCAGTTGACGGGATTCAGGAAGTAAAATATTTTATCTGAGAAATACTGAAATCATGCATCAGACAATCAGGTTTTACTTGTTCAAGCAGACAGAAATTGTTTGTCTTGTAATCACAACCATCACTAATTCACCAGCTAAATAAATATTTTGCTGAACATTAATAAAAATATTAACACCTGAGAAAACTAGTTTAACCTTGAAGTGTAGAAACATCTAGTCCATCTGGATGTAAACTCTACCCTAAAATGGCTAGTCAGTACATACATATTAATGCCATTTTCATTTTGTTGCACTGAACAGTTATTTGCTGAAAATCTCCTATTCGACGGGTTGTATTATTTAATGATAATGTTTTTGAAAACGTTTTCCGTCGCAAGTTAACATAACTTTAATTATCACTAGATTAAAACTCTCAGATACAAGCTTTTTTGTAAAAGTAACTCAGTATCTGACTCAGTAGTCCCATGATGATACCACTGATTTCAGTGGTGATGTAACGAAGTCACCTACATATCTTTAAAAAAATTGCTACCCATCTAACTTGAAATACTGAAAGTCTTCCGAAGACTCAAATCCCTTAAAATCGGTTCGTTTCTATTTATAACAAGTTTTCACAGATATTCTGAAACCTTGGCTCTCAAATGGAAATTCAATCATTAGGCTGCTATCTCACGTACTGTGGCTTTCAACTGACACACTGAAGAACATAAAAGGACCACTATTTAAGTCATTTTCGGGCAAATATCCGGAGTAAAAATATTGCGAAGTCAGAGGAAATAAACTCATAAATAATCCAATCGTTTACTGTGTAGCTAAACCTTCAGATAAGTTTGCAATTCATACTGAATCGTGTATTGTCTTATGATTAGCAGCTGTAACCTCATCGTTTCAGGATAGTCTTGATGGATAATAATATTCCACTAGATGCGACCAACTCTCTGTATATCTATCTGTTTCTGAGACTTTTATATTTCACCGAGGAGTTTCTAGTCGGAACTCAAAAAGTTTGCTTGGAGTCTAAAAGTTGATAATAGACTGATAGTAACATTCTGTTGGTCAGTGTGCCCACTAAGGTAGATGACTCACCACCACCTTGCTGACAAATTTCGACAAGCACGAAACTTAGGTGAAGCGGGGCTTCCTCACGATTGCCTCCTATCAACTGACATCCATTAAAGCGCACTGCTATCCTGAGCCCCGTAGCTTGGTGGCTACGCCGCAAAATGATCTATCAAACTCGGTCTGCACTTAGGATTAGACAACAAGAAACTGGCTGCTCTCCGGTGACCAATGAATGCAAGTAATCCAGCCCTGTAGGCCGAACAGCTCAGTGGTAACGTTGCCAACTGCAACACTGAATGGTACAAATTCGAATTCCACAAAGGACATCAGTTCCATCGAGGTTGCAGACACGCCGCGTTGACGAGTGTCAACAAACACGAAATATAAGCCCACGGCTTTCTACCGACTAACTGGAATTTAATTTCTACTTAGATAAATGGCTGCATGCAAAACAAAATCACTTCTAGATTGTTGGGCTAAATGACAGTAACTTCAAACGTCAAAAAACGGACATTTATGTAAAATCAAACGTAAAGATCCTTTAAAAATTTTTCCGAAACTTGGATCATGTGACTTGGTAGATGATAAAATATCCACTTTGATTTGTTGATTTAAAGTATTACAGTTATATTATTTTATTTGATGTTGTAGCAGACAGGATTTATTGTTCAAAACCCTAACGAAGTAAACACGCAACTTTTAGACTTACTTTTTAATGTCTTAGGCTTCTCATTCTTTTAATCTTTGGTAGTCAAAAAAAAGAATTTCATTTCTTCATAACGAACGGCTTTCTGACACTTTTTCCTCATTCCAACTCATTCAGAGTAATAACTGTGCTTCCACTGTATTACCTGTATTCAAAGTGTCTATCAAGTTGAGGTTAGCTAATTTCCCATGCTGCGATAATATAACTGACCTTAGTCGCCTTCCATGGGCCATCTACTGAAAGTCACATTTAGTGTGTTGTATGCTGTTCATAAGGATATTTTGCCTAATTGTCGAATCAATGGAATCCTGTGGTAAGCAGTTATTTGCTGTATGTCTGTGTGCGTTTTAATCTTACAATAAATTCGAATATGCTCAAAAATTCTAAGCATGATATCCGGCATCACTTTTGTCTTTAAGAACAACCTTAAAGCCTTCACTCTCCTCCTACTTGTGTTACAATTGCTGCTCACATTCCTAGTCGACCGATTTTGAGTGGTTAAGCGAAATGTTGAATAAACTCTACTAGTAACGGCTTCTTGCATGGGCAGGAATTGTATTTAAGCTTTCTAGGTTCTTCAGAAGTCCTAAAAACTCTCTATCTCTTGGGTTGGTGTGCAATGGTACACGGCACTAAGTTCTTGACATTGTTCGAGTCCAATAAATATCATTAATCAGTCACACAGCAGCAACGACTATACTATTAGGTCACCTAGCTTAACAACATATTTGTTAATAATCCCATGCAACAGGAATCGGTTAGAAATGATGATTACCTAGTACTATGTAGGGTGTTGGTTAGCGAAACAATTATTCAGCAGTTTTGTTAATAGGTCCATTAAATACTGATTCTATGCTTCTTGTTTCTGTCCAAAACTTGACAAGAGAAATATAGTTTTATTTCAGATAATTGCTTATTTATATTTCACTTAACCATCACCAAAAATCAATGTTCAACTTACTCTGGAGTTTTATTTTCAAACTGTAACACAAAGAATCTCTACTTCTTCATTTCAACCAAAATCTCTGCAATCGGTTTTGCGATCTACAGCAATAATGTTGTACTAATATCTTCTTATATGACTATTCTGCAAGTAACGAACAAACTGTAATGAATTTTCCAAAACGAACCAAAAAGAAAGGTAACCAAACTGAGAAATTTCATTCATCTTTAATGTCTAAGGCAAGTGATACAGCCTATCCCTTCCTTTCTAAAGATGCGTTCCCCATGGAATTAAGTACTCATTAGAACGAGTGGATATAAGGTGCTAGCATCAATAAGCAGTGTCTGCTGACCGTGTGGAGATAGTTTGAACACTGAACAGCAGGTTCATTAGTTTAGTATCGTGTTCATCAAGAATGTTCTCACATTTATTCAACCACGAAAGCCAGACTGTCAAAATTACTCTGATTCATGAACAATCCGTTGAACAAGTAGTATTTTAAATAAGGTGAGCGGCTTCTAATTACTTGCGCGGTCTGTATTATATACCATGTAAAATGGTTGATAGCTACTTCGCTGATATTCGCTGAAGGTCTCACTTTTAAACCTCATAACTGGGTTATAAATATAGTAGTAAAACATGGACACTATGGTAAACTGAAATTCCGTTTTAGTTTATTCCTTTGATGCGTCACACCGTGAAACAGTATTATTTACAGGGTAACATTCTGGACATCACTTATTGTCCATGTTCATGTCACCTGTTTATAAGGGGATATCATTTCCGAAGATGTCTTCATCAAAGCCAAAGTAGGACTGATGGTAACACACAAGTTTTCATTTTACCGTTTGTTAAAAGAACAATCCTGTGACTTGCTGAGATTTGAACTTTACAGGTGGCTTCGTTAGTTGAAAGTCCAATACAAGACGTACTAGATTGAGATAGTGAAAAGCTGTGAGGCCGTCAACAAAAAGCATTCAAATAACAGTCATCATAATTAAGAATGACAAGAATTCCGAAAAATGGAGAACCGTTAGTTTCATTTTGCTCCTCCATAGCTCAGGATTCTGCATCCTCCAGTTGTGAAGCCCCTGTTTTTTCGACAAATACCGGTTACGCAATATAAAAAGCTCATTATAAAGGTATCTACCGAAGAAATTCTAAATATGGCTCATTTGAGAAGGCGAAATTAATCAACTGAAAGGCCCGGTAAGATGTATCATTTTTAGTTCTTTTGTTCAATAAACTATAATTAAGGCGAAAGAAACCTGGAAGTATTCACCAAGTCCATGGTCATTAACCTATAGTAGTTTGGGTAGTGTACCTAAGGTCGTGCGTTTTGAAACCCATGATATAGCCAAACCGTTTAACAAAGGCAACAGATAGAATCCTTTGGATCAATTCTCATAATGCGCTCTTATGCATGTACTACGTTGTTATAATTAATGAACAGCTTTTCATGTTTCCGCCATGTATCTTTTATATTTATGGAAACTTAAAGGCTTATGATATTTATTATTGTAAGCAGTTATATAAATATATACAACAAACGGGTTAAGCAATTAAAGACTAACTTAATTGGAGTTCATATTATATTGCGTGCTTAGGATCTCTTGAATGTGATTCTACCTATACTTGTAATTAGTACTGTACACAACAACCAGGATGCACCATCAACCAGTATGGTGGGATGCTTGGTTAGTTGAAAACTAAGTGGTTATCATTGTGACTAAAAACGAAAATTCATTATAGTACAGTGAATTTTTGAATAAGTACTTGACAAAATCTTATTGACACCATAGTTCAGAGGTTAAAAATGTTATTTATCTTTGAAAAAGGGAAAAGAAAAGGAGAAATTCCAATGCAGATGGCGTCATTCGCCAACTTATTTTGACTATATAGAAACTTCTCGTAAAAATGAGTTTGGTGAATGCAATTATACATTTTTGTTGACTATATTTTCCGTTTGTATTCGGATCATATTCTCACAGAGTTTATTACCAGACTTCTGAAAAGCAATTAAATGTATTAACAAAGTTATTTTAAAAGTTCCAGAAGTGTCAAACTTACTGGATACTGTATGCATTTATTTCATTGCTAGGCTGCTTCCTTTTGTGATCATGATTTAGAATTGTACATTTATCTTCTGAAACAAACACCCATGGAACCGTTGCACACGACTACTGGGTGGTCAGATAACGATCTATCACGCAGTGCGATAGATTATTTGTTAAATACTCAGAAGCCATATGTCATAGGTCACATAACCTTATGAAAATATGAAGCCAAATTTTGCATACCACTGTGGTCAAAGTGCACTTTAATATATTTTACATCCAATTACGTCTTTACTCTTAGTAGAGTGTAAAGAAAATTATAATTAAATTCAGGATAAGTACAGTGTGCTTAAAATCAGCACGTTTTGTATTACTTGGGAAAATCAGAAGCCTATATCATGTTCATCGCCAGGCATAATCAGACTGACTGACTTTCAGTCACTGCCTCAATTGAATTGTACTTAAATAGTAACTGAATCCGTCAATTAATCAGTAGTCTAGAGGATATAAGAAGGTTTAATGTCACAATGGATAGCTGCTGATAAATATGAAGAACGATTACCGTCAAACCTTCAGACTGAAGCTTAGCTATGCAAGTCACCATTGATGAGTAGGACCAAACTAGTATGAAACGGTGTCTATTGCAGCCTAATCTTTAGTAACACATCATTCTATGTAAATATTTTAGATGAAAAGCCGTTCAGAACATTCCAGTTCCACAGCGGTTAAGATAAATACCACTAGGTCTGATCCCTTTACAGTATACACTCGATGGAAGAAAAACAGGAAATAAATTTTTCTGACTCCACAAGACTAAACATTTTTCAGGTGTCTTGATAGAAACAGACTCCCCAATGCCTAAATTGCCCTAATAAAATGCAGTTCATACTCTTATGTCGTCTCATTTGTGCGCATATATTTTCATTGGGTAGTGTTTTATTGCTTTTACAACCTATGCTTATTTTAAATTTCTGAGTTCATTTCCCAAGCTAAACGAATCCATAAAAAACATTAGTCAGGTTCAGCTGTCTTAAGTCTAGTGTACCTGCCACTGAGTACACGAGCGATGAAATCGATTCCGAGAGTCGAAACTTATTAGTAAATCTAAAAATACTCGCTTTGCACACAATAGGTTATTCAGCAGAGAATTTATTACACTTCTGATGTTGACTTAAATGAAAAGCTTTCACTTATCATGAATATTTTCAGAACTTAACAAGCATTAGGTAGTTTTATTCTTTTATTCAAGAACTCTTTAACAGTACTTAGTGTAGAAGGAAATGTAGTGAAGGAATAAAAATCGGTTTCCAGCATTTACTTGTGAAATATGAAATAAAACGGGCAGCTTTGGTGCCACAAAATGGATAAGGTTGTTAGTGGATTACTTCCAGTTTCTGTATCTACAACTAATCCCAAGAAACAAGGCGAGATCGCAATACCAAAACGTTTCAACACGAAACCAAGGGGATGTTCAGTAACTGGGTAGATTCAAATAGTTATTCAACCAAGAAAGAATCACCACGAAAACCACTGTAAATCAATAAGGATTAAAGCGCGTATTATGTCAGTGGCTAGCAGAGGTGTCCAAGATATACCTTACATCATATTTTAGTGATCCGATAGCTTTATCCTCCGCTTTTTGACAATACGTTGTTGTGTTAACACCTTCCCTTAAATCATCCATTGGAAATTGAGTATTTCATATTGAATAGTTAATCGGTCATTGCACCACTTTCATGAATTCACAAGATTGAAATCTTTCTGTCAACTAAAAGTTTGCAACATGATTGATAACAAATAAACTGTCAAAAAATTGAATGACTTAGTATTAGAAAATTTTTGACTAATGTGAGTTGTGCTGTGAAAATGATGATGTAGTTAAGATACATAGCTGTTGAAACAATTTCCGTTCACTAGTAATGATCAGAAACACATCACGGTACCTTACACAAGAATAAACTGCTCTTGATATCAAAAAACTTAAGGCATACTAATTATTAACCTGGTAAAATCTGGCTAAGGCAATATGTTTTAGAAATCACTTTCACTTGGTTAACAGATAGTTAACAAATAGTTGAACGTACGACGACAATTAAAATTTTAGTTATTTTGCATCAGAGTCACCAAATTAATTAAATAAGTACTCTGCACATCATATCTGGAACTTTAGTTTGTCCCCCCATTATCTTAGAATTTCAGGGAATGAATGGATGCCAAAAAGTGAGATTAACTACTGATCATTCGATGGTGAAAAAAAATGAAATGTTACATCCTAGATAAATTTCTAAATAGTGATTTAATCACCGCTATTCCAAAATGTTCTATTCTCAATTCCTTTGCTGGTCTTATATCTACTCATGAGGAGTTCCTATCATAGACAAAACGCATGTTTGGTACGCCTAAAATCTTTCCAGACTCCTAGTTTGGGATGCAAGCAATAAATAAAGGTATTAATCACTGAATTTCAGCCATCGACAAATTACAGCATGATCTTCCATTCCTCGGTGAACTTCAACATTCACACTAGTAGTCTCAAGTGGTGTGTTTATTTGTGTATATAATAACTGCAATAAGAAGTGAGCTAATAAATAAGGTTAGCAATAACCCCTATTAATTCTGTTCCTGAGAGAATAATTAAGACTGAACGTAACATAAAAACCAATGGGTATAAGGTGTTTTGTAAAGATTTGTTTACAAGCAAACAGTAAACTCATAGGCGGGACTTTAGACTTTCTGTAAAATTCATGTAGGATACAGACAGACATAAAAATCAACGTAAAACCTGGCGCACATGTGTATTGGTTCAAGTTGTCAGACTCTTCAGTAGCAAACGAAAAACAAGTTGACAGAAAAAGTGTGACATCAAGGCAGAAAAAGTTGGGTGAGTTAATAAACAATTTGAAGATAGAGGTTAGAGCTAATATTCAAGCTAAAGAAGACGCCAAGGAGTAACTACGTCTGCACAGTTGTGAATGATATCCAGCGATGTCATAAAAAGTCCTGAAACACTGATTCTCCGCGTCTCGAGGACCCTACCCAGGCAGTCTTCATCTCTCCATATGACTCAGATTAACAGTGAAAGACTTAATAAACTGGTGCCCGGTTTGGTCCAACCTCTCTGAACCCTCTTCCAACCTGATACAACTTCCTCTATCATCACATATCTATGTGAGCAGCGGATCGTTATGTGCAGTACATGTCCAAAACATCTTACCCGATGAACTTTCACAACCTTATTGACTGAATTATCTTTCTTGCCTAGTAATCTTACCCTAACCTCGCCACTGCCAAAATAGTGATTCTAACATACGTGAGCATTCGTCGAACACATACCTGTGGTTAAAACCCTGTAACCACTTCATATCTTCCACTTTCAGCGACTATGTCTGACAGTTTTAAAACAGGTTAGAATGGACTGCAACGCAGTATACTCGTCCTTTGATAAATAGTCGGATATCTGACCAGTCGGTGCTACGGATGATGCAGGTTGGTAGATGCCAAACAGGGCTTCTGCATCCAAGCTGAGATTTCGTCAGCAACTAACCCGCTCAGGCTGATGAAACTCCCTACGTAAGTAAATAAATCAGCCAGCTAAGAGTTATCCCCTATTATACTATATTCGATTTCATTCCGTCTTCCATTTTATGACTACGCTTTAAGACAGTGTTGTAAAGCATTTTCGTTTGGACCTTTTGGAATGTATTGTACGAGATTTCTTACATATGTACTCAGTTTTACTGTGGATCAGTTATTACCTGACGGATTCAGTGCTTAGGTTCCTGATCTAATCATAAGGTGAAGAGGATTTCAACTTTTTCTGAAGTATGCACTTATTCATGACTATATTTACATCAAACCAACTAGTAAGAAATACGAACCGTTTGAATCTGAACCAGTGGCTCAATGGAAGCTTTCTGGCTGCGGAAACTGATGGTCCTGAGTTCGATCCCTGGAGAGGTCATGGGTGCACACTGCTGAAGAGTCCCACACTGCGACGAAACACCTGTCCAGTGCTCCCAGGTTTCCAGTGTTTCGCCAACTGATATCAGTTTGTCGTGAATAATAACATGAAATCAATAAATAAATCCCCCATATACCTCATGTTGGATTTATAATCATCCCTAGAAAAGAAACTCAAAAACACCTATCTTCTTTACTTCATTAGTATCCAGAAGGAGGTGAATATGCCTTACAAGCAAGACTGTGAGTTGACTGTTTATAAGTCTCAACTGCTTCTTGTGTCTGTACAGTGCAAAAGTCTCAATCCATGGAATGACAGAGTGAGAAACAAGTGAAGACCTTGATCGTTTGGAGAAATGATGTTGCAAAAGTCAACTAACAAAAGGATCCAAGTAATCATGCAGCTTGTCGAAATAGGCAATTCTTACTGCAGAAACAGAAAAATGCCAGATTTGGAAATGTTGGAAAAGTCATACATGAAAGCAAACTCTGTAGTCACTGACTACTGGTTTCAGACTTCTAGATCGATAACTGTGGAGCAGTAGGACTTTTCAACCATAAACACTGTATGATTGATTACTTTAAAGCATCCAACAATGGTGAGCGAAATACTGTTCATAGAAAATACAGCTTAAGATTCATAATGTGAAATTCAACACTGATTTCCAATTAAAACTGAGGTAAATATGATATCATGCTTTGTGTTATTTCAAAAATTTGGCAAACACATTTGTGCTTAGAAAATATTTATTCTCCTGTTCTCAGTTTAGTTATATTTTAATTCTTTAATTAGCAACAACTAGTTAACATTTGTTATTGGAAAAGGATGGAAAATTGAACACCAATAACGGACAGGTTATGTGTTCAATGACTGATTGCCTTGATGTTTGTTTAAATGTAGGCCATACTGCATTCATATGTCACTTGAATTTAATGGTCTATGACTAATTCATAACACCAACTGTGACCGATAAATAAAACGTTTTAAATGTTTCTTTTAAAATCCCTGCAAAATATATTTTAAAACGAAAATGTATATCGACTCTGGTGAAGTGTTAGGTTATTTTCAGTCTTAATCAGTACAAATAATGCACAAGCATAGACCTTAAAAACGCATTGTAGAGTGCTAGCCATATTAAGTGATCATCCGCAAATTGTTACGATATCATACTTACATGAACCTTTGTCTAAAAGCCTTTGCTGTATAATCAGAGCTACTAATACTACTAATAATACCAATAGTAATCCTTGTCGAAGTTAATCAAACACCTCATACAAACAGTTTTCTGATAATAGTTGATTTCTTTTCCGGTAAACAACTGTCGTGTACATTTTTAAAAAATCAATTTTAATACCTGTAGCTCCATTCAGTATAAACGAATGCATAAACTAGATAAAGAACCAACAACTATAGCCTCCGTTTACGCTCCAAATATTTCACACACTTATAGCTTAGTTACTGAAACACTGTTTAACATTAATGTATAAATGAATTCCCCTATGACTGACTTAAGGTTTCATACGAAGTGTCATCTAATAATATAAGGGTGAAATTCAGGCAATGCAGTAGAATGTAACTTCATCTAAGTTGGTTTATTGCATGCATCACACAGTGAAACAGTGTGATTTACTGGATAACGTTTCAAATGCAATTTATTATTCATCGCCATATCAAAATAACTCCATAAGGTTCAGACATGGTTTACGCAGATCTGATTCCCTTTCCTTTTTTGTGCTGTAGGTTATAAAATTCTGCAGCAAGTAAAAATATGTGTCCATCCTTTTTCTTTCCTGATATGCCGGGTTGACTTGATAAACAGTAATCCAGTTAGTAATGATAGACAGTGGCTAGCAGTGGAATCCAGGATGTGATCCAGTTATCAAAGTCTTCGTTCACTTCACTAGATTATTTTTAAAACTGCTACTCTGTCCTGTTCCATTTCGTAGTGGCATGTAATTGCAAGCATACTTATAGCTGAAATTCTGTCTAGATTTCCAGCCTCACTACGGTCTACCACTATGGATTAAGCTAAGCTTTTGGACTGAGATAGACTAGATGACCGTGTATTTTTATTTCTTCAAATTAACTCACCTAGTTGGATGGAGAAAGAGACTGTTAACCGAATTGTTGTTGACCAAATCAACACTGAATTTGAGGAATAGGACTGGTCCACCACATGTTCAAGATATATGGAAAATTCTTCTACCTTGTCTCAAAGTTGTGGAGTTTCCTTGACACAGCCGCGAATAATAAATTGTGTTTGAAACGTTTTCCATTAAATAACACTGTTTAGCATCCCGTACATCTAATAAACTAAATAAAACAGACTTGCCACCTATCTTTCCCTTACATTTTATCTGCAAATGTCAAGCGAAAACATGTCACAGAATAACACAAACCTGAATCCATACCTGGAAATTTATGATATATTGCAGGATAATAAATATTGAACTTATCTTCCTACAAAAAGGCTAACGTAAGAAAACAAAACCATCTAATCATGCAATGTGTAACTGCATAATGTTTTTAAAACTAAGATACTGTAAACTTTCTATGCCGTAACGTCAATTATTTTATCAGCTGTCTGTACCAGCTAAACTATACAAGGCAATATTATGATCGTGTCGGTATTTGACTAGAATAACTCTTGATTGTCAAACTAGACATTTCATAAGAGCAAATTCATATTTTCACTCTGACCTATTTCTGTTTTGTTAAACTTAAAGAAATTTGTTGTTGTTGAAATTATCATTCGCTCGTAGCTTTTGTATTTCTGCTGTAAAATGAATCTTTTTGATCATATCTATAAATCTTTTGAAGCAGTGGTCGTTTTTAAGTAAACCAAATTTGTTGTACGGTTCATTTAACTGTACTATTCTGTTTATATTTTGGTGAACTAGGCATATTTATTACTCCAATCTTATATTAGTTTGGGATTTTGACAATTCAATGATAAATAATCATGACGGAACAGTAACCATCTTTGTATATCATTAAGAACACATTATAGTAATCTTAATATATAAAGGAAGAGAAAACTATGACAGCGAATTTTGCTATCTTCGTTTATCACACCCAAGTGTCACTTATTGCGATTATGTGCACTGAGCTACTAAACAGCTAGATTTTTGGAACCAGTGGTAAATCAGTCATACGATCTATCAGTCGACCCTTTCCATTTTCGAATAATAATATTCTACTAATATGATTAAGTTGGGTAACGTGAATTTGGCTTATGACGGAAATCCACTTGAAATAGCCTAATTAAAAAGTATTCGGAAGCCAACAACATTCTGTCAATGATTTTATGAATCACATTTCCAATCCTGCATATCTGAACAATTAGTTTCTCTTTTTGACTTATTAGTGATTAGTAAATATTCTTTCCACACACTGAGAAATTCGTTTTTCTATAGTGCACTTATAAAAACATTGGTCAACTTTCACTTTTTTTGAAGCTGGATGGACTAGAAAAATAAGTTACCCGTTTTCGTAATTCCGGCATTCAAAAAACTAACTGTTTGCTACCGGTACTTAAAAACAAAGTGCTTCAAAGTTTCAGTAGCATGTTTTACCATTTAATGCATCCAATAATCACATAAGTACAGCACACGAAAAATAAGGGTTGGTAATGAAAGTTTGATAGAAATTAGCAGAAAGCCTTGGTACTGTGTTATTTTCTTGCTAACCTTTATCATCAAAGTAGACCTGCAATCTGTCGCGAAAAACCATAATTATGTAGCTATATACTGTAGTTAAAACTTTGATTCATGAGCTGTAGATTTCTTGAATTTCGCAAACATTTCGATCACAAGCACGGAAGTAGTAGCAAATAAACCATACTACTTTAGAAATGCCTCTTCAGCGGTTTCCAATGAAGTTCAGGGTTTTAGGTATCAGTTCACCTTAAATATTCCTTCTCCGATTAACCGATGCACAAAATCTTTAGTTAGGTATTCATGTGAATTATCAATGTCTCTTGCTTCTCTTTGAGGTGACCACTGGTGATTAAAGTAAATCTAGCTAGTAAGTGTCCATGGCTGCAAACCAGTGCTTCATAAACTTCGAACTATCTCTAATCTCATCCTGGTTTACAAATGCACCACCTTATGAGCTCAAACATGAGTAACCAAGGTGGTTTACTGTTTCAAGTTGCATGCCAATTCATGTGACACAGTGCTGTAACGCACGACATTGGCTTTAAAAAATTTAGAGCGAAAAGTATGAAATGCCTTTTTCCCAGTGATTTTAATCATCAATTGTCAATAAGGTTTGACAAAGTCAAAATTTATGTTCATTTCTTCCTGAAAATATTCCTCTAAAAACTCAGTTAATACAGTCTAAAATGATTATATTTTGAAACATTATTCAAGGTAATATTTTCATAATCCTTGTTTATGCTTAACAAACGTCAATTACATTGTCAATCACAAATTTAAGTTTTTCAAGAATAAGTGGGCTGTTAAAGTTATTAACCGAAAGTCGCTTGCTTCACAGTAGGTTTCCTATAAACCTTAACGTGGGATGAAAAGATGGTGTTAAATATCTACCAAAACACCCTGAATCTAATACTTGAAATTAAAGGTAATAACTAAGTTCCTTTTATATCTTGATGATAACGACATAACTAGAATATTTTATTAGTAAAATATCTTAACCATCATATATATTGATTGTGTTTAAAGGTTGCAAAAATATGTTAGAGTTCTGATAATTTACAGTTTTAAGTTTTGTGCACCTTATGTCAATATGAAGTAGAACAGTTGAAAACACAGTGGGGTTGACTAAAATATGGAAATTCCTACATACCATTCATTGAATGACAACAAACCATGTGATTTATTTTATGGTGGTAAGTGCGTCTAAATTAAATTCAGTATCTTGAACAGATTTAAAGGCATCAGAAATATAGTTCGTTAACGAGGTAGAACTTCTGAGGAAGTTTCCAATCAGGTTATAAACTCATCACAATAAAAATATAAATTTTGCCAGTATTTTAATGAATAACACCTTAGGATAATCTACTTAGTTTACTGCATGAAGCACGATGAACCAATTATCGGCAAGACATTTTTCGCAGCTTGGGAAAGCTATAACTCAACCCTTACAGATTGCCGTAACAGACTACGAGAAAGTCTTTTTATCCGAAGAGATAACTACACCTTCAAAGTGTCTGAAATTAATTTAGTGGATAGCACATAAAACTATGATTCACTCTTTAGCATGCAGATATCATAATATTTAGGTCATATATGCGGTCTAGATCGGTGAAGGCTAGTGGTAAAGTGTATACTGCTTATTTCAAATAGATCATCTTCATATACACAATCTTTCGTTAATCTGAATAACACTTTAGAGAATCCATTATTGGAAATCTAATGAACTCTGACCAATAAATTATACGCAGACAGTCATAGTTACAAAAACGGCCATCTGTATAGTTTTTGTGGTTATAAAAACCAAGAAGTGAGTCTGCTGACCGGTGTACATTAAAATATGAGTAGTATTCAAATGCAGAAGGAAAATAAATGTTCCGAGACTTTCAAACAGCGAACTGAAATTTAATGGTGGTTTGACCTTTATTTTAACCTACTCCTATAACAGTTCACAATTACTAAGGCATTTTGTTGCTGACTGATATGAGAGGCTTAACTAAAAATACAAAGGGCAACAAAGAAGGCTATCTTCGCAACTTTACATCATAGCTGTGTAGCTATATAGTGGTTTAAAGAAAACACCGAAATCTCCAACAAGGGTCAAAGATTAGTGTCAGTTAGCAACAAAACATAATTAACCAAGAATCGGAAGGGGAAAATAATGTACTGTGTTTGAAAGTTATTCAATCTCATGTAGTAAGAAAATGCAGACATAAATAACAGAGCTACTAAAATGGAGCACAACAACAAGAATATTATAAACAAGAAAGCGAAGAAGATCCTAATGAATAGAAAGTGCACTTGAGGATAAAAATTCAACTGAACTGGAGAAAAAATTACTTAGTAAAAGTCAAAGGATTGTGAAACTAAAGCAATGATACCACAAGAGACTAAATAAAACATATATGTACACAGAGTTGAGGATTCTCTTTTTGGTTAGCCAGAGATCGGGCTAAGTTGAGATGACGGAGTTGAAATCTCTTTAAACTACCTGATATCATCTCATATATAGCATCATGTAGGTTGCTGTTTATTGATCTAGAATCCCTTTTTGATAATCATACCGTTAAATGGTCATAAGCACGTCTTGAGAGTGTTCTGGTGTTACGAAGCAAGTATATTTGCGTTTTCACGAACGACGGCATGCCTTAGGAAAGTAAGCCGTAAAGATGCAACAAAGAATATTTTCCTAAATGCTTTTTATAAAGAGCTTGTAAAAATTGACTGTCTCTGCCACCATTAAATTTTAGATTCATACACAGGTACTTCTGGAGTACTCTTAATTTGTATGCAACATCAGACTTATTTCTCATATATTTACCAGTAAATTAGGTTAGATATCTATTTAAACCAGAGTTTTCCTGATGATCTACAATCCTCCATCTGATGTGATTTCTAAGTAAGTGAGTCAATTGTTTTGGCAAGGGAGGTAAACAGACTTTTGTTTTTTTTCATACAGATAAAACTGTAGAAATTCGTCCACCTCGATAACAATTCTTTCCCACAGTTTTAGGAAAACATGATATGTTTCTAAAAATGCTATGTATAATTTTTATCTTCTGCGACTAGTTATTTTTTCTAATTTCTAAACGCTTAAAACTATGCGTCCACGTTAAATATATGTCTAGCGGGATTTGCACTAAATATGATTCATTAGACATATTATAGAATATATTCCCACTGATCTTCTTCGTGGTTGGTAGGAGTATAACTTTGTTTCAAAATACAAATTTTAGATCTTATTGGTATTTTACAGATTGAATTCACAAGTAGGTATTTAGGATAGGTATTAGTTGACCTGACTAATTATCATGTTTGAAGGGATTGTTGAGTATTCTCATATGATTTCCCAACAACCGTATTGATACATACAACACCTTGATGAAATTCTGACAATACTGTTTTAATCTGTGTTTAAAATTGCATTCAACAGGTGTGTCCCTAAGTGAAAGAAAATATTCGTGATTCATCCATGGATTCCTTTTTGTTTCTTTCATTACCAAGCAAACTGAAAAGAGAAGCTGTTCCTGCATTCATCCTGGTGACTAGCGGTGGCATCCAGAACACATTCTTCGCCCTATCTGGGACTTGACAGTTGGACATACCTGCACCCAATTGGGTGATGTTGTTTCCACTAGGACTTGAACCCAAGACCCATCGCTCCAAACTCCAAAGTGTTATCCACTAGGCCACCGGTACAAGCAGGATACCTCTTGTGCAGTGGGTGTCATCTGTTATTTATTGGCACTTTTAACTTTCCGTTGTTAAACAGAACTGAATTGCTTGACTTCTGTTCGACTGTGTATAGTAACGGGAAATTACGAGTAACAAACAGCAGAATCTGTTGCTGTTAAACTGGACTAACTTATAAGTTTACGCTCCAGTGAGAAATATCTGCTCGAAAACGTTTGACAGGAACAAGAGGAATGCACTGGGCACGAAGAAGATGCCTCCTCACCATAGAGAAAGTTGACCATTCACAGATGACATTGTACATCTTTTGTTTTTATACACAAAGAAATCTTTAATATGCTGTAACTCTTTTGCAGTTCTGGAAGTTTAACATGAAACAGTAGAGTTTTGACTCTTCCGAAAATTGGGTACGCTTAGTTGGAGTAAAAGAAGTAAACAAAATCTCTAATTAGTCTACAATTAAAATATAATCACTTATTGGAATTAGTCGACAACCGGCTTACTCTTTTATTTTATCGTCAGCTGCATATGCATCACTTAAAACTATCCTAAATAACGGACATATCAAGCTGAAACTTTCATCCGTTCTCCTCGTATCTCACTTTCATGCATACACTCTCTTTACTTCACTCTCCTTCTATGCTATCTAGTACATACTTTGAAGAAGAAATTTAGGAATGCATCTTGAAGACAATTTAGTATATATCATACATCATTATATTCTACATCTTGAAATAACAGGCGCATCAGTTTTTGCAAATCTTACGACAGTTTGAATGAACAAAGTATTTCATCATCACAAAATTAGGTTATTTCTATGCGTCCTTATAAATATCTATAATTCATGATAAACAGTTCAGCATAATAAAGCTTTTACATCTGTCCAGTAATACTGTCTTTGCTGATTCCTTCAATATATCATACTGGGTTAAATCATTCATTCATGATATGTAAACGATTTATTGCCACGAATAAAAGCTGCATCTATACGACTGATATTGTTAGCGATAATTCGGTCTATTTGTAAGAATGAAACGTAAGTAATAACTCAAATCGAGACTAAGTGAATTTCAATTTATGTTCCTATAGATCCATAGGCCTAATGTGATTGCGATAAAGTTGACAACACCAATAACCTAATATTCTACTGAAACAGAAGTTTGGCACAGTAATCGGTAAACAGTCTTTAGAGAGTACTTATTGAATCTGACACATGACCACGTGATATATAGTCGAAGCTGACTCACGTCTGTAAATATGTCAGGCGATATGCAGGATGAAAAGATAGTATGACTCCCAAAACACATGCCTTGTTGTTGACAAACAGTCCAGGATGTTTAGCTTGGAAACCTTCATTTTGTTTAGACTGAGTTATTCTTCCCTTGAATACTCTCCACCATCTCGGATCTTTTCTAATATTTTCTTTTATGTATCACTCCTTATTACCCTATACTACGAGCTTGTGAAGGTTAACTTTATCAGCAGAATTTTTTATCGGGTTTTTAACCCTTAGAATGTTGTTGTAAAGTACTAGTAGATAAAGAACGTATGCACCCTTCTGGTATATTTCCCGTTTCCCATCATTTCGATTTACTTCCATGAACAAACCGATATTGCCTAATAATCAGTGTGCATCACTGGGTTTTATTGCCTATGCACATTGTTGATTGTGTGTAGCTGAAAAATATATGCTGTAAAACAAAATGAATCGCTTTTATTCAGCTAGATTTATTCTTATCTTTGTCAGGCTAAACATTCATCTTTAGCATTCTTGTCAGTAAAATATAGATTTATATATATAAAGTTGTTTCTTACTGTTTCTTTTCAAATAAAATTTCTCCTAACTGTTTCACCTTATCTGTATAAATTTGACTATGACTCCTAACTAAATTCATACCAGTATTATGTTATGTTAAGATACATGCGTTATGTGTCTAATTCTGTGAAACAAAATGGACATCGTTTTTATTACTTCACTCGCTTGTGAGAAACAAATACTGCTGTAATAAACATCGGTTACTCGAGACCAAAATGCTTTCAATGATAACCAACCTGTTGTTAAATACTAAAAGATAATAGGCAGGAAGCCCTTAACTTCAGTTTCGAGCTGGTTGGTTTTCATTAGCAAGGCATATCTGAAATCTTGAGGTGACTTATATTTGCTATGAGACTTTACCTTGACATCTAACACTAAAATACATTTCATGCAATGTTGTATCACTAAGCATAGTGGCCCCGTTCATAACTTGATCGCTAGAGTTTGATAAGTGCTGGACATAAAAGACTCTGCAGCTTTATCAGCTTACAAACTGCGATTTGTTTCGGTGAAGTTAAAAAAACTGTTAAACGTGTTGTTCATCAACTCAGACGTTTAGCGGATGTATACTTCAGTGATGTACTAAGAGGAGTAAACTTGCGTTCACTGTTTCCCGATGAATATGGTTTATCGCCCTTCATAGACAATCAAAGCATAGGCATTTTTCATACCATCAAACATCTATAGACATTTACTGTAGTGTACTTTTACGAATCATTAAAATATCCCTAAAATAAGTGACACGACTTACATTTTTTATTCTTTATCAATAACATCAAAATGTTACTACTCATGAACTGAGGTTAACTAGAGAACCACTGAAAATTTTGAAGCACTGGAGAGCCGTTTAACTATAGTGCAGAACTCGTATACAGTGGACACCCGTGACCCCTTGAGGGATTCAGCTTAGGCTTATCAGAATTTGTGGAGGGCACGTTATCATTCAACCACCAGGTTAAAATCCAGTTGTGCACATTTTTCTACTTCTGTGGATTGGAGATACAGTGTCGCTGTCACTACAAAACAGCTATTCAGTATTCCCAGAGCTCTAGTGGTGCATTTTCAAAATGATTTCAACCCACGATGAATGCTGCCCTGAAGCCATTTAGCTCACCCCTAGAAACCTTCAAACCCGCAATAATAATTAAGGGTTGATATCTACTTTCTCCGCTTTTCACCTGCCGTGTTTAATCATTTTGCGACTGCAAAGATCTCTCTTGTCTTGATGTTATTATTCAGTTTGTGATGTAGCAGAGTAACCACGTAGCCGTTCTATGTTTAAAGAAGATAGATTTCAGTCTCAGTATACACAAATTCTACTGGTAAACATTCTAAGAGTTACACTTTCTAGTGTCTGTTTTAGTCTATGAGTTTACGAATTTCCACAGAATTTAAATTTACTTTTTAATGCCGAAGTTGGCAGTATTGTTTCCTTTCATATATCCTAGGCTAAAAGGAGACACTACTTTGTTGAATTTCCGAAAGAAAGACTAACCGATAGTGAAGATAATCTCCAAACCGATGTAATCATAGTTTCTGTCGACTAAAATAGAATAAAAAAGGTAGAATCCCTTTGTGTACTAATGCTTTCACAAAAACCTTACTATGTGATAACAATATATTGGTTATATTTTTACACTAAGTTCAGATATTTATTTAATTTGCCACTTCAAAATGCACTGAAAGAAATTTTATTTCAACTGCATAAACGTTTACAATGTCTGTAGCATATTTCACTAGCTCTAAGAACATAGAGAATGTGTTTGCATGCACAGGAATATATGTCGTTTTTCTCCAGACAACGTTTTTTCAATATCATGGATAAAAAGTCTACTAGTGCAATGAAAAAGCACTTCATTCTAACAATGGATAGAGTGTTATTGTATTTATTAAGAACCGCTTCATTCATTAGTGCATTCTTATCTATCCGAAAGACAAATGAGTTACTCATATACAAAGTAATCTAGTTAGGGAAGTGGCAACAAAAACGGTGGTGATGATACGTGCCACTTGTATGTACTACTCTATTTTACTTACATCGGTATTTATTCCACGGTATATACTTGCATAAGTAACCTCTGAAGCTACAGTTTTCCACAAGTTCTCTAATATACCGCTCATTGGGAACTTACAAACGTGAAAACTTCTGAAATAAAATTATCAGAAATTGGTAAACATATGAAGTACTTGCAAGACACTACTTATGAACCATTTATCTAAGGATTATAAATGAAATATATTTTGTAAAATTCTAATGAAGTAGAAAAATAAATGTCTGACGTTTCGCGACTTCGTGAAAATCGCTTCCTCAGAGAATAAAACCTGTACAAGTTATCAATAGTGTAAATAGTAAAAGGTGACGAATCAGATCACATTGTCTATACATGATGATAATATGAATGTAAATGTCATCGTTATGCTGGTCAGGAAGCGTTCACAATTTGTCTTTGTTTATCAGTTAATTAGTTTGAAGGTCAAGGTGATATGAATATGTGCATATGTAACTCGGTGTGAAAGTGTAAGAAAAATAATAGTAAATAAATAATATGGATGACAAATTAGGTTTGTTCGTGTGTATGTACTTTTGATCAGATCATTGTGTGGTGTGTTGTTTATGGAAATTGTATCCACGTTGATTGAATGGTTAGGCCTTCCTTTCTGTTGAGCGGATTAGGATTCAACATAATGTGAAATGCCTCTGCTATTCTTCTTTCTTTGTAGTTTGAAAATCCCTTTTGAATAATTTTAATATTTTCGATATCGATTTTATGACTGTGATAGATGGTGTGAACTGCGATCGCCGACTTGATTTGAAAGTTCTGTAGTTCTACAGGATTATTTGGCGGTCGTTATGTGTAGCATGCATGTTCTTTAGACTTAATAAGGATCTCATGGGATGATTCTCCAATATAATAGGCGTCACAGTTGACACAGCTTAATTTGTAGACACAATTTTTTGTGGAGATAAAATGAACTTCATCTTTTGCGTGGACTAGAGCATTCCTGAGTGTTGGTTGTCTTGCAAAAGGTCTCAATTCGGTGCTTTCTTAAGATTCTTTGTAACTCTTCGGTTGTACCTTGGCGGAATGGCAGAACTACTGTACCAATCCAAGAATCATCATTTGAATTTTCTCTGGGGTCCTACTGTTCACGTTTCTGGATCTTTCAAATGAGATTATTAGGGTAGTTATTGGAATATAATACATCTGATATATTACTTACTTTCGTTTACCTGTCATCTTCATTCGTGATGAGCCTTTTCACTCTCCTGAATAAGCTCCGAGCAAGTGGAAGTTTAGCGCCTAGTGGATGTGCTGAATTAAAATCAAGATATCGGTTTACGATAAATCGACAAACTAAAACTTCCGTTTCCATTCTTTTTAACTAAACAGTCTAGAAATGGTAGTTCACTGCTTGCATTTTCAGGTTCACATGTGAACTTGAAATGTGGAGAATAAGTGTTAATTAATCTCGAAAAGGTTCTGTGGCCAGATCATTTTTTATCATCCATATTATTTATTTACTATTATTTTTCTTACACTTTCACACCGAGTTACATATGCACATATTCATATCACCTTGACCTTCAAACTAATTAACTGATAAACAAAGACAAATTGTGAACGCTTCCTGACCAGCATAACGATGACATTTATATTCATATTATCATCATGTATAGACAATGTGATCTGATTCGTCACCTTTTACTATTTACACTATTGATAACTTGTACAGGTTTTATTCTCTGAGGAAGCGATTTTCACGAAGTCGCGAAACGTCAGACATTTATTTTTCTACTTCATTAGAATTTTACAAAATATATTTCATTTATAATCCAATTACCTAATGCTCAAAGTATTCAACTCTATCAGGTCAAATTTTGATCTTGAAGTTTACAATTCTTTTAAGGAGTTTCGTAAAATTGACGTTGTTGCCTGATCAACACCTGGGTTCGTAGTTGAGCTCGTAAAGCACCGAAAAGTGCAATTTGGAGACCACTGGTCCGAATTTGACTGCAACCCAGGTTTTCACTTCTTCAGTCATCACCGCATGCCAATCAAACCATTTCTGTTACATTGATTACGTTAGTTAATAAACAGGCAAGTTGTTTGAGAAAATTACGGACCGCAGAAAATCATAGTAATATGTAATGACTCACTTGTTCGGCTTTTCTATGTAAGAAATTATCTCACAATCAGTCAAACATGTCTTCTAAACATTTTTGACATATGCTGTTTTTGTTGGTATTCACGCAAGAATGAAGCTTTATGAATTTATTCACCAATTTTAAACCGCAGTTAATTTAACTTTGGCTGTTCACTGACTTTATAATTCAGACGAATTAGGTTCAAAATGTCAAACCTTTTCGTTATGAAACTCGAAATTTCACCTCACCACCAAACAACAAGCCCACGAATATTCGAGTATAGAGTCTTCACCAGGGTGATCCACTTATTCTATATCGCTTTCAGTGAAAGACACTGCCACAAGAGCTCTCTGTTCAGGCTCCGACTGGACAACTGGTAACGGGATAATAGCTGGAGGTCAACTGAACTGTCCCTCGAAGCTTCCTGTTTAGCTTTCCAGTTATTTCCCCTGCACGTGGATCCCAGACCCATCATTACCCTCTATCGTCTCACTATTCATCAACTGTTTGCTCAACTTTCCTTGGTAACTATCCACTGTTACTTATCGTCGCTTCCTTTTCCACATCTTTAGCCATCGCTGCTCACCACCGTCTGCGATCATTACGCAGACTTTTCGGCAGTCCACATTTGAGTTTCTGTTTTTCTCTTGAACCATTTATTTAGCTTTTTGCTAGCAATGTTCTTTTGCACAAGAGAACCTTATGATCTTCTTTGCTGTAATACTGTCTGCCTTCTAAAACTTATGGATAAATGACTTAGCTGTTGGTTGATTACCGACAGGTGATCACATTAGTAACATCCATAAACTCCCATGTACGCCTTCATGAAGAAACTAGAAGCCAGAATTAAACAGATAGGAATCGTAAAAGAAAAAAACGCAGTACCAAGTAACAGCAATATATCCATGACCCTCCTAAAAACTTCCATCAAAATAATTGTTTGATAACACGTTTACCGAAATTAGACTGCATTCTTAATCACGTTTTTCGATATTGTCGAGAACCTAAGTGTTTGATCCACTTCAACTGACCGAGAAGTTACAACAGTACTGTTGGAATGTTATTCGGTGAAATCCTTAGATATAAGAAGATATAAATCAACTTACTAACGTACATCGTTTATAATAATAACATATATTATTAGATTAATTAGTCCTATATTCTCACCCTTTGTTTCGTATTTCTGAAATTGTGTTCACTTATTTCTTATTTTGTTCTCTTTTCTTATTAAAATATTACTTTTTAGAAAAAAGACTAATCATTAACTGATATGAAAACTATTCTCTCATCGTATTTATTACACAAACACACATCTTTTCATCCAACCGAAATTCCTTTCTTCTTGTGTCACAGGTAAACTGTTTTTACAAAAAATAAACATAAGTTTACAAATGAAAAAAAACGTTTCCTCTCCTCACGTGGGGTAAAGTAATACAGATTACCAAATCAGAATTGTTTTTAAATGACATTTTACTCCAACCTTTTTAGTCAGTCAGTTATTCAGTTTACAGCTGTAGATGTATCCGTTAGGTGATCAGAAAAATCATTGTAAAAATATTTTGTAAAACGGTTTCATTCTTGCTATTAAACTGTTATCATTACCAAACTTTTTACCGAATGAAAGTCTTCATCGTCAATTTTTTGCTTGACTAAGCTAAACCCTGAGTAATGAAAAATGTAACACATCTGAAACGGGCTTTTCCATCGAAACCATTAACTAAGTAAATCGTCTGAATAATCCAATCTGTTTGATATTGTCCTAATGGTGGGTGGAACTAACTAAACACCAGATGGTTGTTTTAACTGGTTTGAAGATTTGAGGATTTCTATAGGTACAAAGCTTCAAAATCATATATAATATAAAGCAGAGCATTCACATCCAGCAATATACACTTTCTCATTCAACCACTGTGTAACAACTAAGTGGATAAGACTGTCATGTCTAATCAGTATAATACAATATAATAATCACCCATTATTGTAAACAGGTAAACTTTGTTTCGCTTTTACTAATGTACAGTTTTCATTAAAACCAGTATATATGAATAATGCTTTATAATTTCGTCACTTTGCAGCTAGGTGAACAAAGTTGGAGCTACCTAGCTAGATACAGTTATGAGTGGAAACACAGAACCAAGCAAATTAAACATCAGGTGGAGTTGGTGGACTTTTTATCGACTAAAGAAGAGAAGACTAAAAACAGCGGCAGAATAAAAACTTCATAAGAAGAATACGAGTTCATTCATCTCGTAATACTAAGAGAGCTACCCTTATGTAGATTTAATGAATAGCCTTTTAAATTCATGTCAAAGCAATGCTAAGGTGGCACGATTACGTACAACCTCTTTGTGTGAGTATAAGTTTTGGCAACCTTTCGCACATCAGGTAACCCTTTTGTAACCTAAACTGTTACTTCCCACCATTAAGTTGAAACCATTTGATGCCAATCCTGCAAATGATTCGACATGAAATGATTTACAAGATGATATTCATGAGATTTTTCTGAGCTTTCTTTCAACCATAAGCCAGAATTGTTTTTATATTCACTAAAAGTTAAAGAACATTTAATTGTCTCTAGGCAGCAAGATAAAATTTTTCATCCAACATCTCAAAACTGAATTTGTTGTCACCATCAAGCGTTTTTCCTGATTCAAAGCTCTCAAAGCATGGCCTCCAATTAGTGCTTCGGATTATCTACAATCAAAAGTTGACAAACTACTGACTAAATGTACACCGTTTAATTCTAGCATTTTGAAGAGTTTGATTAGCAGTCCTTTTACCAATATTAGAAAATAGGGAAAAATCCTGTTATCTTGAAAGTTTGCACTTCACAGTATGTATTAAACATGATGATAAAAATTACCAGTTTGATGCCTCCGACCTCTAATCATCCCATTCTGTCAATCTACATGACCACTGGAAGCCACAGAAATCACAGATGCAACTATGGTTCATTGATCTAGTCGTGTGACTTCCAGCGAATGCTTCGTGGGTTCGGATCTCTTTGCCTACATAGGTTTGTAAAGCCACTTATAATTAAGCCTTAGAAAATAGGTATAACTCATCACCTTTCTACTTCTACGGGAACCACACAGAGTGCTGAATCATCTATTCACTACTTATCAGCCTAACTTCAGAATTGTTTATTAGATTATCTACTTCGCAAGATGTAAACAACATTTCAGAGATGGAAGTCATTGTCTACAACTTTTTACTGTATAATTCATCGATTGAAGCTGATTATAAACAGTATGAAAGGAAACTTTGTAGGCGAATGACCAGTAGAAGTAAAGTCTTCATTATTGTTGGCTGTATTTAAATCATTGTGCTTGAACAGAAAAGTAGTCATTATGTAGCCATTGAACGAATGATTCGTATAAATAATAAATTTTCGCAAGTGTTTGAGCGAAATACTGATCACAAATCTTTAAAAGCCACTTTTCTTATACACTAAGTTATTTGTTTTTAAATCTGATTACATGCACGTTAAGTTATTTTGCTATTTTTGGCTGGTAATCAGGATCGATGTTATTAAATACTACTACTACTACTACTACTACTACTACTACTACTACTACTACTACTACTACTACTACTACTACTACTATGCTTGATCCAAGTGATGTATTAACATGTAGACTATACGCGAATGTAGGTGTGCAGACATCCACGTACATAGGGTCACAATTATATGGATAAATATTTCTCAATTCCTTTAAAGAACGAAATTTATTACATTAGAAATGCCTTTATTAGCAGGTGGTAGTCAGTCTTACTATTGAGTTAATCACTTACAGCCTACTTGCAGCAATATAAATAAATTATGAAACAACTAATGAACTACGCAGCGTGTGCATAATTATACAGATAAACATTTGTATATAGAGTGAATCAAATTTATATCTTAATGTGTATCATAAATAGTTCAATTTATTAATCCTACATCATGATTAAAAGTGGGTCATTTAAGTTACTTTTTCGAGGATAAACACTGACCCCAAACAGTATCTAAGCTCCGTGCTTACTTCATCATGTATAAATATGACTGGAACATAGAACAGGAATGTTGACTATAATAGTTCTGCTGAAGTATGTTTGTATTTCTATATAAATGGATGAGTATAAGTTGAAACCCGGTTAACTGACTACTGTTCACACCAGTCAGTAGCAATTTTTAGTGGGTTCAGGCAATGCTAAACAATGCGTCAGAAATACAACTTATTTCAAGCTACAATGAAAAGTATTGCATCTATGATAATTGAAAGAAAGATTACTTTTTTCGTATCATTAACTTTTTGCTAACATTTCAGTCTCGTCTTACTGAACGCTTTCTAATATCAGCCCTATTGAAATTTGCCCTGATCTAATGAACAAATTTTCCTGATGAAATTCCTGACCTAAAAGCTTTTTACTTGGGCAATTCCACAAATCAATGCGACCTGAACAACGAAAAAGATATCTCATATTGTCAGAATCTTATAAGTTATACACCAGGACTCATTTTGTACCTGAACCCTAAAGCCTAAAGTTTTCCAGACCCAAGTTAGTGACTGAGCCTTATGGGCGGTTTTAGTGGTTTTAATTTTGAAATACAAATAAGAATTCAACTAGACGTTCACTGTGTTATACAATTTGTTACCTAATCCACAACTAATAGTAGATGAAACTCCCCTTAAATGCGTATTTTCTGCGAATTCCAGTAGAAAGTTGAAATGTATGTAAGCAGTAACGCTTTTCCTACTTATCTCTTATCTAGACTTTACAGACCAATTGTCTGAAGATTAGATAACATGTGTGGCACGGCCCAAAGTTTACCGCAACAGTAATAAATGCATTCGATCTTAGCTTTTCAAAAAATCATGGGCAGCATTTCATTCTGCATATAGATTTTCTCCATCTTCACATGTAGTCACTTGAACATTTCCATACTTTATACGGTTTCTCTTGTAAACGTTTTTCATCTACTTGGTCAACAAACTGTTTTAATGTTAGTCATTCTTGTGATGAACAGATTTATCTTAATTCATGAATACATAAACCCCTTAAATATTGGCGTTTATAGGTATGCCCAACAGAAACTAATCTCATAATATAACAGACAAATGGTTCAATTTATCAATTTTAGTCGATTTTAGAGGTTTATGGGTATTAATTGATTGCAGTGTAGTATTCATCATGGACTGACATCAGTTTGATAACCAGTAAAAACCTAGCGTGTGACTCCTCAGTGTCGGGTGCCCATGGCCCTCCCAGTAATTGAACTCGTAACCTCTATGTTTCATGGTGCGCATGTTACCATTGACTTCGTTCGAGACGAAGTTTCACGAAGTTCCAATAACAAGTCGCTACCAGTGGAGCAAACTAAGTCGGACGTGAGAGTAAACATTCAGAGATAACATGGGATGGTGGTCTCGCTATATCGTGAACTGACAAAAGTAGGAAAATGTGGACCGCTGGATCCTGACGCAGTAGTTTAAATGCAACGCACTAGCGACGAAACTTGAAGATTTCAGGTTCATCACTGACGAGGTCATCGATGTGCGATACTGAGGAGTTCCACACTCCTGAAATTTTAGTGATTCTCTAACGGGTGTCAGTCAGTGGTTAATAATTCCTATTAGTGTCAGGTTACTCAATTTCTAATGAATATATGCTTGGATATCTAAATAACGTATTCATTCACCGTTTACGAAGTACTCGTAGAAAACTATTTTTACAGTATAATAAAGATGCGTGTAACGCAGCTAATGCCCATTAAATTTTACACTTATTGCAGATGTTATATCGTGGCTAAACAGTCGCAATATGTTCACTGATCTCATCAACATTTATCCTTCCATTCTGACAAGTTTCACTACAAATCATAAAACATAGAGATTTGTCAAATGAAAGCAAACGACAGATTAGAAATTCACTAGAACATTTTGGGAACCTTGTTTCAGTAGGATAAGTGAGTATGTACTACTGACAATACGTCCATAGTACTGCAAGAAATCTGTGTGATATTCTGCAAATGTGTATAATTTGTGGCCTTCGATCACTCTGATACCTTCGAGAATTCCGCTTACACCCTTCAGTTCAGTATTTGTCTCACCTCATTGTTGCAGATCCTTGACAAAGAATCAAGCTGAAGGGATATTATATGAAGCTGAAATTTACGTTTGCCAGCATTTATGGCTAAAAGGAACTGGCATATTATACTGTCCATGACTTAGGAACTTTCTTTTATCACAGAACAACTCTCAAGATGGAAATAATAATCTTAAAAGCCATCAAAATTTTAATATCAATGAGGTTTAAATAAAAGCATCAGTAATTCAAGACAGCCTCTAGCAACACCATATGACCCTTAACTTCATTTAATAATCTCCACTTGCTTAAATGGTTGTTAGTTACGGTTGGTAATACCATCGCTTTTAGCTTATATAAATATACATATATATATGCTCAGTAGGCCGGTTGAAATCTGTTATCCGTAGAACAATTAACTCGGCCACGTTATATCCTCCTTCATCAAATTATATCCTAGTAAACATATTTTGAGCAGGTTATAAATAAGCCTTAAGCCAGCTGTTTTGAAGTGAACAAATAAAACTAATTTTAGAAATGATCAATTCAAAAATCTGAAAACATAATTCGATATTATCAGTTATAGTTTTAGACTATAGTAAAATATGATAGGGAAATGCATAACAATGGAGTAAATCAGCACGATTAAACAACTACGTATTAATACTTTTTTCCAAATCTAGTCATATCTATAGCTTTACTCATAAAATTAACCATTTTGTTCTTTCATATTTGCTTTAATTCGTATATTTTATTATTTTCATTTCTGCTATAAAGACAAATTACCTGTCAAGTCTGTCAAAATGTGTCCTTAATCCCGAACTTAAACAAACTGAATTGTTTTATTGAAACACCCCAAAATAAAAGGGAAAAATAGAATGAAACAATATTAGCGAAACAAAGAAAATACAGCATATATATATATATATATACGCAATCTGTTTTCTTCATCAAGTGACATCATCATGGAAACCATAGAATATTCAGCAGCAGTCGACTACTATCTCCTCCCAGTTTGTGACTTTTCAGACATGTTCATCCATGACCAAATGAAGGACCAACTCCAAGACTTCCATCGGGCTCAGAAAACATATGATATTGCGGAAAACTAATTGAAAAACAAAGTTCTGTATCCTCTAATTTCAATCACTCCGCCATATGATGCAGCCACTATCCAAAATGCATTCAGTAAAACTTTCACCTCTATGTTTACTTCACATGTCATGGCTTCACATGAGAACTTTGTGAAATTTACTATGAATTCGGTCATTGATAATCATTAAGTAGTTGCCCAGACCTTCTGACTTACCGCTTACTTCCTGCTGGTATCAGACTTTCATGAAAGCTTTATTCAAACTAGTCACTTCCTTACAAGACACTTAGACACATAAGATAGTAATGCAAACCAATTATACATACACTTTTCACTCGAAATGGAGGTCAATAACCTTAAACCACCTGTGTTTTTACTTCTTCACCTTAATTGTAGACCTTATTCAAAGAACTCCATGATAACATCCTTCTAATCACTCATTAACATCACTTTAATATGACTGTAAGTAGTAAAAACGACAAAACAAGAAACGAACGCTGAATTACCTCACTACTGATAAACAGTTGAACAAAACAGAAGCAACTTTTACAGACGGTTAACTTCTATCCAGTCCAGTTTCAACTTGGTCCAAGAGTTTATACGTGTTTGACAATGCAAAACTGTAAATTCAGGATAGAACTTGGACACTATGGCAGAATGTAATTCCATATATACGTTAGTTTATTTGATACTGAACATAGTGATACAGGATTACCGACTGAATGATGCTCAGGACATAAATTATTGCTCATGAAGTTTCTAGTTTAGCTCATATAGCACTGTTACCTTGCGTTCTTTGAAGTCAATAGTAGCAGAACTTTCAATGTATCCGGAAACAGGTCCGACTCATCCCTGTCCCACCCGTTACTTACAGGTTCCTCTAACTAAATTATTCATCAAGCCTATCAGTCTCCCCCATCCTATTTAGTAGTTATGGGTTACTCCATTCACATAACTGACTGTATTCTACTCTGGATCACTTGACTTAGTGGAATATACCCTACTAGAGTGAAACACAAGCTTTTTTTAATGGGGAACTTCATAGGCTTTATTAGATAAAATAATAAAATATATCAAACACTATACGGTACATGTGACGTTAATTATATAGGTTAGAGCAGTCGATTAGAGTTAGTTGGGTTGTCACAGCACTGGAACTCATTATATGTCACTATATGATATGATTATGAGCAATTAAAAGTGCTTGTAACAACATCACTATGTGCTACAACTTATCTCCTATAGTTAGGCTTTTTCGGAGAAATAGTAAATCCAGTCGCTGTAACTAAGTTTTTTCGATATTACTCTCATGATTAGTGGGTTTATGAGAAACACTTTCATCACACTAAAAATAAATGCAGATTAATGACTATTTATTTGTCGACTGCAATGTGATTTATCCAATCAACATTTTGGTTAACACGACAACTAGTATCTGTACACCAGTTTATCGTCTTCCAAAAGATTGCAAACAGAATGATTTGTTAAATATAGGTTAATCTGATGATTCAAATAGTAACATTTCCGATTATCTGCAAATGTGTTCAGTAATATCTGTCATGATTAGACCAACAGTAGAAATGATCTTGATTCATTAGCAGATAGACGCTGGTTACGTACCACAGTGGCAGGTTAAATCAAAAACGTAACATTGACATCTTGAAATCTTAAGCATACCAGGTACTTAAGGTGAATTGTTACCAAAAGTCAAATTAATATTACAGGACAAAGTTGTAACACAGCATCAATACTTTCTCATCTAAAAAAGCATTCCGATTCAAAAAGCTTCTTAAACATCACACTTTGATTTTCAATAGTCTTGAAAGTGCATCTTTTATAAATTCAGCACAAACTTCTCCTGTAAGTATAAAAATTTAGGAAATTTATCCATGTATCCCATTTTGTAGACTAAATATGTCAAAGCTAGATTTTTTTTTCTTGGATTTGCACTGATTTTGATGACTTTTGCTGCACTGAAATTACTGCCAGTAACAGAATCCAGGTTAACCAATATTTTCTTCAAACCAATAAAAGATGTTTTGTACTTATCGAAAGCTGTGATCGCACATGATGAAAGGCAGTCTTATCAGTAATTCCGACAATAGGAATCATCAAGGACGATCAAATCTTATGTGAACAACACCATATAACCAGTGAACTAACTATAATACCGTACGGGGCATAAAATGCAGTGAATACTGCACGCGTAAACGAACTGAATTCTCTCTCACAACTTTATTATTGCTGACTGATTGTCATCGAAATCGGAGTGTCTTATGATCTCAGCTGAAACAAAACTCAAGGAAAAAACTACTAGTCAACTGATTGTAATGTGAGATATCCATGTAACTTGACACATTTTTGTGTACAAGGTTATAAGTCATACTTGTCGTGCCAATTCTAAGTAATCCGCACCGTAACTGGTTACTTACGAGGACTGAAACGAACTAGGAGGAATTACTTAGTTCCAAACTAGCCTTGTTTGCCACAAATTCATGTAACCATTGGTCATCACATTATATGGTTAAGTGACTGGGATTCAAATATGTTTACTACTGTATTTAGACCCAGTGGCTGAAGAGTAACTTTCATGCTGAGAATTTCCGAAATTTCGGGCTCCATTTTGAATGGTATCAGTTTTCCCATTTTGAAGAAGAAAACAGACTGAAAAAAACTACTCGTCTAACACCTATTAGTTTGGATAGTTCTCTAAGTGAAATAACTCACTACTGTATAGACAACTCAAACGATTATCTCAACTTTCTTCAAACGTTGCTGTTATAACTGACCTTCTACCTACGATTATTTCTGTCCGACTTAACCACTGACCGATCTTATTTTCTCTTTCAATGAATTAAAGTTCACGAAATATCATGGAGATAAAATGGATATGTTTTATTCTGCTCCCATTGTTGTTCTTATTCTTTTCGAATTCATAGAGAGTAATTTGAATATAAAAGTGGAGAGTTTGAAAATAGTACTTCTCAAGCTTCATTTTCTAACAGTAAACGTGATAATACCCTGCTAACCACCTCTCCATAGAATTTCTTCAGGCAGATATACCTGTCCATCTTGTATGAGCATGTGTCGCGTAACATTTAATTAAATGAACTCCATTTAGCAAATGAACGAGAATGCGGTTGTCAGAAACGAAACTCTTCTCCAACAGACCATAATCTCAACTGTACTAATTACAAAAAACATGCAAATCTCAGCTATTTATTGTGGACGTCATACTACACCTAGAAATTGATGTACTTTGAATATCAGCTGTGGGTGCAAAGTGTTATATCAATACAGTATCCAGCACCACCACTGGGAATTAATGAACATAATTATAACAAGACTTAGCATTCTTCTTTTCGTCTTACTACCAACTGTTGTTAACCACCTGACAATTAAGGTATACGTAGTAAATACAAAGATTTAAATTCACTTAGAATGCATCCAATTTAACTAAGTGAAAGTTGGAAAACATTTTAAACTGTTTTGTCGCTTGACCCATAAATTGTTCATATTCAATAAAACTTGGATAAACACTCTAGGACAATAATAGAATGCATCCATACTCTGTGCCAAACTTACTTAGAATCTTTTTGTCTAACTGACTAACTAAAACTGCATATATAGGTGTAAATAGCTTTTACGGGACATAACCGCATGAGAGAGTTAGAAAACATTTTGGTAAAAGAAATTTCACTGATTTCTGGTAGGCCGTTTTATCTTTTTAACTTGATCGTCTTCGTCTTATATCAATTCGCCTCAAAACTATTTTCAAGGTTCTGTTCAATTCTAACCACAGATGTTGACACCTCCTAATAATAGTAAGTTCAAAAACCAACACAAAATCCTCTTTGCCATGTTTCATGACACATCTTAATCCTCTCCATTCACACTATCAATCATCACACTAGAGAATAATAGGCAACTTTAAGCCTCAAAAAGAGAGCGAAAACGATATTCTATCCATGAAATTCTTTTGATAATTAGATCTTAGTCACTTTGCAAATTTATTCGTAATCATACGTGTGGTTCTACCTTTCTTCAGTCTCAATGAAAACTACGCAAAACTGGCAATATTAATACATTTATAAGGTTCATTTTTCAAAGCAAAAGTCATACCGACGGCTTTATATATATATATATATATATATATATATATATATATATATAGGTTAGTAATTAAAACTCCTTATTAAGCCATATTTGTCAACTGATTCATAAAGCAGAGTAATAAAAATCAACCAAACTTCAAAAAGGGAAAGAACATAAGGATTTCCATTATTCTTACCTTGAAGATACTCAATATGTTTGCTCTTTTCAATGCTATTAATATGATATGAAACCACCAAAACAATGATTTCTCAATTGCTAAAGCTTATAATTTCCTTCTCATTATTATTATGGACTAAAATAATTGAACTGTGATGTCTAGATGTTGCCCAAAAATTCATCATCATATGGTTTTTTGGTGGCAGATAGCAGTGGAATCCTGAATGCATGGTCCTGCCTATTTGGAGATTGTCAGTTGGATGTACCCGAATCTCAGAGATTGCCTCGGATATCAGTTGATTGTTGTACTGCCGATTAGTCACAAACAGGACGAAACATACCTTCCAGATACCACTGCAGGCCACCACTAAGCAAGTTTCTCGTTTACGCACATAGTTACAATTTTATAGTAACTCATTTCACACTGATTAATGCATCATATCTGACAAAATATTGGAAAATGAACTGACCCTATCCATTTCAAAATTGTCCTGTTGTTTTTAGCAAACAGTATGTAACCATTTTGCGCTTAATAAAAAGTACAATCTTGGCAGAATCTTTGAAAATTCGCCTTGAGAGTAGTATGCTGCTTCTTAGCTCTTTCCAAATATAATAATAAATGCTCAAGGATGAGAGCTTTGTGTGGATCACTTTAAAATTCGATGAAGCTTCTATATTTATACGCAGACACTTATACACTGATTGTGTCAGCCAAAAATTGAAGACAGAATTAAATTGAACGACAAGTTGGCCTTATAATGGTATCTGTCTTTTGGTCCAGACATAATTTGAAATGAGGACTCAGAATATTACGACAGTATTCACTAATCACTATCAATTAGGATAGAATCCAAGTTTGTGACAGAAATCTTCCAGGTATCACTGACTGAAAATATGGAACAAAATAGTGATAATTTATGAATAAATGGCTAAAGTAAAGGTCCAGACTTGATTGCTAATGCATGAGGATTAATTATATTCTTGGAGCCTCGATGTACATTACTAAACTTTTGATGTTTGAGCACTTGTCAATGTTATCTGAAAAATTTGTTTCTCATAAATATCATGCAGAAAGTTCCATGTTTGTGTTTCATTTATTTATTGCTACTTGAAATTTCCTGTTGCTATACTGAATCGAATTCATCAACCTCTGTTGAAAAGTTAGGCTGTGTGCAGAAGCCCCACTATTGCCTGAAGATTCATTATGCTATAACTTGATGGAGGTCGTTAGCAGCAGAATTCAGGATGTGTGTCTCCTCCTGTTTGGCACTTATCAACTGGATGTACCTGCAACCTAGTTAGTAATGGTAATGGTGTTTGAAGCAATCGATTCTGGCTTCAACTCTAGGTGGAAACACAGTCACTCCTTAGAATCCAAGAACAGCCAGTGACAGAACAGAACTCATCAGCTAGATGTACTTGCACCCCAGTGAGTGATGTTGTTTTCACTGAGACTAGAACCTTGTACCCATCAATTCAAATGCCAAGGCGTTATCCGCTATGCCACAGAGGAACAATAGCCACTGCTTGTAAAACGGGTAGTAGTTATTACTATTTATTGATATACTTCTAACTCTCCATTGTTTTATTGGATCGAATTCTGACCAGTTTCGAACAGAACTGAAAGCGCATCATGGATTCCTCTACTAGCCAGAACTAACCAAATGAACTAATACTAGTAATAATCACTTTATTTAAAAAATATTGATTAAATTCGGAACTCTCAACACCTAACACTACAACAAAAACATACTCTTTTGCAACATTTCCAATAGTGTTAATCCTAGCAATTGAAATTATGTGAATAATATTAACATAGAGGACAGTTATACATGATTGGTTAGAATATTGAAAAGACTGATTATCTACTGTTACAAGGCTGAAAAGTGAGTTATGTCCCCACTCTTTTTTCTTCAAATTAGATGCATGCTAGATAAATCGCAGTTGAATTATTGCATTTGACTGCACGAGCGTACAGTCTGATATCATTTCTTCTTGTTCTCTCTGAAGAAATATAGGGAGAGAGCTGTGAATAAAGTGGATGCTCGGTAGCTAGTTGTCTGCTTGAATTCGAACGTCTGTCGAATATAGTGTTAATCAATTGGGCCAGAGGCACACCAGTTACCCTACTGAAGACTTTTAAAGCCTTATGCAATCGAAAAAAGTCATTTCTTAGTAGACCAAGCAGGATTACCAGGAAACAATAAAGAAAAATAAATGAAATACAGAGAATAATAAATTTTGAAAGTAGAGGCTGAGCTATACTAGAGAATTTTAGCTTCTTTGTGTAGAGTGTTGAGCAAAAGACTTTCTTAGAAGCCAGCAGGACATATGACGATTAACAAGAGTTAGGATAAAATCTGAATCCCAGATAGGTAGCATTCTATTTGTCTTCCACACTAATACCATCAATACTATAGGGGTCATGGAACCGAAGTAACTCGCATAAGTCCCTCTTATGTCAGGGAGTAAAATTAACCGTCTGATATTGAAAATTATTTAAGACCATTTAAGGAAGACCACCGATCAATTTTGGATCAGAAACCATTCGTTCGAGGACAGTTTAATTCAGAGACAAATAACACAGAAACCTTCAGGTCATCAGCCCACTTAATGAAGTTAGTTTTAATAGAATACAGTAATTCATGCACGAAGAACGAAAACAACAACGGAGAAATTATTCCACTCTGAGGTAAAATGGCCTAAGTTAGCAATGAAGTGGGGCGCTTTTCTTTATCAATAATAAACCACTTCCTTTCAGAAACTAGAAATGAAGCCATTTTTAACCCAGAACGAGCTAATTTAACAGTAGTGGTTTAGGAATATAGTTGAAGATAGATATGTAATTTAACAAGGCACAGTAAACAGACTTAACACCTTTGTGTACAATAGAAAAAATATTACGATGCAAGACAATAGCAGCATTTAAGGTACTTCTTATCTGTTTATATTTAAATTGTTTTGAATCTCTATCAATAAAGGTTGAAGCCGAAATAGAAATAAATTTTCCAATGTTTTCAAAAAAGATGTTATGGCAAAAGGCCTAAACTTTACATCCGATCCTAAAGACAATTAGGGTATGGATACAACTTTACTTTCTGTTCAAGCACCAGGTACTGTTATTTTTGCAATATGATGCATCAAAGATATCTGTAAGAGGATAACACAACATATCTGCACATTTTCTAAACATAATACTCGAAACACTATCAGAACCTATGCTTTAGGATGGTTTAAGCATTTGAGACATTCGGAAACATCATTTGCATTGAAACCCAGAAGACACTAAAAAGAATGAAATCAGGAAGCCGACTTGTAAATTTTGGTTTAATGCACAGACATCAGGACAGACTTCTTAAGTTACCTGCTTTCCACCAGTAGGTTCACTGAATAATTATCATATGTTGGAAAATTTCTCGAATGGCAGAAACTTCTGATTTTACATTCTATTTAGACGTTTTATTTCAGACGTAATAAGGCAGTTAAGTCTTTTAGAGTTAGAGTGAACTTCCACTTTATACAGCCTTTTCTTTTCTCTTTGGAGCTTCTTGAAATTATGAGGTCAAATTTCAGGAAGTTTGTTTCACCATGGCAGCGAATTTCAAGACGGAATTTGAGATGGCGTGTGACGTTAATTATCATGCTACCCAAAACTTCATTAACAAATATATCCTAGTCCACTCCTTTAAGCGTGTCTCTCAAATGTAGTATATTGTCCTGTGAAGAGCATCTGTGCTGGGTTTTCTTGGAAATGTAATGAAATGCGTTCTTGCCTAAGTTGTCATACATCTTGAGCAAAACACATAAAAGGCAGTGGTCAGAATCTAGCAGCGGGGTTCGTCTACGGACTTTTTACAAGCCAGACTCATTTGTAAAAACTAAATCTAGTGTTGTGTCAAGACGAGCGAAATGGTTAAGCACTTTTTCATGACCCAACGATAAAAGAAAACGAGAGTCATATAGATCAAAATCTCTACAGGCTATACACAAAGAGACAGAAAATGGAGAATGGAGACAGAAAATTCACTGAATTCACCAGTGGTAATTGATAAATCAGAAAAAGCTGCAGTTATATGTGACGTAAATGTTTATATAAATACATATGTATTTGCTAAAACGTTTAGGATGACACTTAACTGTAATGCGATCAATTTTGTCGTAGTAGAAGCCGAAGAATCCAATATTGGAGGTAGACAAACTTGTAATGATAAATGTTGCTGTAATTCCACCACCCTTCCTCTTTGAAATACATAGATCTTGTAGAAGCAACCTGAAAACATTTAAATTAACCAAATTATCGTCATAGAGATTATGGAGCCATTTTTTGGCAATATTACGATGAAAATTTGTGGATAAGAATGACTGAAGGTAGCCAACTTAGTTCGGTAAAAACCTGTAATTTGTGCTAATTGTTTCCGATATAGTCATTTGATCTCTGGTTGTGCGCTTAAGAGCCATTTGCCATCTATCATGCTGCTTTTTCAAAATTTTTATTTCAACTTCAGAAGTGTTACGTTGGAATAATTTTAGGAATGCAAGAGATTGTATAACACGATTGGAGGAAGTAATTTAATGATTGGGATAAAGTAATCAGTCATTTGATGCAATGTATTCAGTGAGAAAATTAGGTAGCCTAACTTCCAAGTAGGCTGCTATGTGGC
Source organism: Heterobilharzia americana (assembly GCA_944470555.2). NCBI lineage: Eukaryota > Metazoa > Platyhelminthes > Trematoda > Strigeidida > Schistosomatidae > Heterobilharzia > Heterobilharzia americana. The sequence continues at coordinate 151,854,105 of OX104127.1, forward strand.
TCTTATAAGCATTAAGCTTCGCTGAGATTAATTATTCTGGTCGAAAATTACGACCATCATCACAAGGCCAAACCCAATGCAACCTTGCGGAATCATTTAACAACTAACAATTTTTTTCAGTTTTTATATAGCAGCGTAATTTATCATATGAAAGTGATAGTAGACTTCACGTAATCGCAAGACTAAGATTATTTTTCACATATATTTAGAATCAGCACTTAATAACTTTATAAGCACACACAGAAAAACAATACTCAAATAGATTGAATTTTTCTCGACCTAAACTCTTAGTAAATAAATGAAAAGTCTTAATATCTTTTTCCTCAGGAGTATGGGTGGCTTGTTATTTCTGTTAATGTGATACATATTGTTTCAACAGACATATTCACATATATAATATAGATAAACAAAGGTACCACTGACACAATACAACAGTACCTTGAAATAAAATTATTGTTAAGCATATATATATATATATATATATATATATATATATATATATATATACATAATGAAATATAATACATTGAGGCAGGTTGAAGAACTCCTAAAGATCAAATTTTATAGGGTTCATCAGAAACGTGTAACGACGTCCGTTGTTTGGAGACAATTGAATCACCTTCAGCCAACTGACATCAATCAAAGTGCACCACAGTGATGTGCCTCCTAGCTTGGTGGCGACATTGCAAAATGGTCGACAGAATTCGGTCGACATTCAGGACTAGACAACACGAGATTGGTTGCATTCCAATGACCAATCATTATATCCACCAACCTTTAAAACCATACTCTATCACCATTAAGTCAACCATTTGGAAACCAGTGTTTCACAACATTAAGTAGTTTAGCAGTATAGCTGCAACTTTCTTCAGCATCACATATTACTAGGTATCAGTATATATTTGAAAGTTTGTAAGAACCTGACATTCACACTGGAATTGCGTTACAAATACACCCTAAGTTTTCCTCAAAATTCATTTTCGTATCACATGCAGATGCGTTTTACAAGTTATGTCGATATTACTTAAAGTAAAAAACAAACAAATGTACTAAGTAAAATAAAATTCTACAGCATCTCTGGATGGGATTTTTGCTTGCTTGTATTTTTCACCCCACTTCTTTTCTTGTTTACATGATCCTTATTTGATGACCATCATTTGGACAAAATACTCATTCGTTTACATAGTGTAAAATAGACAAAATTATAAAGACATATTATGGTGTTACTAAAACGGCTGCTATGTGTTACCTTAACTTACGTGCTTTACTTGACTAGATGACTGAAACACAAATGTAGCTTAGGAATTATCCTTACGCAAACTTGGCAAATTCAGAAACCGATCACTAATTACTTGTGTCTTTAGAATATGCATGTGTGCGAAACCAAGAAAGAACACAACTGGGTAACAAGATATGAATAGCATGTCTGTTAGACCATGTCAAAATACCGATGTATTCTGACTAACTAACTTGAGGATCACGTACGAGCAACGCAACGTAACATGACAACGCTTCAAAGGGCATAGATGTTTGACCGTGTGCTTTTAGCTTAAGCAATTTGCTGAAACTATCAAGGTCAGTATCAATGTTGAATCTCTTTGAACCCTAGAGTACTGATTTTGAGGAGTTACTTGCTATTACAGTGGTGTCAATAAATACAAACAAAAAATAATAGCGAATCAGATGATGAATTTAAGAACTAAGATGTAGACACTGCATGGAATTTATCTGCCTACATATTCAAATGACATTTACTTGTTACCTGGTTTTAGAAAAAACTAGAACAAAATACTTACAGTTCTTAGTAGTATGTGACCTGTTTTTGTCATATAGTTTCGTTTAGTTTTGCAAATAAAAGGCAACAATCTGAAGGAACACTATTCTTTTCAATAAGTTCTCATTAGATTCTACAGTTATAAAATGCATATGTACAGCGCAAAATCAAACTAAGTTTAGGAGTGAGATATAAGGAGTGTAAGGAAATCGACTTTTTTTTAAAATAATTTTTTCGGTGTTGAGATGACATATATGCCAAGTGAATGATCTGGTGGCGTACGAAAAGACAAGGCATAAACAAGACAGAAGTGGCCTTTAGTTTACTGAAGATCAGGGGAGAAATGGCATTTGAACGTGATCTTTCTGAATGCATAGTTCAGGTTTGGCTAGTCTTATTGAAAATGTATTTATAACTAACTTGGCCTGATTTCACACTGTACAAATGCATTTCATAATTGTAGAACCTGATGACAATTTATTGAAAACGGTATTCTTCGTCCAGACGGTTGCTTTTTATTAGTGTTATAGGAATCTTTAGATGTCTGAATTTTTGCAAATATTTCAATCATTGCAGTGAAGAATATTACAGATCCATATCTAATTCTGTTAGCTTATTTTCACTGTGAATATAACGATCTACTAAATCTAATTAATTTTTGCCGACTTATCACTTTATAAAATGAATTCACTTGTTTTCTACCAGGTTAGTCTTGTAATACCCAGCTAAATAGCTTATCATTGTAATCCAAACGAATTAGGCACAATAAATATCAACCAAGCGCACAGAATGAACGTAACTATAGGTATATATACTGTTATAGTTATAAGAATGAAACATTTTTCTCATTTAATCTCGAATAGTGAGTTCCCTTACCAAAGATTAGTATTCAATAGGATGCTACACTTGTACAAACCAAGTATACAACAGACAAAGTATATCTAATGGTTAGAGTTTGTGTAAAGACTCAATGGTATTTACACTGCATTTATGGGTAGGAAACGTAAAACTATTCCGACAGTTTCATGATTATCAGGATATTCTACAGTTAAATGTAACAGATATTTGGAATTTCTGAAATGATATTCTAGAATGGCCTTACGGACCATTTTGACTTAAAGTACAAAAAAGCATCTTCTCTCTTACTGAAGTAAAAAGAAAGCCTATTTTTACTTCACACCACATCTCTGTAGAATAGAAAATTGTCAAAAATCTTCCTTCATCTAAGAATCCCTCCACCTGGCTATATTAGAAGATTAACAGCACACCATGCATTCACATTTCCTACTAGATATGTAACCTGACTGATGATGTTGTGAACCTTAGTGGACTGAGATGGCTTGGATATGTACCGAACATGCAGAGCCACGGCCTGCCTCTGCGTGCCATGTTTTTGGAGGCTGGATTGGGTTGGAAAAGAGTTCAGGTCGACCAGAACAAGACGTGGCACCATTCGAAAAAGTCTCTTGCCACTAGTCCAAGAAATGTAGGGAGATGTAGACTGCCTAATTGAGCTCCTCAAGACGAAACGAAAGAAAGCCTGAAAATCAGTCACAGTGGCGTAGATGTATTCACTCCTTGAAATCTAAAGATTGAATATTTGCAATAACTGTTATCTTAAAAATGTTGATTCTGTCACACAACCACGTCGATTTTTATATCACTCTTTTTCCACCCACCTGTTCCTTGTGTTCCAAATGTGGCGTAGCACTTGTATGCGAGGTTGTACCTTAGTTTGTCAGTCATTCTAACACTTATCATCAGTGTCTTTCAGCTGAGAAAAAAAATTTTTATATCTGAAATTCGAAAGAGGACTGCTAACTGTTCTGGTACCATTGAACAGCTAATAATTAGATCTACGGTAATCTGTGGAGCAACTCGAAAGCTCGTTTCATTTAGGCAGGAATTTAGTTACAACCCGCAGAGGCTAACAGTAAGTGCTTTTTCTATAAAACGAAATAAAGCAGGTTCATATGCCATTGTTATCATCATATCATTATTAAGATTATTTCCCAAAGGCGGAGGCTACTTGGTATAGAAAAGGGGTGGAGATTTCCGCTAATTTCTTCTACCATGTTACATTTATATTAATTAAATTAAATTCTAAAATGTAATTTTTCAGCGAAAAGACTTACAGTAACGGTAAGAACCAAGAGAACCTGTGTTTGAAAGCAATTATATATTCGCATAATTGATACCTTTGTTGCACAAAGACATACCTTTCACTGCGTTGACAAACCACAAATAACTACTGAAGACAATAATGCATTTTTTACCAACCCATATATTTTTTTTAAATTTACCAAACGTGATGCATACTATTTCATTTCCTTTACTCCAGCTTGCTATTATGCAGTAACTAAAACGTACTATCAACACAAAGATATATGGATGTCTGCTGAACAACCCTGTGTAAAATGCAAATGCCAACATGGAAAAGTTCACTGTGTTGGTGAACCTCACCAGTGTCCATCAATATGTTTACCTGGTCAATATAGTTTACTCACCGGTCCATGCTGTCACACTGTTTGTAAAGGTTCAGGTAAATGAAAAATATACCACTTCACCTTTTTTCTAGATTATCACTCCTTTATTAAATGGTTTTTAAGATTCCTAAGTTACTGAGGTGTTGCAATGAACGAATTCTTGCTTTTCTAAAAGGTGAAGCATAATATTGCACAAAAATGACGGCCAAGATGCATGCAGTACATTATCTACTCAATTCGCATACATAAAGCCAAAATGATAAATTTGAAACTTATGCATGAGAACACACAACTACAAGTCCGTCTCTTCAGAACTCAAAGTACTTGGTGTTTGCAAAGCCAAAAGATGCGATTTTTGTACTGATGAAACCGTTTGGTTTAACTAATATAAGCATTTTGATTATCTCACTAGTCACAAGCATATAAATCAAATTAACATGTATGGAATACTCAGCATAGAATAGTAACAGCTTGACAAATGGTGACAACGGAGCAATAACTAGGTGTTGCTTTCCATTTACCTTTAGTTCTAAGGTCAACGTTTCTCAACTCCACCTTTTTAAAGATACATATCCATTGCCATCCGATACCCCCGAGGCGTATCCTTCCTCATATCTTAGTTGTTTATTTCTATAAGTTACACCTACTATTAGAACTTGAAGACAGCCATTCGAAAGCTAGTCACCTAAGAACAATGCATTCATATTCAATTAACTAGTTTGCAAGGAAATGAATCATTTTTACAGTCTTCATCATACAAATATCTTTTTTAGTATGAAAACAAGACATCCTTGAATAAAGAGTAAAACCCGCTGTTCCAAGCAATCAAAGAATGACTTTGACGAGATTACAAGTTAAAAATTGCACAGCACTGTTCACTAGATGCAACACCAGACTGGCTATCCAGCTATGAAATAGTTATTGTTTTAAGGCCAATTTTGGCTCCATATATTTTTTTCATTTCTATGTCTTTCATCTTGCCGTACTGTATCTTATTGTGCTGAAATGGTGACTTTGATATGTGTTAATTCTAGGTCCTAGATTAATGTTGAATAACCGGAGTAAGCAATAATATATGTGCAAAATCACAACCACTCTAGTATATCAGTTTTCTAATGAAATAGTCTTCTTGATGCACTAAAATTTACAGCTTTTGATCGCAAACATAAACTTCCATATAATACGTACGGTAGTGAAGGATTTACTAAATGGACCAGCATTTTATTCTTTTTGGTTACCATCAACCGGCTACAGCTGGACCTATACAAAGATTTCCAGTAAGACTTCATCTTAAAATCGATATTATCATACATCAGACCATCATCTATCAGAATACTAAGTAACAATAACCACTTCTTTGCACAATTTTTGTGTGTTGATACTGTTTCTTGTAATATTTATTACTGATTTACTGTACTAAGTACATCGGTCCTCTTTGATATAACGACTTCTTCCACGGACTAGTCAACGTTCCCTCTGTTGACATTCGAATATTATGAAATGGTGGTTGACGCTGCTGTTCAAGGTGCTTACTTCATATTTGAAACTAATCAGATAGTGTTGCTTTCATCGATACTCTAGATTGGCAATAACCTAAACATTCAGAATATGACAACTGTATCCAGTCACTGGATTCTTAATACGAATTGGATTGCCTGAAACTGGATGCAGTATCAAACCTGTAGATTACAGTACACAACAGCGGATCATTCTTCAATGGAATTCTAGTTACAGCTCTAGTTGGAACTTAATTCGATAATGACTTAAACTGTAAAATGAAACTATTCTATCTGATTCAACATTATTATAAAGAATTATAATGAGAAACAGCAAGAAAAAACAAGCCTCCAGTCTCTTTTTTAAAATTTTCTTTGAAAGTCTTACGACATATATAAGAACACGTTCCAGTTTATTACGGCATGTTTAACAAAACTGCATAAACCCATTAAGTTCTTTCACTGCTCGGGGAGCATTTACTCCACTTCAAACGACAAAAGATCCCTACTAAGTCATGAAGTGAAGAAATTGCAAATCAGAAGGGAAAATTCTCCTATACGATATTGTCGTCTTCTAAGGCTCTACAGTCGTGTTTTTATCAATAACAAAGATACAACCGTATTGTGTTGAATGCGTCACTACCATAATTTTCCATTCAGAGTCTACAAATGAAAAGAAAACAGGTAACAATTCAAAAGATAGTGAAAGTGATGCAGAATTCTATAAGGTGTAAACCGTTTATAGATGTGAAGCAGGATAGTCGAGATCCCAGGTGATAAGTGTGAGGAAGGTGAGAAGAAGAAGAAGGAAAAGTCTAGGGGAAGTTAATAGTGGTGAACTAGTCAGTTATAGCCAATTGGAACAAAAAAGAGTGATAAAGATCATGGCAGAATGAGAGACTGGACAAAATGTTGTACAAAAGATCCGGCCAGTGCCTTAACTGTCCACATATTGGTAAACCGTACCTCCTCTAAACTGTTTCCTTTGACCTTTCAGACAGTTTCGAGGGTAGACTATGGTGGAGTTTCATTGTTGAAATTGCCTAGATGTCCGGGAGCCAAATAAGAAATCTATTTACACTCTCCTCTCGACAACCATGCAGAGTAATGTTTGGATGCGCGATTGAAAAGTACACACTGTGTGGCTAATGTGACGGGCTGTATAAAAACAAGTGAACTTGCGGATACACCTTGAGGTGGCCCAAAGCAATTGTTGTCCTGGATACATTTATGAATTACTTATCGATTGCAGAATACAATCTGCAGTTTGGTAGATAAGGATGTTTTTTCCAGTGCTCTGGACAACCAATTCTTCAGGATTCTAGCTACCATACAACCCCTGAAATCAGAGTTCATAAACACAGTCTTTTTTAAAAGTGTGAGTACCTGCTCTCTACGTTTGTTCGCAACACCATTTCAACAAAGTATTTGGAAAGCCACCCTGAAATCCTTGAATTAACCTTGAATTATACATTTAGAGTAAAATGAAGGAATTAATTCAGTTCAAAATATTTGACACTTGATATCCATCAAAATAGATCAATTTTATCCTCAGATTTGGGGCGATTGTCTCTGTTGACATAACATATGATTCTTTTCTTAATACAGAGTTCTCGTGGATAAAAGGTAGTTCTAATGGATACAATCGTTAAGAAATAGACTTAGAGAACAAGTGGCCTCAGGTAGATAACTCATTGGACGGCTAACACTTCGAATTCGTAACATTTTTGTTAAAATGTAAAAACAAACCTCAAGACACCTCTGAACGCCTTTTATTACCTTTTATTTGTTAAATCTACTGACAAAATTTCATCTCAGTGGCCTCTGACTTTAAACTTTGATTTCCTAAAGTAAAGCAACGTAATTTATGCATCTTTGACAAACTTCACTGTAAAACCCTTTTATTACTATCCAAAGGAAATATCAGAGTGGAAGATATATATATATCTGACACGGATAAAAGGAACCTAACTACCTTCTTGTGGTATTCACTAGCCCACTAAATACATATTTACATAAAATTTCTCATAAAACCCTTGTAGTTTAAAGTTTTTATACATTTCATTTCTCAACAACGACAGCAACAAAACAAATTTATTTTACTTGAAAGTTATAATGAAAAGGTAATTCACAAACAGAACCTAAATGCATGAACAAAGACAAGTGACTGTTATGTAAGTAAAACAGTTAACATTTAGCTCAATTAAAAACTAGCTAACGTAAACGTGATGATCCCTGGTGAGGTGGAAAAACAACCTTTTCCACTTGCGCTGGTCACATAAACTCAACTTAGTGAAGTTTATTCAAAGCTAATGCAACAGTCTAAGGAGTCGAAAAAGAAGCGGTATTTAAAATCCATTAGGATAGTTTATCGACGAAACTTCAAAAATGATGACCAATGAAACTAAATATGAATAACTACTATTTCACTGAATTATTAATGTAACTGTAATAGAAATGAATTTAGGGGTAATATGCACGACGGACTGACATCAGTTGGAGAACCGTTAAAAACCCAAGACCCATGGGATCCGTGGCAGGCACATCACTATCCAGCCACTGACCCGGAGTCCACTTTCGTACTTCTGTCAATTCCCGATATGGTGTGAAATTCATCCAGTGGCATGCCTGAGTATTTGTCCTCATATCCGACTTGGTTTGCCCCACCGGTGACGACTTCTCACTAGAACTACGGGAAATCCCATCTTGAAGCACGTTACTAATGAGCATTGTACAATATTTCATTTTAAAGGTTTGTAGGGACTGATTCATTTCGTGATGATATTCATCACAGACTGACATCAGTTGGAGAGCCATTCATATCTGTTCATGATGAATACGACCTTGAAATAAATCAGATCCCAGCAAATATCTGAACGAAACGTGAGGCTTTTGAATGATATCAGATAAAAATATATTTCTTCTTTAGTCATATTGCATAATAATTCGTTCGAGATTCATACTTTTACGGTTTTATTTTTCCTGTCTTAGTGCCAAAAAATGCAACGTTTGAATTTGCAAGTTGCTTAAAATCAGGAGTTGAAACTTTACATTCACATGGTGAAATGATTACCCTGTCTGGAGTATGTGTTGATCAAAAATGTCAGTGTGTCAATGGTCGTTGGAACTGTTTTGATTATTGTACACCGTTATCCGAATTATCTTGTCCAACAGAAGAGATGGTAGTATGGGATCCTTTCTGCTGTCCTAGATGCCAAGGTGAGCGAAGTCAGTAGTATTAGAACTAATGAAGTAAATGAGTATTTCACAGAAAAGTACTGGCAGTCACTCAGAACTCAAAACGATACCTTATTACTATCCTTTGTATGGCTCTTAATTTTAAGAATTTATTTCAGACCACCAAGCAGTGACTGACAGGACCACATATATGGTTAATCAGCAAACTGCAAATAGTTTTCTGTTTTGTAACATTAATCCAGTGATTTTAATAAAAATCATTAACAACCACATTCATATTTCTACTTTCTGTTATGCAATGTGCATCACAAAATATAATACGGCATGTCACCCATGATTATCGTTCCTAATAAACACTCAGCACGAAAAAAGAATGCAGCTATTTAGAAATACTGAGCAATATCAGCTAGACGGATAATAATAATAGTAACAGTCGTTTTATTCCAAACAATATGTATGACAGCGTGGAATTTTCAGCATGTAATTTCTCAACAAATTCACTCCCAGAACAATACTTTTAGACGAAACGGTCATTACATCGGAATGATGTTAATAATAACAGCATTCAAGGCAATCATGTGAAATAGCCAACTGGTTCTGAATGGGCGTCCGATCCATAATGAAGAATCAACAGAAATGCAAGCGTAATTTTGTTGTTGGTGGTGGTTCATTCAGGCGGTGCAAAAATCTGCAACTCAAGTTAAGCATCTGACGGATAGAAATATGATGTACCTTTTTGCACCGAAAAGTCCTTTTCCCTGCTTTGTTACTGACTTGAGAAACGAGAGTTGAAAACGGTTGAAAAGTGTGCCGGAGTACATGATAAGTTCAAAGGACATATTCAAATGATTAAAACAAATTGAAAGGAAAGAATTTGACGAAAAGTGTTCGGTGGATAAATTTGGTACCCCAGGGTTCAAGCAGGCCGCCGAATAAAGATCGATTTCCACCATAGTTTATTAACTCTGACAAATGAACAAAATGAATCATCCTGATTCCTGAAATAGGAAGATTTACGTCAATAGTACAGCTGCTCACAAATTCAAGAGCGGATAAATCACTCTGAGTCCTTTGAGAAGAAGAAATCCTTAAACCTAATATGTAAACGTAGTAACTGTATTAAACTTCACTTTTTACAAGTGCAACACCTCATGAACTCACCAAAAACCTGAAATAAATTCCATTTCGATGATGTCTACATATTACACAACTTTTGCTGCCTAGTTCTTAGTCCTAGGCTTATCTCTACTACTCTTTTAGAAAACATTATTCACATACACTGAGAATGAATATATAAGGAAAAATCTATGCAATTTCGTCACAAAAATATTACTTTCCGTAACTAATAAATGAAATCCTTTGCATAATTCAAAGAAAACCCAAGTTTCGATTTTTCTTGCTAACAAATGAAGATCTTACATAGAAGAAATGACAAAATGTTTTAGTTCCTTTTGTGGGATAAAATCATATGGCAATTAGCCTTCCAATTTTAAGCTGCAGTGGTTGTTTATTCAGACTAAACAGTGAGTTAGAAGTGTTGAACTGCTGTAGAACCTTCTTTGATGTTCTATGAAACATTGGTTTTGTAGCACAGTAAAATCATCTGATTGTTACATCAAACTTCTGGTTGACCGCACCACACACACTATCTCCCTCAAATGGTAAATTGATGTACAGCGACGTCTATACAGTTGTAAAGACAGTTCACCACGGAACTGTTTTACATACCTCTCAATCTCTTTCACTTGCCAGGTTTCTAAGAATCTAGTTGTATCATTTTCTTGTTGGCCTACTGTAAAATTAAGATTTGGATTACACTAGTTGAACTTCCAAAACATTGCTTCCATTGCCAGTTTCCTCATGCACACAATAAAAATGTCATCCATGTACCGCTGGCTAACTTCCAACTGTTTCATGCATGGTATTGTGTGACCGGACTCTAGGCAAGACTCTAAACAAATCGGCAAAGAGAGGGCTTAAGGGAATTCCCATTACAATACCAACAACTTGACGAAATAACTGACCAGTCAGCCAATATGTCTTCTCTTGATGAAAAAGAAAATAAGAATTGGGACATGGAATGTCCGCGTAATGCATGACCCTACCATAGCTGCCCAGATTGCAAGAGAAATAAGGAAGGATGGAATGCAAGTGCTTAGAATCTGCGAAAGCAGACGGAATGTAAGTGGACTCTTCAAATTGTTAACTGGAGAGTCAATAATCTACTCCGATATTACCTTCCAGACGACAACCACGAGCACACTGAGGGAGTGGCTATCATGATGTCCCCAAGAACATCGAAGTCTCTCATGCAGTGGTGAGCCAATCTCCTCCAGGATCATGACAGCAAGATCCAACTCAAAAGAAAGGAAAGTTACAATCATACAATGAATGCTACGCTGCGCACCTACAAATAATGCAGACCAAGAGAAGAAGGAAGAATTCTATAGACAACTGCAATCAACACTGGACAAGACTCCAGTTGGCGGCATCAAAATTCTAGTGGGTGACATGAATGCCAAACTGCGTGGAGCAGACAACACAGGAAGAGAACTCATCATGGGTCGAGAGGCACTGGGTGAAATGAATGAGAATGGAGAACTGTTTGCAGGCTTCTGCGCCTTCGTGATTTGGTGATTAAAGGCAGTGTGTACACACAAGGATATTCACAAAGCAACATAGATTTGACCAGAACACGCTAAAAATCAGATCGACTTCATTTCAGTCTCAAGAAAGTGGAGACGCAGTCTACTGGACACAAAATCAAGAAGAGGAGCAAATATAGGTTCAGACCATTCACTATCTAGTGGAAGGCACCTTCCAAATCAAGTTGAAAGCCTTCAAAGAAGTTGGTGATAGACCACATTTCAAGTTCAACACCCAGAACAGAAACTGAAGGATGAAACTATTAAGGACATCTTCACGTCAGTCATCAGGACAAAATGGGAGACATTGAGCAACATCCCTGAAGGAAACTGTGTGGAAGAACACTGGAACCCTCTGTAAGTTATGTGGAAAGAAACCTGCATAATCGTATTAGAAGAGAAGAGAAAATAAGACAATGAATGGATCTCGACGGACACATGGGAGCTGATAGAACAGGGAGAGGAAGATGGTGAAGCAGAAGATGAACCAGTGCAAGGATGCACAACTTAAAAAAGAACTGGGTACAACGTATAGAACACTGGACAAGGAAGTGAAGAGTGCACGCAGAGACGAAAGACACTTCTACGACACATTGGTAAGCGAAGCAGAACAGGCTGCAGGTAAGAGAGACCTGACAACATTATATCAAATGACCAGGTTACTATGTGGGAGGGAAGAGATCAACACAGATGAAACCAATGATAGTGACGGGAACTTGGTTAGCAAAGAGGAGAAACAAAGGAAACGATGGGCTGACTACTTCAAAAAACTCCTGAATCGACCACCATCACCACCTGCAACTCGTCCAAAAATACCACCAGCAGCCCAGCCACAGAACTACCAGTGAACACAGGCCCTCTGACAAAAGCAGAAGTCGTGAATGCCATAAAGCTACTGAAATTCGGGAAAGCAACACGACCAGATGGAAGTCCGCCAGAAGCACTGAAAACAGACACAGAGACAGAAGGAAAGGTACCTGGCGATCGATTGGAAGAGGAAGGGCTACCCTGTCAAACTCCCAAAGAAGGGAGAAATAAGCCTTTGCAAGAACTGGCTCGGAATCATGCTGCTGTTCACCGCAAGCAAAATGTTATGTCGCATCATCCTGGAGAGACTGAGAGATGCGTTGGATTCAAAATTACGACCACAACAGGCAGGCAGGCAGGCAGGCACGCTGGCTGGCTGGCTGGCTGGCTGGCTGGCTGGCTGGCTGGCTGGCTGGCTGGCTGGCTGGCTGGCTGGCTGGCTGGCTGGCTGGCTGGCTGGCTGGCTGGCTGGCTGGCTGGCTGGCTGGCTGGCTGGCTGGCTGGCTGGCTGGCTGGCTGGCTGGCTGGCTGGCTGGCTGGCTGGCTGGCTGGCTGGCTGGCTGGATTCAGGAAGAACAAATCGTCCACGGATCAAATTGCAACGCTACACTACGCATCATCATAGAACAGAATATAGAATGCCAGTCAACCCTCTACCTCAACTTCATCGACTTTGAAAAGGCCTTCGACAGCGTCGACTGAGAAGTAAGTTGGCAGTTGCCACTAATCTTTATCAACCTCATTCAACAGCTATACGAAGACGTCACATGCCAAGTGATCCACAGTAGAAAGGTCAGTGATGCTTTTGAAGTGAAGACAGGAGTGAGACAAGACTGCCTCCTGTCACTCATGATCTTCTTGATTGTGGTCGACTGTATCATGCAGCAAACCGTGAGGAGCGGGAAGATGGACATACACGGGCCGGACCGATGAGAAGATCGCAGAAGAGGATTTGGATTTCGTCAACGATGATGATTTATGTCTAATGTCATGTGGCACAAACTCGAAGATCTACAGGTGAAAAATAACAAGTTGACAGAAGAGGTAGGGCAGCGCAAACGGGACTTCAGGTGAACGTGGAGAAGACGGAAGTGATGAAGATGCCCAACCAACTAGAGGGTCAACAACGAGAGGCACCAATCACCAATGACAGGAGATACCTAAAGGAAGTAGTCTCGTTCACCTACCTACCCACCTACCAACCTACCTACCTACCTACCTAAGTAGCATCGACTCAACTACAGGCGGCACAAGCACAGATGACGATGCCGAAGCCAGGATCGGAAAGACAGCAACACAGGCCTTCAATAATCCAAAGTCAGTGTGGAGATCTACTCCACTTCACTCAGCATAAAGCGTGAACAACATCCGGATTTTCAACACTGAATCAGTCGAGTCAGTGCTGTTATATGGATCAGAAAGTTGGCTTGTCACGAAAAGGATCTCCAACAAACTACAGACACTCATCAACAGCTGTTGCCTACCCTCACTCCATACTGAAGATCAGATCAGATGACGAGAAAGAATAAGCAACAAGGAACTCTGGCTGGTGACGAACCAACCAAGAACCTATCACCCAACAAATATGCACTGGAAGGGAGTGGAGATGAATTGGGCATACGCTGAGAAGGCCGACTGTGGATTTCAAGCATCAGTCCAGGTCGTCGAGTGGAATCCGGAGGGGAAACGACGAGTTGGTCATCCGAGGCGAGTGTGTGTGATGGAGGAGATGATGTGAGGAAGAAATGAGAGCTTGTGGGCAGTCGTGGTGCCAGGTTCAAAAGACTACAGAGAAGAGGGTTCAGTGGAGGCGTGCTACTGAAGCCCTATATTCCACTAGGAACCATAGGGAAAAATAAATAAATTGGAAATGAACACTCTTAGTACATCAAAACAACAATTTACTGAGTTCGGTCCATGCAATAAGAATATTATCACCATCTCTACAATTGTAACCAATGGTTTTAATAACTGGAGCAGTTCTGAAAAGATAGGTCAAATGACACAAGAAGTTGACCAATTCCTTTCAAAGAAGTGATGTTCGAATGAAATAGTATCAGTCAAAGATAGTGTGTTTTACAAAGACTTTATGTCAAGGCTTGAGCAATTTGCATAACCACTGACCCAATTTATAATTCGACGAGTTTATCATTGACATTATAGGTCTCAAAGGTGCTCCGAGTTTGTGTTTCTTAGCTCAACTTTATAGTTCGGGGAATGTGTGAACCAACTAGTGTATTATTTCTGAAAGTGTTTTCGTCAATGTCTCTTCTTTTGTTTAGTTGTCTTAAACATTGTACTGTTTCCTTTTTGTGTTAATTTCAGTTTTAAATTTCGGTTCATTCAAGTGCATAATACGTATCTTTTTGTATAATCCTCCTTATTCATGAAAGTTACAAAGAATACGCTTTACACAGACTTAACACTTGTGAAGGATATTACTAGTGAACAACTTGAGTAACTGGAAACCACTCAGGATGAACTGTAAGTTTCGCTTGCCAGATCAGAGTGATCTAAAAATCGGACTACCACTCCGCTCTTTTGGAGCTGAACTCATCAATGGTATACCCGGACAAATTCAGTTCATACAGCAGAATTAGTTCAAATCACTTGAGTCTAGCTGGCTGACTTATATAGACCGGTATACCACACCTTGAATAAGATGATCAATTTGTAAATGATTTACAAATTGCACGGTCCACGTTGACATGTCTTATGACTTAGTGATTTTGTAACTGCCTAACAAAGGTGTCAACAAGGTCTTTGCTGGAAGCCACCCAACCAACATCACAAGATGTGATCTCTGACACAAAGTTATTATGAACTAGTGAAAGAAGCTACTACTGAAATATTCAGACCAGCCTGAGTGGTTTCTAAATGCTCAGTTGTTCAATATTAGTATCTTTCGCTAGTTTATGACATTTGTGTCACAGATCACACCCTGTGATCTTGGCTAACGGCCGGTTTCCAACGGAGACTTTGCTGACAGCACAATTAAGCAGTTGAAAAACTACTCAGCTGTAAGAAATTCCAACGTGGACTGTTCAATTTACAAAGTGATCATCCTAAATTGTATACTTCTTTAATACTGGTATTTACTGATAAATTTCTGCAACCTGAAAAAATCATAATCGAGTCATATGAATTTATCAACTTCCTCTTTTTAAGGTGATCAAATATGCACAGTGAACGTTGATAAGAAAAACTGGTTATCTGATCCAAATGACGGAAGCAATGTAAATTCATTCCGAAGACTTGAACAAGAATCACTAGAATGGTCAGAACTCTCAGATAATCAACGAGAAGAAGAAGCTGTGGATAGTCAAACTTCAATCACCAACAGTACAGTAAATACCGAGGCAATAACAATTCAACCAGGTCAACAGATAGTTTTGAAACAAGGACATTGTTTTTGTCTTAGTGCTAGCATTTATTGTCCACGGCCAGGTGAAATGATTTTAAAATATTCAGTCTTTTTATATTTTTTTTCGAAATGCAAATTTTTGGTCAATTATAAATGTGTCAACACGAAGTTGTCATCTGTAAAATGAATCGAGTTGTAATTAGCTGAAGGCAGTATACGTTGTGCGCAACATATCAGCGAGACAATGAAGATGGGAAATATAGACTACAAGTCTCAATAATGTAATGCAAACAAGCCCACCTTAAGATTTTTAATTCTTCAGTTAGACATCTCAATTACCTACTATTGTCAAGTCTTCAAAGACTCTTCAAGTTATGCTGATTTTAAGTAATTAATCAAAAGAAAGAGAAAATCTGACGGTAAAGAGAATACTCATCATGTGCGCCCCTAATTCGTCATAAAAATTCAAATTTATGAAATAAATGTTAAAAACATTAGACATAAGTTATATCCAAACAAATCTCAGAGTGTTTGAAAAAAAAATATCACAGCGTTTCGTACGAAAGTCTGGTTTGAGCTTCTTCAGGAAAATAATCAAAATCTAGAGTATCACAGATATATATATATATATATATATATATATATATATATATAACACGTCAAAAATCGTCTAGTCCATCGCACTGTCCAACCGTAATCAAGACAACATTGGACAATGCGATGAACTAGATGATTTACGACGTGTTATATATATCTGTGATACTCTAGATTTTGATCATTTCCCTGAAGAAGCTCGAACCAGACTTTCGTGCAAAACGGAATTCTTTATTTCAAACACGCTGAGATTTTTCCAGAAATAACTTCTCACTCGGTGCCCAATATTTTTGAAAGTACCTGGTTAAACCTTGACTAGGATTTCATATAAATATGAAAAATGTTGAATAGGAAAGTGACTATTTACTTCTGCTCCAAAACTTCTAACAACCGCCAGGAGTCCAAATCCTGCTGTAACTCAAGTTTTATTGTAACTTTGTCTATCATAATGATTCAAAAACCTTTCAAAAACACTGTATTAGTAAGATGAACAAGTAAAGATTAGAAGTATACCATCAGATAAATCAGTTACTGTCATGTACCATGATTGAGCACCTTCGTTCAACAGAGTGATTATATGGAAAAATCGATAAACTGAACTCCGAACAGTGAGATAACTTGTAAATATTCATCTAAAGTTTAGGAAGTTATTTCAACAATGAATGATAAATTATCATCTTACCTCTAATTATTCCTTGAAGATAGGTGAATAAACTTTAACAATTCACGTTCCTGCTTAGATACATATTCAACTAAACATTCAGGAATTGAATAAAACCCAGAAAGCCGTGAATTGACTAATGGCTATGGAATTCAGTATCTTGTTCAGGTTAGGAAATAAACAAATAAAATAAAAGTGCTATTCCAAAGTACAAAAAAATACTTCAACCTAAACGGATATTAAGCATACATGCACTACCGGTATCCAGTAAGTGCCATTAGTAAGCATTATTTCGATCAAACAGTCTGTTGATAAGTAATTTTGAGCGTGATCCTAACTAATCTCTTCATTTATTGGGATAATTTCTACATTTATTTGCACAAAGTAATGACCCCTAAGTAGTGTTAGTCGCGCCACATAAAAGCATACCGGAAACTGGCAGTTGAAACATGCCAAATAAGATATAACTACCCCCATAGAAAAAAGCGAAGGAAAAGAAATCTTAGGTTCAGAAAAATGTTATATTTCAATAAAAGCGATAACCGTGTATACAATCGATTTTTATGATTAGGTAGTTTTAGGCTTAGAGAGGAAAAGTTCCTTTTTTTACTGTTCAGTAATCAGTCAAATGAAACAAACTTTTGGCAATAATAAAACACTAACAATAAGACAGTGAATTACTAAAGACCATAAAAGAAGTGGTGTCCCCACTTGTTGGTTGAGAAAACTCTAATAAGGTAGATTTTTGACCGTGTTGAAAGGCTTTTAACAGTATTTTGATTCATCAATATTAAATTATAAGCGTTGAATCTGGTTTGAAACCGCCTTTATTTATTAATGCGCATAAACCAATTAACAACAAACCACTTATTTTAAAAAATAAAAAGTAATGATAACCAATCAACAACAGTAAGATGAATATCAAAGCAATAAAGAAACTCAAGAAAAGATTATAACCATGACAAAATAAAAGAATGGATGTACCCCTACTACACGAAGAGCTCAGGCTTTAAATGCTGGATTGCCAACGCCTCTGCGATACATAAGTGGTGCCCGCTTCCAGCCCTTCCGCTTGACTTTGTATAGAATTTTGAAAGAAGACTGTGGGGAAACGACAAGATCAGAGTTGACCAAATGATCCAAGATCGAACTGTTGCTTGACTTGCATTTTATTCTAAACAGCTGTGAAGAATAGTTCTCGGTGATGCTTTTGGAAAGACTGCGATTTGCAGGGCCTACATAACCAGCTACATAAGAGCAGATAAACTGATATTTTGCCGTGGTCATAATCCTCTATTGAGTTTCTTTATTGCTTCCATTACTAAATAGTTTATAAATTAGAAGAAAGTGAACAGAATAAGACTATTAAACTAACAACCATCAAGGATACTGTGATCACCAAGTGATAAAAAACTCAACGAATGAATTTATTTTGCACGATATCATTCTTAGGAGCTGCACATACACATTTAAATAATAATAATTATGCACATCTATCAGTAAAGAATAGTAATAATAATCATTTAGTAATTTCTTATTCACTCATTACCATTGTAAATTCCTAAATCTAACCAAGAGTTGTTATCCACTAATACTTTGGCTCGTTCACGCATTTTTACCTGCGCTGGAATGGAACAAAAGATCAAAACAACAAAAACACTGCAAGTGCAGTTCTACGATGAGAAAAGTAAGGTTTTTTTCACTAAGCAACTGGTTAAACAGTTATTGAAACAGGTCAACGTCACTCATCTGGAAGAAGCCTGGTTCCATCTCCAGTCTGCTATACAAAAACGTTAAAAACCAACACTAACCCTCAGAAAAACATTAGAGACGGTTGGATCTCAGAATCTGCTTCTAAATTAATGGTTACACGCATTCCAACTGGCTCCGACCACAACGAGGAGCAGAAGGAACTCAAGTGTAAACTGACAAAAAGTTTAGGCACTGACTGCGACGAGTGGTGTGTAACAAAAGCTAGGGAGATAGAATAGGCAGCGGCAATATGAAACAGCGGACAACTACTTAAACTTATCAAGGAAACTGGAAATAAAACATCGGTGGTTATTAAAACTACAGCTAGAAGGATTTGTCTATGATCCCGTTGCAGAGATGACCGGAGCGATGAGCGGAACGCTATGAGGAACAGTATATATAGCCTGCAAATACTATCCCAATGCCTGCAATCAGATCCTGAAAAAAAGCAGAGACAGGCAATCCAACACTTGCACACGATAAAAAGCCTGTAAGTAACCTGAAACTATGAAGGACAGATCAGACAGACTAATACCAGAGGTATCGAATGAAGGTGATAGAGAATAACTGGTCAAGTTAACTGAATTGTAACTTAATTTTTAAGAATTAGATAGATTCCTTATGACTGGTACTAACCACTGATTAACCTAGTCTTCAAGAAGGAAAAACAACCCTCCTGTAATAACCACAGGATTCTAGGTTCTATGATCATTAGACGTCAGAGTGCAGCTTGGGAACAGCAAACGTGAGAAAACCAGGCAGGCTTCAGATCTGCCTGTGAGCGTATCAAGCAAATATCTACTCTCCGTGAGGTTCCGGAACACAGACACACTTGATGGCGTCCAACATTAACCGCATTTCCCGACATAAAGGCAGCATTTAACTCTATCGATTGAGAAGTCTTATAGCAGTGTCTCTCACTGAGACAGACGCCAGATAAGCATATCAATCTGTTGAAAGTACTGTATTCGAAAATTCATTAGGTCAGAGTCTATGAAGAATTATTAGGTGAGTTGTGTACGAGGAATGGTTGGTGTACGTCAAACATATACATCTTCCCCATTCTTGCTCAACTTTATCACAGACCAACTTATAAAGATCTCGCTCTAGTTGTCTGATCTAATGACAGAAGACTCCTTACTAGACTAAGCAGAACATGCAGATAGCATGGTCCTGTCAAATGAAAATGCTAACAGCATACAGAGATTCCTGGATACCTTGAGTGTTAATTTGAGGTTTCGGGTGCAATTCTCATCACCTAAATATGAATTGCTGCTAAAAGAGTGGTTCGCATTCGCGTCTCGTTTAACAATGAGCCATGAATTATTTGAACGCTTTTGCCACATCAATCACCTGGGAAATTGAATCATCCATTTTGCATCTGTCACCCACAAAAAAGCCAACATACATACTAAAGCCTCGCTTGGCTTTCGCCAACTCACGCCATTTATAGTGCCACTGTGATATACGATCGTCCACTGAGGGCCGAGTGAACTGCACTCCAGTTCTCTCTGTTCTACAGCAAAGCTGTGGAAAATGACCAGTCGATATGGAAGAAATCAAAAGGCTTCACGTATTCCACCACCATTGGCTTCACAGCATAGGCCACATGTCGTGATGTCATCACGTCAGTAACGCACAAATCAGGTGTAGTGTCAGGCAGAAGAGAAAAGTCAGTTGATGAGGTTGTGAACCGTCACCGACTGAGGTGGCTAGAACTTGTTTTACTCATGCCTAGTCACCATCCACCCAGTTGTGGCATGTTAGGTGAAGTAGGTTCAGGCTGGAGAACGACAAGAGGTGACCAGATCAACCCACGACATCAGTGCATGAAGTCAGTGAGTGTTGGTCCGAGACATGTACGGAGGTGTAGACTTCTTGGTTGGGCTCCATACAACAACCGATTTCGGTGGTCAGAGACTCTATTTGATGTGGCTTAGAATCGATTTCAGTGGTGTAGTAGATTCATCCACAGATTGCCTTCAGCTTAATTGTCATACCGAATTTCAGTGTTCTCGAATTTCTTCTTGCTCTCTTTTCGTGATGTTCCACCACCTTTGATCGCTTTCTTCCTTATTTCTTTATCTTTCATCTTGGTGTATTTTCATTGCTTGATATGGTGATATGAGGTGTGGCAACTCAAAGCATCACCTAATAATTCCAGATGCCAATTCAGTTTTGATCGACTAAATAAGTATGACTGCCCTCCAGACTTCATAAGCTTCATGAACGTCGTTTATAATACCAAATTTAGAAGTAAACTCCGTCACTCGGTCAAGTGTTCTTGATGATTTGTTATGCAGGTTGATATTTCAATTACTTCCTTACGGACCAAGGTGGGAACAGTCAGCTCATTATTACTAAATCCGGCATTTAATAATCACATACAGTAACCATAAAAATATTTGTTCTTTTGTTATCCTTCCAAATTTGTTGTGAAATAAGTCTCATCTTTTTCTAAGGATCTCTGTAGCTTAGATGCAATATTCAACGTTGCTACACATCTCTGCTTTTTCAATTACTCTAAGCTGTATAAACCATTTTCTTCTCATGTGTGAACCCAGTGGTCTTGACAGAAAGCCTAAAATCATTGATTTCTTCAAGCTGAATGACCACATAAAAAAAGATCAGGAGTTAAAAATTGCACAACATTAAATTCATACAAAGAAGACCAAAGATAATCGCCCTAAACAGAAAACCGTTACAGATAGTATTGTTCAACACAAATAAAGTTAAATTTGATACTGAGACTAATTAGATTCACAGCTTTTCCCTCATAACAATCAGTTTTAAAGGCTAAAAGTTCACTTTTACGCTGCTAAGCACCGTGTTTAGCATACGAAGAAATAAGACATTTCGGTACTTATCTGAAATATTTAAATGATATAAAACAACTGATTAAACAACTTAATAAAACTGTATTTTTTCACTAATTTCTCACTGAACAAAAAGCATAGGTCGCCTTATCTGGCATGAAGATGACTGTTTTTATATGAATGGACAAGAAATCTCCTATCACCCTGTTGGAACACGATGGATTCCAAACGGAGATCATTGTACAGAATGCATCTGTGAAGCTAATCAAACATATCGTTGTAAACGTCAAACATGTCAACAATTATTCCTATGCCCATCTGAACAAATCCCAATGACAAGTGAAGATGAATGTTGTCCTTCATACTGTGGTCTACCATCTGAAAAAGGTATGTGCTTGTTAATTTATTTATTAACAGTTGAATAAGTGGACTGTATTTATATTAAATTCAGTAAACCAATTCTTCAGTTTGGAGGGATTTACTGATTGATTTCAGGTTGGTGTTCATCATGAACTGACATCAGTTAGAAAAACACTGGAAACGTGGGGTACTGAACATCTGTTTCGTCCTATTATGGGACTGCTCAGCAGTGCGCGCCATGATCCTGCCAGGGATCGAACCCAGGACCTTCAGGTCCTGGCAACTCGATTTGAGGGGTGATTCCCAAAGTTGAAATGAGAAGTAGTGACCGGTGGGGTCAACCAAGTCGGAAATTAGGGCAGTCACTAAACAACGGCATTGGATGGAGGTCGCGCTATATCATGAAATGGCACACGCAGGAAATATGAACCATTGAGTTATGACCCAATGGACCAATGGTAACTTGCTGGCTAGGGAAATTGAAGGTCCTGGGTTTGATCCCTAGTGGGGTTATGAGTGCGTACTTCTGACAAGTCCCATACTAGGACAAAATAGCTGTCCAGTGCTCCTATGTTTCCAGTGTTTCTTAAACTGATGTCAGTCCATGACGAATGCCAACTTAAACCAATCTTTAACAAATCTCAAGCTATGTGTGAGTTTTCCACATTTTGCTTATTATGAATACCAAATTGTAATTATTATGAACAGCAATCTCAAAACAGAGTTTCAAATAAACAACTTCTAATTAATGTGCGTATATACTTGTTTTTACAATTAGTCATCGGTTTAAATATATCAGATAAGTGAAACTATCTCCACATCAGAAGATATGTTGCTTCTACCCAACCTATCTATTCACTAGTGAAAGGAGAGTACTTGGAAAGAATATACTAATTTTGTAAATCCTTATTAAAAAAGAGACATACTACTAAACTCTGTTTAAAGAGAATATTTATTGGAGCGAAGAAGTGAAATTGTCAGTTCGATAACAAATGAAACCGAATTTCCTGATCAATTACCAATCATTGGGTCGCTTTTCAAAAAAGGGTATATAGATCGGAAACTAGTTTTCATGAACAGAAACAAACTGTAAAACAATTCAGGGTCTACAATTTGTTGTTGGATATGTTGTAACTTCTCACCACTGCATATTCATTGTCATAGGCAATCGAACCCACAAACTCTGTATATACAAGCAACTAGGTTACTTTTCGGCCACTTCATTGAGTTCACGCAGTCATTATCTAAAACTCAACTTCACTAACGCCACAAACCATGGAGCTACTCGAGAATCTAATTCGCAGCAAGTCAATCTCGTACGCTTGATCAGTATTCCCAGAAAAGTTTTGTAAATAGTTCAGTCCTGAGCCAGTTGTCGAATATGAATTGTTCATAATTAAATCCACTAATCGTCAAGTCGAATGGTCGTTGTAATGAGAAGTAAATTATTGTAACGAATTCTCTTCACCCAAATGACAAAAAGTGGAATTCTGCAGTTTTACTGAATTTCAAGTGTTAGAAAATTAAACGTGTTCTTGGTTTTTCGATCTTGGTATGTTTCTCCTCATAAAAAATCGCTAGTGTTGTAAGTAAATTGCAGAGCACTTAACTCGTTGAGTTTACTTTCTTACTTCCAAGGTCGTTTCTGTGAGCTATATAAGCACCCCTTTGTGTATCTTAAAACAATTCTAGAAACTCACATATAAATACACTTTTACCAACCAAACTTGCTACGATAACATCTTTCAAGGTCATCATATTTAGGTGGTCATATTTCACAAAACACTTGTTAACATATTCTCGTTATCCTCAACATTTTCAAGATCAGTAAACACCCATCAAACTGATTAGTATCCCCGATTATAAGTAGGGGCATTTTTGTATAATAGGCTATGCTGAATACAGGATGCAGGATATAAATCATTCACTTAGTACTCAGTATTGATAAGTAGGATCATACACCGTAAAAAAACTAATCTTATTTCAAACAGCCGTTATCCTACATCTGAGTATTTTATTTAAGGTCATCATTCGTAGGAAGTGTGCAGTTCTATGCAGCAAATTCAAGGATTTAACAACTACAAGTGTCTAGTGAGCAATACTCAAGTATGCATTGACGTATATACAGTTTAGTTCTTTATAGGACCAGTAGCACGATATAGAAACATCCAGATGACGAGTTTCAAACAGGAGAAAACTTGATGCTTGATACCTCTGTCATAATTGTCCTGGATTCCACTGCTAGCCACCAAGCAGATTACAATATAATAGGCAACCGGGCAGTATCGAGGTATCCACATAGCAGTCCATCTCCCAACAGAGGTCGAGCAGCTCAACCCAGTATAGCAACGGAAAATTACAAGTATGAACCAATAAAAACTGATACCAGTTGCACAAGAGGTGGTTGTCGTGCCCTAGTGAGCAACACTTTGGAGCTTGAAGCGATGGGTACTGGTTTCCGGTCCTAGTGGGAGCAACATCACTCATCGGGGTGGTGGTGCATCCAGCCAATGGGTCTCAAATAGGACAAAACGCACGTCCTGGATTCCATTGGTAGCCGCTAAGCAGATTATAAGGAGGAAGGTTGTGCTATTAACTTTACCCCTACCCATTATCAAACACAATCCGGAATATTCTCGATACACCGTAAAATGACTAGGAATATTATGCGAAGCATTTCACTCAAAGTAAAATTGGATCTCAATGGTGTAGTAACAGTTTCACTGTGCCTAAACTCTCGATGATATTTCCCAGTAGTAATGCACCAAATACAAAATAGATATTTCCAGATGATAAACAATCTTATGGATAGTTATGGTGTTGTATATTATAACTTAGATGATTTAACAGCAAACTTTCATCGTCTTATCGAACAGCATACTCTTTGCACGCCTCAAAAAAGACATATATTTTAAGATTTTTCACGAATGGTCCACTGGTCTCTCCAGATAAAATTGGGAACGAAAAAGTAACACGATAGTTTGATTGACCCATTTTAAACACACGTTCTCCCTGAGTGCTTTGTGGAGTTAGACTGTGACCGTTCGGCTCCGTAGTTTTCTTCCTATTGGCTTACAGAATGACTGCAGATAAATATGTCTAAAGACTGCTGATTAACTTGGTCATAGAACTTACTGAAATCCCATTTGGTTGTCTTTATTCAAGATTTCGAAATTATAGCAATCACCTGATGTTCACAGGCATGAATTCCACGGATACCATAACACAAATCAAAGAATACCACAATTCTGTTGTTATCTAGCCACATACATTTTATACTCTCATAACATTTTGTTGCAGAATTCATAGTGTATAACATGACTGTCCTGAGTATCCCACTGTTGTGCATAGTCTCTAGGAAACATTGAGCCAGTATTCCTATTAATAACGAAGTAGCATAAGGTAACTAATTACAATCAAAATCATTTGGCTCTACTATATTTGAAGGAAGTCGGTAAATTTATGCATTTCATTAGATCAATGAGACTATAGTTTAGCGCAAGCTTTTCAAAGAAACAGCATCATTAGAAACATAAAATTCAAAATGAAACAGTTGTGAAAATGCTGAAGGCTTTATAAAAGCTCTATAAAATGTTAACACAACCCATTAATTTTAAATTTACCTATAAACAATTTTCGGCACATAACATTTAGACTAACACTGCTCAATCAACTGAATTGAATTAGATGCGGTGAAATTTCAGATGCAAACTGTTATAGCTATTTACAAGAAGCTGAACTAGTAAAAATGATTCTGAATCCTTGTTTGCTTTATAAACCGTTACTGATACAAAATTGTCTTTGTTTTAAAAACTGCCACCTCTTCGTCCAATCTATCAACGTTTAGATCAGGCTAAATCATACAATTACATACAAGATAAACAAATGAATGATGAATCAAATATGGGAAAAACCTTATCAAACATTGATGCACTGAAGTCAGAAAACAAAATTGTAACGATACTTACAAAAAATGAAAGTAATCTAGAGAAGCTATCACTATCATTCAATAATGGCTGTTCATCATTGATCGATAATGAAAATATTGTTCAGTATCCAAATGTCTTTCCTTCAGGATCTCGTCTCTTATTGATTCGTTCATGTCGCAGCCTACTGTGCATTTGTGCTAAAGACAATAGATGGGTTTGTACAGATCATTGTCCACCGTGTGAACAAACCTTGGAGTCAATTGAAAATCTAAGACAAATATCCCCTCCACCAAAGGATAAGTGCTGTGAATTATGTAAGTCGACATAAATTTCAGTTTATTGTTACTCAATTAAAGCAATAATTGAAAGTCAAATATGAACGAAGAATATTCCTTGTAATAACTTCTCATCAGGTTCTACAGTTATAAAATCAATTTCGTTAACATATTAATAGCCAGAATTTACGGTATTTACGGCATTTAGTCTGAACTTTGTATTCAAAAAGAACACGTCTAAGCCCCACTCCTCCCTTAGCCATCCGCTGACTAAACGATATTTCCTCAACCCTTTTATTTCCTCCTTAATCTTTCAGTTTCGTTTCTCCTTTCTTCATTCTCTTCTTTTCTTTCTTTTTAAAATAAAAACTATATTATCATTATCATTAGTGCTATTATTAACCAAACTTTCCTCCCGCCTTATTATAATAAATCTTTAAAATTCCTGTTAAGAAATTTTTTCACATTATTATTACTCTCATTATCTTAGTCGTTCCACAC
Source organism: Heterobilharzia americana (assembly GCA_944470555.2). Taxonomy (NCBI): domain Eukaryota; kingdom Metazoa; phylum Platyhelminthes; class Trematoda; order Strigeidida; family Schistosomatidae; genus Heterobilharzia; species Heterobilharzia americana. Next base: position 151,880,763 of record OX104127.1, read on the forward strand.
ATTAACCATCTTATGATGACATATCCACTCCATTTCTGCCCTTCGGGAAAACTCATGTCAGTCTTTGTACTCATCACTCACTTGACACAATGCAACCTTGAACTTCATAATTAATTTTCCTCCCCCATATATCTGATCACCAATCAATTGACAAAGTTCACACTCAACTTATTACCACAATTGATATACATATACAAGTTACACTAACAGCCACAAACTTAAAGAATCAAATTTAAATTATTATCCTATACCCATTCTTAACCGAAATGCATTCACCGTAAATCCTGGCTATAAATATGCTAATGAAATTGATTTTATAACTGTAGAACCTAATAAGAAGTTATTGAAAAGAATATTCTTCATTCATTTTTGACTTTTAATATGTGAAATGGGAACTTCTAATTGTCTGGCGTAATAACTGACGTATTATTTTGGATATATGTAAATCTGTGTTGACCACACCTTTTCACAAACCATCTTACAAATTAAAACTTTGGTATGGTTCGACGATTTTCTGGGGAGGTGATGGCTTTGACCACAAAGCAGTAACCTTTAACTCCAATGTTGGTATTGGCTGATGGATCTCCTTGTGATGACTTTTTATGTGCTTGACAATCTTCCTTTGATTTTGACTATACTCAAGTTTGCAGCTTCACCTATTTCTTTCCCATAACTTACTTCAAGAATAGTTATCGTAAGTAATATGAACACTGTCATCACAGTCTAAACGAAATAAGGTTTGGTTCAGAGGCTTAGGCAATCAGCTTACAACCAACGGATCATAAATCCAAAACCCCTCATTTACCCGTCTAAGTTCAAGAAGCCAGAGGATATACTTGGCTTTCACATAACAGGTATGGTTTATAGACTAACCCAAAACCCTGTATACGGTGGCTTAGTTACACTAACCATAATAGTTGCTATAAGAATTACTGTTTAGATAGCGCTGCTGAGAACTGTCATATTAGTCTAAGGTTTCCAGCAAGAAAGCTGTTAACAAATAAAATACATAAATCTACATTACTTCAAATTTTGGTTCCTTTCACAACTCAAGTAACCAACTACAGTGATGTAAATTGACAACTATGATGTGTAAGAAGCCCATAAGAGACCAGATCAATAAAGAACATCCATGAGTAAATTCACATATTGCCAGGTTGAACAGTTTTGGGGGCGAAGATGAACTGACTGGGATTCCTTATCAATTATGACTGCCTATAATACTAAGCAGTAGGGTTTTAATCCTACTGGAGAGAAAGTTTCAGACATCGTTCGTATATTTCATCAAAAAAGATGTCCATCATCGATGCACTTTTTGGAGCCCTTTAGCAATTGTCAGTGAAAATTTACAGCTATGCACTGCATTAGTCTGTTATCCGGAACTATTTTATAGTAAAAAAACAAAGGAAGCTGAACAAAATATAGACTACGGACTATGGTTTCATATATTTTGTTTCTATATGCATCTGTTCGCCAATCAGTAACCACCTACAGTTTCTTGTAAGGAATTTTCGAACTTACATTTAAATATTGGCGGGTCGATCAGTGCTCAAACTTGTGATCCATTGGTTCAAATTTCATAGTCTAATGCACACCTACCGTATGACGGCTATAAAACAACTTTAGATGTCTGTCTGTGTCAATCTAAGCCCTATTTACTTGTATCTGAAAAAATGCGGGTAACATGATGAATTAATCTCTGTGTTGTCAACAAACAACTACGTCATTTCTTTGCCCTGCTATAACTCCACAATATGGTAGGATCAGTTTATATATACCGAAAAATATGGGAAATTTAATTGCCACTGCGATAGAAAATTAAATCGCTGTGAGATACTAAAAGTCAACCAGCTAGCGCTTAACCTACGCTACTTATTTTTCGGTAACTATCAAAGTGTACACGCAGTCGTGTGGAAACTAACGTTTTCTAGGCGAAGTCAAAAAACTTTGCAGTGAGCCATTCAAATCGAGACTGTTGCCCTGTAAGTGTGGATCAGGTGCACGAGTTGACCAGTGAACGGTAACCAAGGTAGTTGTGTCAAGTCTTTAGTCCCGGTAAAATTCTATCGATTAAGTTTGCAGTGTTATGCGCTAAGCCAAGTGGTTTGACACATAACACTGATACTACCAACCCTTCTTAAGTAGTTTTTACAATATGGAAGTTAAAGGACTGTCTTCGAAAAGTGGTCGATCATTTCCCTTATTCTTCCCACTAGAAAATAAACCTTATTTCTAGTCTTCATAGTGAATAAAATCAACTTTGCAGCAAACTATTAACATGTTCTACAATAATTACACTGTCGATTCAATTACAAGTATCCTCTTCACTGACCAAGTGTACATGCGTTAATGAGAACACACTTGCTAATAATAATATGGTTTCCACTGCAAATGAAATAATGGAAGAACAATACACTTACAGTCTCTGGTTATCTAATTAATGTTATTTTGAGATAAACAGCAGTACTTTTAAACTGGTTATTTCCCTATAAACCACTTACTTATTTTTCCATTAACACCAGCGCGATTTAAGTCGACAACCATTTTAAGAACAGTGAGTGCGCTAACCGATCCGCTTATTTTGGAGACTGCATTAATACCGTCCCCCTAATTTTAAAATATTGTACCTGCTTGACAGCTGAAGTGTATTAGAAATACTAGGGCTTTATGAAGAGTGATGCTCATAGTCATCCCCAAGGGTTATAGTGTTTTGTGTGAAAATGTGGTTCGACTAAACTTTAGTGAGGGGAAATCTTGAGGACAACCAATCAGGTTGGAGATGATTTATTCAAGCTATTCGCTGCGCCCATTTTACCGTGTTGTTGATGCCTCATAAACATTTGATGAATTATGACGAAGATTACGTTGCAGGCTGGATGTGAAATTCGTTAGAGAAGGTAATGTGGTTGAAATACATGAATATCTTGTTCGGAAACTTGAATATAACATAGGAAGATGACTTAAGCAGGACTGGGTAACTTGTAATTTATCCAATGTATGTACACACATATTTGTCCTGGCAAACCACAGATTCTTTGTACATACGACCGACATACGAAGAACATTTTCAGTGGATAAAGAATAGATCAGAAAAATCTACCCTACCAGTTTTGCGAAAATACATGGCATTGGGTATCACAATATACACAGACGCTTGGAAGTCATATATCCTTTTATCTAAAACAAATTATCCCCATCAAGCTATTGTTCACAAAAAGTAATTCGTTGGTCGAACAACTGGAGTGCACACAAAACACTCTGAAAATATATAGAGTTGTGTTTGAAAATTCTTAAGACCTGTAAAGGGGATCACAACGTGAAATCTCCCAATCATCATTTAAACGATATTGTCTCATATGGATTGGCTGAATTGCAGACAGTGGTATGGTTTCAAAAATGACAAACCTATTTAAAATCTGGATATCTTTACTTCTCAAACAAAACAGATTAATAAACTGTAAATAAAGTATCATTACCCTTAGTAACTACTTAGTTCTTAATATTCTTGATTCCGATTGACGAGACCCAAAGTCATCTCCAGCTGTTATCGTGCTTGTCATTGGTTGTAGGGTTTCTTTGTGAAAATGTGCATATTTTCTGTGTTCTTTATCAGTATTTTATCTATTTGTATAGTTTTTTGCAATGCCATCTGTCACTGAATCATGTTTCATACCGTTTATCCATCTGCAAAGTATTGGCTGCACTTTCACTTCTTAGGCAGAAAATAAGTACAGTTATTCAGGACGAATGATGCTCAGAGAACACAGAGGATTTAGTTGAGACTTCAAATTGCAGTAAAAAGGGTTCATGATGACATTTTTTACTTCAGGATATAAGCATACAGAACACAGAAAAATACAGAAAAAACTCAGCAACTGCAAGCACACTTATGCAGTAGGATGTAAGACAAATTTACCATTGAATGAGTTTGCCACATTGTCCAACTATCCAAACTCTGGTAGATAAAGCGGAATTCTACTCTCGGACTAAATAGATGAAACCTGATTATCGCACTCAATAAGCAACAACTTCAGCATACGAAACACAAATTAACCAACAACTTATCAAAACCAACAGCAGAAAATTAATGAAAAAACTTTCAATTAATGGTGATACATATATTTATAAAATCTTATGTGAGTGATAATGTTTTTCAAGTTCAGTGTAACTGATGCCATATTTCAGTTGCTTGGTTATGGAATTTTTCTTTTAATATTGTTCATTTGATTTGTTAGGATGGCTAATGAAATAGCAGACACTGAGCACATGTAAGGCTACTTTTCATTCTTCATTAGGAGGACTGCCACACTAGATGGGAAAAAAACACAACGTTTGTTTACTATAATCTCAATTGATTACAAATATCCAGATTATATTAACTCCTGGGTGATTTTATCACTATTATCACCCTTATAACTATCCTATAATTCATATATATATATATATATATATATATATATATATATATATATATATATATATATATATATATATATATATATATGAGTGCTGATAGTTGTGAGGACGGTTGACACTTCCCAGCTGCCCACACCGTGGAAGGCTATTTCTTCCTAAGGTATCTGAAAGAGATTTGTGTAACCGCAGAGCCCATCGGATATCTGCTTGAGGCCTGTCACACCCAGCCTGGGGTGTATGATTATTTTGAACTTTTGTTTTGGGGCCGGATGGTTAAAAGGAAACGATAAATGAACCAACACCACCAGCCCGGTAGACCGTGGGGTATGGTGGAATGTGTTGTTTTGGAGGCCAACCTTTTCTAACCCCCCCTCCCACCCATTCCACTGAGAAGGCAGCATCAGCATGGCACTGCTGGTCGTCCAAGGGAAACACCTTACTGCCATCACACCCCATCCAGCTAACAGCAGTATGACTTCGCCCTCAAACCCCCATCATAGTGTAGTAATTTACACCACAACGGTAACTGCTTTTCACCTAACTACTATACAACCGACCTTTCTGGTATGATAGGACCTCGAGGTAACAAGCGCTCCACCAGCATAGCCCGTTGAGTCATTGTGATATGCAAGCCCGACCACCACGTCAAGGTAGCAGCTATCGGTCGGGTTGGGACACGTACTACTTATGCCTAGTAACCGATTGCCTCGTCACACAATGTTGGCCGAAGTAGGTCTAGGCTGGAAAAAGCCCGAGATGACCAGACTAAAACATGGCACCAATGCATAAAGTCTGTGACTGTTGGTTTGAGCCATGTAGGGCGATGCAGACTAGGTGGTTGGGGTCGGCTGGAGAAGAGCAACCAGTTACGATCCCTGAGGAAGCATGACTTCTCTAAGGATTGTACATACATCTTGTTCATGAGTGCAAACAAACATAAAACCTAGAACCAGAAATTTCCCCCACCCACCACTAACTACCTACTACTACTTGTATTGACTGACTTAGACTAACTGACCGTGTTACAAAATGGATAGGCATCATTACATGAGCCTGAGAATTTGGTAATATGATACTGACTAGTTAGTATTAATTTAAGGAAAATAAATGAATACTTACGAACCTTAAAAGTATACATAACAAGGATATTCTATTCACGGTATATTTCTTGGTATTTACTGTACTGTTACAAAATAATTACAATTGGCCACTGTTGAAAAACAAACTACGATCCTCATCAAAAAACTAGGGAACTTTAGTAAGTCCAGGTTACTTATTTTACGTGACTTCAGTCGAAACCACTGGTGCCCTATTCAGTAGATAAATAATACCTACAGACAAGTTACAAACAGAGCTCTTGTGAGTGACTATCGTTTATCTGTCTAATGTATCACCTAATATTGAGAATTATGCAGAACGAAGCCCAACAGGTTCCAAAGAAACTTGCCAAACAAACACGTCACCTTCACAGCATCCTGAGCGTCATAGTTGCCAGCACTTAGTGCCTTGAGAAAATAAGTTAACCTGGTTCATGTTATAAGAGTTATCGTTTCTCTCTCATTCAAACACACGTAAAAATTATGAACAGGTATAGGTTAATTGCCTAACAGTCAGTACAGTTTAACAACTTTATCAACATCTTATGCATGACCTAGGAAACTGCTGATTCAAATGTATTCCAATGTTCTGAAGAAAATATTAACTGAATAATACTGACAAGAAACGTTTAATGAAAACAATTCGAAAAAAGATAGTTGTCTATAAACTTGATGAATTAGGACCACTGACTTGAAGTTTTTAAAGTAATCGTATTACTAGTGATGAATATTCTTTAAAGTACTTGTGCGCTTTATGCTAGAGCTGGTTTTTTGAAGGTAAACATCTTAAATATCCTTTCATGTATCATATACATTACACAAAAGTTAATGATCAATCCAGTGTCAGAGTTGCTTCAATGTATCAGCAGCGGCAAACCGGTCAGAGTGAAACAGTCAAAAATTAACTAGATATTAATCAACCAACAAATAAAAAGAAGTGAGTGAACTAAACATTTTTTTTTCATATTTAGTTACATGCTTATGGAAAGTATGTAGACCCTAAATTGTCAGGAAATCCCAACTGAAACACAAAAGTACGTCGGCATTTTCCAATATACCTCACATCTACTGACCAAAAGATATCTGACTATATATGAGAAGGATAAACTGCACAGTAGTCTACTCGATCCAGTTTTACAGCTGTATCGCATATCTTTTAAATGTAGACACAAGGAAGTCGTAAATTTTTTATAATGGGAGCCTTCATGGCTTTCCCGGAGTTTGATGAAACCACAAGGTGGACAATGTTTAAGTCGGACGTAGAGTGCTAGGCAAGAAAAGCAACAGGGCAGATGAAGCTGTGAACCTGCATCAAATGAGGCAAGATGGATATTCGCTGTACATATTCCGTCACCACCTACTTCGCGCACCGTGTTAACCAAAATAGGATTAAGTTGGAAGAGCCAGGAGTAGTTCGATCAAGGTATAACACTAATCTATGAAGCCTTTAACCCTTGATCTGAGCCATGTGACGAGTAAGATGCTGTGAACCGGTGTTTCGAGATTCTCGGTAAGTTGGTTTGTATTTATGGTGGTAATTAACTGACGTTTACTTGTAGGATATAAAGTTTGAAAATGTAATTAAACAACCTGGTAAAGCTCTGTGTACTGGTCTATGAACCATATTTATTCCATGTACTTATACTGCAACCGAGCAACATAAGTTGTTACGAACAATGGGTTGACATCTTAAGTAATTGATTCCACCCACTAAAGGAATGAGACAGCTTGAAAAGCAGTAACATTATGATACCATGTCTTTTTATTCAACATCTTTGCTTTCAACACTTTTCTTTCTTCATATCCAGGCAATGGATACAACAGTGTGCAGTCAGGTGAGAGAACTAATATAAACAGTTTAGCACGTCGACAAGAAATCATTCCCAAGGTGAACAACCAAACAAATCTTCATTATCCATCTGACCAACAGATAGATAGAAATTACGTTTATGCAGAAATAAAACAAGTTAAAGTTACACTGAAAAAGTACATCTTGATATTTAGCTTAGTACTGGTGTGTATATTTGGTTTACCGATTATCATACTGATTGGATGTTATTTCATGAGAATTAAATACAATGGTCGACGTAAGAATGGATTTCACTATACTTCACCGAAAGTTACAAGATTAGGTTACCGTTATTATTATCGACATTGTTATTCACACGAAAAACCTTTTATAACCAATCTACGCAATCCTCACAACAAAGATCAATCAGGGTTAGAGGCATCTGTACAATCATCTTTCCACTCCTCCTCCTCATCATCATCATCATCAACTTCGTCGTATTCTTCTTTACCGGTGTTAATGCTAAAAGAATCTGACACCCCAAGTGAAAGAGGAATTTATAACTTGACAGCAGCCACATCACCACCACTAGCAATGAACAAAGCAACAGAGCATGAACATACTTCAAATTCTATCCATCAACACCGCAAACATCATCATCCTCGCCTACCTCATGCGATCAGTAACTTCAAAAAACTAATCTCACCATCATCATCAAACATTTATAAAGTAGGCGAACATATCAATACTACTAGTAGTAGTAGTAGTAGTCGTATGAAAAACAGCTGTAATCTCATCGAAAAGTTTAGTGACCAAATACTATCCCCAACGACCACAACAGTGACGAAACATACGAATTCATCACCCATGATTATTACACTGAAGCCTACAAAAGAAACAAATACATCCCAAAGACACGAGAAACAAATAACCTTAACTGAATCATCATCCGTCGAGGCAGATTTTACAGCTAATAAAAACCAAACTAAAGATGTAGATGCACAATGCGAAATAAAACCTTTAAAATACAGAATACCAGTTTTAACAGTACCAGAGAACTCAAAATCTGCATTATCAGATCATCAGAAAAGTCCGAAAGAAATACTACTGAAAAACTTGGTACTTGCAATCGATGACAATAATACTAATAATAAATCTCCTACTCATTATAACAATAATACCAATAATGATAGCTCAAGTAAGTCACACATAAAAAGTGAACCATCAACACCAAATATATTCATGCGTAATGTAACATTCAATTCGTATTATTCAACATGTTCATCACCTTGCTGTTCACGTAGTCCAACAACAGCAAATGATCATACTTCTCATAGTAAAAATACAATACCGACTGACTCGTCAAAGAATAATCTCAGTTGTCAACAAACTAGCAATGTTCTACGAACTGAACAACAAACAGTTGGACAGAAAAGTAAAAGAGAAAAATCAGAGAATGATAATCCAGAAGAAAGCCAGGCGCAAACGAACAAACTATCATTACAAGTAGTAGTCAATTCAATTGTGTCTAAAGCAACTAGAGATGTAACAGAACAGCAGGCAGAAAATATAAATCCTAATATACAGCATAAAGACAGAACGAGTTTAAATGAAGAAATGAGTTACACAAATGATAATAACAGTCCACCGAAGCGCTTAACAAACACATTGAATCAAATTGAAGCACACTGCGCCCATCTTCAGCCTAACGCTAATGATAACAGTGAACATTTTAATACCATCCCTAAAAAGCACAACTCTTGGTTAGGCAGTAGTAACAGACCAATTACATGGCCAAATACACAGCATTTCACATCCCACATAAATCATCCTATTATTCCTAGATGAATACATAATTCCAAAGTATACAACAAACAGTAAGTAGCAGCATATGTATCATTATCCCCTATTAAATCACACATTTATCCACATTATCATTATTACCACCTCAGTGTATGACTGAACGGTAAATTGCCAGAATCACTTCATATTCCCCCCCCCCTTCCACTACGTCTACAAAAACATATTTATCGTTTTCTCACCCCTTTAGATTATTCTTCTTTACAATCTGTTTCTAATTCCATTTAGAGAGATTAAAAAATATGTAAACATTTATCTTGAATAAACACGAATTTCACATCATGAACAAGCCCTTTTACTAATCGAAAACGTTTTAACTTTACGGGAACTTAAATTGATAGCGCATTGTACACAGTGACACAATTAAATCCAGTGGGAGGTGAAAAATGAATGTTCGTCAGTAAAAGTAGAAGTAAATCACACTGCTTCAACTTAGACGCTGTTGCGTCATACACCCGAAAGTGATCCAAAAGGCACTGAATGCTGATGACGATACCTAAAAAATAGACGTGCCAGTAGCTAAGTACATTATGGCTCCGTTAAGCTGATAGTTAGTGGTGTCCACGATTTTCTCATATGAATTACATTAAATTATTTTCAAAAATGTAACAATAATAATGCCTATAAAATTCTGTGTAAAACATTTTGGTTTCGTTTACGAGGTGGTTAAAACACATTCAACGTAATCGACGAAAAATGCATTCACATCAAAAACATGTAGGTGACCGAGAATAGATCAAGCTTAGAAAACCGACATATGGTATCCAAATGCGACCTGGAATCACTGCATAACGGTCTGAGTTGCCACACCTCATATCACCATATCAAGCAATGAAAATACACCAAGATGAAAGATAAAGAAATAAGGAAGAAAGCGATCAAAGGTGGTGGAACATCACGAAAAGAGAGCAAGAAGAAATTCGAGAACACTGAAATTCGGTATGACAATTAAGCTGAAGGCAATCTGTGGATGAATCTACTACACCACTGAAATCGATTCTAAGCCACATCAAATAGAGTCTCTGACCACCGAAATCGGTTGTTGTATGGAGCCCAACCAAGAAGTCTACACCTCCGTACATGTCTCGGACCAACACTCACTGACTTCATGCATTGATGTCGTGGGTTGATCTGGTCACCTCTTGTCGTTCTCCAGCCTGAACCTACTTCACCTAACATGCCACAACTGGGTGGATGGTGACTAGGCATGAGTAAAACAAGTTCTAGCCACCTCAGTCGGTGACGGTTCACAACCTCATCAACTGACTTTTCTCTTCTGCCTGACACTACACCTGATTTGTGCGTTACTGACGTGATGACATCACGACATGTGGCCTATGCTGTGAAGCCAATGGTGGTGGAATACGTGAAGCCTTTTGATTTCTTCCATATCGACTGGTCATTTTCCACAGCTTTGCTGTAGAACAGAGAGAACTGGAGTGCAGTTCACTCGGCCCTCAGTGGACGATCGTATATCACAGTGGCACCATAAATGGCGTGAGTTGGTGAAAGCCAAGCGAAGCTTCTAAATCCATGCCGTTTTTTATGGTCACTGACTTCAGGAGATATTTGGATTGCAAACCCTGTAAAGCGATCTTTACGCCTGTCAAACGTTAAAGGACAATAGGAAGACTGTTCAGTGTTGAGACAAAAAGATTCCATGAGATTAGATTTGGTACTAAGTACTTTGGCTTTAACTGACTCACCATTTCCAATGCATTCTTCAATTCCAGTTTAAAGAGTTAGAATTTACAACTTAGTGTTAGAGGTGTTACCGAGCTAGATGCAAAAAATATTTAAATGAACTTTATATTTCAGTAATGCTATTAAAAACAGCAACTAATTTTATAATAAAATGCTTACAAATGAAACCACGCTCGTCCTGTGTTTAAAAATGCCGTTAAAATACATAGACTATAGAATGCATGGGAATATTACAAATGATAGTACACTAGGATAATGTGTTATTAAATCAAAACTCGTTTTTGCCTCGACCTATATTTACCTTCACGCTAACATATGTAGCTTGTCATATGTTGACAAGTAGCTTCCATAGTTATAACTAAATGCGTAAAGATTTTTAAACTTTAACGGCACATACCTGTTCTCGATAAGCTTCCACGCGTTCGCACCACAGTTCCCAATAGTGTAGCAAGTCAGTCTCATTCAAAACGATACGCGATGCTGGATAGCCGTCACCATATGAATATATCAGCATGCCCTTCTTAACCTAAATTAGATTTAAAATAATTCAAAACGATTTTATTAAAATTACTACAGCAAATGAATCAACCTCAGTCGGCATATCGATTCTCTTTTAAGGATGCCTTGATATCATCAAACGTTTCATTGCAAATATCGCCACTTACTGAGATACAAGTCCCAAATGAGGCGGAAAACACCCTAAATTGCAATGACATTACAATCAAACTTCTGGCGACAACTATACAGGTATGCTAAGAGCTAATACACCGAAAAGGATCGATTGATGCAGTCTAGTCCACATAACTACAGGCATAGTTCACAAAACAGGACACAGCAGATGAATGCTCTAAAACCGTATACATAGTAAAATTACTCCACAACTACAGTAGGTCACTTTCTAGTTTCTAGTAGTAAGTGTATCAACTTCTCTCCCTTTTATTGTCAACATAACACTTTAGAGTGAGTAACATTCAAAAGTCTACATACAGTATGTCTATAAAGCAGTCAAAAAACTTGTATATATCGTTTACAAATAACACCACAGTCATAAAAGCAGTCACCATCATTTAACCGTACTATAATCATGTGAATAAGTACAAGTACTACAATGTGGAACTGTGGCTCATTGGTTCAGGCACTCAATTTCCAATCAATGGGTCACATGCTTGAACCACGCTCCACCTGTAGAGGTTTGGACAGCCAGGCAGTGTCATTATCCCCCAATACAACAGATAGGGTTCATTACCTACTACACGAAAATGCACATAGTTGATGAGTACACTTCTTCTTTCCGCTATACACAATACCATATAAGCGTATTTATATATAAAGCTAACGAGAAATAAACCTGGCTTTTAGATTTCTTTATTTGTGCCACTGAGGAAACTTACCATTCTTGTAAGACTGGTCAAATTTTGGAAAAGAACATTATCAGATCGCCAAAATAACATAGCTCATGACGACGACCTTTAATCCTCCATAGCAGTCTTTTGTACTCTGCACCAAAATAACTTTCTACAAAGTCCGTAACAATTTACGAAAAAAGTATGAATATATTAGATGCACCAGCTTTGATAACTGGTTCTTTGACGCATTGGCTTACATACTCGACTTTCAAGCAACGGATCCCGAGTTTGTATCCCATCCCACTTACCTCGGCCTAGATAACTAAGTGGTATCATAAGCCCTCACACAATAAGTATGGCTTACAACCTAGAAAATAAACATGCCGAGTTGAATTGCATTGGTTTATCGATTTTTTTTTAATACGCAAGCGTTCTTTAGAATCATAAAGACGAGATTGCAGAATCCATACCTGCTTAGTTCCAGGTGCTTTACAGAAATTTGTTGCACAAATTTAGCGAATTGCCGAGGAAAATGTACGTGTTTTGAACAAAATATGATAAACAATATATCTTAATAGCACCAAAATAACACTACGTGTGAAATCCATAACTCGGATTTACGTAACTTTACCACAAGTCAAAGTTGTGGTAAGTCTTTTGAGACGTTTTACTGAGCACAAGTTCTTGTGTCATCTCAATACACTTGAGTTTTCTTTGTATATGCTTAACAACCTTTACACTGTGTTCATGAATCAGTTGTATTTAGTTAGTTAGAGTGGTGAGTTTTTTGACTTGACTGTTTCCCTTAACAGTCAAATATGGTGATCACCTGAGCTATCTTCCGTCATCGATTTCTACACACTATGAATGATGTAGATTACGGTAGTCACATGCGTCTACACCAAATTTGGCATCAGCCCAAAACAAGACGTTTGACCACTTAGAAACGTATGGATAATGCTGTACCAACGTAAAATTAGGAATTTTGGAATCATATGTTGCGAAGACGAAACCCATGCGGCTAATTTGTGTACATTCATGGAGTAGGCAACGACCCACACTTATTGTGTGAGGGCTAGTGATACTACCTGGCTGCCCAAACCTTGGTAGGTGGAGCGGGGCTCGAACCCGTGACCCAATAGTTGGTAGTTACTTCCCTAAACCAAAGAGCCATAGCTCCATATCATTCGATGAGGTTAATTTGTACATGAAACAAGGCACTTCTGTTCCCTACGGTGCTTAGAATGTATTGCAGAAAGCTCCACCCTGTGAGTTATCGACTTCATGAAAAACATAATCAATATTTTTTTAATTAAATCAACTCAGTACAAGTTCATGTGAGTCACACTTGTAATTTGATGGCTTATGATACTACTCAGTTGCCCAGGTCAAAGTAAGAAATGGGATTCGAATCTGGGTCTGAGTCAATGAACCAAATGAAAAAGAAACGGAACTAAATATTCCATTTGGAAAGTTTATGTATTTTATGGTTAAAATCCTATCTTTAGAAGTTCATTACATTGATGGGAAACTTTCATCGTAAGAAAAAATGAATCACTTCAACTCAACTATCTATTCATGATGTGGGACGAACAGTTACAAATAATTTGCTTAGCAACCGGGCACTCAGAGAAAAGACCAAGCAATCACACTAAAACACTAAACCGTTTTTAGTTAACTACCTCCTGAACGATATATAGGCAGAAATGAATGTTCTACTCTGCAAGGTGTACTACTTTTATCCTGATTAGAGGATGACTAGCTTTAACAAATAGTTCCTAATGCACTAAAACTCAAAGAATTTTTAATTATATACGGTTAGAAGCAATGTCTTAATCTTCATTTTTTACAAACACATTAAAATGAATTCAGTGTACAATAAAAACCAGCCGTGCCCTTCAAAAGACTTACTTCATGTGCACAAGTTACATACATTGAGTTCTCACACCACTTAGTCTGGCACAAACTGGAACTCCTAACGAAATTTATGCAATTGACAAATAACATCAATGCAACTCAGCAGGGCGGCCAGACTAAAATGTAGCATCAATGCATGAAGTCCATGACTGTTCGTTTGAGCTACGTAGGGTAATGCAGACTGAGTGGTTGGGGTCCACGGGACAACAGAAACCAGTTGTTGGAAACTCTACATGATATGACTCAGAATCGATGTCACTGGTGCAGATGTATGCATGCATTATCCTCATTTTAACCCCTATACTTAATCTCACCAGCTACTGATTCTTTCTTCCTTCCTTTTACTTCCTACTTCCACTTCTTTTGACCAGTTTTCCTTTTCTCCTTCATCTTCCATTTTATTGCCGTGTTACTTGATGTGGTGACATGAGTTGTAGCAATCTGGACCGTTACTCAGTAATACCTGGTCTTATGTTGATCTTGACTGACTGATTGATAGAACTCAGCGACCATATGCAGATTCGTACACTAACGTATAGTTAAACCTAATATATAAAGATTGATGGTACCAGCTGACTGACCATACCTCCATGAGTGGAGTAAGATACGAGTCTCCGACTAGCTGACTAGCAGTTCAGTGTATATGCCGTTGATTTACAGCCCTATATATACTTTCTTGTCAAACTATCCTAGCAAAAATAACATACTTCTGAGAAGCAACATACAGTATAGGTGGAGAATGGCATACAAATTTTAATCTGAAAGAAAATTATCAAGATGATACGGTTGTTATTAGTGTGCTAATAGAACTCTCCTTCTTCTCATTTGACTTTATTAGGATTCACTTTGTCACATGATTTTAGATGAAGTAGGTTCAGGCTGGAGAACGACAAGAGGTGACCAGATCAACCCACGACATCAATGCATGAAGTCAGTGAGTGTTGGTCCGAGACATGTACGGAGGTGTAGACTTCTTGGTTGGGCTCCATACAACAACCGATTTCGGTGGTCAGAGACTCTATTTGATGTGGCTTAGAATCGATTTCAGTGGTGTAGTAGATTCATCCACAGATTGCCTTCAGCTTAATTGTCATACCGAATTTCAGTGTTCTCGAATTTCTTCTTGCTCTCTTTTCGTGATGTTCCACCACCTTTGATCGCTTTCTTCCTTATTTCTTTATCTTTCATCTTGGTGTATTTTCATTGCTTGATATGGTGATATGAGGTGTGGCAACTCAGACCGTTACGCAGTGATGCTAGGTCACATGCTGATGCAAACTGACCGACTGAATGAATGAATGTTGGCATAGAATTAGAATTTAAGAGGAAATATTGCTTCAAGATATCAAACCTACACGGTACGGTAAAAATATCAAAAATGAAGCTACTGGACTGCGACTACTACGAACGCTTTTAATGCAAGTAACATTGAAAATCCCTAGGCATTATGGTATGCAGTGGATGACATTTTTCTGCATTACATAAGTACAGATATATTGATGTAGAATACTGTAAAACCATATGTCTAGTATGTTAACACTTGTTTAACCAACAAGACAACTGCATGATACACTCTCTAAGCAGATCTTAAAACTTCAGTCCTAGCAGACTACAACTTCAAAATAAGAAAGTAAGTGACAACACAAAAATATCTAAATCTAATTAATGCTCTAAATGAATAAGCATTTCAAAATCATAGTTTGACTTTTTATTTATCTTTATCGTATAGACAGTGTATTTCATGAAGTGAAAACTTACCAATGAGGATGTCGGATAACGTGTAAAGTTATAAGCCCCAATATATGCTGCAATTTGTAATGGACTATCATAAGTTTGATCAATAGTTACTATTCGCTTGGACTCATGTACTGTCTTCCACTCAGTTAAAATAGGCTCATCCATATCTCTAAATTTTAAGTGAAAAAGAGTACTTCAACAAATAAGTGAAATAAGGTCGCAACATTCTATATAGGAGGGATTAATTTATTTAACAATAACTTTGTTGAATATTTTTCTATGTCCTGACACAATGATTGATTATTTGCCTATTTGCTTTGAATTTAGTTGCTGTGATAACAAACCTTCCACTCACTACGTTATCTTTTGTTTTCTCAATTTGACGAAGCGGGATTAGAAGTGTTACAATTTCAAAGCACAAAATGAGGAAACCTAATGTTGAAATTGAAGCTAGACAGAACAGCATAAAATGAAAGTTAAGCATGATAATTCGAGACATTTATGACCAAATACTGATGATGTTCAAGTGATTAACTTTGAAAAATTATTAGAAAACTAAAGAACAAACGTCATACAGCACCTAAGGAGACTCAACCACTTACGAACTTGTTATGTATTTCAAATAATTACTAGTCTTACAATCACACCGAAAGAATTCGATGTTTGAATCAATGACGGCGTTTTGAATAGGCTAGTACGAATATGCTTAGATGACAATTTGAAGGATAATACAAGGATGCTGAATGAAATATTACTCGAGAATAACCACCCATCTAAATTTATCAATCGATATAAAGCGATCAAAGCATCGAAAGAGATGTTCACCAGGCTCTCGTACACTGATAACTTTCAAAGCATAATCGCCCAGCAAAAACTTATGCTGCTACCAGAAAGATGTACTATGCAGCTAGGGTCAGGTCAACAGAAACTAACAAGCCTACATACTCTTCTAAACCCTTAGATAGTGTTCGATAACGTTGTATCGCACTGCATTTAAATATACGTGGGCCAAAATATATACAGAGGACTCATGGGTGCGTATCCCAAAGTAACTTCCGAAACAAAGCGAATTAACCGACTGACCGACACCGGCAACAGATGTCTGAGCTCTTTAAGTTGTAATTCTTAATAATAAGACAGGCAACAAGATTAGTGTCTCTACATCTTTTAGACATATTCAAAAAATACCTTGACGTTGTATCTTCAAACCAGTAGAAGGCTTTTCTATTACGAAGTCCACAAATAATTTGCCAATAAGTTAAACGTTTCTTGGTGAATTTGGCTTTGAAACTGAGACCAATGTATTGTGAATTTCATGGTTCGTCTGGTCTTAAATGCAGAATATATCTTGCAACAGTAATAAAACAGTAGTAACACCTATGGTGTATAGTCATTGCATGTAGTAACAAAACTTGAGACAAATGCAACCGAAACTTACTTCAGAAAAACTATGCTGTCAAACCTTCCACGATACAAAAGCTGAGGATGAAGACAGTTGGTCTCTACCACAGTAGACTTTAGGCCATCCAAAATGTACTTCAGACTTTCACAATATTTGGAAACATTTTCTGGTAAGTTGGAAGGGAATTTGCCCTTCAGAAGTCGAGCTTCAATGCTGGAGTGGACACTTTTCCCTAAGAGCTGAAGTCCTACCTAACAAAAAGGTTTGCGCTATAGAACTTACCTCGTATATACTCTTGAAACCCGTCTTCACCGAGCTCACTTTTTTTCTTTTCCTGCCATTTACGTAGTGAAACTATACTCTGTGGAGGCGCTGTCTTACTTAGTATAGTTGATACTGTTGGGATGGTTCGAAGATCTAGTTGACTTTCTATAGTATGCCCATATGTATTCCAGGAATCAAAAATAGAAACCTTGCTACGTTCATTGGGAACACAAGAAAAAACACGTCGACAGACCCTTATTAGGCTACAAACCAAAAATCAGTTATTTTTCCAACTTACTATACTACTTGTATTCTCCCAACAACCATTGAGTTATGAATGTAGTTAAGTTAAATGCTTCGAAACCAACGTAGTCGAAGGTAAGAAAATCCTTAATCTGTATGGAAATGCTTAGACCAAGCACCTAAAAGGTAATTCACATAATAAGAAAAAAGATAACTACTCCACCTATAAAAGAAATATTATAAATTCTGAGGACTGACTGGCAAAGTCAATATAGAATCTCCCACACATGTGCATCAGACCAAGTTGCCACACTTCACAGTAGTACACAAAGAACAAGTAGACAGAATAAGAGTGATATCAAAGTAGACAGTTTTGTGCGATAATAGATAATCTGAAGATAATGGTTAGTGCAAACATTTAAGCTTTAGAAGACGCTGAGGAGTGAATACACTTGTCACTGTGACCGACTTCCAGACATCACCAAACATCAGTCCTCAACCACTGCTTCCTTTCTTCTAGAGGACCCCGGCCAGCCAGTCTATATCTCGTCACACGACTGACCAATAGTAAGAGACTTCATCAACTACTGTCAGGTCTCCATCTGACCACCCTGAACAGTCTTCCAACCTAATCCAAATTCCCCTACTATGGCACGTCAAAGTAGGCAGTGACTCAGGATACACAGTACATGCCCAAGCCATCTCAGCCGACTATGGCTCACAAACTTATCCGTCGACTTGCCTAGTACGCCTCGCCTGACCTCAGCATTCACACGATGATTCCACTAAACCCGACAGATGCTACGAAGACCTCTGTGATAAATCTTAGTGCACATTACAATTTGAAACGAAGATCAGATTGTTGTATCGTGAACCAGATAACAACTGAAGCAGAGAAAACTGCTGAAAAACACTTTGCTGTTATGGTTATCAATACCAGGGGATCTAAATTATTTACATAAGCTGCCTGAAAACATGATCTACAAAATGTGCTGTTTAAGTGACTACAAAGTGGAAGTAAGACTGCCAACAAAATTCATGTACCTATTTAGTTTGATTGTAATGTATAGTCATTTTAACCAATGACATCACCTTTGAAAGCCCTTATTTCAGCACTTACTGAAACAGTAGATTGTAACGAACAGACTTCTAAAATGGTGATGAAATTTCGTCCTCCAGTAGTTGCAAAAATTACTGAATAGCAATATTTTATTTCCCTGAGGTCTGCAAGGAGTGCACAGAAGTGTTCAATAATATCTTTTCCATTCTACACTCCACCAAACTACGGTTTACGATTAGTTTGCCTGGAAAGACCCAGATTCAGGTCAGCAGTAGAGTGAAGATACCCCTTCTCATATAGCCTTCAAATGAAACGTGAAGAATTTTAACTCAACAAAGTCACAGTATACTCAGATTAAATTGCAGACCGACTTGAATGTGTTTAGAAAAGCTTATACAAAACTAGATTTATGACAAAAAAGATTTCATAAGATTTGTTTTTGGTGGTCATAATAGCTTACTGTAACCTGTATGACAGTGG
Organism: Heterobilharzia americana; assembly: GCA_944470555.2. Taxonomy (NCBI): domain Eukaryota; kingdom Metazoa; phylum Platyhelminthes; class Trematoda; order Strigeidida; family Schistosomatidae; genus Heterobilharzia; species Heterobilharzia americana. The sequence continues at coordinate 151,900,078 of OX104127.1, forward strand.
GGCTCCGCATGAAAAAAGATGTTTGATCAACGCATATTGGAACTACTGAAGAAATTTTCATCAGGTCAGATATGTAATAGTCAAGATGATTGAGCTACCACTCAGAATCGTACCTGCTAAGCATTGATGGTGGTGCGGCAAATTCTATATGAACCAATAGGACAAACTAGTAACTGTTTGAAACAATGAGAATTCAGTTGATAGACATAAACATAAACAATAGCACGTGGCATCTTTTCATGTGAAAGAATCGCTACCCTTTAGTTCCCCACAGCTAGAGACAAATTGACGAATAAGAATAGTAGAGATGTATCCCAAATCACGGGAAACTTTTAGAATGCTAAAATCCTAATTTTAAAAGTGTAGCGACAAGTGGAAGAGTGGTGGGACTACATTCACTACATTAAATTATTGTAAACAAGGCGTACATTATTTCTGAAAGCTTTAGTACTCACCAGCAGCAAAGATTTGATATAGCTTATATGAATTGACGTTTGTCAAGCCACTAGACATCCAATTTGGTTCGACATTTGGAAAAAGGGGATCAACTGAAACAACAATCCTACCGGTCACTTTAGATGCACTATTTGTCTAGAAGCGATCGGAAGCAAACACTAGATTTCAGCTATCACTCATCAACAATATCTGCCTTCCTAAGGAAAATGGTGTAACCCAATCCAACGGTGAGAACCATTACCACCAAGTAGTCTGAATACACTGACAGCTCAAAACTGATCCCAACAGCACAGATGAATCTATATCATACTCTTATAATTATTATTGAACTTCCTTTTGCTTCAATCAAATATATCCCTATCCCTTATATAACCTAGATATGTGGAACAGGGATGAAACACCTGAACCATTAGTCGGTAGTAACACCCAAAACAATGAGCGACAGCTCTGCAATGAATAGAGTTCGGATTTGCCTTGGGGTCAAGAAATATGGCAAGTGTCGGTCACCGGCAAGTATGCCTGTTCCCCTACCTGTCGAAAGGTGATAATCTGATCCATGCATCCTCATTCAGGTCTGAAACCTGTCCGGTTTCCTCGAGTTTGCTATTCTCAGGCGTCGGATAATTACAGACTCGGGGATCATCGATACAAGATTAGTCAAACTAACTCCCCTATAGCTGTCACAAGAAGACTTCTCTCTCTTCTTACAGACTGGAATGATCAGTGCAGTAAACCAGTTTGACGAGACTACCTCTGACTCCCAAACAGTACTTAGCGCCTCCGTTACTTAAATCAGCAATTTTCTACCTCCATCTTTAAAAACTTCGGGTGAATTAACGTAGAACTACAGCTAACTTTGCCCTATGGCCAAAACTTCGGAGTATTTTTAGACAATGACATTTTGTTCTTTAGCCATTGATATCATATAGTAATTCTGAGTGTAAAATACAAAATATGCAATTTTTCGGGCTTGTTTTAGTCTAGCAGCAAAACAAACAAGATGTGCAAAGTACAACTTGTAGACAAGACCACAAGGACGGAGGTCAGCTGATATTATGCCTAAATGTCCGTGTATGATTCCTCAGAAGACATCGCGATATCCATTTATGGTGAACAGAATGGTTCATGCACATAGAAAACTTTATGTAATTGAACACAGTTGTTGATCAGGCATAAACAAAATGGACAATATCAGCAGTGGTAAATGCGTCTTGGAAGCCACAAACTAAAACACCGGTGTATAACTAAATTCATATTCCAAACCCACACTACATGGTATATACAGTTGTGATAAGATAGTGACAAAAAGAGGCATGACCGTCCCTCAGATAAGATACGCCACTGAGCTTGAAAACTAGCTGTGGTAAATTAAGCTGATTATTATTAGTCCCTTGGGTTCCTAGTGGAAGATGGGGATTCAGTAACACGTCGGCATTTCACTCTCTTCTCTGCAGTCCTTTCAACCTGGCTCCACGACTACCCAGAAGCTTTCATTTCTTACTCACACCATCTCCTCAACGTCATCCTCAGATGGTCAACTTGCCGTTTCCCATTCAGTTTCCGCTTGACAGCCTGGCGCGTGATGTCCACAATCGGTCTTCTCAGTGTATGCTCAGTTCATCTCTACTTTCCATTGCATATTTGTTGAGCGATTGGTTCGTTACCAGACCAGAGTTCCTTGTTGCTCATTCTTTCTGGCCATCTGATCTTCAGTATCCAGTGAGCGTAGGTGGCAACCGTTGATGTATGCCTGCAGTTTGTTGGAAATGTCTTTCGTAACGCGCCAAGTCTCTCAACCATCACATAGAAGCACTGACTTGACGTTGATGTTGAAAATCCGGATCTTGTTCATGTCTTATGCTGAGTGAAGTGGAGTGCAGTAGATCTCCACACCGATTCCAGATTAATGCAGGAATGCCTGTCTTGCTGTCTTTCCGATCCTGGCTTTGACATCCTCATCTGTGCATGTGTCGCCTGTAGTTGAGACGATACTGCCATGCCTAGACAGGTGAAAGAGACGACTTCGTTTAGATTTCTCCTGTTGATGGTGATTGCACCTTCTTGTTGTTGTTTGGTTGGTTGGGTATCTTCATCACCTCTGTCTTCTCTACGTTCACCTGAAGGAAGTCCCGTCTTTTCTACCCTGTCTCTTCTGCCAACTTGTTAGTTTTCGCCTGTAGATCTTCGAGTTCGTGCTACAAGACATTAAACATAAATCATCACCGGCGAAATCCAAATCTTCTAGTCTCTTCGTCGGTCAAATAGTGTATGCTCATTTTCTCGCTCCTCACCGTTTCTTGTATGATCCAGTCTAGTCCAGTCCACCAAAATCAGGAATATCATCGGTGATAGTAGGCAGCCTTGTCTTGTCTTACTCCTGTCTTCACTCCACAGGCATCACTTGGCCTTCCAATGTGAATCACTTGGCTGGCATGTAGTATCACATAGCAGATAGTTGTTGAATGAGGTTGATAAAGATTTGTGACACTAAAACCGTAGTGTTGACTCAGCTGCCTGCTAAATTACTTCCAGGTCAACACCGTCGAAGGCCTTTTCAAAGTCAATGAAGTTGAGACAGAGTTGCCATTCTATGCTGTTCTATGATGATGCGTCGCGTTGCAATTTGATCCTCACCTGATTTATTTTTCCTGAAGCCAGCCTGCTCCAGTCGTAATTTTGAATCCAGAGTACTATTTAGTCTCTCCAGGATGATACGGATTGGTATTTTGCCTGGTGTGGACAGGAGCATGATTCCGTGCCAGTTCTTGTCCTTGCAAAGTCTTAGGTCACCCTACCTTGAGAGTTTGACACAGTAGCCCTTCTTCCAATCAATAGACAGGCACCTTTCCTTCCTTCCTTCTTTCCTTGCAAACCTTCTGCAATAGTGATGTGAGCATGTCCGCTGATGTCTATTCGCATTTTCAGTGCTTCTGGCGGACTTCCATCTACTTCTCCCCCAGCTCTCAGTAACTTTATGGTGTCCAGGACTCCACTTCTGCTTTTGCCGGAGAGTTTGTGTTCACTTGTAGTTCTGTGGCTGGGCTGCTGGTGGTATTTTTGGACGAGTTGCAGGTGGTGATGGTGGTCGATTCAGGAGTTTTTTGAAGTAGTCAGCCCATCGTTTCCTTTGTTTCTCCTCTTTGCTAACCAAGTTCCCGTCACTATCATTGGTTTCATCTGTGTTGATCTCTTCCCTCCCACATAGTAACCTGGTCATTTGATATAATGTTGTCAGGTCTCTCTTACCTGCAGCCTGTTCTGCTTCGCTTACCAATGTGTCGTAGAAGTGTCTTTCGTCTCTGCGTGCACTCTTCACTTCCTTGTCCAGTGTTCTATACGTTGTACCCAGTTCTTTTTAAGTTGTGCATCCTTGCACTGGTTCATCTTCTGCTTCACCATCTTCCTCTCCCTGCTCTATCAGCTCCCATGTGTCCGTCGAGATCCATTCATTGTCTTATTTTCTCTTCTCTTCTAATACGATTATGCAGGTTTCTTTCCACATAGCTTACAGAGGGTTCCAGTGTTCTTCCACACAGTTTCCTTCAGGGATGTTGCTCAATGTCTCCCATTTTGTCCTGATGACTGACGTGAAGATGTCCTTAATAGTTTCATCCTTCAGTTTCTGTTCTGGGTGTTGAACTTGAAATGTGGTCTATCACCAACTTCTTTGAAGGCTTTCAACTTGATTTGGAAGGTGCCTTCCACTAGATAGTGAATGGTCTGAACCTATATTTGCTCCTCTTCTTGATTTTGTGTCCAGTAGACTGCGTCTCCACTTTCTTGAGACTGAAATGAAGTCGATCTGATTTTTAGCGTGTTCTGGTCAAATCTATGTTGCTTTGTGAATATCCTTGTGTGTACACACTGCCTTTAATCACCAAATCACGAAGGCGCAGAAGCCTGCAAACAGTTCTCCATTCTCATTCATTTCACCCAGTGCCTCTCGACCCATGATGAGTTCTCTTCCTGTGTTGTCTGCTCCACGCAGTTTGGCATTCATGTCACCCACTAGAATTTTGATGCCGCCAACTGGAGTCTTGTCCAGTGTTGATTGCAGTTGTCTATAGAATTCTTCCTTCTTCTCTTGGTCTGCATTATTTGTAGATGCGCAGCGTAGCATTCATTGTATGATTGTAACTTTCCTTTCTTTTGAGTTGGATCTTGCTGTCATGATCCTGGAGGAGATTGGCTCACCACTGCATGAGAGACTTCGATGTTCTTGGGGACATCATGATAGCCACTCCCTCAGTGTGCTCGTGGTTGTCGTCTGGAAGGTAATATCGGAGTAGATTATTGACTCTCCAGTTAACAATTTGAAGAGTCCACTTACATTCCATCTGGAGATTCCTAGCATTTCTATACCATATTTCCCATTTCTTTTGCAATCTGGGCAGCCTTGCCAGCCAGCTTTAAACATCGTGCGGACACTCCATGTCCCCATTCTTATTTTCACTTTCATCGAGAGAAGACACATTGGTCAATTGGCTTCCTGAAGACTTTCACCAACCGGCGTCATTTCGTCTTTCCGGTCCAGCGAGAAATAATTTTATTTCTTATATTTTCTTGGTGCTTTGAAGATTGTTTAGTGATTGGATTGGTTTTTCGGGGTAGGGTTCCATCTTAATTCGGGCTTAGGACCGGCTAGTAACTAGTTAACTACTCATTTAGGCTTGGTTAAAACTTAGATGGCGTTAGCAAAATCAATATTGTGGAGTTTCTTTTGTTTCTCCTCTTTGCTAACCAAGTTCCCGTCACTATCATTGGTTTCATCTGTGTTGATCTCTTCCCTCCCACATAGTAACCTGGTCATTTGATATAATGTTGTCAGGTCTCTCTTACCTGCAGCCTGTTCTGCTTCGCTTACCAATGTGTCGTAGAAGTGTCTTTCGTCTCTGCGTGCACTCTTCACTTCCTTGTCCAGTGTTCTATACGTTGTACCCAGTTCTTTTTTAAGTTGTGCATCCTTGCACTGGTTCATCTTCTGCTTCACCATCTTCCTCTCCCTGCTCTATCAGCTCCCATGTGTCCGTCGAGATCCATTCATTGTCTTATTTTCTCTTCTCTTCTAATACGATTATGCAGGTTTCTTTCCACATAGCTTACAGAGGGTTCCAGTGTTCTTCCACACAGTTTCCTTCAGGGATGTTGCTCAATGTCTCCCATTTTGTCCTGATGACTGACGTGAAGATGTCCTTAATAGTTTCATCCTTCAGTTTCTGTTCTGGGTGTTGAACTTGAAATGTGGTCTATCACCAACTTCTTTGAAGGCTTTCAACTTGATTTGGAAGGTGCCTTCCACTAGATAGTGAATGGTCTGAACCTATATTTGCTCCTCTTCTTGATTTTGTGTCCAGTAGACTGCGTCTCCACTTTCTTGAGACTGAAATGAAGTCGATCTGATTTTTAGCGTGTTCTGGTCAAATCTATGTTGCTTTGTGAATATCCTTGTGTGTACACACTGCCTTTAATCACCAAATCACGAAGGCGCAGAAGCCTGCAAACAGTTCTCCATTCTCATTCATTTCACCCAGTGCCTCTCGACCCATGATGAGTTCTCTTCCTGTGTTGTCTGCTCCACGCAGTTTGGCATTCATGTCACCCACTAGAATTTTGATGCCGCCAACTGGAGTCTTGTCCAGTGTTGATTGCAGTTGTCTATAGAATTCTTCCTTCTTCTCTTGGTCTGCATTATTTGTAGATGCGCAGCGTAGCATTCATTGTATGATTGTAACTTTCCTTTCTTTTGAGTTGGATCTTGCTGTCATGATCCTGGAGGAGATTGGCTCACCACTGCATGAGAGACTTCGATGTTCTTGGGGACATCATGATAGCCACTCCCTCAGTGTGCTCGTGGTTGTCGTCTGGAAGGTAATATCGGAGTAGATTATTGACTCTCCAGTTAACAATTTGAAGAGTCCACTTACATTCCATCTGGAGATTCCTAGCATTTCTATACCATATTTCCCATTTCTTTTGCAATCTGGGCAGCCTTGCCAGCCAGCTTTAAACATCGTGCGGACACTCCATGTCCCCATTCTTATTTTCACTTTCATCGAGAGAAGACACATTGGTCAATTGGCTTCCTGAAGACTTTCACCAACCGGCGTCATTTCGTCTTTCCGGTCCAGCGAGAAATAATTTTATTTCTTATATTTTCTTGGTGCTTTGAAGATTGTTTAGTGATTGGATTGGTTTTTCGGGGTAGGGTTCCATCTTAATTCGGGCTTAGGACCGGCTAGTAACTAGTTAACTACTCATTTAGGCTTGGTTAAAACTTAGATGGCGTTAGCAAAATCAATATTGTGGAGTTTCTTTTGTTTCTCCTCTTTGCTAACCAAGTTCCCGTCACTATCATTGGTTTCATCTGTGTTGATCTCTTCCCTCCCACATAGTAACCTGGTCATTTGATATAATGTTGTCAGGTCTCTCTTACCTGCAGCCTGTTCTGCTTCGCTTACCAATGTGTCGTAGAAGTGTCTTTCGTCTCTGCGTGCACTCTTCACTTCCTTGTCCAGTGTTCTATACGTTGTACCCAGTTCTTTTTTAAGTTGTGCATCCTTGCACTGGTTCATCTTCTGCTTCACCATCTTCCTCTCCCTGCTCTATCAGCTCCCATGTGTCCGTCGAGATCCATTCATTGTCTTATTTTCTCTTCTCTTCTAATACGATTATGCAGGTTTCTTTCCACATAGCTTACAGAGGGTTCCAGTGTTCTTCCACACAGTTTCCTTCAGGGATGTTGCTCAATGTCTCCCATTTTGTCCTGATGACTGACGTGAAGATGTCCTTAATAGTTTCATCCTTCAGTTTCTGTTCTGGGTGTTGAACTTGAAATGTGGTCTATCACCAACTTCTTTGAAGGCTTTCAACTTGATTTGGAAGGTGCCTTCCACTAGATAGTGAATGGTCTGAACCTATATTTGCTCCTCTTCTTGATTTTGTGTCCAGTAGACTGCGTCTCCACTTTCTTGAGACTGAAATGAAGTCGATCTGATTTTTAGCGTGTTCTGGTCAAATCTATGTTGCTTTGTGAATATCCTTGTGTGTACACACTGCCTTTAATCACCAAATCACGAAGGCGCAGAAGCCTGCAAACAGTTCTCCATTCTCATTCATTTCACCCAGTGCCTCTCGACCCATGATGAGTTCTCTTCCTGTGTTGTCTGCTCCACGCAGTTTGGCATTCATGTCACCCACTAGAATTTTGATGCCGCCAACTGGAGTCTTGTCCAGTGTTGATTGCAGTTGTCTATAGAATTCTTCCTTCTTCTCTTGGTCTGCATTATTTGTAGGTGCGCAGCGTAGCATTCATTGTATGATTGTAACTTTCCTTTCTTTTGAGTTGGATCTTGCTGTCATGATCCTGGAGGAGATTGGCTCACCACTGCATGAGAGACTTCGATGTTCTTGGGGACATCATGATAGCCACTCCCTCAGTGTGCTCGTGGTTGTCGTCTGGAAGGTAATATCGGAGTAGATTATTGACTCTCCAGTTAACAATTTGAAGAGTCCACTTACATTCCATCTGGAGATTCCTAGCATTTCTATACCATATTTCCCATTTCTTTTGCAATCTGGGCAGCCTTGCCAGCCAGCTTTAAACATCGTGCGGACACTCCATGTCCCCATTCTTATTTTCACTTTCATCGAGAGAAGACACATTGGTCAATTGGCTTCCTGAAGACTTTCACCAACCGGCGTCATTTCGTCTTTCCGGTCCAGCGAGAAATAATTTTATTTCTTATATTTTCTTGGTGCTTTGAAGATTGTTTAGTGATTGGATTGGTTTTTCGGGGTAGGGTTCCATCTTAATTCGGGCTTAGGACCGGCTAGTAACTAGTTAACTACTCATTTAGGCTTGGTTAAAACTTAGATGGCGTTAGCAAAATCAATATTGTGGAGTTTCTTTTGTTTCTCCTCTTTGCTAACCAAGTTCCCGTCACTATCATTGGTTTCATCTGTGTTGATCTCTTCCCTCCCACATAGTAACCTGGTCATTTGATATAATGTTGTCAGGTCTCTCTTACCTGCAGCCTGTTCTGCTTCGCTTACCAATGTGTCGTAGAAGTGTCTTTCGTCTCTGCGTGCACTCTTCACTTCCTTGTCCAGTGTTCTATACGTTGTACCCAGTTCTTTTTTAAGTTGTGCATCCTTGCACTGGTTCATCTTCTGCTTCACCATCTTCCTCTCCCTGCTCTATCAGCTCCCATGTGTCCGTCGAGATCCATTCATTGTCTTATTTTCTCTTCTCTTCTAATACGATTATGCAGGTTTCTTTCCACATAGCTTACAGAGGGTTCCAGTGTTCTTCCACACAGTTTCCTTCAGGGATGTTGCTCAATGTCTCCCATTTTGTCCTGATGACTGACGTGAAGATGTCCTTAATAGTTTCATCCTTCAGTTTCTGTTCTGGGTGTTGAACTTGAAATGTGGTCTATCACCAACTTCTTTGAAGGCTTTCAACTTGATTTGGAAGGTGCCTTCCACTAGATAGTGAATGGTCTGAACCTATATTTGCTCCTCTTCTTGATTTTGTGTCCAGTAGACTGCGTCTCCACTTTCTTGAGACTGAAATGAAGTCGATCTGATTTTTAGCGTGTTCTGGTCAAATCTATGTTGCTTTGTGAATATCCTTGTGTGTACACACTGCCTTTAATCACCAAATCACGAAGGCGCAGAAGCCTGCAAACAGTTCTCCATTCTCATTCATTTCACCCAGTGCCTCTCGACCCATGATGAGTTCTCTTCCTGTGTTGTCTGCTCCACGCAGTTTGGCATTCATGTCACCCACTAGAATTTTGATGCCGCCAACTGGAGTCTTGTCCAGTGTTGATTGCAGTTGTCTATAGAATTCTTCCTTCTTCTCTTGGTCTGCATTATTTGTAGGTGCGCAGCGTAGCATTCATTGTATGATTGTAACTTTCCTTTCTTTTGAGTTGGATCTTGCTGTCATGATCCTGGAGGAGATTGGCTCACCACTGCATGAGAGACTTCGATGTTCTTGGGGACATCATGATAGCCACTCCCTCAGTGTGCTCGTGGTTGTCGTCTGGAAGGTAATATCGGAGTAGATTATTGACTCTCCAGTTAACAATTTGAAGAGTCCACTTACATTCCATCTGGAGATTCCTAGCATTTCTATACCATATTTCCCATTTCTTTTGCAATCTGGGCAGCCTTGCCAGCCAGCTTTAAACATCGTGCGGACACTCCATGTCCCCATTCTTATTTTCACTTTCATCGAGAGAAGACACATTGGTCAATTGGCTTCCTGAAGACTTTCACCAACCGGCGTCATTTCGTCTTTCCGGTCCAGCGAGAAATAATTTTATTTCTTATATTTTCTTGGTGCTTTGAAGATTGTTTAGTGATTGGATTGGTTTTTCGGGGTAGGGTTCCATCTTAATTCGGGCTTAGGACCGGCTAGTAACTAGTTAACTACTCATTTAGGCTTGGTTAAAACTTAGATGGCGTTAGCAAAATCAATATTGTGGAGTTTCTTTTGTTTCTCCTCTTTGCTAACCAAGTTCCCGTCACTATCATTGGTTTCATCTGTGTTGATCTCTTCCCTCCCACATAGTAACCTGGTCATTTGATATAATGTTGTCAGGTCTCTCTTACCTGCAGCCTGTTCTGCTTCAGTTGCAAGTGTGTCGAAGAAGTCTTTTGTTTTTGCACGCGCTTTCCTTCACTTCTTTATCCAGTGTTTCATAAAGTTAAAGTGATACTGCATACATTTGGTCTTCCCTAAGTCAATCATTTCTTCAATCCCCATGACATTTTACAGTCCTATTCATAATGCTTCTACTCCCATGCCTGCTAAAATGAAATGAGACACTTTTCTCATACTACCTGTTTTACGGCTTCTCCCATGATTTCCAAAAATTACCAACCTTTAACGGTATGAATGACGATCTGATGTGACCCTCGGTCCGAGCTTTTCTTCCTCAAACTGACCAAACACTATTAAAATTTTGTAGATTTACCAGTTTACCAGCTACAAGGCTATAGTGAACGAACTACTACATCCTCGATATCAAATTTCACTGAAGATCGAACTAGGCATCGTAAAAAGCCAAAACATCAGTGTGAAGAAATCTACCTGTCTAATCCAAATAACCGAGATACTGGATATTTAACGATCGAAATAACCTTAATTAAGCAGATAAAACACTTCATGTTAGATACCTATGCTTAGCCAGTTTAAATACCGAAATTATGCAGAGCTCAAAAAAGACAATACACAGAAGAAACCAACGTAACACATCGCACACATGTGCATCAGTTGACACCGTCACTATTCACAGCAGTCAGCATTGCAGGAAGAAAAGTGACATTTAAGCAGAAAAGTGAGTGGGAAGGAGACATAAATGAAGGTTAGAAAAGACTCAAGTCGAAGACAGTCCACACCTCCGCGCACCGCTCAGACCAGCAGTCGGAGACTTCATGCACTGCTATCACGCCCTCGACTGGCAACCTAAACCTTCTTCTAACTTAATCTAACTTCGGCTGGCATTGCATGTCGAGACAGGCGGTGGCTCGGCCTATACAGTATATATCCAATATTCAGTTGGTGAAGGTCCACCTCACCAACTGACTTGCCTTCCTTGCCTATTACCTTTCACTTGACATCTACACTGCCAACATGGTGATTCCACCATACGCGAACAAAGATGTTACTACACTTGTGATTGTGTAACCGCTTCATATCTACTTCCAAAAGCAATGTCTCACAGCAGTATACCAGAAGGCAATAGACTGTAGCGCTGTACACTCGGCATTTGACAGTTAGTCAGATATCTGCTAAACCGGCACTCGAGATGACGCACGTAGGCAGGTGTCAAACAGATCTTATGTATCCGGGTTGAAATTTCGTCAGCGATAAGCCCGTCCTAGTTGATGCAATTCCCAAGTGAGTCAAGCGCTCGATGCATTTTACTACATCACTTCCAATTCGTAAACTGGCAGATGCAGACCAGCCGTGCAGCACCGCATTACATTAAACAGGCGCTAACCGCAAAACAAGCATCCGCATCATTCCACTAAAGGTGTTTGGTGCACTCTGTAATATATCAAGAGAATGACGTCTACGTAATCTAGATCAGTCATGTCACCTCCAGGGAGCAGACCAATATCCGTAGGACATCTACCGAACATTCGGTCGATGAACACTCCTCAAGGTTTGACACCCATCTCGTTTCTTCGAGTTTGCCATTCTTAAGCTTCAGACAGGCATCCAATGATTATAGATCATAGAATCTTCGACACAGGATTAGTCAAACTAATTCCTCCATGGCTGTCACAAGAAGACTTCTCTTCTCTCGTGCAGACTTAAGTTGTCAGCGAAGTAGACCAATCTGACAGGAATACCTCCAATTCCCACACACTATTTATTACCTCCGTTTCCCTACTCAGTAGTCTACTACCTACTTTCAAAGCTTCCAGTGACACACTGTCAAGTCCTGCTGCTTCGTATCATTTCAAATTAGAAATGGACTTCTGCTTAAGGGGGTTTGGAAGACCTTCACTAAAGTTCTACACTGAGGTATACCAGTCGTTCACCAACAAGGTGAACGATAGCCAGTCAGATAGCGATCGAGTCAACAGGCATATGTAAGGACCAGTTGTTGTTAAGTTTTCGTCTAGCCTGTAGATAGGTACGTTGCTGTAGGGAGCGCGCAGGGCAGTGTGAGTTTGGTGGTGGCCACGAGAATCTGTAGAAGAAAGGTGAACCGACAACTCAGCAAGCACATAGGGTGTGCTTACATTTAATAATAAAAGATAACTGACAAACGGTAGAGCTGGACGACGAAGAGGTGAGGCGAAAATCTAAGGTAAATGAGTAAGATTTTGAATGCGCTACACGTACAAGCGACCTAGACCAGTTCAATATCCAATATCCAATATTGATAGTGCGAGCGTAGAAAACTGGTAGTTTTTGATCTCTCGCGTCTAGTTCTTAGGGCTTGGTTCCAGTTGTTCGGTTTACTCCTGCAGTGGACGAGGAAATCCCTCTGCTTTCTTGCTTTTAGCTTCGGTGAGGTGGATGTTTTGTGGGTTAGTAGGTTGTAATTTGTAGAGTGATTAGGGAGCTACGGGTTGCTGGGAAGTTTAGAGAACTGCCATGACTCCTGTCTGTGTAGGTACCTGGAAGAGAATAGTAAGGTAGTGGTAAAGGAATGAAGAGAGAATAAAGAAGAGAGTGAAGTAGCACCATAGAGACTCTGGGAGCTGGGTTAAGGCCGTATCGCTAACCATCCTTGCCTTTAAACAGGAGTTTACGTAGATAGCCACTCCCCCTCCTGCTCTATGTTCCCTGTCCCTGCGGAAGAGTTCCATGCCAGCAACACGCATCTCTTCGTCGGAGATGTCCGATGAGAGCCAGGATTCGGTGATGAATATGATGTCGTAGTGCTGATGTTCACGCAGCGTCCTCATTTTTGCTACCTTCCCTATTAGCCCCCTAACGTTGCTGTACATACATATTAGAGTGTACCTGATGAGAGGGGAGGTCTGGATGTGTATTTTCGCGGGATGAGCGCTTACGTGGTTGAATTTAGCCTCGCCAGTCCTCATAGGACTGGCATTGTTCCGTTTTTTTGTGTTTTGTTCTTAACTTGGGTGGGGGCTGTAGCAGTGGTGGCTTCTTTACTTGATGTATCTAACTCACTGGTCAGCGCCTGTGTGACGACCACTGACTCCAGAGGTCTTGGTGGTTGCCGTCTCTCCTCTTGCCTTGTGGGTCTAGGCTTACTTTCACATATACGTATTGAGCCACCCATGCGATCTTTCGCATTATACCATGCGTGCAGAACGTCTGTGAGGGAGGCATATGAGTCGAACTGGACGGCAAGTAGTCTGGGATTGGGTATGGTCTTCAGGTGCGCTGGCCTTGGCAGTCTACTGACGCTGTTGGCCGGTATACTGTTGAGACCAACTTTGGTTGAGAGCCATTGCCATTGTTGGACGTCGTGAAAGTACCGATCTTTGACCGAGCTGTCACTTGGCAATTCTGGAATCCCATGTACAACTATAGTGTTGTTTCTGTTGGGATTTCCAACCGCTGACTTTCTCTCCTCCTCTCTTATTGACCATGGCTTGTCAGGCCTGGCCCGAATTTTACAGGCATTAACAACGTCCGGTTGTCGCGAGAGGAGGAGTGTGTCTTCAGCCTCTTTGGCGGTATTTAGGGACACACGTAAAGGGGGTGGCTTATCTCGGGGTGCATGGCTTCCTCGAGAAAGGCGACATAAAGTTGCAGGGAGGGGAGGGAGTCCCAGCATCTGACAGTAGTCGGTCCACATTCGGCTGTCAAATTGTTCCCTCTCGACCAACAATGAGTCTGTCGATACATCGACGTTGAACAAAATGATCGAGTTGGTCCTCCTGTGACCTGGGTTCGTTGTGGGTGGCACGCCCGACTTCCCAATGGGTTTGAGTAATTCCACTGGTTGTTTCTCAGTCACGGTGTGTGGGGTGTTCGGAATGGGTTTCGTAGAGGCTTCGGCGGTCGATGTCTTTGGCCATGCGCTTGACGTCCCCTGGGGCCGGGTGGGGGTATGGAGACTTGACCTAATATGGTCCCCACGCGAGATGGCGTGCCCACAGCTGGAGCTCTAGGTCTGTTTCCAGGTCTCTCTGTGTTATCCTTTGGTGTTAACCCTACTTTATTCGAGGATGCTGGTAGCTTTTGCGTGGCGGAGAGCATCTCCTTCAGGCTTTCTGTGCGGAGTGCGGGCATTTTCCTGCACTCTGGACAGATGTACCAGAACCACTTGCATGGTTGTCTCTTCATCAGCTTATAGTATTGTCGGGGGACTTTGGTATCGCAGTGGCAATGCGCCCATCGTTGACACAGGTTGCATGCAAATGCCTCATCGACTACCGAAACAACTTTGGTGCAAACACTGCAGCCATCGGGTGTCGTAATACAGCCTTCCTTCCATGAATAAGGTGCTACGGATTGTGGCGAACTGCTTGTGGCTGCCTTGTTCTGAAGCCTTTTACGTCGTCTTCTATTTCAGGCATGGTATGATCCTTGCTCAAGATAGGACTAGTTTGTGACGGGCTAGTGCTTCTCTGTGTCACCTGTCTGATGGCTACTGGAATTCTAGAAACATGGGTTGGCCACTTCTTCAGAAGTTCGATGTTCTGCCCTACCTCTGTTTGTCTTCTAGTACAGACTAGTGTGTTGTTTAGGGTGTTACTGGCCGTTGTTGTGCACGACCGCGTTATCCGTGTCAAAGCTTCAGACCTAGCGTTTTGGGCAGACATGTCGCTATGATATAAACTTCTTGGGAAAACAAGTAGTTAACAACAATAAGAGGGTTGAAGACTGAATGCAGGAAAAGGACAGAATAGAAAAGGGAAGATAATTTATGTTGGCTCACCTTCAGACACTTGTCACTTGATCCTCTGCTCTTGACCAACGAGTTTAACCGTAAGCTCCAGATGCGTATGTATAACCAGGAAAGATATTTCCTGGGGAATGACCTCCGAGGAGAACCGAGAGCTAAGGCAGTTTGGCAGCTGAAACGCCCAAGAACCACTGACAGGAGGTAGACCGGTTGGTTCAAAGGAATAATAATGCCAATTTTCAACTGTTGAGGAGTGAGCTGACGAATGCGCAGGGGTGAGGTGCGTGGACGGACAGAAGTGCTGCAAACGTTCGATGTTTTTAGATTGAGTATTGCAAGTGGGAGTTTTTCATTGTGGAAAAATCCAAAAGCTGAGAGACGAGCGAAACACGTCACTACTCAAGGAGCGCGCACTTCAGTTTCAGTTAAAAAGCCCACAAATAGAAATAGAAATCTGAAAATGAAATGTGCTTCCTACTTGCTTGTATTTACCATTGCATTTTCAAGCAATTCGAGAACTATCGCACGGGAAGTCGAAAGTGGAAAATTTCGTAGAACTGGACGACCGTTATGTTACTACAACTGGGAAGTTATCTGTTTGGGACAACGTGAGGGCAATTAGGGAAGCCTTAATCTGATAGGTGGCCCAGAATCAACGATTGGTATTGTTTTTAGTGACTTTTTGTCTATAAGATATGGATTCAAGTTAAAATAGGCATTAGACTTTAATCAGTGCATAAAGCCCTAGTCTACATGTTATCTTATAAACGTGGTTCCCTTTTGAGATCAATGGGGATAAAACATGTCTATAAGGATTCGTTCCTTCTTGAAGTGGTAGACTATCACTCCGAAGTAGTGGTATCATCCCTTCCCTGTGGAACAATCCGACTGTAGGGGTCAACGGGAAGGTTGCACATGAAAGTGGGACCAGTGAAATGCTGCGTTGCCGACTGTAACACGAACACATCGTGGCCCTTAATACGACATCGAAGAATTCCACCTGATTAAGCTGAATTTCTTGACAGATAAATGTAGATGCCTAGTTGTAGGAGACTTCAAGGCTCCACCAGCTGACTAGAACAGCTTATAAAGAGAGGTGTCAAACAGTTCTCTTGATCGTACGTCAATGGAATCATAAATTCCTTTCACTCTTATGCAGCATATCAGGCCGGCCACCTGATAGGACCATAAGCATGTTCTATCCGTACTAGAAGAAATATTCTCTCACACAGATGATGCGTGTTCCATCCGGAAACTCTCACCCGTTGGCAAAAGTTATCACGCCAAGCTCGTGTTCAGATTCACGGTGGACGACATGAGCCATGCTGACTTCACAACCGGACTCAGTGTATGGATGACGAATACGGTAGCTATTAATCCACCAATTGTCCCGACTAACCGCATTCTGTTTACCTTGTTCAGTGACGTTACTGAAGATATCTGTGGTGTCAGCGAGGCAAATAAGGGAAATACCGAGGTCAACTTCTGGCAATCGTTGGCATGAAAACGAAACTGGGTAGTCTGCTCCTGCTTTCTAGTGCTGTGAACACAAAACCAACCCTCGAAACCGACAGCTTTCGAAAAAATGACGGAGTGTTTACTCTTATTTTTAATTCACAGGCAAGGTTTTGGAACTATTATCTGATCAGCCCGTCGATGTTCTCAATACCTCACCCTCATCACCGACTTCAACCTCAAGCCTCACTGATTTTTTACGACCGGAATGCACCGAAGTATAATGCTCGAGGGGAAATTTATCATCTGCAGTGTTCCCGACACTACTCAACTGAACAAGGTGAAAAGCAGGCCTCTGAGTGCTCGCTCTATCAATGACATAAGGTGCACTCGTCATAGACTCAAAGTCTTCAAAGAATACGTCTTGTCCATCTGTTATTAGATTCGCTTCGTCATTTGATGTGCCTGCGCGTAGGGTGGGCGATAACTACCTAAAAACATGCGCTACCACACGTTTAGCGTAGCTTGTAACAAATCCCCGACACAAAGAAATGCCTCTACGTCGCTAACCGTGATACCCGACGGCCGTAAGACTCCCTTATGCAGGGATGTTAACCCTAAAGGTGTTAGTGTGTCCAGACCAACTACCCCGAGACCGTAAGCAGTGATGGACAGTACGGTGACAGCTGACCTCAGCTCACTCGATCATGTAACGAAGGTAGTAAATCCGTAGTTGGCTCAGATTCCTGTGGCAATTCGCGAACTCCTTTGCCCAACCCCAGAACATCACAGTTTGCGCTCGGCCGGTTGAGCAGTTCGTCTTATTCAGTAGACTTAAAACATGGATAATGAATATTCTCTGATATCTTCAAACACTCCACAAACCACTACCGGTACAAATCCACGAGATCCGACCACATTCCGCCATTCCTCCATCAGTATGAAATCTGGGGTTAATCCTCACTAAACTAAACCATCTAAGGACCAAAAATGTCGCAACCATTTACATGAAGGTGTTTTCCATCATACCACCGAGAAGCGTAGACCAGAGGAACAAAAAAGTAGACCCACTTGCTTAAAGCCGCTCGGTAAACCACCAATTAGTCTTAACCACGAATACAATGCTTCAGGTCCTTAAGCCCGTCATCGCTTCGACATGCTGACCCCACGGCCAGGAACTTTGATGCAACCTCATTATCGTTTTTATCCAATGCCACAGCATGACTAAACAAGTGCTGCGACTGCCTGCTGCTCTACCCACTAGCTGGCTGTCCACAGTGACAGGAAAACTAAACGTAACTTAGACACCATCCACATTTCCACAGCGCCGCTTGACTGTGGACCAACAACTCTGCAACTTGTCCCATCAGGGCTTTTAACTTCTGTTCATTGTGAACATAAAAGTGTCGCCTTCCTTTATTATCTAGATTTTCAGCCCGACTGTCGTCAGATTTTCTCTAGCTTCGATTGCGACTCCGATGACACCCCGTCATCACCTGAGAACGGACTGACTACATTTTGCGGCAGGCTGCTCCAAAATGTGTCAGATATTCTGGTGCATAGCACAGCTGATCCAGATACACTTCTCATTGTCGCCCGGTCCACAGTAAGCTAACTAACGTCTGTAAAATCTTTGCTATCGACAAGTCAGACTGCACCCTAACTGAATTTCAGAAGAAACAGATCTGCTGGTCGTGTAGGCGGATGTATCTTATACATCAAGTCGTACTACGAAATCACCTATTGTGAAGGCCCGATTCTCAACATAAACGAAGCTGTGTAGGTATCACCTAACCTTTCCAGTCATATGACTCTTCAACTAGTCCAAACCTGTCCCGTCAGACCGCAATAGTAAATTGCTGAATAGAATAATCGTAACTTTCCACCATACTGCTACATCAAATTTTACCTGCGAGATTATTGGGGAAGACTGTAAGTGGCCTGAGCTTGATTGGTGTCCGACTTATCCTCCGCTTCGCATCAAGGCCTTACTGGACACTGTCGAATTCCACGGCTGTACGCAAAGTGTTTCCAATCCTTCTCAAGACAATCACGTCCTCAACGTGCCATTCACGAAAGGTACTCTGCCCTCACATGAACATGTTGGTCTGCCATTCCTACGCTGGGACCACGGCACAATTCTCCCTTCTTTCTTCGCTTAACGAAGGTATATTGTCAAACAGCCTCTTTCCCTACAGATGTGAAGAATCCACCCATTTCATCCGCTGCTGAAACTTGGATCTAATCTTTGTTATGCAGTGACTTAAACACTGCTCTGGTAGCGCTACACATTAATTTCTCAGTATGTTCGAATAAAGTAGTTCCCAAACGTACAACAAAGCAGGAATGCAGGATTAAAAGCATTATTCGTAGCTCACAACGGTTTAGCTGCGTGGACTCGACCAGGGATACTTAGGTACAGTGACTTCTCATCTCTTGTAAATATCCATATCAACTACTCAAAAGGGCAAGAAACTAGCGGTAAAAGTTTCTCAAAGAAGAAACTCCTGACCCCACAGGTAGCCATTGCTTCAGCCCTTAAGCTTCATCGCGAGAGACTAAACCTTCACAAGCGCGACATACCACTGATCCAAGAGGGTAAGAATATCACCACTGCCTCTAGCGATATTTGTGGGTCCTTAAACGCCTACTTTGCAAATTCATGCACTCTCTCTACCGTCCTCTTCGCGAACAGTCGGCTCTTTAAGCGACACCACATCACCGGGTGATATTCGAAAGCAATTATTTCTTTAAAGCTTCTGGTTAGCCTGGAGCCCGACATGACTCCATCATCTTTTTAAGGGTATGGGCGTGAAGACATTCTACTACTTACACCACGTCAAGCAGAACTTGCCCAGATGCGTGAAAAACCAACCCTAGGTGCACGTCATAAGTCTGATCAAGCATTAAGAGCTGTAGGCCCATAAACTTAACTTCTGTTGTATCAGTGACTTTGATTGGTTCGTTTTAAATGCTACGTCTGACTTCCTCCTACAAAAAGAACTTATAACCACTTTTCAACACAACTCTGTGGAGTCAACTCCGCGAATGACCTGCCACTTGCAGATTTTTGATGTAATATCACACCTTAAGGATATTGGTGTGGCCATTGCAAAAGTATACTTCAACCTGACTGACGCTTTTGATACTGTAGGTTACAAACTGCTAATATGTATGATCCAACTCTATGGACTTAGACTTGTTAGTGAACTGGCCGACCTCATTCCTGAGAAATCATCCACAGGTGGTTGAGATAACTGCTCAAACTTCCAAACTGCTTCCCATGGCCAGCGGAGTAATACGAGGTAGCGCATTCGATTCGCCGTTGTTTCTATTGTATCTAAATTGTATCTCCTACGTAATATTCCCCCTCCGCTGATGATCTTGAAATAGTCCAAACTGTAGCGGCCAGAATCCAATAATCTCGGCCTGGACGCGGGAAATAACTTGGCGGTGCCAACTGACGTGAATCTGACTAGTTCCTGCGTTCTACTGTATAGCCTCCTAACTTCCGCGAGTGACGCACAGTCAAAGGTTGGATCAAAATATCAAAACACGGTTTGTAGTAATTCAACAGTAGATTCGTAACAAAATCTGTGGTACTATCAAAGCAACAATAAGTTATATCAAAACTACAAAAATACGTCATCAGTGCCGTTGGGTAACTATACAGTCAAAAACGTTCTCGGGTGCAAATACGTACTATACGGTGAAAACTAGTTAAACAGATACGACTGTCAAGTACCTGACAGTCAATAAGAATATTCCCGGCAGAAGGGATCAAAACTCTGTCTGCCGGAATCAAATCAACAAATAAACTTTTCCAGTAGACAGTCGAAAGACAAACAGTCAAATCAAAGTACAACCGTGAGTTGAACCGAAACAAAGTGTCGGGCGCAGTAAAACAACATCACCTTATCAACAGTCCAGGTTCACATAATAGGAAAGTGAAACATTCATGATTTGTCAGTTGTACAAAAGCGAATGCCGAGTGCAAAGTCAAATAAGACAGTAGAACAAGCAAATAACACTACACCGGCTAGGGTCAAAGGTACACCATCCATAACGAGGGTAAAAATATTAAAATACATGTCAATACAATCAAATAAGGGTGATCGGGAGGGATTTTCAGATCAATTTCCCGTTACACAAACCTTCGTATGAATCAAGCATACCTTGTGTTTTCAGCGAGATTCAAGGGGACATTAACGGACTTCATTCCCGATATTAAGGTCGGGAAATGAAGTTCAGAGCTGATAAATATGGAATACTGTGTTGTTAGTATATGACACCGGAATGTCTTGTGTCAATGAACAACAAACCTATCTGTTTTCTATTATTTATTTCAGCCCTGAGTTTTAAATACTCATCGAATTTCAGCTTTAAGGACCACAATGATTTCCAGCTTTCCGAAGTTAAAGGGCGATTCTGGATAGTATCTCGAAACTTCGAATCTCTAGAACCTAAGATCCTATTGTACAGGTCATGAGTCCCCCCATTACTTGAATTCCATCTTCCTAATATGGATAGTGTTTTGGTGAAGTGCAGGAGAAAAGCTGAAGGTGTACAGAGATTTATCAAAGGATTACTGAACAAATACTCTATCATTTCCTACCATCGAGGATATAAGATGTTTCAGGTAGAAACGCTTTGGTTCAGGAGGTTGAAACCGAAGCTCGATGGCATTTTCCGGACAGTTAAACGGATTACATACTTCCCGGACAGTGAACTCAGGTTTAACTCCCCTTCTAAACGTGCATTAAAAGTAATTTGCGACGAAGAAAGGGTCAGAGGCAGTTCATAGCATTCGTGTGAACCTCACACATAAGTTGTATGAACTTTTCATCTTGGCTTGTTTATTGTTAACCTCTCATTTCGTGTTACAAGTCCTAGTCTACCCACTAAAAAAGAAAAGGATTCCCACAATATTTAGCCCCATAGGTGATGTATTTCTTATTCTTCGGAAATATCACGGTAATTAACACCGTCATTCTGAGCATTTTACAGTCTTCAGCATACGCCACAAAATCTTGCATTCTCGGTTATGCAACTCCTCCAGCCAAACATTGCTGCAAGAATCCTAGCCAATTTCACCAGCACTCTCACAACTGGGGTCGGGGAGTTCCTATCTTCTGGAGACACTTGTTTTTAGGATTGTCGTCTTTCTACTGTTGCTGTAAAAATATAAGGCCGTTCCAGCATTATGAGCTGCCATAATACCCGTGATTCCACGACTCTACATGCATATATATATATACATTCCATTTTTTCCCCAATCCTTATCATGCCTTTGGTTTTCTTGCGCCTTTTTTTCCCATCCTCTGTTTGACCCTCAAGTCCCAGTGGTCAACCTGTGTTCCATCCCTCACCCAGTAGGTCCTTATTCTGTGCCTCTACGTCTGCATCAGCGCCACCGGCATTGCGCCCCATCTGAAGCAAGATACAACTTATCATATACTTTTCTGGAAACTCCTGGTTTAAGGATGCTAACGCTGGGCCCGATCCCCCTTACGGCACAAAGACCCCACACATGACTACTCGAAGAATGATCCTTTTACAAGCGCTTACTTAAAATAGTATTTTTCAAATACTTCAGTATAATTCAACTATGAAAATAGCTTGACGCACTGGGTTTTCGTAAGCCACTCACTGGTAAATACTGCTTGCATGAATTCACTAAATTCTGGTCAATAACTTTCAGCAGTTAATCGCCATCAGTTTTCTCCAGACCTATCTCGCTGCATTCTTTTCTTTCCCCTTACGGGTGCTGCTGATTAGTCATCCACCGTGACAACAATACTCTCCTCTTCCGCTGTTGCCAGTCAGCAAAAACAGTGTGACACTTTTACGTAGGTCTTCTCTTTCTCCAGTACTATGTCACCATGTACGGCAGCCTCCTTTCACTCAAGATTATCTCCGGTCCTATTGCCCATATGATAGCTACAAGAGATCTAAAACTTCGCCATACTACATAATCATACTTCACTTACCAGCGGCTCCTGCACTCGATAAACTTCCAATGCACTCAAACTGTTACAGAACTGATAATTATGGGTCTCGTGAATTCCTTAACTTTTCTAGCCAGTTGTAACGTGCGATTCCTCTTACCAACCCTTAAATCTCCGTAACGAATGCTTTGACTTTCATGTGCCAAACAGTGAAGTATTCATTTCTATCTGGGATGAATTTTTCCAAAGACTCCATTTTAACCGGCAATTCAATTAACAAACGACTTTCGTTTGGTACAACTAGTCAGGATATAGGTGCCCATTTCATTTGAAGCCTGTGTAAAGCACATTTCCTTTGCCGAAGGTTATAAAAGTGAGCGTGTATTTTGTGCTAACTGGCCATATCTGATTAATGCCCTCACTAATAAAAAAAGGTTGGTTCCGTTTCACAGATCAACGTTAGTAATAATTTGGTAGCGGAAAAAGCTATATGCACGACTAATTCAAGAATTTATTTCACAAACTGCATGGAACGGAGGAGGACGCCGTCCTGTCGAGACGAATCCACAACCTTGATGCGACAAACAAGCCATCAAAGATGGAATTCTATTTTGTCTTGGTGAATTTAAATGTCTAAATAACAAACACCTCTGTAGCGTCACATACTTCCCCAAAATTAATAGCCTAGGCTTTGACGACTTTCGACATTGATGCTGACCTTGATAGTTTAACTGGACTCGCTAAGCTGAAGGCACCCGGTCAAGCATCCTCGCCATTTGGCACGCTGTCGTGTTACGTTGCATTGCTCGTATTCGACTCTCTAGCCAGTTAGTTGGAACGCATCGGTATTTTGGCACAACCTCGCAAATATACTATTCCATCCGACTACGCTATCGTGTTCTTCCTTGGTCTCGTATTCGTGGGTATATAACAAGTTCGAATAATTAGTGATTGGTCTTTGCGTCTGTCAAGTTCGCACCAGGACAAATCCTAAATTGGTGAGCCCGACGTGATCACATATCCCGACCAATAACAAGTATTGAATTGGTGAGCCTGTTCCATTTTATATTTGTTTATTGTTTTCATTTCGATAACATTTATATATCCATTTACTACACTTTCTCATGTCCGACCACACTCCCAAGCTTATTCGTATTAAGCCGACTACGAACACGATCCAACTCGTGCCATATTGGCCAGACAATGCAGAAACATGGTTTCTGTATGCCGAGGCCGATTTTCGAGAACAGGGTGTCTCAGATCCTCATTCTCGATTTCTTGCTGTCATACGTTCACTACCGCGAGAATTAAACAGGTATGTTACAGCAAACATGTTTAATCCTGAAGTAAGTGACCCTTATGCACTTCTAAAGGCCACACTCTTGAAGAAAAGCGATCTCACAGATCGCCAACGTCTAGACGAATTGCTTCGTAACATCGAGCTAGGCAGCCACTCAGCTACTGAAGTCCTCGCACGCATGCGAGAAGTAATCGGTGCACGAACATTTGACGATGGTTTCTTCCGAGAACTATTTCTCTCGAAACTACCACAACCGGTGCAAACCGTGTTGGTGACACTCCAGTCAGTCCCACTCGACGACCTGGCAGCCTCAGCAGATAAAATACTGGAGATATCCAGCAGACCCGTCTCCAACGTATATTCTATCTGCGACAAACAGAGCAGCCAGGATTCAGAGGTGACCAAGTTGTGCAACTCTGTGAAACGGTTGCTACGATCTCGAAGTCCTAGATCACGTAGCACTTCACAGAAACGCACCTTGGCGCATCGCAGCAAGTCGCGTGGTAGCCCTAAAACGAAACCCAACAGGGTGGAAAACCCTGAATGGTGCTGGTTTCATAACACTTACGGGGATGAAGCCAGAAAATGTCGTAAACCATGCCGTTTTAAGAAGGACACAAACTCGGGAAACGGTCACGCCGGCACGTGCTCACGGCAACCGTAGCCGGCGGAAAAAGCCGTTTGCTCTACGTCACCGACATTAAAACGAAAGTCCGCTACCTCGTCGACACCGGCGCAGAAGTTAGCGTTCTTCCAGCAACGACAAAGGAGCGTCATCTCGACCCATCCTTCAATCTTCAAGCAGCCAACGGCAAGGCAATCGCGACATTCGGGAGACGGTATGCCTACCTCAACTTAGGTTTACGCAAACCTATCCACTGGATTTTCCTCCTGGCAGACGTCTCTATGCCCATCATTGGCATAGATTTGCTGAACCATTACGATCTACTCGTAGATGCTCGCCGTCGACGACTGATAGATAACAACACAAAGTTATCTATTGGCGGCACCACCTATGTAGGTCCGAGTTTAGCCATCGTTAGGACTAAACAATCAGGCGACGCGTCCTACCAGGCAGTTCTGGAGAAATATCCAGAGTTACAACAACCGAAACACACTCTTCCGTGCATAACCAGCAATGTTATGCATCACGTCACAACCACAGGTCCACCTGTGGCATCCAAAGCGCGCCGTTTAGCCCCCGATAAGCTCAAACGGCGAAAAATGAATTCGACCATATGCTGGAACTGGGCATTATCAGACCGTCGAACAGTCCTTGGGCATCGCCATTGCACATGGTTCCCAAAAAGGATAGCAACGACTGGCGTCCAACCGGTGATTACCGAAGGCTTAACGCCAAAACAACTCCGGACTGCTACCCTATACCCACGTTTACGACTTGACCGCAACCTTATGCGGCATGAACATTTTCTCGAAAATCGACTTGGTCAAAGCGTACAACCAGATACCTATGGCAGCAGAAGATATCGCGAAAACAGCCATTATTACTCCTTTTGGCCTGTTTGAATTCCTGCGCATGCCATTTGGTCTTCGGAATGCAGCACAAACATTCCAACGCTTTATGGACGACGTCTTCCGTGGTCTGAATTTTGTTCATGTCTACATCGATGACTGTCTAATTGCGAGTCCAGATAAGGAAACACACCTTAAACATTTGGACCTCGCATTCGAAAGACTCAAAAAACATGGCATCACAGTTAACTTACAGAAGTGTGAAATAGGAGTTGAATCACTCAGCTTCCTTGGGCATACCATTGACAACAAAGGTATACGCCCATTGAGAGATAAAGTGGCGGCTATCACAAACTATCCAGAGCCGACCACTGTGAAACATCTCCGCACTTTCAATGGCCTGGTAAGTTATTACCGAAGGTTTATCCCTAACTGTGCCTCTGTCATGAGACCACTCACAGATCTACTTCGAGGAACTGCGAAGTTCGTGTCTCTGGACAACGCGGCTAGACTTGCTTTCTCTAAAGTCAAGGAAGCCATTTCGAACGCAACCATGCTTATGCATCATGACCCCAATGCTCCTTGAGTATTGCTGTTGATGCATCTGATTCAGCAATTGGAGCAGTTTTGCAACAGTTGACTGACAACCAGTGGCAACCGTTAGCCTTTTTCTCGAGGCGGCTGCAAGACGCGGAAACAAGATACAGTACATTTGGTAGGGAACTCCTAGCCATGTACTGTTCTGTACGCCATTTTCGACATTCTGTGGAAGGTCGTGATTTCATTATTTTCACAGACCACAAACCGTTAACGTTTTCCCTCAGCTCGGCGTCTGACAAATACTCCCCTCGTGAGTCGCGACAGCTGGATTACATTTCCCAGTTCACGTCAGACATCCGCCACATTTCTGGAGCAAACAACTCCGCAGCCGACGCACTATCTCGAATAGCTTCGATAAACTATATCGAGGGTATTGATCTCGTTGAACTAGCTCGGCGTCAAAAGGAAGACCTTGAGCTGCATCATGAGTTGTCGTCCACAACTCTCAAACTGCGACTTTGTCCTGTTGGATCAGACAAGGATACAATTTTGTGCGATGTCTCTGCTAGTCAACCACGCCCAATAGTTCCGAAGAGTTGTCGACGCAACGTCTTCAATACGTTGCACAAACTCTCTCATCCAGGTGTACGAGCCACCATTAGGCTTATCGCACAACGTTTCTGCTGGCCTGGGATGAACAAAGACGTTAAGGAGTGGGCCCAGTCGTGCTTAGCTTGTCAAAAGTGTAAAGTCACGCGACACACGAAAAGCCCTTTAGGCTCATTTCTAGCCCCAGACATGCGTTTCGACCACGTCCATATAGATATTGTAGGACCCCTACCAGAATCTAATGGATGTACCTACCTTTTCACTTGTGTTGATCGTTTCACACGATGGCCGGAAGCAGTACCCATTAAAGATATTACTGCCGAAACAGTTGCTCGTGTTTTCGTCGAAAGATGGATCGCGAACTTCGGATGTCCATCTACGTCACAACCGACCGTGGGCGCCAATTTGATGTGGATTATTTCACGCTCTAACGGCACTTTTAGGTTGCACTCGGTTCCGAACGACAGCCTACCATCCACAAGCAAATGGCATGGTAGAGCGTTTCCATCGACAGCTGAAAGCTTCCCTTTCAGCTACAAACATACCTCAGTGGACCGAGGCTCTGCCTCTAGTCCTACTAGGTATTCGTAACGCGTTGAAAGTTGATGCTGGATGCACTCCTGCAGAACTCGTCTATGGGACCACTCTTCGCCTACCAGGTGAGTTTGTTTCCCCTTCAACTTTCAAACATGTTTCCGACAGGGCATCTTACGTGACTAGGCTTACAAACGCAATGCGTTCAGTTAGGCCTTCTCCGATTAGACCGCAAACGACTGATGTTTTCGTCCACCCCAGTTTACAGAAGACATCACACGTGTTTTTCGCCACGACGCCGTTCGTCGACCACTTGAACCACCCTACGACGGGCCGTTCAAAGTGATTAAGCGACACGAGAAATTCTACATAATTGAGCGGGACGGACGTGAAGATACTGTCAGTATCGACCGTTTGAAACCAGCTCATTTCGAAGGCAACCCCATTATAAGTGACGTTTCAGCTCGCTACAGCAGACCGACGGATAGCTCAATTATCGAAATTGTTGACGATGTGCCTGGTAATGCACAGTTGCAACAACCATCGGCACAACAGAAAACACGGTCAGGTCTAACCGTCGGGTGCCCGGAGTATTTAAAGTCGTGTTCAACTTAGCGGTGTGAAATAAAATGTGCCAAATGTATTTTTTTTGCTTACAAATTTTTTTCCGAGGCACCATTTTTCTTATTTACCGGCAATGCGCAAACCCTCATATACTTTGCCTTTTTATATCAAATTTTATCACCATGTAACAAAACTTTTTAAAAAACGGTGAAAATAAGCGTGAATTTTTATTTTTCGATGTGTTTATATACATATGTCCCCATTTCTACGAAACGTTTTCACGGTATTAAAGACTTTTATTTATATTTCGGGTGCAACGACCATAGGACGGAACGTCAAAAGGAGCTGAGGACCGCGATCAACGTACAATTCGATTTATTGTATTTTATTTTTTAATTGCTGCGACACCCTAGAATAAGTTCAGACAACCAATGGCCACTTCGTGCGGTGAGCCCGTCGGAAGAGTTTTACCAGTGGAGAAACCACCGGGTTTTTACTTCCGGCTGGTATCGTCTTAGGGTCCTAACAAACCCACTAGGAGGGGAGTGATCTGTAGCGTCACACACTTCCCCAAAATTAATAGCCTAGGCTTTGACGACTTTCGACATTGATGCTGACCTTGATAGTTTAACTGGACTCGCTAAGCTGAAGGCACCCGGTCAAGCATACCCGCCATTTGGCGCGCTGTTGTGTTACGTTGCACTGCTCGTATTCGACTCTCTAGCCAGTTAGTTGGAACGCATCGGTATTTTGGCACGACCTCGCAAATATACTATTCCATCCGACTACGCTATTGTGTTCTTCCTTGGTCTCGTATTCGGGGGTATATGACAAGTCCGAATAATTAGTGATTGGTCTTTGCGTCTTTCAAGTTCG
Source organism: Heterobilharzia americana (assembly GCA_944470555.2). Lineage (NCBI taxonomy): Eukaryota > Metazoa > Platyhelminthes > Trematoda > Strigeidida > Schistosomatidae > Heterobilharzia > Heterobilharzia americana. The sequence continues at coordinate 151,928,190 of OX104127.1, forward strand.
CACCAGGACAAATCCTAAACCTTCATAGGTGATCATTAATAACAAATGCCGGTTAGAAAACACTTGGATTGTTTTTCAGTTTGATCCAATCCAGCCAAAACCATCCGGGTACTGATAGGATGGTGTGGGTTTCACCTATAAAGCTGACCATTGGTATTTGGTGTTCAGCTGCAGTAAGGTAAGTCTCAACATGTCAGTGTTCACGTTAATGGAAAACATAGCATATTCAACTGTCACAAAGACATGGTTAGGAATGAACCTTCAGCTATGGATGTCAATCTAATGTGAACTGGTTACTGTGGCTTGAAAAGCATCATTGTATCATGAGAACAATATGAGACAATAAGAGAGAAGTACCACTGAAAGCAGCGCAAACGGACTTCAGAGCACCGATGCTTCTTTAGGAACTGTCGTGGTGGGAACTTGAAAGACGCAAAGACCAATCACTAATTATTCGGACTTGCTATATACCTACGAATACGAGACCAAGGAAGAACACAATAGCGTAGTCGGATGGAATAGTATATTTGCGAGGTCGTGCCAAAATACCGATGCGTTCCAACTAACTGGCTAGAGAGTCGAATACGAGCAGTGCAACGTAACACAACAGCGCGCCAAATGGCGGGTATGCTTGACCGGGTGCCTTCAGCTTAGCGAGTCCAGTTAAACTATCAAGGTCAGCATCAATGTCGAAAGTCGTCAAAGCCTAGGCTATTAATTTTGGGGAAGTGTGTGGCGCTACACTTCCCATCTTAAATTTTTTGGTAAATTAGCAACTGTAAGGTTTCAAGTTATTATTAGAGATTGGGTCCGGAACTTCGGTGAACACGTTTGAATGTGCTGTTCTCCTGACCTTGGGGACCGGAAATTAGTGGGTTACATCCTACGCTAGGTTAACCGTTTGGTTATGGTCTTGTGTCAGGTAAGATTCTCCATTAACGTGATACCAAAATTCTTCTACGTCCTTCTGAATTAAAAAGTAAGTCTGCATGCCGTTAATGCTAGACAAATTATACTGGCAGACTTGCGATGCACAGGAGAATGACATTTCAGTGTCCCCTGCTAACATGTATGGCACAGATAGTTTTCAGTAATTAAAATAATAGGCCAGTTGGCCTGTGTTAATCCTTGCAGGGGATATCTGTGTAAAGATTTGGTTTCTCCGTGAACGCGTTGACCGAGGTACTGATGCTATTTGCTGGGGTAGAGTTCCAATCGCTGACCACACGACGAGGCAAACACAGATTCACGCTAAACTGATTCGATCGTGGTTTTCTGGATTTCCTTTCAGTTTCCTCGAAGACAATCAACCCTATCAGGAGAAAAAAGTCGGGACATATCAGTACGGATGTACGTACCAAAGTCATTATTAAGTTTGCGGAATGCCAGTGCGATCACTCCGTTTCCTGCAGAAAGACAGCGGGAATAAATTTAGCCAGTCGAGTTTTTCCTCACAAGGCAGATTCAAAACCTTACAAAAGCTTAGTAGTCACTCGTCTGCACACACTCGAGTACATCAGCATCCTTTTTTAGGCATGAACTTGCTGCATGAATGCAGTATTCCGAGTGAGATCTGACGTACGTAGAATAGAGTATCCTGGTCACAACGTTTGAAAGCTCTGCGGGTGGACCATAATACATGAAAACCGTTAGTTGCAGTTGCATTAGTGTGCCAAAATTTATAAATCATGGCTTATGATGACATCCCAGTCTTTCAGTTCAGAGACTGGGAGTAGTAGTGTACGATCGACAGAATACCGTAAACAGTTGCTATGCCCAGTATCCGTTACTGCACTTTCTCTAGAGTTTTCGGGCACCAACGTTCCGACCAGCCTAGTTTGTTCAAATTCGCTTGGAGTCGCTACTTATCAGCATCACTATGTATGACCCTCCAAACTTTTGCATCCTCGGCGAATAGCAGCACCGAAGAGTTAAGCATCTGCGGCAATTCGTTGTAGACAAAAAATTAAGGGGTTTGGGATTGTTCCTTGAGGAACTTTACTCGTCACAGCTTTCCACATGGACAGTGTTCCGTCAACCCTCACTCTTCGCCTTCTATCTAGGCTTGCAGTGCACCACCAAACTGGAAAGATGATAACTTTCGTAGTATTCTACGAGACTATCAAATACCTTGCTGAAACATATGGACACATCTATTGACTACTTGGAATCACGGACTGAATCCCATTTCTCTCTCGCGATGAGACAGTTTGTTAAACAGTCGTGTTCAACACGTAAACCTTGTTGCTGTGGTGCTAAAAAGTTATTTGATTCAGTATAGCATCGTTTTTTTCTAAAACTTTAACGACTATGCTAGTTAGACTCACATGGCGGTAGTCAGCCACAAAGTGGTGATTACCGGCCTTAAAAAAATCTGTGCTGTTTATAGCAGCTTTCCAGTCTCTATAGCGGTGAGTCTGAGAAAGGGCATGCCGAAAAGATGTGACCGGTTCAACGACAATGTCCACTAGTAAATATAGCAATCTAGGATGCAACTCATCAGGAACCGGAGATTTTCCTGGTTAATGAGCATCCGGAAGACTATTTCCTTTGTCATGAGCGCTGTATTCATTGATGGCACCACTATTGGGCAGGTCACTGTCATGATCTACAGAGAATACTTCATTAAAGTAATCTGATAAGTATTTATCTTTGGAAAGTCTAGATTCTGCCAGACTATCAGGATTTTTATCCATCACCGAAGAGGGAATTCCGCATTCTCTTAAAGTCCTAATGCGATCGAACAGTCTTAGGATAATTTTGGCAATCATTTACAGATTGCTACTCGTCAGGTATTCGAAACTGTGTAATCAAAGTTTTGCACAGATTATGGAATTTACAGTACCTGGTTTTAAATGTTTCCAGTTGTTCCTGTAAACGAATCCCGTAAACGTTTCCTCTCCCTTGGTAGTTTTTGAGTGTCTTTATCCAACCACGGAGAGGGATGCGAGGGTCTTCGTCGAGTCGACCATGGAATAACCTGGAAATGTTTTCTGTAAATTGTATCGCTTTTCCTTCCAGTTTTCGTCTAACAGATTTTAAAGCGTGGAATTGAGTCGTCAACTAGTCTAACTTATTCCACTTAATAAGAAAACAAATTTGGAGGAACGAGTCACTAGTGGTCCGGTATTCTTCGTAACAGGTTTTTTCTCCGTAACTGAAATAATCTCTGATTCCTGAATAGGAATTTACTAAAAGCTTCTCAAGAGAGGCTAAAACAGAATAACAAGTAATCTCCCTGCGCACTGAGGGAGTCTGCAGTTTGGAGAATAAAGGCTTCAATATGCAATCACTGTGTCCTGACACTGACCGACAAAATCAGCGTGGAACCTCGCACACCCGTGCATCGGTTCAAGTGACTACACCTCACAGTAGTACACAAGGAACAGGTGGGTAGATTAAGAGTGACATCAAAGAAGATAAAGTAGTTTGAGTATAAACAATTTGAATATAAAGGTTAGTGCGAATATTCAGGCTTTAGAAGATGCCAAGGAGTGAATACATCTGCGTCATTGTAACCGATTTTCATCTACATCTTCCCACATGACAGACCAAGAGTAAGGGATGTCAATGGCTGTTGCCAAGTTTGGTCTGACTACCCTGAACCCTCTTCCAACCTAATCGAACTTCCCCTACCATGACACGAGGTAGGCGGTGACTCGGCATACGCACCGCGTTTTCGAACCACCTCAGTCGATGAGGCTTCACAACTTCGTTGACTGTCTTGCTTAGTGCACGGCCTGACCTCAATATTGCTGACACGGTGATGTCACCAAACACGAACAATGCTACGTAGACATCTGTAATGAAACTCTTGCGGTCGCTTCATGTCTTCTACTCTTAACGGCCATGTCTCACAGCCGTATAACGGGACAAAATGGACTGCAGAACAGCATACTTGTCCTTTGATAGATAGTCGGATATCTCTCCAGTCGGCACTATAGGTGATGCAAGTTGGCAAATACCAAACGGACTTTCTGTATCCGAGCCGAAATTTCGCCAGCAACTAACCTGTTCAGGCTGTTGCAACTCCCCAAGCGAGTGAAGTGGTCGACATTCATTACACTAGGAGTCGTTGCAGACCAGTCCCGAAGCATTATCCTACATTTTTCAGGTGCAAGATGCACGCCGAACATACTCAGATTTCTGCTCAACGCGTTCAGAAGACCGTGCATTTTGTCAGCGTCTTCACTCAGCAGGACAATAACGTCTGGATACTCGAAGTCAACCAGATGGCCTCCAATGAGTAGGTCAATCCCTGGGAATTCAGAACCAACTAAAATTACTGGGCGGTGCCAACTGTCGTAAATCTGACTAGTTCCTGCGTTCTACTGTATAGCCTCCTAACTTCCGCGAGTGACGCACAGTCAAAGGTTGGATCAAAATATCAAAACACGGTTTGTAGTAATTCAACAGTAGATTCGTAACAAAATCTGTGGTACTATCAAAGCAACAATAAGTTATATCAAAACTACAAAAATACGTCATCAGTGCCGTTGGGTAACTATACAGTCAAAAACGTTCTCGGGTGCAAATACGTACTATACGGTGAAAACTAGTTAAACAGATACGACTGTCAAGTACCTGACAGTCAATAAGAATATTCCCGGCAGAAGGGATCAAAACTCTGTCTGCCGGAATCAAATCAACAAATAAACTTTTCCAGTAGACAGTCGAAAGACAAACAGTCAAATCAAAGTACAACCGTGAGTTGAACCGAAACAAAGTGTCGGGCGCAGTAAAACAACATCACCTTATCAACAGTCCAGGTTCACATAATAGGAAAGTGAAACATTCATGATGTGTCAGTTGTACAAAAGCGAATGCCGAGTGCAAAGTCAAATAAGACAGTAGAACAAGCAAATAACACTACACCGGCTAGGGTCAAAGGTACACCATCCATAACGAGGGTAAAAATATTAAAATACATGTCAATACAATCAAATAAGGGTGATCGGGAGGGATTTTCAGATCAATTTCCCGTTACACAAACCTTCGTATGAATCAAGCATACCTTGTGTTTTCAGCGAGATTCAAGGGGACATTAACGGACTTCATTCCCGATATTAAGGTCGGGAAATGAAGTTCAGAGCTGATAAATATGGAATACTGTGTTGTTAGTATATGACACCGGAATGTCTTGTGTCAATGAACAACAAACCTATCTGTTTTCTATTATTTATTTCAGCCCTGAGTTTTAAATACTCATCGAATTTCAGCTTTAAGGACCACAATGATTTCCAGCTTTCCGAAGTTAAAGGGCGATTCTGGATAGTATCTCGAAACTTCGAATCTCTAGAACCTAAGATCCTATTGTACAGGTCATGAGTCCCCCCATTACTTGAATTCCATCTTCCTAATATGGATAGTGTTTTGGTGAAGTGCAGGAGAAAAGCTGAAGGTGTACAGAGATTTATCAAAGGATTACTGAACAAATACTCTATCATTTCCTACCATCGAGGATATAAGATGTTTCAGGTAGAAACGCTTTGGTTCAGGAGGTTGAAACCGAAGCTCGATGGCATTTTCCGGACAGTTAAACGGATTACATACTTCCCGGACAGTGAACTCAGGTTTAACTCCCCTTCTAAACGTGCATTAAAAGTAATTTGCGACGAAGAAAGGGTCAGAGGCAGTTCATAGCATTCGTGTGAACCTCACACATAAGTTGTATGAACTTTTCATCTTGGCTTGTTTATTGTTAACCTCTCATTTCGTGTTACAAGTCCTAGTCTACCCACTAAAAAAGAAAAGGATTCCCACAATATTTAGCCCCATAGGTGATGTATTTCTTATTCTTCGGAAATATCACGGTAATTAACACCGTCATTCTGAGCATTTTACAGTCTTCAGCATACGCCACAAAATCTTGCATTCTCGGTTATGCAACTCCTCCAGCCAAACATTGCTGCAAGAATCCTAGCCAATTTCACCAGCACTCTCACAACTGGGGTCGGGGAGTTCCTATCTTCTGGAGACACTTGTTTTTAGGATTGTCGTCTTTCTACTGTTGCTGTAAAAATATAAGGCCGTTCCAGCATTATGAGCTGCCATAATACCCGTGATTCCACGACTCTACATGCATATATATATATACATTCCATTTTTTCCCCAATCCTTATCATGCCTTTGGTTTTCTTGCGCCTTTTTTTCCCATCCTCTGTTTGACCCTCAAGTCCCAGTGGTCAACCTGTGTTCCATCCCTCACCCAGTAGGTCCTTATTCTGTGCCTCTACGTCTGCATCAGCGCCACCGGCATTGCGCCCCATCTGAAGCAAGATACAACTTATCATATACTTTTCTGGAAACTCCTGGTTTAAGGATGCTAACGCTGGGCCCGATCCCCCTTACGGCACAAAGACCCCACACATGACTACTCGAAGAATGATCCTTTTACAAGCGCTTACTTAAAATAGTATTTTTCAAATACTTCAGTATAATTCAACTATGAAAATAGCTTGACGCACTGGGTTTTCGTAAGCCACTCACTGGTAAATACTGCTTGCATGAATTCACTAAATTCTGGTCAATAACTTTCAGCAGTTAATCGCCATCAGTTTTCTCCAGACCTATCTCGCTGCATTCTTTTCTTTCCCCTTACGGGTGCTGCTGATTAGTCATCCACCGTGACAACAATACTCTCCTCTTCCGCTGTTGCCAGTCAGCAAAAACAGTGTGACACTTTTACGTAGGTCTTCTCTTTCTCCAGTACTATGTCACCATGTACGGCAGCCTCCTTTCACTCAAGATTATCTCCGGTCCTATTGCCCATATGATAGCTACAAGAGATCTAAAACTTCGCCATACTACATAATCATACTTCACTTACCAGCGGCTCCTGCACTCGATAAACTTCCAATGCACTCAAACTGTTACAGAACTGATAATTATGGGTCTCGTGAATTCCTTAACTTTTCTAGCCAGTTGTAACGTGCGATTCCTCTTACCAACCCTTAAATCTCCGTAACGAATGCTTTGACTTTCATGTGCCAAACAGTGAAGTATTCATTTCTATCTGGGATGAATTTTTCCAAAGACTCCATTTTAACCGGCAATTCAATTAACAAACGACTTTCGTTTGGTACAACTAGTCAGGATATAGGTGCCCATTTCATTTGAAGCCTGTGTAAAGCACATTTCCTTTGCCGAAGGTTATAAAAGTGAGCGTGTATTTTGTGCTAACTGGCCATATCTGATTAATGCCCTCACTAATAAAAAAAGGTTGGTTCCGTTTCACAGATCAACGTTAGTAATAATTTGGTAGCGGAAAAAGCTATATGCACGACTAATTCAAGAATTTATTTCACAAACTGCATGGAACGGAGGAGGACGCCGTCCTGTCGAGACGAATCCACAACCTTGATGCGACAAACAAGCCATCAAAGATGGAATTCTATTTTGTCTTGGTGAATTTAAATGTCTAAATAACAAACACCTCTGTAGCGTCACATACTTCCCCAAAATTAATAGCCTAGGCTTTGACGACTTTCGACATTGATGCTGACCTTGATAGTTTAACTGGACTCGCTAAGCTGAAGGCACCCGGTCAAGCATACCCGCCATTTGGCGCGCTGTTGTGTTACGTTGCACTGCTCGTATTCGACTCTCTAGCCAGTTAGTTGGAACGCATCGGTATTTTGGCACGACCTCGCAAATATACTATTCCATCCGACTACGCTATTGTGTTCTTCCTTGGTCTCGTATTCGTAGGTATATAGCAAGTCCGAATAATTAGTGATTGGTCTTTGCGTCTGTCAAGTTCGCACCAGGACAAATCCTAAATTGGTGAGCCCGACGTGATCACATATCCCGACCAATAACAAATATTGAATTGGTGAGCCTGTTCCATTTTATATTTGTTTATTGTTTTCATTTCGATAACATTTATATATCCATTTACTACACTTTCTCATGTCCGACCACACTCCCAAGCTTATTCGTATTAAGCCGACTACGAACACGATCCAACTCGTGCCATATTGGCCAGACAATGCAGAAACATGGTTTCTGTATGCCGAGGCCGATTTTCGAGAACAGGGTGTCTCAGATCCTCATTCTCGATTTCTTGCTGTCATACGTTCACTACCGCGAGAATTAAACAGGTATGTTACAGCAAACATGTTTAATCCTGAAGTAAGTGACCCTTATGCACTTCTAAAGGCCACACTCTTGAAGAAAAGCGATCTCACAGATCGCCAACGTCTAGACGAATTGCTTCGTAACATCGAGCTAGGCAGCCACTCAGCTACTGAAGTCCTCGCACGCATGCGAGAAGTAATCGGTGCACGAACATTTGACGATGGTTTCTTCCGAGAACTATTTCTCTCGAAACTACCACAACCGGTGCAAACCGTGTTGGTGACACTCCAGTCAGTCCCACTCGACGACCTGGCAGCCTCAGCAGATAAAATACTGGAGATATCCAGCAGACCCGTCTCCAACGTATATTCTATCTGCGACAAACAGAGCAGCCAGGATTCAGAGGTGACCAAGTTGTGCAACTCTGTGAAACGGTTGCTACGATCTCGAAGTCCTAGATCACGTAGCACTTCACAGAAACGCACCTTGGCGCATCGCAGCAAGTCGCGTGGTAGCCCTAAAACGAAACCCAACAGGGTGGAAAACCCTGAATGGTGCTGGTTTCATAACACTTACGGGGATGAAGCCAGAAAATGTCGTAAACCATGCCGTTTTAAGAAGGACACAAACTCGGGAAACGGTCACGCCGGCACGTGCTCACGGCAACCGTAGCCGGCGGAAAAAGCCGTTTGCTCTACGTCACCGACATTAAAACGAAAGTCCGCTACCTCGTCGACACCGGCGCAGAAGTTAGCGTTCTTCCAGCAACGACAAAGGAGCGTCATCTCGACCCATCCTTCAATCTTCAAGCAGCCAACGGCAAGGCAATCGCGACATTCGGGAGACGGTATGCCTACCTCAACTTAGGTTTACGCAAACCTATCCACTGGATTTTCCTCCTGGCAGACGTCTCTATGCCCATCATTGGCATAGATTTGCTGAACCATTACGATCTACTCGTAGATGCTCGCCGTCGACGACTGATAGATAACAACACAAAGTTATCTATTGGCGGCACCACCTATGTAGGTCCGAGTTTAGCCATCGTTAGGACTAAACAATCAGGCGACGCGTCCTACCAGGCAGTTCTGGAGAAATATCCAGAGTTACAACAACCGAAACACACTCTTCCGTGCATAACCAGCAATGTTATGCATCACGTCACAACCACAGGTCCACCTGTGGCATCCAAAGCGCGCCGTTTAGCCCCCGATAAGCTGCAAACGGCGAAAAATGAATTCGACCATATGCTGGAACTGGGCATTATCAGACCGTCGAACAGTCCTTGGGCATCGCCATTGCACATGGTTCCCAAAAAGGATAGCAACGACTGGCGTCCGACCGGTGATTACCGAAGGCTTAACGCCAAAACAACTCCGGACTGCTACCCTATACCCACGTTTACGACTTGACCGCAACCTTATGCGGCATGAACATTTTCTCGAAAATCGACTTGGTCAAAGCGTACAACCAGATACCTATGGCAGCAGAAGATATCGCGAAAACAGCCATTATTACTCCTTTTGGCCTGTTTGAATTCCTGCGCATGCCTTTTGGTCTTCGGAATGCAGCACAAACATTCCAACGCTTTATGGACGACGTCTTCCGTGGTCTGAATTTTGTTCATGTCTACATCGATGACTGTCTAATTGCGAGTCCAGATAAGGAAACTCACCTTAAACATTTGGACCTCGCATTCGAAAGACTCAAAAAACATGGCATCACAGTTAACTTACAGAAGTGTGAAATAGGAGTTGAATCACTCAGCTTCCTTGGGCATACCATTGACAACAAAGGTATACGCCCATTGAGAGATAAAGTGGCGGCTATCACAAACTATCCAGAGCCGACCACTGTGAAACATCTCCGCACTTTCAATGGCCTGGTAAGTTATTACCGAAGGTTTATCCCTAACTGTGCCTCTGTCATGAGACCACTCACAGATCTACTTCGAGGAACTGCGAAGTTCGTGTCTCTGGACAACGCGGCTAGACTTGCTTTCTCTAAAGTCAAGGAAGCCATTTCGAACGCAACCATGCTTATGCATCATGACCCCAATGCTCCTTGAGTATTGCTGTTGATGCATCTGATTCAGCAATTGGAGCAGTTTTGCAACAGTTGACTGACAACCAGTGGCAACCGTTAGCCTTTTTCTCGAGGCGGCTGCAAGACGCGGAAACAAGATACAGTACATTTGGTAGGGAACTCCTAGCCATGTACTGTTCTGTACGCCATTTTCGACATTCTGTGGAAGGTCGTGATTTCATTATTTTCACAGACCACAAACCGTTAACCTTTTCCCTCAGCTCGGCGTCTGACAAATACTCCCCTCGTGAGTCGCGACAGCTGGATTACATTTCCCAGTTCACGTCAGACATCCGCCACATTTCTGGAGCAAACAACTCCGCAGCCGACGCACTATCTCGAATAGCTTCGATAAACTATATCGAGGGTATTGATCTCGTTGAACTAGCTCGGCGTCAAAAGGAAGACCTTGAGCTGCATCATGAGTTGTCGTCCACAACTCTCAAACTGCGACTTTGTCCTGTTGGATCAGACAAGGATACAATTTTGTGCGATGTCTCTGCTAGTCAACCACGCCCAATAGTTCCGAAGAGTTGTCGACGCAACGTCTTCAATACGTTGCACAAACTCTCTCATCCAGGTGTACGAGCCACCATTAGGCTTATCGCACAACGTTTCTGCTGGCCTGGGATGAACAAAGACGTTAAGGAGTGGGCCCAGTCGTGCTTAGCTTGTCAAAAGTGTAAAGTCACGCGACACACGAAAAGCCCTTTAGGCTCATTTCTAGCCCCAGACATGCGTTTCGACCACGTCCATATAGATATTGTAGGACCCCTACCAGAATCTAATGGATGTACCTACCTTTTCACTGTGTTGATCGTTTCACACGATGGCCGGAAGCAGTACCCATTAAAGATATTACTGCCGAAACAGTTGCTCGTGTTTTCGTCGAAAGATGGATCGCGAACTTCGGATGTCCATCTACGTCACAACCGACCGTGGGCGCCAATTTGAGTGGATTATTTCACGCTCTAACGGCACTTTTAGGTTGCACTCGGTTCCGAACGACAGCCTACCATCCACAAGCAAATGGCATGGTAGAGCGTTTCCATCGACAGCTGAAAGCTTCCCTTTCAGCTACAAACATACCTCAGTGGACCGAGGCTCTGCCTCTAGTCCTACTAGGTATTCGTAACGCGTTGAAAGTTGATGCTGGATGCACTCCTGCAGAACTCGTCTATGGGACCACTCTTCGCCTACCAGGTGAGTTTGTTTCCCCTTCAACTTTCAAACATGTTTCCGACAGGGCATCTTACGTGACTAGGCTTACAAACGCAATGCGTTCAGTTAGGCCTTCTCCGATTAGACCGCAAACGACTGATGTTTTCGTCCACCCCAGTTTACAAAAGACATCACACGTGTTTTTCGCCACGACGCCGTTCGTCGACCACTTGAACCACCCTACAACGGTCCACTCAAAGTGATCAAGCGACACGAGAAATTCTACATAACTGAGCGGGACGGACGTGAAGATACTGTCAGTATCGACCGTTTGAAACCAGCTCATTTCGAAGGCAGCCCCATTATAAGTGACGTTTCAGCTCGCTACAGCAGACCGACGGATAGCTCAATTATCGAAATTGTTGACGATGTGCCTGGTAATGCACAGTTGCAACAACCATCGGCACAACAGAAAACACGGTCAGGTCTAACCGTCGGGTGCCCGGAGTATTTAAAGTCGTGTTCAACTTAGCGGCGTGAAATAAAATGTGCCAAATGTATTTTTTTTGCTTACAAATTTTTTTCCGAGGCACCATTTTTCTTATTTACCGGCAATGCGCAAACCCTCATATACTTTGCCTTTTTATATCAAATTTTATCACCATGTAACAAAACTTTTTAAAAAACGGTGAAAATAAGCGTGAATTTTTATTTTTCGATGTGTTTATATACATATGTCCCCATTTCTACGAAACGTTTTCACGGTATTAAAGACTTTTATTTATATTTCGGGTGCAACGACCATAGGACGGAACGTCAAAAGGAGCTGAGGACCGCGATCAACGTACAATTCGATTTATTGTATTTTATTTTTTAATTGCTGCGACACCCTAGAATAAGTTCAGACAACCAATGGCCACTTCGTGCGGTGAGCCCGTCGGAAGAGTTTTACCAGTGGAGAAACCACCGGGTTTTTACTTCCGGCTGGTATCGTCTTAGGGTCCTAACAAACCCACTAGGAGGGGAGTGATCTGTAGCGTCACACACTTCCCCAAAATTAATAGCCTAGGCTTTGACGACTTTCGACATTGATGCTGACCTTGATAGTTTAACTGGACTCGCTAAGCTGAAGGCACCCGGTCAAGCATACCCGCCATTTGGCGCGCTGTTGTGTTACGTTGCACTGCTCGTATTCGACTCTCTAGCCAGTTAGTTGGAACGCATCGGTATTTTGGCACGACCTCGCAAATATACTATTCCATCCGACTACGCTATTGTGTTCTTCCTTGGTCTCGTATTCGGGGGTATATGACAAGTCCGAATAATTAGTGATTGGTCTTTGCGTCTTTCAAGTTCGCACCAGGACAAATCCTAAACCTTCATAGGTGATCATTAATAACAAATGCCGGTTAGAAAACACTTGGATTGTTTTTCAGTTTGATCCAATCCAGCCAAAACCATCCGGGTACTGATAGGATGGTGTGGGTTTCACCTATAAAGCTGACCATTGGTATTTGGTGTTCAGCTGCAGTAAGGTAAGTCTCAACATGTCAGTGTTCACGTTAATGGAAAACATAGCATATTCAACTGTCACAAAGACATGGTTAGGAATGAACCTTCAGCTATGGATGTCAATCTAATGTGAACTGGTTACTGTGGCTTGAAAAGCATCATTGTATCATGAGAACAATATGAGACAATAAGAGAGAAGTACCACTGAAAGCAGCGCAAACGGACTTCAGAGCACCGATGCTTCTTTAGGAACTGTCGTGGTGGGAACTTGAAAGACGCAAAGACCAATCACTAATTATTCGGACTTGCTATATACCTACGAATACGAGACCAAGGAAGAACACAATAGCGTAGTCGGATGGAATAGTATATTTGCGAGGTCGTGCCAAAATACCGATGCGTTCCAACTAACTGGCTAGAGAGTCGAATACGAGCAGTGCAACGTAACACAACAGCGCGCCAAATGGCGGGTATGCTTGACCGGGTGCCTTCAGCTTAGCGAGTCCAGTTAAACTATCAAGGTCAGCATCAATGTCGAAAGTCGTCAAAGCCTAGGCTATTAATTTTGGGGAAGTGTGTGGCGCTACACTTCCCATCTTAAATTTTTTGGTAAATTAGCAACTGTAAGGTTTCAAGTTATTATTAGAGATTGGGTCCGGAACTTCGGTGAACACGTTTGAATGTGCTGTTCTCCTGACCTTGGGGACCGGAAATTAGTGGGTTACATCCTACGCTAGGTTAACCGTTTGGTTATGGTCTTGTGTCAGGTAAGATTCTCCATTAACGTGATACCAAAATTCTTCTACGTCCTTCTGAATTAAAAAGTAAGTCTGCATGCCGTTAATGCTAGACAAATTATACTGGCAGACTTGCGATGCACAGGAGAATGACATTTCAGTGTCCCCTGCTAACATGTATGGCACAGATAGTTTTCAGTAATTAAAATAATAGGCCAGTTGGCCTGTGTTAATCCTTGCAGGGGATATCTGTGTAAAGATTTGGTTTCTCCGTGAACGCGTTGACCGAGGTACTGATGCTATTTGCTGGGGTAGAGTTCCAATCGCTGACCACACGACGAGGCAAACACAGATTCACGCTAAACTGATTCGATCGTGGTTTTCTGGATTTCCTTTCAGTTTCCTCGAAGACAATCAACCCTATCAGGAGAAAAAAGTCGGGACATATCAGTACGGATGTACGTACCGAAGTCATTATTAAGTTTGCGGAATGCCAGTGCGATCACTCCGTTTCCTGCAGAAAGACAGCGGGAATAAATTTAGCCAGTCGAGTTTTTCCTCACAAGGCAGATTCAAAACCTTACAAAAGCTTAGTAGTCACTCGTCTGCACACACTCGAGTACATCAGCATCCTTTTTTAGGCATGAACTTGCTGCATGAATGCAGTATTCCGAGTGAGATCTGACGTACGTAGAATAGAGTATCCTGGTCACAACGTTTGAAAGCTCTGCGGGTGGACCATAATACATGAAAACCGTTAGTTGCAGTTGCATTAGTGTGCCAAAATTTATAAATCATGGCTTATGATGACATCCCAGTCTTTCAGTTCAGAGACTGGGAGTAGTAGTGTACGATCGACAGAATACCGTAAACAGTTGCTACGCCCAGTATCCGTTACTGCACTTTCTCTAGAGTTTTCGGGCACCAACGTTCCGACCAGCCTAGTTTGTTCAAATTCGCTTGGAGTCGCTACTTATCAGCATCACTATGTATGACCCTCCAAACTTTTGCATCCTCGGCGAATAGCAGCACCGAAGAGTTAAGCATCTGCGGCAATTCGTTGTAGACAAAAAATTAAGGGGTTTGGGATTGTTCCTTGAGGAACTTTACTCGTCACAGCTTTCCACATGGACAGTGTTCCGTCAACCCTCACTCTTCGCCTTCTATCTAGGCTTGCAGTGCACCACCAAACTGGAAAGATGATAACTTTCGTAGTATTCTACGAGACTATCAAATACCTTGCTGAAACATATGGACACATCTATTGACTACTTGGAATCACGGACTGAATCCCATTTCTCTCTCGCGATGAGACAGTTTGTTAAACAGTCGTGTTCAACACGTAAACCTTGTTGCTGTGGTGCTAAAAAGTTATTTGATTCAGCATAGCATCGTTTTTTTCTAAAACTTTAACGACTATGCTAGTTAGACTCACATGGCGGTAGTCAGCCACAAAGTGGTGATTACCGGCCTTAAAAAAATCTGTGCTGTTTATAGCAGCTTTCCAGTCTCTATAGCGGTGAGTCTGAGAAAGGGCATGCCGAAAAGATGTGACCGGTTCAACGACAATGTCCACTAGTAAATATAGCAATCTAGGATGCAACTCATCAGGAACCGGAGATTTTCCTGGTTAATGAGCATCCGGAAGACTATTTCCTTTGTCATGAGCGCTGTATTCATTGATGGCACCACTATTGGGCAGGTCACTGTCATGATCTACAGAGAATACTTCATTAAAGTAATCTGATAAGTATTTATCTTTGGAAAGTCTAGATTCTGCCAGACTATCAGGATTTTTATCCATCACCGAAGAGGGAATTCCGCATTCTCTTAAAGTCCTAATGCGATCGAACAGTCTTAGGATAATTTTGGCAATCATTTACAGATTGCTACTCGTCAGGTATTCGAAACTGTGTAATCAAAGTTTTGCACAGATTATGGAATTTACAGTACCTGGTTTTAAATGTTTCCAGTTGTTCCTGTAAACGAATCCCGTAAACGTTTCCTCTCCCTTGGTAGTTTTTGAGTGTCTTTATCCAACCACGGAGAGGGATGCGAGGGTCTTCGTCGAGTCGACCATGGAATAACCTGGAAATGTTTTCTGTAAATTGTATCGCTTTTCCTTCCAGTTTTCGTCTAACAGATTTTAAAGCGTGGAATTGAGTCGTCAACTAGTCTAACTTATTCCACTTAATAAGAAAACAAATTTGGAGGAACGAGTCACTAGTGGTCCGGTATTCTTCGTAACAGGTTTTTTCTCCGTAACTGAAATAATCTCTGATTCCTGAATAGGAATTTACTAAAAGCTTCTCAAGAGAGGCTAAAACAGAATAACAAGTAATCTCCCTGCGCACTGAGGGAGTCTGCAGTTTGGAGAATAAAGGCTTCAATATGCAATCACTGTGTCCTGACACTGACCGACAAAATCAGCGTGGAACCTCGCACACCCGTGCATCGGTTCAAGTGACTACACCTCACAGTAGTACACAAGGAACAGGTGGGTAGATTAAGAGTGACATCAAAGAAGATAAAGTAGTTTGAGTATAAACAATTTGAATATAAAGGTTAGTGCGAATATTCAGGCTTTAGAAGATGCCAAGGAGTGAATACATCTGCGTCATTGTAACCGATTTTCATCTACATCTTCCCACATGACAGACCAAGAGTAAGGGATGTCAATGGCTGTTGCCAAGTTTGGTCTGACTACCCTGAACCCTCTTCCAACCTAATCGAACTTCCCCTACCATGACACGAGGTAGGCGGTGACTCGGCATACGCACCGCGTTTTCGAACCACCTCAGTCGATGAGGCTTCACAACTTCGTTGACTGTCTTGCTTAGTGCACGGCCTGACCTCAATATTGCTGACACGGTGATGTCACCAAACACGAACAATGCTACGTAGACATCTGTAATGAAACTCTTGCGGTCGCTTCATGTCTTCTACTCTTAACGGCCATGTCTCACAGCCGTATAACGGGACAAAATGGACTGCAGAACAGCATACTTGTCCTTTGATAGATAGTCGGATATCTCTCCAGTCGGCACTATAGGTGATGCAAGTTGGCAAATACCAAACGGACTTTCTGTATCCGAGCCGAAATTTCGCCAGCAACTAACCTGTTCAGGCTGTTGCAACTCCCCAAGCGAGTGAAGTGGTCGACATTCATTACACTAGGAGTCGTTGCAGACCAGTCCCGAAGCATTATCCTACATTTTTCAGGTGCAAGATGCACGCCGAACATACTCAGATTTCTGCTCAACGCGTTCAGAAGACCGTGCATTTTGTCAGCGTCTTCACTCAGCAGGACAATAACGTCTGGATACTCGAAGTCAACCAGATGGCCTCCAATGAGTAGGTCAATCCCTGGGAATTCAGAACCAACTAAAATTATATTCACTAGTGCGTCTATAACGAAGTTAAATAAGAACGGTGACAGTGGATATCCCTGGCGGACACCACTAATTGTCATCAATTCACGTGACAACTCTTCATAAACCCTTACACGGCTGAGTGAGTTGGAGAAAACAGAGCTTTCATTAGCGTTATATACTTTCGGTACTCCTTTCACAGTTAGACACTGCTACAACACCTCACAGTTGACAGAGTCAAATGCTCTTTTCAGGTCAAGAAATATGGTAAATGTCGGCCACCGGTAGGCATACCTGTGTTCCAGAACCTGCCTGAAAATAGAAATATGAACGATACACCCTTGTCCAGCTCTGTCTGCAACCTGCTTGCTTTTCTTCAGTTTGCTGTTCTCAAGCTCCAGTTAAGCGTCGCATAACTAAGAAATCTGGCTCTTGGGTACGATATCAGCCAAAATAATTCCCCTACGGTTGTCATAGGACGAATTCTCTTTATAGACGGATGATCTGTGAATTATCTCGATCTCACGGCATAACCTCTGATTTCCACGCACCATCTAGTACCTGTCTCACTTTGAGCAGAGCTTTCCTACCACCATCCCTGAAAACTTCAGGTGGCGAAATATCAGACTCTGCTGCTTCCCATCTCAGGTTACTTACAGCCTTCTCAACTTCGATGTGAATTCAAGGACCGAGATCTAAATCCCATTCAGGTTCGGTCTGGATGCTGGACAACTGCAGCGTTGCTGGGGTCCATTCTAACTGTGCTTCAAATTGTTCCCACCGACGTTATAGCCACCTGTTCTGGAAGGTTATCAATGTCCCATCCTATTCGGGGGTGGTTTCACCCACCATCATCTTCTTGCCAGTATCTTGAATGAACCTAAATAATTCCCGGGCACTGAATGATGCTGACGACTTTTCCATTTCTCTCACTTTTGCCACTCACCACTGTTCGCGATCACTGTGGGCACTCTTGGTCAATTCATGTTCAAGTTGCTTTCACTCTTCATTGTGATCAGAGCCTGCTAGAAGTGAATCTTCACGCCTTAATCAATTCGGATGATGTTGCGCAAATCCATTGAAGTTTGATAGCGTTTAGATGTGGGTTACCAACCATCTTTACCTGTTTCTACGGCAGACTTAATATCACACCAGGTTTCCTCAGGATGAGCGCTGTTGTCACGTTCAGATAAATGCTTAGCTATAGCCTCACTGAATACACACTTAATTGTCTTTATCGCTCGATTGAGAACACAGGCTTAACTACCGTATGTTTCCTACGACCAGTAAGACTAAGACATACACGTGCCCATACTGACGTTTGATCGAAGTATAAACGTACTTCAGAAAGAGTGACAATCCTCCATCGATACTCTCCAACGATGGCTTATAGTAGTATGATCTATCTGTGTCCATCGCTGGTTTGATGTCGGCGGACACTAAGTGAGACATTGTCTCTCTCTTTGCTCGGAGTTGGTGCTGGCCAGAAACAGGTGGTTGCCAGAAGATTACAAGAGATGATGGTTGTTGTTAGTTCGCTGGCATGGGCTACCATAGATGCCTCCTAGATGCGTTTCCGAGTGGCTCAGCTTTCCTAATTGTGTGTTAAAGTCGCCTGCTATTACGAACATATTTGAACACTGCTTTTTGTAGCAAAATTGACAACTTCCGATAGAGTTTATCCCTTGCATCATCCGAACTGTCGTCGTTGGGAGGAGATTACGAATAGGCATAGGTTGGTCTCACGATCCACCCCGGTTCTTACAGATCTATTTAGTCGGATAGCACACAGAAGGCTGTTGACCAGTATCCAGTTGAGAAAAGCGCTTTCTGCTATGCATGCACTAGTGAGTCTACGAGAGCTAGTCATTGAATCTTGGGATACTTGTAAAGTAAATTTTGCAAATTCACTGAACTAAGTAGGTGAGGTCAAGTGAATAACCACATTCGGGTCCTGTGTGTATCTCTTAGAACCTGGACAGACATCGATGGCTCAGAAATACAGCTAGTGTCCAGCTTCGGTGGGTGTGCCGGTGTTCTAGAACCTGCAGAGGATGAACATCTGGTCGACACGCAAATACTCTCAGGTCAGGTGAACGGAATCCACTCATCTCACTTCAAGCAGTTTCATACACTGTTGTTGGCTGCATGGTAGTTTGTTTTTAGTAAGCATAGCTTGGTTCGCGTGATTGTTTATCCGAATAATATATAAAACACTGAGGTTACTGTTTTTCATCAGAATTCATCATTTTTAAAATTCTTGTCTGTTATTGTAATTCCAAATCTGACGTTCCGAAGTTTTCATATTTTTGATTGTTTTTAGTAATTTTGAAAGCATTTATATTATGGACAGCTTACTTGGAAGAAGCCTTGACGACTACCGTGTGAATGCCTGTAAAGCTATTCATTTCAAAATAGGCAAGTTTAGTAAAATTTTCCAACTAGATAAACAGTTAATAATAAGGCAGCTATCAACTGTGAACAGAAATTTAATCCTGAATTCACTCATCAGATATTTGGCGAGAGGTTTGTAGCTTTTGTAGTTGTTGCTAATATTTTTTACAGTGAGCAAATATTCGGCTATCGAGATCTCAAAGTTAATATTTATTACACACCAAGCTACTTGTCGACGTATATCGACATTTCGTACTCGTCAAAAGTTGATCCCCAACTTTCTAAAGGTGTTATGGTAAAATTCTTTCGTAAAGTTATGCCTATCTTTTTTCAGCCTGACGATATTATGCACATATTATCTGATGTGTACACTTATGATATCAGTAAAAATCTAACGGATTTTATGACGAAAATTGAAGAGGACTCCTCTTTCACGCCTTATGGAGTCAATAGATACAGCTATCAGATCATGGAAGGTATTATTTAATGCGTCACTGTTTACCACCTAGATAAATGTCCAAAGAAGTTTTCTATCTTCTTCATCGAACATGGTATGCCTGGTTTTAAGGAATTTCTTGAGTACCACAAACGAATGGAGTCTTTCCTTCTTTTCTTCGTGGATGGTGCATCCGTTATATCTACGGATGATATTCAGTGGTGTTATTATATGATGTAAGCTGTCAGTATTCTCTTCCTAATAACTTATTCTAGTTACGAAAATGTTGACGAAGGGGAAGGTGGGAAATCCAAATATGCCTTTATTGGTTACATGACAGTGTATAAATTTTACGCTTATCCAAAAAATCTCCGTCCACGAGTTAGCCAAGTTCTGATTCTCCCACCTTTTAGAAACAGTGGGCATGCTACACAACTTTTGAAAACCTTTTATCGCGATTTTGTACCTATGTCAAATGTCGTTGATATTGCAGGTAAGATTACTATTTGTAAACGTATCTACATTCCTCTTATTTTGTGAAAAGTAACAGCTAACATATAAGATTATGTAGGTAAGTTTTAATATAATACCAGTGTATTTGGAAAAGCAAAACAAAATTTTTCCGAACTTTGTGCTGTGTAAGCCACAGTTTCTTCAGCTGAATCACCTATGATGAAAAACTACTTTGATGATTTATATGTCATTCAAATAAACAATCGCGTGAACTAAGCTATGCTTACTAAAATTAAATTATCATGCGGCCAACAACAGTGTATGAAACTGCTTGAAGTGAGATGAGTGGATTCCGTTCATCTGACCTGATAGTGTTTACGTGTCGACCAGATGTTCATCCTCTGCAGGTTCTGGAACATCGGCACACCTACCGAAGCTGGACAGTAACTGTCTTTCTGGATCTGAAGGCTGTATTAAATTGGTCGATCGAGCGGTCTTATGGCAGTGTCTTTCGCTAAAAGGAGTGCCAAATAAATGCATCGCTTTGTTGAAATCTCTGTACTCAAAATCCGTAGGCGTGTTAAAGCCTTTGGTGAGTTGTCTACATCGAGTTGTTTCCTTCAAGGATATCAGGTGTTCACTCTTACTGAACTTTATGGTAGACGTACTTATGGGAAGTCTCCCTCTCCTTGTTTGACCTTACAGGAATTGATCTTGTCAAAGAGGACTCTTTAGTCATACTCTTGGCAGAGTATGTGGATGACTTAGTTTTGTCAAGTGAAGTCACTGACAGGAGACATAGTCTTATGGATTCCTTGGATTTCAATTTCAGGATATTTGGGATGTATTTCTGACCACCTAAATGCAATTTGTTGACCCATGAATGTTGTGCTTTGGTGCCTTGTTTAACAATAGGGTATGTTACAGTTGAGTGTGTTGACCACTCCAAAATACCTGGAAAGTCCGATCAGCCCTGGTGGGTGAGTGACCGACGGAATCTTGGCACGCATATAGAAAGCTCGACTGGTTTTCACCACTTAAAGTACCGCCACGATATGCAATTTTCTGTTAAGCGTCGAGTGTACTGCACTTCATTTTGCTCTGTTCTACCGTATGGCTATGAAATATGGACAATTAAAAGTAGAGGATATAAGAAGGCTTCAGGTGTCCGACCACCGTTGCCTTCACACCGTCGGCCATGTGTCACGTTATCACCACGTGAGTAATGCAGAAGTCAGATGTAGTGTCTTAGAGGGGAAAAGAAAATCATTTGAAGTTGTGAACCTTCATCAACTGAGATGGCTGGGATATGTTAGGCCTCATCGTACAATGTTAGCTGAAGTAGGTTTGGGCTGGAAAAAGATCACGAGTGGCCGGGCTAAAACATGACATCATTACATGTAGTCTTTGATCTGAGCCGTGTAGGGAAATGTAGAGTCCTCTGTTGAGGACCGCGTGATAGAAGAAACTACTGCTGGGAAACTAGGTGGTATGGAGCTGAATCGATGTCGGTGGTTCAGTTGCATTCACAAATTATCTGCATCTTAATCACCATATAAAACTTTATCATTGATTTTCCCCTCCTCGTTCTCTTTTCATTACTTTATGGTTATTTCTCCTGTATCTGTGTGTTTACTACCTTGGCGTACTGATATTGGATGTGACAACTAGGAGCATTACTTAGTACTGCCAAGTTATATTGTCTGTCTTCCTAAGATTACTAAATGAATGAAACCATAGGGGGAAATAGATACGTTTTATATTGGTGCTTGTATTATCCCGTCTTTGGTTGGATTGATCGGTCTCTAATGGCATGTGGGCTGCTGCACAGATGCTTCGATATTACCTGTTTTCCAATTATGTACTAATGGTGGATAGTGGCTAGCAGTGGAATCCCAGACGCACGTTTCCTCCTATATAGGACTCGTCAACTGCATGTACCTGCCTCCCAGTGAGCGATACTGCTTGAACACTATTGTTTTTGACTGACGAGCCTGGTATGAAATGTTAGTGTGACGGCGTAGAGTGGCGAAGTTAGTTTTCCTGAGAAATGCTCAACTTTTAACAACAGATTACAGGAGAAAGGTAACAAGAGGAATCATGATTTCAGAATTAAGATATAGAAGCATAATTTGCCAACTCTTTCAAAGTGTAAACAATTTAAGCAATTGTAAGTTTTCAAAAATTATTCTTTGGTCGAAAGCGGAGAAATGCAGTTTGCAGAATTTTTCCAAACAGTCCAATTTCTATTCACCTCGTGGTCACAGCATTGGTTTTCCTGATATGTTTTCCATTATTTTCTTTTCAGAACTGTTAACAGATCTGTCGATTATGAAACAAGTTCTTTTTGAAATAATAAGTGGTGTAGTGAAACTGGAAAAATAAAACCGAAGAAGGTATCCTAGCACTTTAAAACTATGATAGTTAATTTAATCGTAATGATCGAATTCGTCTACCACTTCACCCAACCTTTATTCTCGAATTCCTTCGCCTCCTACACAATTTTACCTACTTTAATGTCAGTTTTTTCTCCACCCACTTGTTATTTACTCGCTACTGGGGAGTTTGCCAACTTAAACGGATGCACTTTTGTACGATGTTCTAAGCTGATTTTGTCTGTCTGACGGCTACACTTCAGTTGTCCAGCATCAACCCTGAGCCTGAATGGGAAGTATGTGATGGTCCTACAACTCTCCTCGAAGATGAGGTTAAAAGGATGAACAGTAGCAGAAGCTAGTGGTTTGCCACTGGAAGTTTATGAGGATGGCGGTAGTAAATTACTGAGTAGGGTAACGGAGTTGCTAGGTAGTGTATTGCAATCAGAGTTAGTCCCATCAGCCAGGTCTACTTCACTAACCCTTCCCGCCTACATGAAATTCGAGAAGTCCTCATTAGACAACCATAAGTGAATCAGTTTAACCAGAATCCCATCGAAATGTAAGATAACGCTTCAGGACTGGTCTGCAACTATTCTCAGTTTAGGGATAAGGAGTGAAGTGATGAAATAGACCGACCACTTCACTTACTTGGGGAGTTGTGTCTACTTGGATGGGTTGGCTGCTGACGATTGTGATTATGTATGATTATTTTTCCAGTTATTTTTATGAGGCTTATCTTCTAGTTTTAGTATAATTTGAAGTTGTTTAAAGAAACATTAAGATTTAAGTAAATAAAAATGTAAAGTAAGATTAGCATGGGCGTGTGAGTAGCTAAAACCAGCTTTTATTGACTGGTAATTAAGTATTATTGTTACATTGTAGTGTGCATATTTCCGTCCTGTTATCTTTTTCTTGTTCTTACAGTCGAGGATCCATCACCTAATTTCCAAAGGATAAGAGACTTTTTAGACTGTAAACGCTGTCTCGAAAGTCCAGAAGTGATGCAAACTATTACACATTCTGCTGATGGAAAAGATGGACAAAGTAATGCCGAAAAGTCGTCTGCAATACGCTTCCGAGAAGTTGCCAGAACAAAGTTGAAACTAAATCGTTACCAAAGCCGGCGAGTGTATGAGATTCTTCGACTCTTTTTATTGCCTCGCTCACCAGAATGTATAAGATCGTTTTCTGACGCGCTGACTAAACGTGCTACTGCTTACTTCCAAGTATGTCATGTTCTTTTGTTGATGGTAGATATATTTGCATGAGCCCTAACCATCCTTGTTTTTTACAAAATCTCATTGTTAAATACGTATAGTTTATTAGAAATCTAGAGATAGTTGCACGCTTCATTTGACGTTTGTTTTTATTTAGGTAAGTCTCACTGGCACCAAAGGTGCCGTGATGGGTTATTTTTAGTATACTAAGTGATTTCATGGGTGCATTCATTTTAGCCTGTAAATGAGTCTACACCAACTTTAACTTCTTCCAACTATTTAGCCTTTGATAATAATTTGAGTCCATAAAATCGCATTTTTGGTCTGATAGGACCTATCTTCAAACTGTATATCGAAGCTTTCAATATCCAAACCTTTCATCATTTTGGACAACGCATCTTGCTAATCAAAACTTTTATGTCCAAGGCTGTATGTATGTATGCTGTTTTGCTGAGACAAGCATACAGGATGCGAGCGTGATCATGCTGTTAACCTGATCTGTTAGATGTGCTAAGTCCGTAAAATTTACTCTTCAAGTATCTGGAAACTCGACTCAGGGATGTATGCTGTCTCTGGGAAACATACAGGACCCGAATGTGGTTATTCACTTGACCTCACCTACTTAGTTCAGTGAATTTGCAAAATTTACTTTACAAGTATCCCAAGATTCAATGACTAGCTCTCGTAGACTCACTAGTGCATGCATAGCAGAAAGCGCTTTTCTCAACTGGATACTGGTCAACAGCCTTCTGTGTGCTATCCGACTAAATAGATCTGTAAGAACCGGGGTGGATCGTGAGACCAACCTATGCCTATTCGTAATCTCCTCCCAACGACGACAGTTCGGATGATGCAAGGGATAAACTCTATCGGAAGTTGTCAATTTTGCTACAAAAAGCAGTGTTCAAATATGTTCGTAATAGCAGGCGACTTTAACACACAATTAGGAAAGCTGAGCCACTCGGAAACGCATCTAGGAGGCATCTATGGTAGCCCATGCCAGCGAACTAACAACAACCATCATCTCTTGTAATCTTCTGGCAACCACCTGTTTCTGGCCAGCACCAACTCCGAGCAAAGAGAGAGACAATGTCTCACTTAGTGTCCGCCGACATCAAACCAGCGATGGACACAGATAGATCATACTACTATAAGCCATCGTTGGAGAGTATCGATGGAGGATTGTCACTCTTTCTGAAGTACGTTTATACTTCGATCAAACGTCAGTATGGGCACGTGTATGTCTTAGTCTTACTGGTCGTAGGAAACATACGGTAGTTAAGCCTGTGTTCTCAATCGAGCGATAAAGACAATTAAGTGTGTATTCAGTGAGGCTATAGCTAAGCATTTATCTGAACGTGACAACAGCGCTCATCCTGAGGAAACCTGGTGTGATATTAAGTCTGCCGTAGAAACAGGTAAAGATGGTTGGTAACCCACATCTAAACGCTATCAAACTTCAATGGATTTGCGCAACATCATCCGAATTGATTAAGGCGTGAAGATTCACTTCTAGCAGGCTCTGATCACAATGAAGAGTGAAAGCAACTTGAACATGAATTGACCAAGAGTGCCCACAGTGATCGCGAACAGTGGTGAGTGGCAAAAGTGAGAGAAATGGAAAAGTCGTCAGCATCATTCAGTGCCCGGGAATTATTTAGGTTCATTCAAGATACTGGCAAGAAGATGATGGTGGGTGAAACCACCCCCGAATAGGATGGGACATTGATAACCTTCCAGAACAGGTGGCTATAACGTCGGTGGGAACAATTTGAAGCACAGTTAGAATGGACCCCAGCAACGCTGCATTTTTCCAGCTTCTGGATACTCGTAGTCAACCGGATGACCTCCAATGAGTAGGTCAATCCCTGAGGAGTCAGAACCACCTGGGATTATATCCAGTTATTCGTCCATGAGGATGTTAAGTAGGAATAGTGACAATGGCGGACACCATTAGATGTCATCAACTCATGTGTCAACTCTTCATAAACCCTGACAGGACTGCGTTATGTGTGGCGGCCGCGGAACCCAACCCATTGATGATCATGGGCAGACAGCTGTCACTATTACCTGCCCTTGGAAAGAGTTCGTCGAGTATTGCGGTATTCAGGTTTCTTTTTTAACACCTTTTTTATTTTAGCAGAAGCAGGTAAACCAAAATTAAAAGTTTTTCGTAGTGAGTTCAGTGATACTAATATCGAGGCAGTGGCAATGTGGCTTCCTGATTTTAACAGTCAGCTTTCAGGCTATGGGTTCAAACTTTAAATATATCTGAATGTACTTGGGCACGAGTGACCAGGTAATATCATGAACTGTAAAGTTTAGCCCAGCCTTGCACATTTACGTGTACTCAGTTGATTTCTCTAACATTGGTAGTTTTATTAAGTGACTAAGCAACGGCCAGCCGTAACCCCACTCATCTTGAAGCGAGTAATCATGCATAGTCCGTTGTAAAAGTGGGAATGGGTCTCCAACTGGTCCTCTAAAAGGTGGGAAGTGTTCGGTGGATCTCATCAACATCCTTCGAATTGTTAGATGCTAGTGAATGGAGTCCTACAGGCTCTGGGTACATTGAGGACTGGAAGCAGTCTAAGTGTAAATTGATTCAGAGTTTACACAATAACTTTAAGTGCTTGTAGTCAGCAGTGATTAAACGAGTGGAAACGGCCGCAGCTATATGCTACGTTATATAGTTGTTTAGGTTTACTAAAAAAAACTAATTTTAAAAAGTTTAGGGTTAGTGAATCTTTTTCCCAAAAACACTACTCAGCAACCTGTTCACAGAAAAGATAACTGAAACGTTGAGCAAATCACCTCAAGGATAGATTAATTGATCTCTAGCTGTTCTCCATTTGCGTGCTGTCCAGTCACAGGTTGAACTTAACACAGAGATTGGACCTCCAACTCTTACGAGAGTTAAAGAGGCTGTAAGGAATGAATTAGTTGAGTGTGTTGACCTAGTCCACATACCTGAGGACTTGATCAACCTTGGCGGGTGAGTGACTGACGAATTCTTGGGACATATACAAAAGGCTCTGTTTACATTCATCAACTTGCACCACCTATGACACCGCCGTGATATCCGGTTGTCGACTAAGAATTGAGTGTAGTTCGCTCTGTTCTACCGTGTGACAGTGAAACATGGCCATTAAATATAGAGAACATGAGAAGACTAGGTATTTGACCACCGTTGCCTTGGTAATATATTCCATGTATCATGTTGTCGCCATATGAGTAACTCAGAGGTCAGGGATGGAGTTTTTGGCTTGGGAAGAAAGACAGTTGAGGAGGCAGGTTGTGAAGCATCGTCAACATCGATGTCTGGGACATATGTTGCGCAACCCTAGTTATTGTCTGTTGCGTCGCACAATACCAGCTGAAGTTGTGTATGCTGGTAAAAGGTTGGAGACAATCGAACTAGAACAAGGCATCAGTACGTGAAGTTTGAGTGTTGCTCAGAGCCGTTTCGAGAAGTTTGGATCCCCAGTGGGAGTCTGCATAACAGTCCACAATCGGTGGTTGACGACTCTGGCTCGATGCAGATGCATCCACGAATTATGTTTATCTTAATCGACTTACTGAATTTCAATGTCCCAATTTTCCTTGTTCACTTTACTCCATTTTCTACTAATTGACTGCTCCATCTTTCAACTTGGTGCCTTTTAACCTTGTTGTGGTGATATGAGATGTGGCAACGTGGGTGGCTACGCAGTAATGCCAGGTCATTTATTGATATCAACGTTACTACATCCCAATATCTAATAACGTTGGCCCCAATCTCATGGGGATTATTATTATTCCTGGTCATGTTTTTTTACGAAACCATAGGTATAACGGAAACAACTGCTCAGTGTTGCTTATTTTCCGTGCTTCATTGGGTGCCAATATTGAATGATAACACCACTAAATAGACGGGAAATTCATAGTTCATTCATCGAAAAAAATTTTGCATCCATTTGTTGTTCATGAATATTCTAGGGCTTGGCGATTAACGTGGCCAAAAATATTAACGGAAGACTTAGTTATTTAGTCCATAAACGAATTACCGGACTCTGTTCTTTCACAGATGTATCGTATGATTTGAATCAGAGTAACGCTGTCAGTCCGTTGGTATGCACAGACATCCAACTGAATAAGATATATTGAGGATAGGAGATTATGTCTAGTACTGCATCTTTAGTTTCCATCACGACCATACTTGGTCGGCACTCGTTATTAATGGTGATCATATCATAAATTTCTGATTTAAATGAGTCAATTTGAATTTTGTTCATGTTCATGTTGCTTGCTAGCTTGTATTCCGCGTTATCCTCAACATTTCTGCTATGCATTATCCTGTTGACCAGTCAACTGTTTCAAATGAACTACTCCATTAAAAATAGTGAACTGAACTTTCTATAGATCTTTGATAATTCGCTAAGTTACAAAGCATTAGTTTTTTTTAGAGGATACTGCTTGAATCCGCCTTATTCATAAATACAATTTCTTCCTACCTTTCATATAATAGGTTATGGGAGCTTTATGCATTTGTTAAGCATATATATGGTAGTGTTTTTCACTCTCTAACAACATTTGTATTTCCACTTTTCAATCACCAACGTAGCGAGTTCGACCTGATGCAATGCGAGGCTCGTCTTTGGTACCTAAACCGAGTGGTTCTTCTTTTAACCCACTGAAAAAAGCATTTGATGAAGCCGCTGACGAATATTTTGAGAATCAGCTTCGCGAGGAAGTTTCTATTTTGTTGCAAAATTATCAAGAGATTGTACATAAACTAGATCGACTCACTCCTTCACTTAAAAAGAAGTTTTAATTGTTGCCATACAAGATGCTCTCTTTCCTATTTTTCTTATATACTGTAACAAAGTTTTAATTCATTATAGATTTTCTGCAGTAAAAGCGCTTTAAATCAGAATGTGTATTACCTGAGTTACAACACCTGCTCCTTGTGCAACGGGTATGGTATACTTTCCACGTGGTAGCTTGTCCTTTGCACATTAAAGAATCAGCCACCTTTATAAAAACATGATTCCAAAGCTTTCAGCAAAGCGTGTTTTACTCAGTGATCTCGGCAAGCGCTTACGCAAAATCTGAATGATAATACCTCCCTTGAATTTGATGTCGAGTAGAAAGGTTTTCTTCTGTGTATTACATAACAGGAATCACGGGAGACCAGTCTACCAGTTTTATCGATCGCAGACATTAAAAACCAAGGTGTTTGCAAATTACCCATTGGGTAACCACCCACCAATGTTATACTTCTTCCTAAACTCATGGTATAAGGAGTGTTGCTTGAGTGATCTTGGCGTAATATATAGGCATAAATAACAAAACGAAAAAAAATATTTTTCACCATTCAGTGTCCCAATCCACCAAGGAAGTTCTTTTTTAAGAGTATGAATCTGATGTCAAGCTTTCAGATTCGGTACGAGTGACCTTGTTGCTATCCAATTAGATTATCCCTTACAACAAAATTATAATTTATGTTAGTGATGTTAATAAATGAGTCTGAAGAGATTGCGCAAGTAACGTATTGTGAAAATAAGGTGAGGAATTTTGTTCTATTGTAAAATATACGTTGGAGTCATCAGTATAAAGTAAGAATAAGCTACTATATTCATATTGATAATGATGATGATGAGGAAAGCACAGAAGACGATTGCAGTGAAGAAAAATTTCTCTCCGACAAAATCATTCTCTTGGCTAAACCTTCGTGAATACATAGTTAAAATGATAAAACACTCCAGAGTGATTTCTAATCAACAATCACCATAAACTGCGTCACAAAGGGAAGTTACGTAATGGGGAAGTCAACAAAATAATTACAGGATGAAGATAGTTACGCCGCATGTGGGTTATCTAGACTGATCAATAATCTACAACGGCCGTGGCAAAGAAAGGGGTTGTACATACTGCAAGTGAACACATAATGATATTTTGAATCGAGCGGCAGCATGTTGCATAGGCTGGCGCATTGTACAGCCGATATAATTCGCTTCACAGGAGCAGGTAAACTGATATACAGACATTGATGTGACGTTACGCTCAAGTTTATCCTTTGCATACTGACGATTGAGTTTCTGACAGGAGAATGCGATTTTAAGATTGGCGGCAAAGAATGTTCTGTCTATGGACCCTGATAGTCTCTAAGCATGTCTGCCGCGTTTATTTTTTATTATTTGTCTCTTGGGTTCCTACTGGAACATAGGGCTTCCGTAACACATTGACATTCCACTCTCTTCTCTGCAGTCGTTCAACCTGGCTGTGTAACCACCCACATTTAGAAAAGGAATATTAACTGAAACAACAATCCTACCGGTCACTTTAGATGCACTATTTGTCTAGAAGCGATCGGAAGCAAACACTAGATTTCAGCTATCACTCATCAACAATATCTGCCTTCCTAAGGAAAATGGTGTAACCCAATCCAACGGTGAGAACCATTACCACCAAGTAGTCTGAATACACTGACAGCTCAAAACTGATCCCAACAGCACAGATGAATCTATATCATACTCTTATAATTATTATTGAACTTCCTTTTGCTTCAATCAAATATATCCCTATCCCTTATATAACCTAGATATGTGGAACAGGGATGAAACACCTGAACCATTAGTCGGTAGTAACACCCAAAACAATGAGCGACAGCTCTGCAATGAATAGAGTTCGGATTTGCCTTGGGGTCAAGAAATATGGCAAGTGTCGGTCACCGGCAAGTATGCCTGTTCCCCTACCTGTCGAAAGGTGATAATCTGATCCATGCATCCTCATTCAGGTCTGAAACCTGTCCGGTTTCCTCGAGTTTGCTATTCTCAGGCGTCGGATAATTACAGACTCGGGGATCATCGATACAAGATTAGTCAAACTAACTCCCCTATAGCTGTCACAAGAAGACTTCTCTCTCTTCTTACAGACTGGAATGATCAGTGCAGTAAACCAGTTTGACGAGACTACCTCTGACTCCCAAACAGTACTTAGCGCCTCCGTTACTTAAATCAGCAATTTTCTACCTCCATCTTTAAAAACTTCGGGTGAATTAACGTAGAACTACAGCTAACTTTGCCCTATGGCCAAAACTTCGGAGTATTTTTAGACAATGACATTTTGTTCTTTAGCCATTGATATCATATAGTAATTCTGAGTGTAAAATACAAAATATGCAATTTTTCGGGCTTGTTTTAGTCTAGCAGCAAAACAAACAAGATGTGCAAAGTACAACTTGTAGACAAGACCACAAGGACGGAGGTCAGCTGATATTATGCCTAAATGTCCGTGTATGATTCCTCAGAAGACATCGCGATATCCATTTATGGTGAACAGAATGGTTCATGCACATAGAAAACTTTATGTAATTGAACACAGTTGTTGATCAGGCATAAACAAAATGGACAATATCAGCAGTGGTAAATGCGTCTTGGAAGCCACAAACTAAAACACCGGTGTATAACTAAATTCATATTCCAAACCCACACTACATGGTATATACAGTTGTGATAAGATAGTGACAAAAAGAGGCATGACCGTCCCTCAGATAAGATACGCCACTGAGCTTGAAAACTAGCTGTGGTAAATTAAGCTGATTATTATTAGTCCCTTGGGTTCCTAGTGGAAGATGGGGATTCAGTAACACGTCGGCATTTCACTCTCTTCTCTGCAGTCCTTTCAACCTGGCTCCACGACTACCCAGAAGCTTTCATTTCTTACTCACACCATCTCCTCAACGTCATCCTCAGATGGTCAACTTGCCGTTTCCCATTCAGTTTCCGCTTGACAGCCTGGCGCGTGATGTCCACAATCGGTCTTCTCAGTGTATGCCCAGTTCATCTCTACTTTCCATTGCATATTTGTTGAGCGATTGGTTCGTTACCAGACCAGAGTTCCTTGTTGCTCATTCTTTCTGGCCATCTGATCTTCAGTATCCAGTGAGCGTAGGTGGCAACCGTTGATGTATGCCTGCAGTTTGTTGGAAATGTCTTTCGTAACGCGCCAAGTCTCTCAACCATCACATAGAAGCACTGACTTGACGTTGATGTTGAAAATCCGGATCTTGTTCATGTCTTATGCTGAGTGAAGTGGAGTGCAGTAGATCTCCACACCGATTCCAGATTAATGCAGGAATGCCTGTCTTGCTGTCTTTCCGATCCTGGCTTTGACATCCTCATCTGTGCATGTGTCGCCTGTAGTTGAGACGATACTGCCATGCCTAGACAGGTGAAAGAGACGACTTCGTTTAGATTTCTCCTGTTGATGGTGATTGCACCTTCTTGTTGTTGTTTGGTTGGTTGGGTATCTTCATCACCTCTGTCTTCTCTACGTTCACCTGAAGGAAGTCCCGTCTTTTCTACCCTGTCTCTTCTGCCAACTTGTTAGTTTTCGCCTGTAGATCTTCGAGTTCGTGCTACAAGACATTAAACATAAATCATCACCGGCGAAATCCAAATCTTCTAGTCTCTTCGTCGGTCAAATAGTGTATGCTCATTTTCTCGCTCCTCACCGTTTCTTGTATGATCCAGTCTAGTCCAGTCCACCAAAATCAGGAATATCATCGGTGATAGTAGGCAGCCTTGTCTTGTCTTACTCCTGTCTTCACTCCACAGGCATCACTTGGCCTTCCAATGTGAATCACTTGGCTGGCATGTAGTATCACATAGCAGATAGTTGTTGAATGAGGTTGATAAAGATTTGTGACACTAAAACCGTAGTGTTGACTCAGCTGCCTGCTAAATTACTTCCAGGTCAACACCGTCGAAGGCCTTTTCAAAGTCAATGAAGTTGAGACAGAGTTGCCATTCTATGCTGTTCTATGATGATGCGTCGCGTTGCAATTTGATCCTCACCTGATTTATTTTTCCTGAAGCCAGCCTGCTCCAGTCGTAATTTTGAATCCAGAGTACTATTTAGTCTCTCCAGGATGATACGGATTGGTATTTTGCCTGGTGTGGACAGGAGCATGATTCCGTGCCAGTTCTTGTCCTTGCAAAGTCTTAGGTCACCCTACCTTGAGAGTTTGACACAGTAGCCCTTCTTCCAATCAATAGGCAGGCACCTTTCCTTCCTTCCTTCTTTCCTTGCAAACCTTCTGCAATAGTGATGTGAGCATGTCCGCTGATGTCTATTCGCATTTTCAGTGCTTCTGGCGGACTTCCATCTACTTCTCCCCCAGCTCTCAGTAACTTTATGGTGTCCAGGACTCCACTTCTGCTTTTGCCGGAGAGTTTGTGTTCACTTGTAGTTCTGTGGCTGGGCTGCTGGTGGTATTTTTGGACGAGTTGCAGGTGGTGATGGTGGTCGATTCAGGAGTTTTTTGAAGTAGTCAGCCCATCGTTTCCTTTGTTTCTCCTCTTTGCTAACCAAGTTCCCGTCACTATCATTGGTTTCATCTGTGTTGATCTCTTCCCTCCCACATAGTAACCTGGTCATTTGATATAATGTTGTCAGGTCTCTCTTACCTGCAGCCTGTTCTGCTTCGCTTACCAATGTGTCGTAGAAGTGTCTTTCGTCTCTGCGTGCACTCTTCACTTCCTTGTCCAGTGTTCTATACGTTGTACCCAGTTCTTTTTTAAGTTGTGCATCCTTGCACTGGTTCATCTTCTGCTTCACCATCTTCCTCTCCCTGCTCTATCAGCTCCCATGTGTCCGTCGAGATCCATTCATTGTCTTATTTTCTCTTCTCTTCTAATACGATTATGCAGGTTTCTTTCCACATAGCTTACAGAGGGTTCCAGTGTTCTTCCACACAGTTTCCTTCAGGGATGTTGCTCAATGTCTCCCATTTTGTCCTGATGACTGACGTGAAGATGTCCTTAATAGTTTCATCCTTCAGTTTCTGTTCTGGGTGTTGAACTTGAAATGTGGTCTATCACCAACTTCTTTGAAGGCTTTCAACTTGATTTGGAAGGTGCCTTCCACTAGATAGTGAATGGTCTGAACCTATATTTGCTCCTCTTCTTGATTTTGTGTCCAGTAGACTGCGTCTCCACTTTCTTGAGACTGAAATGAAGTCGATCTGATTTTTAGCGTGTTCTGGTCAAATCTATGTTGCTTTGTGAATATCCTTGTGTGTACACACTGCCTTTAATCACCAAATCACGAAGGCGCAGAAGCCTGCAAACAGTTCTCCATTCTCATTCATTTCACCCAGTGCCTCTCGACCCATGATGAGTTCTCTTCCTGTGTTGTCTGCTCCACGCAGTTTGGCATTCATGTCACCCACTAGAATTTTGATGCCGCCAACTGGAGTCTTGTCCAGTGTTGATTGCAGTTGTCTATAGAATTCTTCCTTCTTCTCTTGGTCTGCATTATTTGTAGGTGCGCAGCGTAGCATTCATTGTATGATTGTAACTTTCCTTTCTTTTGAGTTGGATCTTGCTGTCATGATCCTGGAGGAGATTGGCTCACCACTGCATGAGAGACTTCGATGTTCTTGGGGACATCATGATAGCCACTCCCTCAGTGTGCTCGTGGTTGTCGTCTGGAAGGTAATATCGGAGTAGATTATTGACTCTCCAGTTAACAATTTGAAGAGTCCACTTACATTCCATCTGGAGATTCCTAGCATTTCTATACCATATTTCCCATTTCTTTTGCAATCTGGGCAGCCTTGCCAGCCAGCTTTAAACATCGTGCGGACACTCCATGTCCCCATTCTTATTTTCACTTTCATCGAGAGAAGACACATTGGTCAATTGGCTTCCTGAAGACTTTCACCAACCGGCGTCATTTCGTCTTTCCGGTCCAGCGAGAAATAATTTTATTTCTTATATTATCTTGGTGCTTTGAAGATTGTTTAGTGATTGGATTGGTTTTCCGGGGTAGGGTTCCATCTTAATTCGGGCTTAGGACCGGCTAGTAACTAGTTAACTACTCATTTAGGCTTGGTTAAAACTTAGATGGCGTTAGCAAAATCAATATTATGGAGTTTATAAACAGAGGCTACGTATGTCGACTATTATTATGTAGGTGGGTATTTATCAGGAAACATAATGCAGTGAATCATTGTGAATCCGGTTAATTAAATTACGACATATGTTGAGTATGAACTAAAGAGACAATAATCAAATAAGTCAAGATTGACGAAGTTAAAGATTAATAACAGATTCCTTTTACAAGTAATTTAGTTAAAGGCGTTTAATAGCAATGTCCTGAATAAAAAGAAAGACCTAATTCATTCTGTTTGTTGCCTACTTTTAAGAAATTTAAAGCATCTGCTTAATATTCTGTATTTTAAAAGAATTCTTATTGCCTGTACTGTCATAACTACTTGATTCTCTGGATTGTAGTGTCATCGAGTTATGCTCATAA
The DNA here is from genome assembly GCA_944470555.2 of Heterobilharzia americana. Classification (NCBI taxonomy): domain Eukaryota; kingdom Metazoa; phylum Platyhelminthes; class Trematoda; order Strigeidida; family Schistosomatidae; genus Heterobilharzia; species Heterobilharzia americana. The sequence goes on from OX104127.1 coordinate 151,963,317, forward strand.
TATCTGACGTAATCTCTTATCTCCTATCTTGCGGCAGATGCATGTAATTTTGGTCCATACAGCTAGATGCAATATGTGAATGATACCTGTCAGTTCTTGACTTTACCAGTCAACAAGAAGTTCGAAGTAGATAAAGTCGGCTTTACTACACGATACATCCTGGTCAGTACAGTGCTTAGTCTTCAGCTTGTCATCAGCTCTGAAGTTGAGGTGATCGACGATGACCAATAGGAATGGTCGCAGAATTTCTGTATGGGTTTCAACCTCTCAACATGGTAGCAAATATTGAACATTTCAAGGTGCGTTATAAAAGAAAGGTGAGTTTGAAGCTGAGTTTATTTCGCCTTGATACAACGATCAGAAATGTACAGAACGTTTGGAGAAATAGTATGTATAAACGTAATGCACAACACATAAAAGCACAGGAAGGGGAGAACCAGAGAAATTCTGCAAAATGAAAGTTCACTTTCAGAATCTTTACTCCTAAAAAGACTGGAACATCATTAGATCAATTAATAGAATTATTACCGGACGAAATTGAAAAGTGGAAACTCTGTGTAACTGCAAACATGGGATTATTTTCAGAAAATCCGCAGTTGGTCAATCAATAATAGTAAGAAATTTTCACTGCTAACAAGAAATATGGGTACCTGGAATTATTGAAGCCAGACGCGGAAATGTTATTTATGAAGAGAGAGTTCAAGATATTATTTGAACTAGACATACAAATCCATTACAAAATTCCCATACAAATAAATGCCTGAAAGAGAAAAAAACAAAATTCTAATATTCAGTTAGATTTCATGACAGAAAGAGATATAAAGTTGCAGCCGAATAGGCCACCTTGAAAGAGAAAATTGAGACCACCTCTAAGAGGATAGCACAGGGAAAGATGAAAACCGAAACGATTTATTCTGAACTCATATCAACAATCATATTAATGAATCTTCAAAAAGGAGGGAGTCTGAAGAAAAGAAAACATGGTTTTCAGATAATTTTTATTGGTCGCATTATTTCATGGATTGTAAAAGTTATTTTACCTATGACATTTGGTGACATTATTGCATACTTTAACTCCAGAACCTTTTGATTAACCCCTCATCGAATTCTCTATTACTTATAATTCAGAAATAATTGCATGTTGAGTGAAACTGACTTATGCATCGTTTCATTTTTTCTTTAATGAATCATGGTGTGTTGTGAACAGGAAATTCCGTTGCGTATACAAATGATTCATACTGTTCAAGGTATATGGAGCATGAACACAAGACTGTATTCTGTTGTTTGAGGTGTGAAGGGTCAAGTTGCGTGACTCATTATGTGGGTGAATTGAGCATACGTGATGTTCCCGGTATATTCTAGCCATAGGAGGCAATCAGAAAAATCACATGGTTCAGATAATTACTACTAGACAGAGACGTAACAGTAATATTACCAAAGTCAATAACTGAGGGACTCTAAAGCCTATTTTAGCAAAGACTGAAATAGCCAGTTAAGTTTCTTCGTTTCGGTCGAAAAGGCGAATTTTCATAAAGTAAAGAAGTCTAATTGATTATTTCCCTTATTGGTAGGGTGGTCTTTACAATCACAGCAATAATTATAGTTGACTGGTAGCACAAATCTCCAGCTCCCCCAAATCCCCTAGTATTCGTTCACAGACTCTGCCAGAGACGTCCTGTTCACTGTCTCCACGTGGCGGGGATAGTGCCATAAAAGTGAAGGGAAGAAAGCGAATACCTGGTGCTTTTTACTGGATTAGTGGATACTGAGGGTCTACCCTAGGGAGTTGAAAAACTCTGATTCTAAGCCAATGGTGCACATGGGTTCTAGGTTCCGGAAGGAACGAATGATATGTGAACCTATTTTGGTCACCGGCAACCATGGGAATGCGGTTCTTGATGTTGTCCCGCTGCCTTGTGGATTAGACTTTAAGTCAAAGGCTCGTAGAGCGGTCCCCTGAGCCGAAGATTTGCTTCATTCTGAGAGCCTGGGCAGTATTTCAGCCCTCACACAAAATATGAATGAAGATTTTGAAGCAAGTAATCAAATTTCCTGTGAGCACTTGAGCCGTCCGCACTAAGAACTCTATAATTGGTCGTTCAGTTGATTGCTATCGTATTATTTTTCATACAATTTTTCCCTTTCACGGATTTGAATAAAGCAAGAAGAAGAATATTGACGTAATTAGCGTGCACGTATTTTGTGGATTCTTCTCAGCTGATTTACAACCTATAGAACATAGTATTTATGATGAACAATATTTTATACGACTTACTTTAATATGTCGACAAGTATTTTCGAATGGAGGTGGGAGATAACAGAGATTTAGGTTGACCGGCATCGATGAAGTTGTTAAGGCTACTCAGAAATTAACTGTTTAAGCAGTGATAGAATGAACATTAAAGAGAAGGTAGCGAAAAAATATGTATGTGTATACAAACGTATATATACATGTAAGTGGGGGGGGGGTGATTGTGCACAGCATTATTCTAGAATTAGTGAAAATAGACGTCATGGTTACGTAAGCGTATTATATAGTCAGCAGGTTTTCATCATATTGAGAAATAAGATGAATACAACTCAGAAAGCGAGGTTTTGAAATATACCGAAAAATAGAGTGACAAAAAAGGTAAGGGTCATGAGGTCAAGAAATCTTATACTTGCAAATTTAGGAGCTTAAAATTACCAAGGTGATCCGAGATTAACAACAGTATCTTTCTGAATATATAGATCAGGTTTGAGTCTTTTAATTGCAACTGCATCAACAAACCGCAAAAGAGTGGGTTTCCGTTGTTTATTGGTAACTTTGGATGACCTTAATACGTAAACTTTATGTCCATTATTCAGTAAATGCCGGGTGATTCCACTGTTTAAATCTTGTGGACCCTTAAGACTTAAGTTCTTCGGGATATGTTCAGAAATGTGGACAAGAACTCTACTCTCTATTCTTCTAAAATATGTACTCTGGCACGTACATGTGAACTGGTAGATACAGCTACAGCTGGAGGCAAAAAGAGTTGGAAACTTGTCCACTTTGGACTTTCTCAATGAGCATTTAGTCTGATACACGGACCAACTTGGCGTCTGGATAGGTGATTTTTATAGCAGCACTCAGTCTATGACTTATCCTTATGGCGACTTCATACCTTTTGAAGGCAAGATGTAGATAGACGGGCATCTTGTCAACTCTACTGTACTTAATTCCTTTCACTTTTGTCCAGCCGTACTTGTCAAAGAACTTTTGTGAGTAACCATTTTCGCGTAGGTAGTTTTCGACAAAGGTCAGTTTTTCCTCAATATTTTCTTCAGAGCATAGTTTACGCATACAGTTGAAAAGTGATTTTACCGACCCTTTCTTTGGAACCGATCAGAAGAAAGCTGTTGAAGTTTAATTAAGGCCCACGTCATGTGTCTTTCAGATGAATGTATCCACGAATCTTTCCACCTGTATGACGTTGTAGGCCGAAGTCTGGGAGGTGAAATTTGTTGTCATGTTCATTTTCTATTGTAAATGCTATATTAGGGTGCGCTTCATTAGAAGAGTATTCAATAAATGAGAGCATGGTCACCATTATTTCATGCTGCAAATGTATCGTCAATATACCTTATGTAGAATGCTGTTTGGTCGATTGCATATATCACTTTCGTTTATTATAGGCTCCCCATGAAGATATCAGCAGGGATTGGGCCCAGAGGGTTGACCGTAGCGACTCCATCAATTTGGTAGCATAGAACTTTATTGAATTTAAACTGGACATTCTTTGTACATATTCGCAGAAGCTGTTTAAACTCATAGTTTGGAAGTGGAGGTAGTTCTGGATGTCTATTCTGGATGATATCTGTGGTCTCTTTCAGTGGTATCTTTGTAAATAAGGACAATACATCAAAAGAAACCATGGATTCCCGACAGATTAAGACCGTTCACCATTTTTGCTGTTTTTACATATGAGCTGTATTTTGTTATTATTACTATATTCGCTTTCTTCTTTATTGCCACACAGCTGCTTCCTATTGCTCAGACTTCTGGTTTGTCTGCACTGTTTTGAGTAGCTGAACAGGTGCTCCCATAAAGCTGTCCTCCAGTGCAACATTTGACACAGCTATTCTGAAACGACGCATACCATATAAACTCTCTCTGCATCTTGATCCAGATCGGACAACAGCCAGGCTTCGCTAGGACTCTGGAAAGCCTCACTATTTATGTATACTGCATTTTAGAGACTTACATACAAGATCTCAGTGAAGTGCTCCGAATAACTTCCCCATGTGTCAGCCCAAAAACTATGTTTCGTGTGCTCTTATCCGGGGATCCTATGGCGTCAGCAAGCGGTCTTGTTGGTGTTGATGTCGAACTAAGCGCTTGAACCAAATCTGTTCTACTCTATTGGATCCCCACCAACAGTCGTGCGTATACTGTTAGGCCAGAAGGTTCATCACGAGTAAGAAGTAACCTGCAAGATAAACGATGTTTTTTTGTCATCTCTACCTGCGCCCCGACGGACTGCAGCCCAGATTCAAAACAAGGATGAATTCCATTATCAACTGAACAAACCTCTCAACCAAGTGCGCTGGGTAGATATCGTAATGTTAGCTGGGATTTGAATGCAGAGGTCAGGCGTCTAGACTCAGAGGAGAGTTGTTTAGGTGGCCAGTGGGGACCAGAAGGCTGCAGGTCGGATAATGGGGATCGTCCTCTGTAGTCCCGAGCAGATCACAACTTATTTCTAGTCAGCACCAACTTCCAGCACAGCCATCGCCGTTGTGTTACTTGGCGTCTGCCCTCTACGACTGAGGCCTTGACTCAAACAGATCGTACTGCAATCAGCTACCGATGGCATGAGTGCAAACAGGACTGCCGCTGCATATGGAGTACTTGTCTGGACTCTGATCATGCTTTAGTGTTTGCTAAGCCGGTCTTGCGTTTTGCTAGCCATCAAAACCGTCTTCTTAAACAGGTTGATGCAAGCAAATTGGTTGCACCTAACGCTGCGGCTGAATACCACTCCAAGCTAGATTTAAAGCTAGCTACCGATCCTCCAGAAAGTGTAGACGGGCATTGGCTGCACTTGCAAGACGCCATGGAAATGGTGAGCAAAGCCTCGTGCTGCTTAGAAGAACGCCCCAGTAATAAGGATCACCCAAGGACCTTGAGGCTAGATGGATAGGACGGGCGGGTGAAACAGAAGCAGCAGCTGCATCTGCTGATACTTGGGGGCTGTTCCATCTCGTCCGCAAAACTGGCATCAAGAAGCCTGGTTTCAGTGAGACGGTCTATGAGCTAGATGATACGCCTATAAACAATCTTCAAAGATGCCTGGAAAGCTATGGGGAGCACTTCAGAAAGCATCTTCAAGTTGGATTGTATCGTGCTTCATGGTAAGTTAACACTTATCCACCTTACGAAGCGGAGGTCCATGAGGAACTCCAAGTTCTGAAACACCACAGGGCACCCGGCCAAGACAAGCCACCACCTTGCTCTTTTTAGGGATGGAGGAAAGACTGTAGTCGGGGGACTGACTACGTTGTTTAAGAAAGTATGTCAGGTTGAGAGCGTTTCGTCAATCTGGAATGAAGTCATCATGTCAATCATCCTTCAAAAGGGTCTACGTAATGTATGTGACAATTATTGGGATATAAGTCTGTTACCGGTCGCATCGAAAATATTGGCTGCTATCATACTTCTCAAGCTTTGCAAAACACGTGAGGAAGTTGTTCGCTAGGAGCGGACTGGGTTTCGATCATGTCGTGAATGGATTGATCATTTCTTTGCTCTCCACCAGATGCTTGGACATCGCCAGACACATTGCAAGCCAACAATCGTTGTGTTTCCTGATATTCGAGCTGCCTTCGATTCGTTTAACAGAACTGTACTCTGGAATCGTCTGTCAGGGAGGGGTTTGCCTGAGAAATTTATTAACATCCTGAAAGCCCTGAGGACAACACCTCAGGTAGAGTGATGGCATACAACCTACCTCCATTGTTCCATACCTGCAGTGGGATTGAGCAGGGTTGCCCGGTTTATCCATTCCTCTTTAACTTCTCCATAGATAACATTCTTGAGGCAGCTCTGAATTAAGTGCGTAGTGGTGGTGTAGACCTACTGTCCGGAGGACGGCCATTCAACCTTGAATATGCGACAACACACAGGCTACTCAAGTCGCACCTACTTAGTTTGCGATAAGTGTCTATAAGTATGGTATGTACTTTGCACCATTAAAATGCAATGTACTCTTGCAAGATCGTCAGAAACCTGCTCTTGTGTTCACGCTTGGTGGTGAGCTGTTGGAGGTAGTTGAAAAGTTCGTGTATCTGGGTAGTTGTGTGGGTGCTAGTAGAGGTGTGTGATGAAATTTCTAACCGCATATCGAAAGCCAGTGACATACACCAATCTGGGCCACCTTCGATGCCATCGCAAAGTTAGTCAGATTGTAAAAGTTCAGGTTTACAACTCTCCGGTGGGAACAGTGCTACTCTGTCCCTGTAAACAATGGTCTCTCTGAGCTGAGGAAATTGCGACAACCATATGCGTAAGAATCACTGTTCTTTCCTTTGGATTGCTCGTATCCGGTGACAACAATATGTAAGTAATTCTGAGGTACGACAGGGTGTGTTTGGGCATGATGGATGTCATCATCCAACAAGTAAAGTCATCTGGAAACACCGGCTTCAGTGGCTTGGACATGTGTTACTCAAATTGTCCCAACGGCTTCCATACCGTTCATTGTTTACAGCCCTGGAACTGGATAGAAGAAGCAGAGGCGAGGTTAATGTATGACGTGGCACCATTGGATGAAGGATATTTGTGTCGGATTAGCGGCTGTTGGTTCATCAAGACTCCCTGGGTAGAGTCCAAGAGATCACCCAGCCTAGTGGCTTGAGATGTTATCAGATATGAAAGAGAATCGAAACCAGTGGCGTTCATGCTCTAACTTCCTTCTATCTTCTGCTGCTGAAAAGTAATGAATGTTTTGTTTTGAATGTATCTTATTCGACCGCCTTTCTAATCATTCTATTCTTACTGCATTTTTCTTCTTCACTTATCCACTTCCCATCGCTTTATGTCTTCATGATGTTGTTATACTACTTTGTGTCGCACTGTTCTTGATACTCTTGCTGTGTCATGTTTGTGTTCTGATAATAATAACAAATCTCGAGCACACAGCTGTAACCTTGTTATTGATTCGCACCATGCATTAAGCTTTAATTCCAGTCCTAAATGGGTTTAGATATGAAGGATCGTATAATACGACCTTAAATGCAGTCAGTAAAATGCTTGGCGAGATTACTGGGTATTAATAATTATTTTCCACTTATATTGGTTTAGAGTTGGTTTTGAGTGAGGCTGTTATCACACCAAATATACATTGGCAGCTAAAAGAGAAGTGATATCGGATATCAGTAACTGGATGTCCTCCATTTTGATCTATTTTTATAATCTCTACATGATTCAGTTTAATACTATAACTTACAGAAGTAAAAGATATTTATCTCGTTTATATTTATAGTCAGATCACCTAAGGTTACTTTCGTCTGCGAACTCCGTAGAACACTTATAGATGACAGATAAATGTGGATGAAAATCTAAGTCGTGACCAAACACAATAAAGCAGCCCCTACTCTAAAATTGGCTACTAGATTGAAACAGTAGCTTCTAACAGTAAATAATGTCCTTAAGCATGTGTACCACATAGAATGAACGGTTATTTTTTAAATTTATTCAGTGGTTTTTACTCGGTGAAGACTTTCCAACAAATGAAGTGAGTATCGTGGTGTTTCAATCTATTAGAATAGCAATCAAGCATATTTTTTATTGTAAGATACAACAGTCAAGGGCTATGATGGTGAGCAAGTTATTCATAAAGTTAGTCTACGCAGTTTCATTGTAAGAGGAAAGTTTCGGAAACATAAGTTTGGTGGAAAACCATAGTTTTGGAAGTATTTTTGTACTACTTAATAGTAGTGTAATTTTTTTACCTAGAATGTTGTGGTGAGCGTTTTGATAAAACCTAACGCCTTATATTTAAGTGCTGAATGTGAAACCTATAGTGAGAAAAATAGAACATCACTCTTAATGGGTTGCCGAAAGTCAAATGAGTTTCACAAAATATACATTTACAGCACGACAGTATTCTTTATAAATAATGAGTTAGGTTATATTCAAATGGTAGTGCAAATGGATTCAGTTGAAGCTTGGAGATATTACTGTCGGATACTTGTTGACAAGTTAAAAAATAATAGACAGATGCTCTCTTGCTTACTCACATACTAATAATAATATGCATGTAAGACACTTTATCACAAGAGAAATATTTTCAAGGGTTAAGAAATTGGAAGTAGTCAGTCGCACCAGTAATTAAGAAATAAGTGTCTCTCAGCATTATAGTTCAAAATGGTACTTAATGAGACAATTAAACAAACTGTGCTCAGAGAAGAGTCACTCTTTTCAGCAGTATCACTCTCAAGCTGTACAGTCGCATATAAATTTTTTCTTCATGTAGTAAGACAAAAGGAATATTTCATGAAATATTTCAGACGAAGTTCAGATTTAATTTTAAATCAGGTCGGAAAAAGGAGTAATGTTTGGAACAGTAATGGGAAGGCTGATGAAGACAGAAATAATATTTGGTTACTAAGCTAAATGACGTAATATGGTGGGTGTGAAGAGAAATCAAAATTATGGGAGTGGAGGAATGTAATGAACGAGAAGATTTGAATCAAGAGACTTTCGAAGGCAAAATATTCGCATAGGTTATGTCCACTGCAACAGAATTGACTGGACAAATTTCTTTTGAACACAGAGTTCAAAATATTAAATACCATGGCTTCCACAGTTTGAAGAGTTTTTAAGCATATACCTGTCGTGATACTTTCACGGACTCTATAGGTGATACCGAAGATTTCTGCATTTCCCGGGTGGTCATAATCGATCAAATGTTCTAAAATAGAGCTGCGAAGTGTTCTTTCTCCTTTGTGGAACCATGCTGGTATATTTCCGGAAATGCCTCTGGAAATAGAGTGCTGAGTACGGTCAATATACCATACTCCACAAGAGCAGGTAAATTGATAAGCATATATCGAGATGGTCAAGCAAGCTAGCTTATCCTTTACGCATAATCGAAGCGTTGGGTAAGTGGAGAAAGTTAATGAGTTTGGTAGTATGGAAAGTCTTTCTCAATGAGCAAGCTAGACGGTCTCTCAATATATCTGCTGTGTCTCCATTGAGCTGTAAGCTCATGAAAACAGGCTTCTTAGAGATCGCAGAGGTTGAATGATGTTCTGCTTTCAGTTTCATAGTTGTACCAATGAGACACTGGTTTTCAACCAAAACATTTTAGAAAAAACTAAGTTCATCTTCCAAAGTATCACGACTGCAGATAATGTGGATCCAATGGCACAGTGAGCGAGTTAGATTTATTTTAGTGCATAGAGGCAACTGATTATGAAGATTCGTAAGCTATCCGTTAGATGTTGGTTTTCTGTGGATGGATGTTTCGAGTGATCCATTGTCTCTTCTTTCAGCTATACACCTGAAAAGTATATTTTAGAATTAAGTTCCTTCTCTAATGTAAACCTGGTTGAAGGGAGGCAGTTTTACTTCCAGACTTCTTCATGTTAAAGCTAGAGAACACACATCTAAGCAGAATCATCAACCGGTTCGAGCTTTATAAGCGGCACGTAGATGATACCTTCATCATCTCCAAGAATACGGACAATCTAGAAGATATCCTGTCTCAGTTTCAACGTATAATAAAACATTCTTGATGTGAAAACTGACCGATAACGTCATCTGACTGTTAAAGATACCGCTATCGGTAGAAATGCTGCCACACACTCTTTCGCTGTCTATCAATATCTGAAGTAAACTTGATTAGATGTTTACCACCTGGTAAACAGCTCTTAGTAAAGTTACTGAGATAAAATCCTTGCTATAAAGGTGAGTTTACTCTTTTAATAAGATAGAGTCGGTCAGCCTTGAAACTCATTATTTTGGGCTGTGGGTAAAGAAAATATTGGATTATAGTGGGTCATCAGTTATCAAAGTAACGGGTAAAATACCAACAAATTGACCACTCTCCGCTAAAAAGTAAAAAGGACACAACCCCTAAATATTCACACCGAGGAGTAGCCTACTTAGAAATACTAAATAAGCAGTGGATGTGTTAAAGAGGCAAACTGGATAAGAATCATACTATGGTTTATGAGTAACTTCGAATAAAAAAACTGAAAGGATATGGAAATCACATCCACATATTTATTATTTCATACAAATTTGCATAAGTAAAACTACGTTCCTTTATTTATCATCACATAACTGGTGAAAAAACATCACTGGGTTCATACACACTATAAGTCACTCTTGTCAGTTCGGAAAAAAGAGTCAAAAATTTTCGATTTCCCGACACAAACACCTAAGCCTTCAAATGGCAACGAAGTAGACTGACAAGCAAACCCACAAAATACAAACAATAGCCTATTCATTTGAGACAGTCAAGCAAAAAATTGAAATAGAAGATTTTTCTCAACAATACAGAAAGACAGTTTCCAATCAATCATCCAGTTATATCCAATATGATGCGGACCATCACACCTGCAAATAACTTCCTTAAATATCACATGAATAATAGGCATTCTAGGCCTCAATGAACGAACAACATCTGTCACTCACCCCGATTTCTCTCGTGTATAGGTCAGATATCAAATAACAGAAAGCACAAGTATTCGAGACACACAGATCATTCACGATTCTTAGTTCAATGGGTACCTACAAACCACGCGCTTCATCACGTAACTAACATGGCAATCTACGGCTAAATAAATGTTATCCGGTAGCAAAATAACATGAAACGTGATTACCGACTAAGGAATAGGGACATAAAAGTGTTGGCAAAATAACTCCATAAGATCACTTACTTAAGGAAACGTGACGCACTGAAACACATCTACCTAACATCCACTTACTCTTAGCATCGTGGCATCATCCTGGCGCACTAATCCTTCATGAGAAGCATTGTAAGAGTTATAGTCAGACGGATTATTGTCCCTTCACTGAGCTCCTAAACAATGAAAACCAAGCAATGCTTATTCTTTGAATGCGCCTGCCATCCAACTCTGACTTCAATTCACCATTCACGTCTGGCTACTATTGACGTGTCACCACCAAGTGTTTACAGAAATGGAAGTGATATCAATCAAGGCCTCACATTGATTTCAGTCAACCCTCCAACACTGAATACACCAGAGAAATCGGTCAGCCAACTAAACCTCGTTGATATGGTATACGACCAATTGGAACGATTCAGTCATTACTCTGGATTAGACGTGTGGTGGTATCTGTTATTGATCACTTGCTGATTAGTGAGTACTAGGATCACAAATCAAGAAAATTATAATTCCCTTTCTCGCATCAACGCGAAGAGATTGTTAAAAATCAAAGAAGGAAATTCCTCCTGTCACAAAATTTCAGGCACCAATTCACACCCGCATAGACATTTTACCTCCCAGAATTGTCAGTATTTGAAGGAACCGTAAAATATTGTGTGCAAATGAAATTTCTGCCCACAGTTTTAACAACTGAACCAAACACCAGTTGTTGCATGATTCTATAAGATGAGAGTCCATCATTAGCATGTAAACGTCGCTGATGTAACAATACTTAGTTCTCCAGCAAACATAAAATTCTGAATTGCTCTGTGATTATCCAATCATAACACGTTCCGATGAGTATTCATGTACGCCAGATAGAAATCCAGATCCCGTTTATTATCTCCTCCATAATCAATCAATTATCCACGTCACATACAATAAAAGAAATGTTCACACTAATCTTGACAGAAAAACATACTTTGGGGAGAACAAGAATTACGAAGAAATATTCAGTGAGAATCACCACTGGTCTACTCCCACCTGCTCCCAGTTCACCGCATCCATATAATACCATAGATTTCAGCTGACATTGTACAGTTGACCAGAATGAAACTGAGGGCTTTAACTGAAAGGTGAATGCTATAGTTCCAATTGGCCTTCAGCCTATCAGGACATTCAATCTGGTGTTGGATTCCATCAGTTTGAGTGGTGACAGAAGCACACGCTGAACTGTGAGCCATATTATCCACGTGGAGAACCGCCAGTGCTGACACGATGGTTCGACTCTGTAGAATGTGGTGAATAGTCTGTGGAGATGTACTGAACCTCAAACCATACATAGTGTGCCAGATTGATTTTCCATATTTCTCAGTGGTGCTATGACAGAATATCTCATCGAAGTGAGAGGAATATGAGAGTCGAACATGTGGTAAGCAAATGTTAAGTAGGGTTGGAAAGGTAAGGAATAATCAGGCGTTGCATCAATAAATGAAACTGACTGTTGAAAGTACTCTGTCCATCTTGGTCAACTTTGAGTAAAGATTGATATTTAATATCTTCAATCGTAGGTCTGTATCCTCCACTTGAATTTATTTAGTAATTCTCTTCAAAAAGTTGAAGCAGGCAGTCATTGACTTTGTGAGATACTGCGAAATCTTGGTCTTTACAAGCAGGGACATTTCTCCCCCTACTGCAATAAATTACCAAAGGAGAAATAATGTAGGACTCACTATAATTTGCACTTCGACCCGTTTTTTCCCCATTTCACAACCGTGGAGTATGTGGTCTTATTGCCCGCCAAACACCAATGTACCACAATGGTTTCAGACATTTATTCTTTTTGAGTATGTAATCCCTAAACTAACGCACTGGTACCAGATAAGACATCATGCATTTCTATATTATTACTGTTTCTCACTTTAAACATTCATTGCATTAACACCATGTTAGAATGTATTATAAGAGACGTAACCTTCTGCTTCATGAGCATGAGTCATTTCTCTAAGGAATTCACCGATATCTGTTGAGAATACGGTGCAGTTGAGGTGGATCAATCGCCTTGAATGTATTCAGGAAATAATTTCATGCATAACTCAGGCATTCCACAACAATCAGTTATATTTTAGGAATTGATCTTGCATGAACTTGACAAACACAGAGGCTAACTCCTAATCATTCATATTTGCAATATACCCAAGAGTGCAAGACTAGTATATTTGTTAGACCGTACCAAAATATTGATGCATTTGTACTTACTGACTAGAGGATCGCACATGAGCAGCGCAACTCAACCCAACGAAGCACTGAATGGCGTGTATGCTTCGCCATGTGCATTTCACTTAGCAAATCCATTAAAACTATGAAAGTCGGCATCAGTAGTGAATCTCGTCGTGGCATAGACTACTGATCTTAAGTTGATAAGAAGTAGTTGTCACAATCATCCTTTGCAATCTGGCGCTAGAAATCTCTCACTCGCTTTGAACACGAACAGTTTTTTCTGTAGCGCATGCCGAAAGAATTCCCTGTCACATATAAGCTTGATTAGGGAAAGATATTGGAAAAGTTACTTCGGAAACAGAATCTTCAGTTTAATTTCTATTTCCATTGTTTGTATAACACAAGAAAAGTATTTCACATCATTGTCATGAAGGGACCACAGATCATGTCGCAGGTAATTTCAAACATATTTTGTGCAGATGAATCTCCACTGCTGACTGTGCTATGTAGACTTCAATTCTTACACGTGTCCCACTTTACTGGAGGTAACCTGAACGCTTCTTTTTCAAAGTTGAGTAACTTGCTTCTAGATAAGATTTATGTGGGCAAACAGACGTTCTTCACTGTTTCCACCGGAAAAACAAAGGAAACTGTATAATCCTGTTACAGTAATATTTGTGGTAAAAAATTGTTTTTCAGAAAGAAGCACTTGTATTGAACACCGATTTCCTGTGCAGCCTATCCATCCATTACTTCTGTCAATTATTAAATTACCTATACGAATTCTTTGGTGATACATTCGAAGGTGATCCTGATTGTATTTCAATTAATGCATTGTATGGATACTTCTCCGCATGAATACTTTGTTCTACCATTCTCCTGTGGGAAGTATATCACTAGTCTGTTACTGAGGAAACCTACAGTGCTTTTCTCAGCCTTTTTGTTCATTGGAATACCATTTTCGATTTCTGAGCAGTGTATTTAGTAATTCAAAACGCAGGTGTCATTGTATCAGTCCAGTTTTTACATTACATTTAAATCCTTTTTTCATTCTAAGTCTGTCTAAACTGAACACCCCTTCATGCTAATTGTTTAGTATTTCATCATCAGGCTATGAAACTTCATCACCATTTATTTCATGAAGAAATACAACATATTTCCTTGTATTTTTTGACGAGGGAATAGATTATACCTATGTGCCAGTGATCACTGAATCTAGTTTTAGTATGCTTGCAAAATAAAAGTAGTGAAACCATTTGTTGGTTGATACCTATAATTTCCAGTTGCTATACTAAGTCGGACTATCCGACATCTGTCGGCAGATCGGCACCTATACTGATGTCTTGATACTGCCTGAATATTCACTGTTTTATGGTCTATTCGGTGTCTAGAAGTGGAACCCAGGAGATTTGAACCCTATGCCCGTCGCTCCAAACACCCCGAGCGTAATCCACTAGGCCACTGGGACACGGGAGCCACTTTCTGTGTAACTTGTATCAGTTGTTGTTGATTGACACTTAAAATTTCCCGTTGCCATACTGGGCTGACTTATAAGTGTTTAAAGCGATGGGTACTGGGCTCGAGTTCCAGTGGAAAAAATACCACTCACTGGGGTGCAGGTCAATCCAGCTGATGAGCCACAAGTAGGACGAAGTTAGCGTTCTGGATTCCATTGATAGCTATCAAGTAGTGAAAGTAGTTCATAGCATAGACTGATATCAGTTGATGAAAACCACTTCGAAAGTCAACAACCTTCACAAACAATAAACTGAAATTAAAATTCAACTTTGTATGACTGCACAAAACCATTTCTTTCTAATCTTGATGACTAGACCATGTAAAACAGCTTACTGATTTTTGGTTTTCGTGCTTTGGTTTGCGAAGTTCATCCAGTTTTCGAGATCCCCTGGATTAACATTTAACAACGTAATTTTTATACACATTCTACGAAGTAGTACAGAAAGTTTGCTTCCTTGAATCTTCATTCAATTTCAGGTATGCTATAATTAAATATGATTTTCGAATCCAGTGTAAACACTTTCGTAAGACATTTATAAAAAAGAGACTAATATTCAGGGGTAAACAGTTAAATTGTTTCCATGAAAAATTTGTGCATTGTGGAAAAAACCAATTTATTAGAAATATATTTGTAAAGAATGTTTACACACAATGATGTCATTTAGATTTGGTAATATTTCGATCACGGGCAGTAATTTTGCTCGAAATATTACTAAATCTAAGTAACATCATTGTGTGTAAACATTCTTTACAAATATATTTCTAATAAAATAAACAACTAAAGCCTAGTGAATCCTTCACCTCCTGAAATCTAGTGAATACCTGGTTCATCCAAATGAGCATGCTGGAACAACTCTACGGATCCATTTCGCTTTGGATTGTAAGTGGGTTTTTTCTGTACAGCGTAAAAATGTACCAAATTTATTCAGCTCTAACCTAACTAGGCTAGTAGAAAATAGCCACAATTCATCATCCATCACAGTTCCTCTTCAAGTACAAGTTTGAGAGCGTAATAATATCTGACTCCACTTTGTAAATGAATCCATTCTACAGTGCTAAGATGGTTTGTTCTTCATTCATGTGAACTTCTATTGACAACAGGATAGTTTTTCTTTAATTTATATGGAATGACAAGGTGCAAGTTCAATAAAATCTATACTGTGAAGACTCAAAAGGCAAACTATTTCATGCATTGATTAGCACATATTTTATACCAACAAAAAAAGCATAGAAGCAAATTATAAACTTTCATATGGTTTAAAAGTTATGTTGCCTCTTTGTTATCATCGCCCTATTAATTTCTGTATTTTCATCCTAGTAAGCAAATATGCCAAACAAAGTGACCGAGCATATGTTTCCACAACAATAAATGGGCAGATGCACCCGACTGCCAACTCCCAAACAGGACGAAAAGTGTGTCATGGATTCCACTACAACCGCTATCCATCATCACTACTAAACTGGAATCAATAGGTCTTTTTTCAATACCATATGTCAAAACCATTCTGGCGATGACATTTTGACTAATAAGGAAATGAGTTACTTTTTTAAAAATATTCAAAGGGTAATAAGCGATCATCGAAATTAAAAAGACAATCGGTGAGAAAGAACAATCATAGTTTATATTCATCTTAGTGAGTAGTGGAACCCATGACCCACGTTTCTTCCTATTTGGGACACGTCATCTAAATATACCTCCTTTCCAGTCAGCAACAATCTTCCCACTAGCACTCGAACTCACCACCAATCGTTTCAAATGCCACAGCGTTGTTCACTAGGCCACTGGGACAAGGGAGCCACCCTTTGTGCAACGGGTATCAGTTGTTTGTTGACACGTAGTTACAAGTATACAAGATAGACAGAGGGAACAGTCGTTTTTACACAGTGAATGCGAAACTAAATCATGTGAGTGGTCACGATAAAGACAGAGGCAGCACAACCTTTGTTTGTACACAAAGATATGACTTGTTCAAATAAATCCTGATGGCTTCCATTGTGTGTAAAAGGCGCATCCTTGCAGTATATGCAGGTTTAGAAGTAATATGATAAATAGCTTGAAATGACTAATTTATATCGAACAGATTTGGTGTATTGACTACGTGTCCAAGTCTAGAACTTCCTATTGGTCTTGTTTGCTCTTTTATTAAACATGATAAATTATGTACAGAAATGCGATGATAAAATCGCCTAGTAGTGTGTCTTACGTAATACGTTACAAAGAAGGAGGATTTGGGCAGTCAGTTTTCATTTCATGAACTAAATGTTGGTCTAGTAAAGCAGAATTAACTAAACTTTTCTGCGTTAAATATCTTTTTCAGTTCTAAGTAGATGTGTCACAATCTCACTAATGATATCACCTCGAAACTACAGTTTCGAGAACACTGACTTCTTAGTAGCTGTCACTAGTTCCGTACTTCATGAAGCCATCGACTGATAACCTTTTGTTGCCAATCGCTGACAGACATCCCTGCAGATGCACTATCTCCGATATCAGTCTGTTCATACTCAATGAGCCTAGTGGCAGCCTCGTGAGAAAAATTAAACAGGTCCCAGGTGCATTCACAATCTACACCATATCAAAATGAATAAAATAATAAGGTATTTTAGGAATAAGCTATTGAATAACATTCAAAGTACAATGTACTTCCCTTACTCAGTCCTTACTGTAACACATCATTAACTTTATCAATGACTACTAGGTTTCCAGACTCAAGCCATGAACAAGTTAAATTGAAGGGGGGTATACTCGCAGAGGTAATAACTCTTGATAGCGTTTCCGTGTCTCAGAGGATATTTTACATGACCTATATTCAGTCGTTTCTGAAATACACCATATTTACTTATATCTCAACTTCTGGTTAGAAACTCATGAGAGTATATATATATATATTCTTTCCCTGCTACCAATTATTCTCCCTCTTTATTTAGTGATGTAAGCACTATGTTTCTTACTTATGCATTATCTTCAAGAAAACCTGGAATTTAGCCCATTTTGAAGGCTATTTGTTAACAATTTTGCCTTGCTGTTTTATTTAACTGCTGGCCTCCACCGGTTAAACTAGTTTCGAGATTATTCTGAATGGGAACACCTCAGCGGTCTGGTAAAAATCCAGTACGACCTCCAGGAACAAATCTAGACTTCATTTCTAAGTAAAAATGAAACACATGTTCCAAAATACCTGATAATTAATTGAAGAATCCTCCACTTGGATATGCTTTAGAATAAACAGCCTATTGACAAACTGTTGCCATAAAATTCTTCACGTGACAATGGCAATAAACAGAAGTATATTTTTCTGCTATGGAAAATAAGTCTCC
Organism: Heterobilharzia americana; assembly: GCA_944470555.2. Classification (NCBI taxonomy): domain Eukaryota; kingdom Metazoa; phylum Platyhelminthes; class Trematoda; order Strigeidida; family Schistosomatidae; genus Heterobilharzia; species Heterobilharzia americana. The sequence continues at coordinate 151,981,233 of OX104127.1, forward strand.
ACAGTGTTGCAAATATTCTGTCCTAGTGAGTACCAACCAACCTATATTGAGGGACTGCTGTTGATTCACTCGGAATATGTGACAACATGTACAGTCGGCTACAGTGAGAGTCATGTATTTCGACTACATCAAACCTCATGGCTACCAATCCATATGCCTTCAACTATCTTAGATAACTCAGTTAATTTTTGTCAGTTATAATTCAGTTATTGTGAAATCATGTTATCAGTTAAAAGGATAAGATAAACATCACGAAAATATTTATGAAAGGACAGTTGGCATTTTTCAACATCATGCACGAACATTTTAACGCTCATGTACGAACGACAGTCAAGATATTATGACAAGACACTGTCTTGCTGTCATGCATTACTACAGTATTAGTCACAGATAGCATAGGAAAACTGACGCTATTCAGTCGCTGAGAAATTCGAAGCATTGGTAACTCAGAAATACTCAAATCGTGTATTCCTATTATTCATCTATAGATACTCTCAACAGGATGCTGAGGAATAAGAAAAATAGTACAGTCATTTGCAAATATAGTGGGCTATCGGTTATTTCGAAAAGTTACTGGGTTGTAAAAGAGCGGAACAAACTTGACACCGTAAAGACCAGGATGTCATAGTATCGCAAAAGAACAATAACTGCCTGCTTCAGTGTCTGGAATTAAGTGGAAGATAAAGACCTAGTATGGAAGACATTACATATCAGACTTCACTCAAAGTTGACAAAAATGGGTTACGTTGTGCTGCTCATGTGCGATCCTCTAGTCAGTAAGTACAAATGCATCAATATTTTGGTACGGTCTAACAAATATACTAGTCTTGCACTCTTGGGTATATTGCAAATATGAATGATTAGGAGTTAGCCTCTGTGTTTGTCAAGTTCATGCAAGATCAATTCCTAAAATATAACTGATTGTTGTGGAATGCCTGAGTTATGCATGAAATTATTTCCTGAATACATTCAAGGCGATTGATCCACCTCAACTGCACCGTATTCTCAACAGATATCGGTGAATTCCTTAGAGAAATGACTCATGCTCATGAAGCAGAAGGTTACGTCTCTTATAATACATTCTAACATGGTGTTAATGCAATGAATGTTTAAAGTGAGAAACAGTAATAATATAGAAATGCATGATGTCTTATCTGGTACCAGTGCGTTAGTTTAGGGATTACATACTCAAAAAGAATAAATGTCTGAAACCATTGTGGTACATTGGTGTTTGGCGGGCAATAAGACCACATACTCCACGGTTGTGAAATGGGGAAAAAACGGGTCGAAGTGCAAATTATAGTGAGTCCTACATTATTTCTCCTTTGGTAATTTATTGCAGTAGGGGAGAAATGTCCCTGCTTGTAAAGACCAAGATTTCGCAGTATCTCACAAAGTCAATGACTGCCTGCTTCAACTTTTTGAAGAGAATTACTAAATAAATTCAAGTGGAGGATACAGACCTACGATTGAAGATATTAAATATCAATCTTTACTCAAAGTTGACCAAGATGGACAGAGTACTTTCAACAGTCAGTTTCATTTATTGATGCAACGCCTGATTATTCCTTACCTTTCCAACCCTACTTAACATTTGCTTACCACATGTTCGACTCTCATATTCCTCTCACTTCGATGAGATATTCTGTCATAGCACCACTGAGAAATATGGAAAATCAATCTGGCACACTATGTATGGTTTGAGGTTCAGTACATCTCCACAGACTATTCACCACATTCTACAGAGTCGAACCATCGTGTCAGCACTGGCGGTTCTCCACGTGGATAATATGGCTCACAGTTCAGCGTGTGCTTCTGTCACCACTCAAACTGATGGAATCCAACACCAGATTGAATGTCCTGATAGGCTGAAGGCCAATTGGAACTATAGCATTCACCTTTCAGTTAAAGCCCTCAGTTTCATTCTGGTCAACTGTACAATGTCAGCTGAAATCTATGGTATTATATGGATGCGGTGAACTGGGAGCAGGTGGGAGTAGACCAGTGGTGATTCTCACTGAATATTTCTTCGTAATTCTTGTTCTCCCCAAAGTATGTTTTTCTGTCAAGATTAGTGTGAACATTTCTTTTATTGTATGTGACGTGGATAATTGATTGATTATGGAGGAGATAATAAACGGGATCTAGGTTTGTGTTCTTTAGTCAGGTGCACAAGTCTCTGTTGTCAGCATCGTGTGATTCATTTTTGAATCATCTAGAGAACAGCGGTTTTTCATCGCCGCATACTGGTTCGCCTTGATAATGAGTGCCAAAAAGCACGTAATCTAAATACAGATCTTCCTATCGGTCGTCTGTCAACATCGGGCATGAAAATACAGCGTAACCTAGTGCAGCGTTACTTCGCTCGGACACCCATATTGTGAAAAGTGACCGATTCACTTCTATTAGTGCTTTGCACTAACAACTTGACAACTAAATTGGTTATCCACTAGTGACTAATTAGAATATATCATATAATTACTTCTGGAGTGTGTTGATAAGCACATTATAGTAATACTTTCCTTATTATCATGGAAACCATACGTTAATAACTTTTCTCTCAACTTGTTCCATAAGCATCATATATTAAAATGATAATATCATCACCATTTAAACACTTACATGTAGTGAACCTTAGCCGACTGAGATGACTTGGACATGTACTAAGCATACCGGGCTACCGTCTATACCTTAGGCGGTCATGGTAAGGGGAGTTGGATAAGTTTGGAAGAGGGTTGAGGGTAGCCAGATTAAGACCTGGTACCAGTCGATGAAGTCTCTTACCGTTGGTCTGACTTTCATGGGGAGGTGTAGACAACCTGGTTGAGGCCCTCAAGCCGAAAGTAGTCAGTGGTTGAGTACAGACGTTAGCTGATATGGCTGGAAGTCAGTTACAATGGTGCAGATGTATTCACTCCATGGCATCTTCTTAAGCTTGAATATTCACATTAACCTTTATCTTCAGATTGTTTATTCTGTCACACTACTTTATCTTTGATATCCCGCTTACTCTATCCATCTGTTCTTTGTGTACTGCTTAAAAGTGTGGCAACTTGAACTAGTGCACATGTATGCGAATTTCTACGTTGATTTTTTCAATCAGTAAGGTGTTAATTGATATTATTTCATACTCAGTCAACTCATAATGCATTTGTGTTAATCGATTCTCCTTATTATGCGCCAAATTTAACAACAGCCAGCCAAATAACTGTTCACAACAAAGCCACTACTAAACATTTACTGTTGCTTTCTGGTTAAAACCACTAGAATTTCTATCATATATACATGAAATACAGCAAGGTGAGTTATGAATACCACGAAGGTATTGTTTATTTTATAATCAATAATAATCTTTTATAGATTAATTCACTAGAATGATATTTATTCAGTGAAGATTTTCTATCTATTGACTAAGAAACCTGTACAGGTATTTTTTTAAAATTTACCTGCATACAAGAAAATACCAGGACTGAGAAGAAAAATTGTCAATAGCATATTCAGTAAATTCTAGGTTACTGAAGTTGAATATGTCAACCACAAGTCATCACAAAAAATTTCAATGTCTGTCGTTCTCGCTGTGAAACATCAAGACTATAGTCAATTGCATAAATGAAGTATACCCGAAATGTTTCAGAGTAAGAAGAAATGTCTGTCTAGTAATTACTTTCTTTTCATCGGTCGTTCAGCTGGTGATAATGATCCTTTTTTAAGAAATAAATGAAAACTAAAAATCTCAGCTTCAGTGAAACTAGTTCACTGGTTAAGTGACATTTGCTGATTGCATACTTTTGCAACAAAGTATGTGAAAGTATTCTCCGGAAGAGTCTGGAGATAATTTTCTAACAGGATTACTAATTATCCAGTATTAACCGCCAATCGCTTTCGTAAACCATTTCTTTTTTCCTCTATTAACTTGTCTTGAGTAAAAAATGGGAAGAATTTGTAATGACAGTGGATGGTTTTAATTAATAATCATTCAATGAAGACCATCGAGATTTCTAAGTATTCAAACAGTCATCTTACCTAATAGATGTATATTAGATTACAAAGCAATTCCATTACCGAAGGTGAATTAAGTGAACTATCTGAATTTTCCAGTGGGTTGTTGAGTGACATACTTCTACATCAATGAATAATCACGAGTTTCTGTGAATTATCAAGCCTTAGACTTAAGTACATCAAGGCCTTTTCATATTTCTCTCCAACATTCCAACAATTTGGAAGCATTTTTATATTTGGAGAACATAGTTTAAGCAAACTGGTAGCCTGAGTTATTTCTTGCTAGGTTGAAGGGTCACTTTTAGAATTATTCATCAAACATTTGATCCTCTTATGGCTAATATAGTTGTAGTCCAAGCATATGCTTGCTAAGATGACAACATCAGTAAAAAGGTCGCGTGAATGTTTTTGTGATCTTGAAGGTCAATCTTGTAAAATTTTAATATTTCGGTACGGTTAAATGAGGGTAGAAAAGTGATGTCATATTTGTAGTTAAGATGTCATTAATCATGTCATGTCATGTAAGTCAAGATTTAAAGCATTAGATAGGAACAATGATGATAAAAATAACAGTACAAATAAAGACAATGTTTACAATTTGGTTGCAGTGGTAGAAATTACGAGCTATAACATCAATATTCACAATTGTTTGAACTGGTCGTAGAAGGATAACTATAGTAACTGGGTTGATATTTAAGGTTCTGCGCCAATCAAACAGATGACCTGAGCATACACAAATATGGTAGCGAATTCCCGATAACGATTTCTTTCAGTAGACCTAGCAATAGAAGACATTAAAATGAGAACATCTTGGCCACAGTACGTGCAAACTTGAAGGTTGAACTACTATTTACTCAACTATCTGGTATGACACTGAGGGATGATTGAAACTGAAATGAAATTTCGGGCCGTGGCAGGACTCGAACCAGCGACCACGAGTTTCCGGCTTTGTACTTTGTTGACATGAATGATAAGTAAATCACACCACTACTCGAATCAATAACCCTGAAATAAAGGAACCACTTCTTTTTAACGATCACATCTAGATACGCATCTGGTCCAGAGCTTCCTGCTGACTGCCTGCAACTATCTAACATGTTTCATCCTTAGCGCTAATTAATATTTCTGAGTATCGAGCAAACATTCATTGTATTTTGCCAGCGGAAACACTGGGTTTCAAAAACTCTATAAAGCGTCTATTGTGCTTTGCAAAACTATCTATTGAATGTGGTTTCAGTTCTTTAATGCAAAATCAAGTGGTATCTCAATGACATGAAAAGATCGTGTCTTGATGATAAGCCTAACATTTGAAAATAATGTTTTAAAGAAATAAAGCAAATGCAAATAAAAACAGATACTGTATTTTTTACAGTACCATAAAATGTTATTCAAATCCAGTGGATGAAGGCCGTAAACAGTTGATTGCGAACATGATCATCTGGTGTCGGGAAACTGCATACATAACTTATGACATAAATCTTGGGTGAATGTACAAAAACGTGCTAAAATAATGTGAATATTAGGAAATTAAAGTTTCACAAATGGCTGTCAATATGAAATTAGTTGGGTTGTGTACTGTTACACTTAGAACTTTAAAATATCAGCATAATATATAAGTTTCGTCAAATGGAAACCGAAGTGCACGTACGAAGTTGATTCACCGACAGCAAATTCATGGTGAAAGTCGGTAGACAACTCCTGATTTCATGTAACACAAGTAAAATGGAATATAACCAAGAACTAAGTAATCTTCAGTACCTTTGATTCTTCGTATTTCTTAGCTGTTCTTCCTAATATCCTACGAAGTGTATTTCACATTAGTAATTATTAATGGAGTCGCGCTTAAAGAAGAAAGTGGTTTGTAGACTGAAATCGGTACATGCTCATGCTGGCAAGTAAAAGTGCAGTAGTACGGATTATGTTAATCAACTGGTACTTTGTTCAGCATGTTTATTATTCACTACTAATGCATTTTGTATATTGTTTTGAGACGATGGTTGATGTCCAGGACAGTGATCGAAGAGTGGAAGTCTCGAATGGCCAGTGCAAACTTTTTAGCGCCTCATTAACGTAATACACTGAAATGAATGATAACCAGGGTGATGCTAGTTTATGTGAACAAATATATAAATCAGAGCGCTCTCCTTAACCTACTGATGATATAATCTCACAGGGTAACTGCCTATGCGGTATAAATCGTATATAAAGCAAACGGTTAAAGACTTTCATTAGATTCCCAAAGGATGAATTAACAGTGAGTGTACACAATGCAGAAGTTTATGTGACAAAAATGTGAATGTTAATAGTTACAGTGAATTAAAAATAGGTAATCGATATCTTAGACGAAAAAGGTGTCTTAGTTCTCTCTCGCATCGTTGAGGTGAGACTAACCAAATTTTCAGACGAGGGTATAGATCTTGCATGATGTGACACGACTGAACAGAAGCTTTTATTTCACTATTATCCTCCAAGGCTGTGGTTCTTTTATTCTTCATAAGAGATAGTAATTTCTGAGCGACCGGCAACTACACTGGAAGATGTTTACGAGTAAATAATAACTATGATATTAGTCATATCCTCCGTATACTAGTCTTAAGTAAACGTGAATAGGATGAGCTGATAGAGTAGTTTGCAATCATTAAGTAGATTATAGATTGTAAGCCACACTTTTGAAGGTAGGATGCTCCTGAAAATGTGTATTCCATGAAAGGAAGACAACACGATTTACACATTAAGATGCATTGTTGCCACGGCCGTTATTTCTGCAGGTCAGCTTTCCACAGTGAATGTCTTCGCTCTGCTCATATTCCAAATAATAGGTTTGAATGCATCCAATAGTGTCGTGAAATCGCCTACTACCGTCTACAGATAGTGAACGTTACACAGTTTCCTGAACTGAAACCGTCAGTAACGACTAACTGAAACAGACAAAATCTCCAGTGCATACGCCGCACTGCGGTTGCTACTGTCATTAAAAATCTCACTCTGCCTTATTAGTTTTGATTGTGCAATCAATGCATATGACTGCTGGAAAAGCATAATACAAAGTGACTTATCAGTGCATGCTGAAATACATTACGTTCACCTAGTTGGTCAAATCACTGACATCTTGATCTCCTAATTCTCTTCTGACCAAATGTACACATATACACGACTAACTGTGGCAACATGTTGCATGTTTGCCTTCTAAAATCAAAAAAGGATGAGGTGTTTGTGATACACGAATCCCTACAGTACCCAGAATTTACCGTATTAAACCCAGTAAATCATACTTATAGTAGTTCCAGCTTGCAAACTCCTCAGACATCGTAAGTCGAACGAAAACCTCAGTCACGTCGTTCCTCATTTTTAGTAGGATCAAATACGCGTACATAATTGTATTATCACTTGTTGCGAACCAACCACAAAACGCAATACACATATGTTTCCATCAATAAAAGCTAGCCAAGTGACCTGCAAGTGCATCATCGCCACGTTCACATTGTAGGGGCTTCATCTAAGGCCTAATTTCAATAACAGGAAAGCAACCTACAGATTTACGTGTGACGCTTTAGCAGTACACATAATTGGCAAGCTAAAACTAACTGTAATAGTGAAGAAGCGCAAACTTGTCAGTGGAAAAGCATTTCTCATCTACATATACACCTTTGTGTAGTTCTCATTCTTATCAAAATGAAGTAAATCACCTACCTGGAACAAGTATGAACACTGGGCTTTAGGGCATGCTCAGATACCCATACTAAAGTAAGATATCAGTACGAGACCCACTGTTTGAATGTCGTTCTCAAGTAAACGAGTCAAATTTACGAAATATCATGGTTGTAATAAGATTACTGCCAGTAAGTCACGTAATTTAATTCAAGGTAGTTTTCATTACGGCCTGATGCTTCGTAAAGTTGTGGTTGTGCACTGCAGAAGAGTTTAAACCCAGGACGAAACAGCTGTCTGATGCTCTTAGGTCTACAGTGATTTTTCTGCTGCTATCAGTTCACGATAAAGACTAACCTGGAAACAACCAATTCCTGCACACCAACAACCGTACTATATGACTCAGTATTTACCTGTATGTAACTTACTGTTTTGCCCCCTATTAAACAATTCACTTCTATTCACTTATCAAATAGGAAATTGACATTCAGTTAGTTCTGAGCTATGATGCTTGGTCGAAAACCGTTTAGGAATTGAACTCATTTCGTTTACCATCTGGTAACTAAGTCGTACACATACTTTATTCGTCCACCTGGGATGTGAGTAGGTTTAGAATAACACACTTACAGATAATGTGAGCTTAATGCCGTAAAGAGACATTATTTTCTTCAAATTTTCAGCTACACTCAACTGATCAGTTCTCATAGTCAGTGACTATGAAGATCAATGTAGCAGCTAATGAAACTATCAAGTAGGTTAATAAAAGAGTAAAACTTGAGCACTGTGGTAGAATGTAGTTACTTATAAGATTCGTCTACATGACATGCTATATAATTGTTGAAAATTATTTACTGAATGACGTTTTAAGCACAAACTCTTCCTTATAGTCATATAGGAATCATCACATAACTTGCAACATATGGTTTTCCTATTTCTGGCATTTCACAATCTTTATTCTTACTAACAATTTTTTTTCCTCCCTAGATTGGGTAGTACGTCATTCTTACTATGCTTGTTGAGTGTTGCGTTGATTCGATAAACAAAGACCCAGCAGTCGACCTCCATCTACCTATATTTCCTTTAAGTACAGTTGCTTTACCTCACTCTGTTGCACGGTTTCGTGTAAACGCATGCATAGCAGCAGTCGAGTTTTTTAGATGGTCGATCTTAGTGGAGTCTATCATTCTAAATTTTAGTAAGTTCTTATGCTGCGACAAACTAACTGATCCCGATCACTTAGTTTGACCTATGTTTTTACCCTAGAATCACTACATAGTATTTGGTAGGCTAAATTATTTTGTCCAGTCGGGTCAGCAGTATCTTATAGCTGACATAGGCGAATTCTGAGTCTGTAGGTTTAAATACCAACTTAATTTTAGCCTCGTCATGAATTCTACATAAAGTTTCCAATGTTCCTTCCTTATATGAAAAGAGAACAGAAGTTTAAAACAGCCTTTTGTTTGTGCTGGATTTTCTGTTCTAAATACCATTACTTTTTCCTTTCATACAATTGGTTCCCTTTATGAATTTTTGCCAAGCACAAACAACAGACATCTTGGGATAAATGGAATTCATTTCATGTGCTTTAAATGTTCTACATGCGTACTAAATTTAAAATTGTGCACAGTGAGCTATCAGAGTCCAGGATAAGTCATTTTATACATTTCAATAATAAAACGAATACCAAATGCATCTCTTAATACGTATTTGGGAACGAAGACGAATAACAAAATCTACGATCTAAACAACCAATACAGCGAACAAGTCACAACAGGATAGCCTATAAAATTGACCAGTGCTCTCTTGAATTTCTGTGTAAACTAAAGAGGGGAACTGTTAATCACTGGTGCCTTCTTTACATGTTCTAACTCCTTATTTAGGTTTTTGATTTACTTGTGAGTCTTCTAGCTCTATTGTCTAAATACTTCGACAGAGTAATTTAAATATGTTTCTTCATTTCTGCTGAAACGATAGCATCTTCGTGAAATAAAGAAACTTAACTGGTTGTCTAAGTGATTATTAGGGCAACCCTTAACATCACTCATTCATAATCTCAAGTGAATACATGATTAATTCGTCAGTATTCACGATGAGCTTAGGGAGTAACCACACCATACCTTCTCCCAACTTCTGTTTGACAGAAGGTAAGAACGGCTTTCACTATCCTTGTATATTAAATTTAATCATGCTTGTGTATAAGTGAATTACTGGTTTGTAATATGCTAAAATAAAATAAATAACTTTGTAATAACTGACCTTTTTAACCGTCATTTATTTTGCGATTATAAATCTTACAGAAATAAATAAAGTGGTCAACATTCACCTCTTAAACTGGACTGTACAGCAATAACAAAAAACAAGTCTTGGGAGAAAGTTCTGTTTCAAAAGTAACAATAATAATTCGACCAGTTATACTTGTCTATGGTTCAGCCATCATAGCCCACTGCTTCCGTTAAGCATCTATAATCAAAGTTTAGTGTTACAATAATTTAGTTTTATTAGCAGTTTGCACAAATTATTTTTGACTGTTTCTATTTAACAAAGCCATTTCGTATCACTGATGTTAGGTCACCATCACCTTAGGTCACTTTTAAAAACTAAGTCCTTCATTATCAAGCGTATTCTGCTTTGTGTCTTACTTCAGACCGCTTTCAGTTATGTTCAACAAGAAAGGGTTAAACTTTTACAAGTCTTGTTACCTTTAATTGCTTACACACAAAACAGGGACACTTTGACGAATGTTGATGCTTCATGACAAACAGTTATTATGACCATTGATCACACACAGATGGTTGGAAAAGAAATAGATATAGTAACAAGTTAGTTCAGTAAATAACGTTGTTTAGTTGGAGTCGGTGGGTGATGGAACCAATTCTTAAGGTTGAACAGATATGCGGAGATATATTCTTGTTTAAATGTTAATCTGAAAGTGATACCCACCTTGGGTCTCTGTTTTGCTGATAAATATGCTGATTCCGCCATTGAACTATGTTCGCTTAGTTGCCAAAATATTTCCCCTTTACAAATACTGTTCAAACTATGGAAAGTACATTGATATGTTGAAATGCTTTGGGATACCTCTATCTGTAAATGATCCACAACTGCCTCCAATCAAAATGGGCGAGGAAACATAAGATATTATTAGTTGCACGAAATCGAAAAGTACTATAAAACGGAGCAAACAGAGGAAAGGTTGCTTTATTTTCATGATGAGCGACAATATCGTCCTAAGTGCTGCGACCGAAAATGAATCAGTCTTTATGGAGGATTTATGTCTTGCCGTGTTTCCGTCCTTAGAGTTTTTAAAGGTCACCCTAAAGGAGTATGAGAAGCAGACGTGCACGCACTACGTTGTGTGAGATTGACATTTGCAAGGCAGCCGAAGAGCCTACGCCAAGTTTGTTTGCTTTAAGGCTAGTGAACGCTGGTCAATAGGTGGTGTAGTGACAAGAAGGTCAGTTCTGTTTGTTTTGATCATATATTTCATAGAATATCCCTGAAATGTTCTTATCGGGCGTTGGTGCCCGCAAAGTTCTTAGACAGCAACTCGGTGGCTGCTAACTCATAATCATCCCTGCAATTCTCTGCTTTAAGATAATAGTTCTCGGGTGCGGAAGTTGACGGCAGATGAATTGGGGACCATAAGGCTATTGCTAATATCCGGGACGGCTGCATTAAATGTTATTGATTTCGTTTATGCTCTATGGCAAAAGATTGAATAATCAAGGTGTGTTCAATATGCGTTATCTCCGCTCAGTGTAATTTAACCGGCAGCTGAATTTTCCCTTGAAACGATGTTGTTGTAGGCAGTTATGAAGAGTTGCGGGAGCATATAATCAGTTTAAGGTGGATCAGCATCCTTATCTATCACAGAGGGTGGAGATCTGAAATCCTTTTGTTTAGCCATAGCCGACCAGCTAAAATTAGCTGAGAAGTGTCTTGATCTTCTGGGTCTCGATGGCACTTATAAGACTAATAATGAGAACCTTTTTCTCTACGAGTTTGTAGCTATCGACATCAACTTCATGGCTATTCCCATAGCTTTTGGTTTCATAAGGAGTGAGACATCAGAACTGATTGGTGGATTTCTGAGATTTTTAAAGAATATTGGAAGCCATAGAGTGGGTGCTTTCATAATAGATGACTCTCCTGCAATTTCGTGTGCATTATGCCAAGTTTTTCCGCACTCACATAACCTCCTATGTCGTGTGCACATCATTCGTAAAGTGATCAAAAGGGTAAGCTTGTGTACAAAAGAATAGTGAAAATTTTAATGTTTGCAGAGATTACAATAGGAGGTGCTGTAGTACCTCTTTCAAATGTTGTACACAAAGAATATGGAGAGGTTAGTGTCTTTGAATGTATCATTTTTTTTCGTAGTTTCGAAAGTTCTTCAAATAGAGTCTATGGATACAACGTTTAACAGGTACTTAGTGTCCTACCTCTTACCTCATGAGCACAAGTTGGCTGCTGCTTACCGTCAGCAAGGCATTCTTTTGGAAGTCTCATTTCATCAACTAAGAAAGTTTTCGATGGAATCCATGCATTTAGTAGATACAAAAAATGTAAGAAGTGAACTCAGGATACTTTCTGAAACTGTTAAGTATGATTGAAAGCGTCGCCGAAAATACTTGTTTTTTTACCTTAAAGCAAAAAGTATTCAATACTTACACAGTATTTATAAGCCAATTTACTGCTGTTATTTGATAACAACAAGAATTCCGATACAGTACCATTTCTTAGAAGCATAGGAAATTCAATAAATACTGTCTCTTAATCACAGTTGAAATAAAATAGTTTCCCCGCTGTCATACTTCAACTTGAACAGCAAATCCACTCTCAATAAAAAGTTTTGAAGTGCAGAGTACATGGCAGCAATTTCGTGGCAAATACTGAGATACATTGTAAAATTTCCCCACATGAACGTGATTACTCAGTTAGTACCGGTTTTTGAAGACCACCTTAATTTGGTCAGAGCTACCAAGGCTGAGTAATCAGTTTTTCACCAACATTATCCTCAAAATTACAGCTAGTAGTGTATTCCTACATGGATTTAAATATATCGATGAAAAAATTGTGGAATGGAAAAATATATTATAAGTACATTTCAAATGAAAAGTTTGAAAACAATGGTAAGCTTTCATTTCAGTAAATTATTAGGAAAATATTCCGACTGTTGGTGTGATCACCGGCAGTAATTTTGTTCGAATTATTATCAAAATAGGAACTTATCAATATGTGCAAACATCCGATGAATAAGATTTAGGTTTTTCTGCAAGCCTCATTTACAGTTATAAATTACACTCAATACATATTGATCTCGGCGACTACCAGGACGAGCGCTTCTTTCTACTTGGGATTCATCAGCTGGATGTAGCAGCACCCCAGTGAGTGATGTGGTTCCCACTGTGGATCGAACTAAGTACCCATCGCTTAAACAGGCGGAGCGTTGCCCACTAAACCGAGTCCCAAATAGAACAAAACGCCAGTCCTGGAGTCCTCTGTTAGTTACCGAGATCAATGTTACATCCTGAACCAGCAGCAATATCAAGGCACCCGCATAAGAGTCTGTCTAATAACTGAGGATGAGCAATTCAACCCTGTATAACAACAGGAAATTACAATTATCATAACAACAATTACCCTCAATACATTTTGAAACAGGTTCTCTGAAATATTATATAACACTGTCACTACAGAATGAAATGCTTTACAAATTTTTAATTCATTTAGGATTTAATCTTAACCTGATGGCGATTAATTTCTTAAAACAGAATTTATGTGACAAGTGATGATGATTTTATAGGTCAATCTTAATATAGATAACAAACATCCAGGCCATAGTTTTTACGAATGTCCCGAAAGAAGTTGAGCGCCAAGTCAGGTTGATTCACTATTTAGGTAAGTTTTTATATAATCCCAGCGCGTTCAGAAAATCGAAAACAAGATTTTTCTGAACCTTTCGCTGTGTATGCCACAGCTTCTTCAGCAGAATATTCGATTTTTATTTAACATCAAAATATATACTGTCAAAAGGTACATGTAGAAATTTCTGTCTTTATGTCATTGGTTAGCTGTTTTGTTGTTCAGACTGATTGTTTCCAGTTGGTTATCATAAATTCATACAGTCTTTGTCATCTGTCATCAAAGAACGATTCCATAATCAACGTGCAGTAACACATAACATGGTAGTGTCAGCATGGCTGAATATTATCTACAGACCATATTGTCCTAGGTTACCTGCTTGAAATATTCAAATGGCGAGTCCGAAATATGACGGAACATGCATCCTGGATTTCACTCCTAGCCACCGAATAAACTATAATATAAATTTTAAAATATACTGACATCAATTTTTTCAATAAACTTGAACTGCTGCATCATAAAATTATGAATTTGATGCAATCAAATTCTAATAATAGTTCTTTTCATTGCAACATATTGTCACCAGTTGGCTGAGGTTCAATATAACGATACTTAAAATGAAATCCACTGATTAGAAAGCTTACGTGCTTGTTACTGAAAAATGCAAATATTGTATTTGATTTCTTGTTATGTCTTGAGCAAATATTTCTCGAGAATAGCAAAGTAAACGGAATTCTTGACTATTTATTCGTTGTTTTTACATCAGTCATAGATATATGGTAGAAACTATATTCAAATAAGCTGGAAATTCCCTATTATTTACCTAAGGGTACCTAGTTGTGTTTAAGATATCGGTTAAGTAAATTAAAGGCTTTAGTTTTTGTTTAGAATCATGTGGGTACATTTCATCAACATGGATTTAAAGTATTGTGAGTTATCAAGAGGTACAAAAAGTTAGGTCATCTGTTAGACATGAGTTTCTTCCCACCTACGACTTATCAGTCTGATCTACAGTATTCAAGTAGATTTCATGTAGTATTTTCCCCCTCACGGGTCTGAATATGATAATAACAGCAGATGAAAGAAAATAACATAAATTGACCTCATTTAGGTTATTCTTGTCATTTACACATAGTCGCAAATTATCTCATCAAAAAAATATATATGTAAAAGTTTACTTATTCCAATAAGTAAACTTTTACATATATATTTTTTGATGAGATAATTTGCGACTATGTGTAAATGACAAGAATAACCTAAATGAGGTCAATTTATGTTATTTTCTTTCATCTGCTGTTATTATCATATTCAGACCTCATTCAACAACTATATGAAGATGCCACATGCCAAGTAATCCACAATGGGAAGCTCAGTGATGCCTTTGAAGTGAAGACAGGAGTGAAACAAGGTTGCCTACTATCCCCCATGATATTCCTAATTGTGGTGGACTGGATCATGCAGCAAACAGTAGGCAGCGAGAAGAGGGGGATACACTGGACGACAGAAAAGAACCTAGAAGACTTGGATTTCGCCGATGACTTGTGCCTGATATCACATAAACTTGAAGATCTGCAGGCAAAAACTAACAAGTTGACAGAGGAGGCAGCTAAGACGGGACTTCAGGTGAATATAGAGAAGACAGAAGTGATGAAGATACCGCACCACCACCATCAACAACAACAACAAACTCCAATCACCGTCAACGGTAGAAACTTGAAGGAAGTAACCTCCTTCACCTACCTAGGAAGCACTGTTTCAACTACAGGCGGGACGGACGAGGACGTCAAAGTCAGAATCGGAAAAGCAAGACAGGCGTTCATTAGCCTGAAACCAGTGTGGAGATCTTCTGCACTCAGCATGCGGAACAAGATACGGATTTTCAACACCAACGTCAAGTCAGTGCTCTTGTATGGCTCAGAGACTTGGCGCGTCACGAAAGGCATTTCCAATAAACTACAGACATTCATCAACAACTGCTTACGCTCGCTGCTGAAGATCAGATGGCCAGAAAAAATAAGCAACAAGGAACTCTGGGAACGAACCAACCAAGAACCTATCACGCAACAAATATGCAGGAAGAAGTGGAGATGGATTGGGCATACACTGAGAAGGCCGACTGAGGACATCACGCGTCAGGCCCTCGAGTGGAATCCCCATGGGAAGCGACGAGTTGGACGTCCGAGGGTGACATGGAGGAGGTCGTGCGAGGAGGAAATGCGAGCTTCTGGGCTGTCGTGGAACCAGGTTCAAAAGATCTCAGAGAACAGAGGTCACTGGAGGCGTGCTACTGAAGCCCTATGTTCCACTAGGAACCCAAGGGACTAATAATAATAATAATAATAATAATAATAATAACTTATTGGAATAGATTTGGTAGGATACCATTTTTTTTGAGGAAGATAACACTACTATCGAGGGATTAAAGCCAGTTGCAGTGGATAACTAAAGTTACACGGAAATATTAGCTAGGTAGCATTTTCGCAGACAGTTATATGACTGGTACTGGTTTGGTGTTCACTGAGCTTTGAAGTTTTGGTTACGAATGTTTCATCACCAGGCTTGGTGACTGCTCAACAAATTCATGAAGACCAACTAGCAGTTGAGCGATATGATGCGGTCTTTTTGGTTTCAAGGCATGGAGACAATCACGATCACAAATTCCACTAGGTTAATGTGGAAATCCTCCCAAAAGCAGGTTCGAAAGCTTCAAGAGAATTTCTAGAAGCATGGCATTCAAACGAAATGTCAGTCAACAGACATGCGGATATAGGCAGAAAACAGTCATCCATCAACCAAGAGCACAGCAACTGGACAAACCAACAATGATGTACAGTGTGACAACAACAAATAGCACAATTTTCATCTAACAAAGACTATCTAATGACGTAACTGAAGACAATTTAAAGTCAATGAGGTTAGGATATGATAAGAAATCCCCCCCTTAACATACAATTGGACAACACCCAAAGTCAATAAAAACACTATCTAAACATTCGTGTGACATACGAATACGCTTATCTTCTTTGTGAAGTTAGTGCCTGGTTATAAAACGTTCATGACGAAATGTCAAAGCCCAGAAAACACCAAACCATCATCTTCACCCTGAGCTGAAAATCTTTTCCACCATTTCAAAGTTAGAAGACTATCCGAAAAGCTGTAAGAAGTTGAAGAATGATATTCGGCAAACAAAATTAGTATTCTCTATTGCATACGCAGTATATATCAGGTGATTTTGAGCAATTAAGAGAATAAGATGACTCAGGGTTAGGTAGTAGAAAAATGAGTTTAAAGTAAAGCAGCAAGAAATAATGAAGTGAGTAATATTAAAGAGAAGTACAACGGTACAGAAGGAACTGTGTATCGAAAAGTTACAATTAATAATCGCAAAGAAATGCAAATTTGCTATTAAGTCATATTAGTGAGCATTCGCCTTTTCAGCATCCAGGTTTACAGTGTTCTCGTTGCTCATATTTCCAGTTGGTATTGTATCTTCATCCCTCCTGAGTCTTCTTCACCAGTCGATCGTTATCACTTTTTCTGTTTTACGCCATTGTGTTATATACTACTTATGTGCATCCTCAGAAGTAACGTTCATCGCAATGTTACATAACACACAAGTAAAACCCAAAATGTCATGGTGAAGAAAGGATGAGATCTATCTATTTCTGAATTTGCAGAGAAAGCCTGTATCCTTTGATGGCTACTGTTCTGGTACATTCTACTTCACCTGCTGACCAATTACCTTTAACGACTGCTTAGATGGCCATGAGCACTTGGAAAGAAATCCTTACATTAATTTCCTCGTGATATGGGTGCTCATTAACAAGGCACATTTTCAAACTTGCTTTTCACTGTGAAAGTTGAAAACCTAAGCTTTCACTCATCCATAATGAAGTAGTGTTTGATTTATAACCACTGCTTTATAGAACTACATTTTATGTTTAAGCTGATAACCAGATCTCAAACAATTTCATCCTCTGCTCTACAGAGTAAAATGTATTGAACATGTAGTGTAATGCGATTATTAAGGTGAGTAATCCAGCAGTAACCAACATTGTATTTCATATCATCCTGAATACAGTGAACAACCTGATCAGTAATTTTAGGTCAACACTGAAGATTGAAATGCCAAACTAATAGCTATTCAGTGAATGACTTGTAAGTTCAGTCTTTTACAATTAAAAGATGAAACCTGTTCTCCACTTAACTTTCTTTTGCCAAAAAATCATCAAGCATGTCAGCAAGGTGTACCTGCAACCACTACTGAACTGATGAGATTGGAACCCGGGTCATCCATTGCTGGAGTTAGAGAATTTACCACTGAGCTATTCGGGCCATAACTGGCCTCCTGTAGGGCCTGGATGCCGTGGGTTCGAGTCTTGGGCGGGACATTGGTTCCATTGAGATTGCAGATACGCCTTGCTGAGGGGTGTCAAAAAGCACGAAACCCAGGTTTAGCGCTTCTTGTTGATTGTCTCCACCTAAATAATATCAGTCGCAGGATAGTAGGGCAAAATATTTGAACAGTAAAGTGTAACTGAAAGCTGGTCAGAGGCTGGGTCTTTCAAATCAGTTGATAGAGAGCCGGACCAGTAACTCTGAGGATACTGGTTTGATTCTTGTTTCCCCCTAAGTTTTCATTTCACCTTCAGTCATCAACTCATATTACACATGTCTCTGTTGTGATTAAGAATCACTACCAATAACACTCATTTAGATTCAGTGTTCAATGTTTCTTCAGATTATGCCAGTCTACGATTAAGTGCTAAGTCAAGCAACGGAAACCCCTGACTGACACCTTATTCTAATAATTACGAGTGATTCTCCTGGAGGAGAAGCCGTTTTCCTGGCCTTCCTAATGGAAAGTCATAGTATATAATGCTACTAAAGTCAGATGTGAGGGGGTCTACTGACTAATGAAGCCGTGAAATAGTTGATATATTGGACTGATTGGAAAGAACAGGGAAATATTGACTACTGTATCATGAGGTGATTGAAAGTGCTGTTGAGACGGAGGAGAAATATCACGAGTGATAGGCCATTCAGTGAAATCGTGTCTATCAGTTTCGTCAAGTCGGTAAACAAGTTTACCAAAGGAAGTAACAATTCATCACCTAATAAATTAACGTATCTGTTTGGGGGTAATATGATAAAACCTAGTCGGTTCATCTTTAATTTCACTAACTGGTTCATAAGCCTTCCTCACTCCTTCCTTCCATTTTGTAGGTTTATCATACATTACTCGTTCGGCTTAGTTATGATTATACACACAGTACTTTGTTTTATCATCGTTAGGCTTTGTTTTTTAATCGCTAATTAAAACAATATCCGCTCCCCCCCACCACCACCTTACCAATGCAAATTGTTCAACCTTTAGCAGTTGTTTACTTTAGATTAACCTCACCTCATGTGATTTGTAAGTACTTTTATTTTGTTGTGAATCAAGGTCATCTGATTGTGAATTTTTACCAAAATGGTCATGATTAGATGTTTCATTATCATTCTTCAAAAGGTGAGAATAATTTGTGCATTAGTAAGCGATTTACTGCCAATAATTCCTCCCCAAAGAAATCATTTATCGGCACACCACTGATCAGCTTGGCTGCAAACGAAGTAAGTGGTTGTCGGATGTTTAGATCTGACTAGCGAAGTCTCTAGATCAGCCTGGGTGGTTTCCAACCACTCAAGTTGTTCAATAGTATATTTCGTTTATTCATGACTCTTTTGCGTCAGACATCATACTTTGTGGTCTTGGGTGGGTGGTAACCAACGGAAATCCTCGTGACGCCGCAGTTTAGTAGTTGAAAAACTACTCAGCTGTGAAAAATGTCAACGTGGACCACACGATTTGTAAGTAATTTGTCTTTCTGTGTACTTCTAGTTGTATGGGCTAGGATGGAAGAACAATCACAAGAGACGCTTTGACGGTTTGTGGTAAATTATGATATTTTCATTTTGGTTGATGAGGTTGGCTCTGTACAATTTGAAAGGAATGATTATCTGAATTACTACTATTATTTATCGTCAATCACGAAAAGTTCATTGAATTTTAACTCCTATAAGGCAATTCTCCATTGTCTGAATCCGTTTTCTAACTAAATGCAATACTCAGGAATATACCGTACAGTTCATTTAGGATGCTTTCGGTATATTTCATTTTGATTGAATCACAAATAGGTCTATGATCATGGGTGTTACAGATGAACTGTCAAACAATTAACCAGCTTATTCAATAATTTTCCTTTGAATGTCTCAGTTATACCCTAGGTTTTGATACGAATGAGGGATAGTGGCTGGCAGTGGGAGTCAGAACACGAGTTTCGTCCTGTTTGGCACTCGTCAGTTGGGTGAGTATCGTGAATGAAAGGAGTGGTGTGTAACTCTCTGGCGTTTGAAGCTATGGGTAAAGGGTTCGAGTCTCAGCTGCAAAATCACCACTCATAGTGATGAATATATATCCAGTTGACGAGTTATAAACAAGACGAAACGCTCATCTTGAATTCCACTGCCGACCACGATTCATCATTAATATCGAGACTGCCAATACTAAGGCCTCCGCACGGGAGCCCAGTTCGGTCCAGTCAACCACATCAAGATTTTGATCTTGAGGTTTTGAAAGTGTCACCGATAATGAGTGGACAACGTTTTGTCAGCACCATGTCTGCACAAACAAGAAATAACATGCAAGCTTGCTTCATTTGGAGTGCTAATTATGAGTTAGAGCAATAGTCTATTATCGTTTAATCTTTCTCTAATATTCAGTGTCGATAATTTGAAATTAAGTTGAAATGAATCTCTGACTGTAAGTCCTATGTTGTTGGAGAGCTTGGGTGTTAGTCTGTTGATAGAATTAACGAATAATCTTCAAGTCGAAGGTTTTTAGCCTGTAACACAATTTTCACAGGATAAACTTTTCTTTCAATCACCGCAGCACTTCACTCAGATCCTCCGATGAAAAGGAATTCAGTAGAGCCAAAAAGCTTAGACTTCAAAGGCTATAGCATCGGGTCAAGAGGTGAACTGAATAATAGATAAACTGTTTAGAAGAAGGTCGAAAGTTTCAATGACTAATAGATCACAAAATCACGTTATCAGAGTGACCATGTGAGACAGCCAAGGCTCAGCAAACTCGTATTATTGATACTAGATGGAGTGAAAATCTGAGTGGAAGGAGATTACTGTCTTGTCACTGTGCCATCTTAGCTACCAGATCCATTTGCTGATCAGATCCTATTTCATTTCACCAAGAGTTTTGTTAGACTGCCATATGAATCTGATTATGTGAAATGAATCAAAACTGTTTAAATGGAAATCAGTCGAAGAATTCAAAAGACTTTGAAGTAAATTCAACCTATTGTCACACAGAGACAAACCCAACACGCGTTAGATAAGAATTATATATATATATATATATATATATATATATATATATATATATATATATATATATGCGTAACATTTTGACTTGTTCAAGTATAACGCACTCAATGAGTTCATATGCGAATAAAAACCGGTCCGTTTGATCTTTTAAATTGTACAGCAAGAAATTACGTGTATTAATACTCAACCAATTGACAAAAGCAGTTATCCATACACAAAAGCTTTGATAAGTATAAGCATTAATTTTATAAATATCGGTGTTCCATTGCTTTGATAGTGCTGTTATTAATAAATAAGGGAACATCTGTGAGAACAGTAGAATACAAATCTCAAAATAGTGGAAAAAACATTTTCGTTTGCTGCATGGTGGAAGGATCACAGTTTGTCGTTTATAATCATATCAAGACAATTCAATAACTTACTGGTTTATTTTCATGGTCCCGTTATTTCTCCGTCTTCCACTCCCTTGGCTGGAGAACTTTTCATATACCTGGTACCGGTACTGAATTATTTCTATCGCATATGTTAGTCGTTAACTGAAGAAATAAGTCTTCATTTATTTCTCCCACTCTCCACCTGTGTAAGCAGTTTTTTAAAACGGCCACTCTATTCCATCCTGATACACGATAACGTTTGACAGCCTTCCTGGCCATGAATGACCTCTTTTCTTGATTCCTTCTCTTACTAGAGTCCTTTATTAGACATTTAGCTGAGTTCCTATGCTCCATTAACCTAACTGACCTGAGTTAGTCTACTATAAAGCGCAGCCGGAAAGTTACACGTTTACTTTTTTACTAATTACGAGCAGCAAATTGTGCTGGAAGTGTCACCCACCAAATAAAACCGTTTTTCAAAGTGTAATATCGCTGAGAAATGAAGTAAAATAGAACTACGTTGTGCTACAGTGCTCACTATCTACCATTGTATGAATTGTTATCAGGGTAAGTAGTGAATTTAATAATGAGTAATTCTGCTGTCTAGCCTAGCAACCATGGGTTCTTTATAATAAAGTTCTTTTCAGCAATATTTGTTTAAAAACTTCTAGCCAAACATGTGAATGGCATAGCGATCAGTAAAGCGTAAACCAAACAGAACTAGTATTCGAAAATGATGTCTTGACTTTTCCGTAACTGATGGAAACATGTGCTCTGCTATGTCTGTCCTCACAAGTAGTTCTGAATTGTATTAACTTCTTTTCTATGCTAGAGAATGATCAACTGTCCTATTGTTTATCACTTTGATTGTTTGAGACAGACGATTCGACGGACTTGAATCAATAGTGGGTATTTCCGGAGGTCTCTGGTTCAAAGCTTTTCGTGGCTCAGATTTTCAGTTCACCTTGAATCAACACTCAGTGTCTTAGTATTGAGAAACTTTTTATAGAATAAAAAGGTTACTTCGTATCTAGCATAAATGTATGAAGTTAAATGTACAATATTCCCACTTATTTTCATACGAAAAAAGTGTTCCTGAATCAACAGATATATTATGCGAAACTCCTGAAATTAGGGTGATGATCTCTTGCTCATTGTTCATTTAGGCGACATTATAGGTGTTCATAAATTTAGAGTGCAATTTGTAACTGCAACCACTTGAAACCATGTATATCCGTCATAAACATCTTGTTGAGTAAATGGATAACTTCCACTCTATCATTTCGAAGTTTGAATTGGGAATAAATAAAAATCTGACTAGAAAAGGTGAACATTACCAAAAACTGATTTTAAACTGAGAAACAAGCTTCACTGGGGGTAACGAGATGATCTGAAACCGTCAAACGTGAGAACAGGTTCCTGGTGGTTGGAAAGGTGATGAGCTTCACTAAAAGGCCTAAATATTTTATATCCTACCTTCAAAAAGGCAGTAAAGTTACTACGTCTTAGGACAGAATGAGACGGAATTTCTTAGATACTCTTACACTCATTAGTCGACTTTATTTGGCTAATTTTTATGACTCAGATATGGTGCAAGTTGATGGCTCTTTTGTATTCGACATTATAACATTATAGACAGACTATATGATTTCTCCCTGAAACCTGTTTACATATTTAATATGTAGTTGGAAAACTAGTCAGCAGTGGAAAAATTAGTAAGTAGTTAACAAACTGTCTAGCCTTAAAAAAGGAAAGTTTATTTTAAATTATGGATGAAGAAAATGAGAAAAAGTAGATAATGCATGCACTTTTGAATAGTAAAACCAGACACAAGGTCAACTATTACTGATCAAGAATGTAAGAAGCAGTATTCAAACCACTATGTCAATGTGTTATTAAAACACTAACAGTTATCAAATGGAAGAATAGTCAGTGTGGTCAATAGGTGATACATAAGAGACTAACTTATCAACTGAAATGGTGATTATTCATTGATACTCGTAATTTCCCACTGTTATACTGGATTGAATTGCGGCACCTCTGTTAGCAGACGAGCTCCTATTCATATGCCTCGATACCACCTGATTGTTCATTATGTTACAGTTTACTTAGTGGTGATCACTGGAAGACAAGATACGCGTTTCGTCTCATTTCGAACTCGTCAGATGGATGTACATGAACCTCAGTGCATGATGGTGTTGCAACTGAGGCACAAACTCAGTAGCCATCGCTCCTAACGCCAAAGCGTTATCCAGTAGGTTACTGGGGCGCGAGGGTTTTGATTAGTTTGTCGTGCTCAGGTTTTGTTCTACGCTAAACCCTTATTCTATGTAAGTACCGAAGTTCAATCATTGATTATCATGAGGTTGCGGAATTACAGACTATGCAGTTACTTGTCTGACGATGATCACTCTCACTTCCGATCGGACAGATAAAATACGTCTAGGTAGCTAGTTCAGTCAATAAGAATCAGTTGCGTGTTCACATAGTGACCTGGAACCAGAAGAAAAGCCCGCTTGAATCAATAGCCTATCGAACTAGAAATTTAGCAGTTGTCTTTTAGGACTAAACTGAAACCAACAAACGAGTGAGTTATATGATGTTGTTTGTATTATTCTGTCGCTGATTGGACTAAATCAATTGATCTTCACTGGCATTTATACTCCTTAGCGGATGCCTCGGTATTTCCTGTATTTTTGATTTTGATATTAAAGCTCTGCCATTTGAAGCAATCTGCTCTGAGTTCGAGTATTAGTAGGAACAATATCACACACTGGGAGGCAGGTACATCCAGCTTAAGCGCCCCAAATAGGAAGCAAAGTGCGTCCTGGATTCTTCTGATAGTCAGTATCTATCACTGACATCAAAAGGAGTGGATTGCCTGGAAAATTTTACCCATAGAGTTAATTTAGTTCACTGTATACGGTGCACTACTTGTGTTATTCTGGCGTGATATATTGGAAAAACAAACAAAATTAGAAACTATTTTGCGTTATCCCTCACCGTTTAAGTTTTTCCAGGAAGATACTTCAAGATGATTAATCTGATATTATGTTTATTAATGGTTACCATTTGTACATCAGTAATGGCCGGAAAAGTTTTCAGCATGAACAATTTGTGGCAGCCAACGACAGAAATGGACATACTGCCTTTGACGATACCGCTGTTTTTGTAGCTGTACCTTGGAGTTTTGGAGAGTTTCATGTTAACAGTGTGCTGGGGAAACTAATTTACTTGGACAGTAATTTTAGCACTTTGAAAATTATTCATACACAAATACCTCCAGAGAGTTATTTAAACTTTCAGTCACATTCATGTTACTCGTAATGAGCATTTCATCAACACAATGTCAGTAAAACAGGTAGAAATTTGGTACACTGCGGAAGTGGTTCATCCATACATATACCATAAAGGAAACTAGACCAAGAAATATCTCAGAGATGTATATGGCTAACCCGATCAATCTAGAAGGTTTTCTCAATAAAAGCAGTAAGTGGTGACAGTTCTATTAGGTTGGAAAAAAGAATAACGACTTATGTTGCTTCTTTGGTGGTTAGGCTACTTGGATATCTTCAAAAACAGAAAGAAACTACGAAAGCAATTAAGGTTTATTGTTAGGTCGGACATGTACAAAAAGTAACGGTTTATGTACATTTCCTGGTCTTGATAAGCTCTACACTTTTTTAGAAAGTTCTTTAGCCAATCTGAGACCCCCATGTATGATCACGCTGCTTTTCACCAATATTTGGCATGCCACGATTGGCCGTGAAGACTTTCCAGGGAATTTCAGGATTAACTGAGGAACCTAGGGGATATTGTCATACTGCGTAACAATTTGCTTCAACATTCGATTTCCAGTTAGTGAGTCATGGATTTGAATCTCACTATACCCACCAAGATATATATATATATATATATATACATATATATATATATATATATATATACATATATATATATATATATATATATATATATATATATATATATATATATAACGCACAATAATCAATATATTTTTCTTTATGAATCCAGCCTTTGCTTGCTCCGACGGCGATAGCTGTTAATAATGTCTTTTGATCGCTTAAGAATTAAAATCTGTCTGGATACCATCAAATTGTGGAAAGTCTTTTTATTCCTTTAATTTAACCACCGTAGTTTAGCATACATATGTACACTTTACTATCAATCAAATCAGACCACCTTTTATACTTTTTAGAAGCGATCTATATTAACATAAAAAACCTAACCGGCTTTTCTTGTCACATGACAACGTATAAATGATGAAATCTGTGAGGCATGATTTTACAGTTTAATGTAGACTGGCTTTCATTTGTGTGTGTAGCAGTGTGACACTAAATGACTGAGTTAGGGACTAAAGATGGTATTTACTAAAATATATGTTTATTGAGAAACACATGACCTGTACCTAAATCGACCTTACAAAGTAAATTATTATTTAGTTCAGTATGCAAACTAGTAGTTAATGAAATTAAGGCAAGAATTAATTTTGTTTCAAACAAGGTGGAGTCGGTTGTAAACAGAATGAATCATGTTTAAGCAGGACTGTCATAAATCAATAACTTTCCTTCTTCAACCTATCGTTTTAAAGATACTGGTTTGATCGTCAGTGACGAGGCCTAAAATTCTCAGCTTCATTATGAAAAGGAGTCAAATATGAAAAGTTCTAGTGATTATCGGCATAAAGTAGGGATATTTCTTTAGTGGACTTCAGTTTCTATTGATTACTCAGGTGAAAACTCTCTTAGAACTGTCATTTTCTCACCGTTTCCTCTCTAGTTTATTCATCTCAGAAAGAACTTTGCAGTTTACTGACCACTTCCAATAAACATCTGAATTAGTTAATTTATCTTGATAAACTAGTAGAATTTAGAATCAAACTGAAAAACTTGAATGAGTGGGTAGTGCGGTGATAAATGAGCAGAAAAGTATAACTCATTGTCGTCAGAGTCAGGTAAAACTCTCGATGACTGACTCCACTGAGAGCGAAACTTAACAGTTCGGTCGTGTATCTGGTTTGGCAAACTACAAAACTAATAACATCACAACTGTGGCATATTGATCCAGGTAGTCATCTTTCAATCAGTGGCTCATGAATTCAAACCCCACTACATGTAACAAGGTCTGGGTGGCCACCTACGATAGACGTAGTCCACTGCATAGTGTACGAATCAACACAGGATTGCTAAGTTACATTGTATTACACAGACCTGCAACATAAAAACTGATGGTATTTACCGTCATATTATGAAGCTTAGTTTACCTACCATAACTGTCTTAGATAGCCTAATCAACAGATATGTAATTTCAGGCTTATATTCATCATGCACTGGCATCATTTAGCGAGCCAGTGGGAACCTGGGAGAAGTGAAGGGCTGTTTCGTCTAAGTATGGAACTTCTCAACAGTCCACACTCATGACTCTGCCAGAGATCTTCAGGTTCCGCTGTCACCACGTTACCACTGACCTACTGCTTCAGAGTTTAGTGATCTAGTATTGACTAGTGACTTAATTCGAGATGAGATTCCCTAAGTTCTAATAAGAACTCATGAACGGTGGGGCCAGCCAAGTTGGGCAAGAAGACAGTTGTTTAATGATGGTAGTGGGTGGCGATCAAGCTATATTGTGAATTGATAGAGGTGGGTTATATAGATCATAGGATTCTGACCCAATGGCTGAGTGGCAACGTCATAACTGAGGGATCCAAAGGTCCTGGGTTCGATAACTGGCAGTCATGAATGTGAACTGCTGAAGAGTCCCACAACAGAACGAAACAGATATCTAGGGCTCCCAGGGTTCCAATGGTTCTCCCACTGATTTCATTCCTTAATGAATATCAACCTGAACTCAATCAATAAATCTTCATAAACCTCGAAATTGAGATTTCTAGCTGTTTCTGCTCATCTGTATTTCTCAAAATATCTATAATCAAGTCATCAAATTTAAAAACGCTATATCTCCAGTGTTAATTAAATTCCCCTAATCCCAATGAAGTGATTATATTCGGCACATCAATGAGTGATGGTCAATTATATCTGTGACTGAGTTAACTGGGTTTTCCAAATGAATTCAGATATGTTGGTAACAGGTAACTTTCACAATAAATGTTTGATTGAGTCAAACTCCTTTTGAACTAGTTAGTATTGATTCCAAAAGCCGCTCTTATAACTACTGAAGCAGTCAATTATGCTCCTATATTTTATGAAAAAGCTAACATCGGTTTTTCCAGTAGTTGCTTTTAGAATCACACTAACTTAGTACAACGGATCTATTTAGTACGGAAATTTATGTTGATTGACAAATGAATGGTATTGACCTTGACATTTTAATGCACTGTGTTATTACTATTTTTATCATGTGGTGCATAATGTACTTTGGCGCATTGTTCTGTACATGGATAGGAGTGAATGTCAGACTGTTATCCTGTAAAATGCACACACACCTGAAAAGCTACATCGACTATCTACTGAACAGTAGTCAACATTACATTTGCTCCTGCCCTGAACTGACTCCACTCTGTTGGTTAATTTCATCTTCAGATCAATTAACTAGTCGACTCGAAATCGTGAACATTTAGTTTCAGCCCAAAAGCTCAACAGTAACGTTTCTGTCTACCACTCTGAATGACACAGGCTCGCATTTCTGCGGAGGATCAACTGATTTCAGGCTAGGTGGTATTCACTGACTATTAGTGCTAAGAAGAATGAAACTTAGGTCTGCAAGTCCTCGCTGATTAACGCCCACTATGTGGTATTGAAAAAATAGAAGTTATGACTAAAAAGTATCTCTTAACAAAGTCATGTTAGCTGCCATTTGTTTTTGAGATTAATTTATGACAAGCTGAGCAGTAGTGTAAAACTCCTGTTTACGCTTGCGACACAAATCACTCTGGTTTTTCTGAACTAGTTCCTACTGCTGATGAAGACTAAAACAAACTGAGTCAATAGGAAACACAATTAACACCTAGTTTATTTTTGTTTAACAGTACAATATCCTTGGGTTCAAAGCCAAATTTATCAAGGAAGCCTTAATGTAATGACAAATTGTTTTTGAACACATGAAGGTGGTTCAAACCTTTGAAACCAAAGCTATTGTACTACTAGATTTTTGTTATAGTTGTTGCTTTACTGCCCTTCACTGTTACTTTCTATTTGTTGAAATGATTTATCCTTTAAAAGACAGGGGAATAAATGAAATTTATTTCCCAGTCGTAACTTAGGTTGCCATCAAATCATAATATAGGTGTCATAATGAATAGAAATGAATATGTCAACAAAATATTGATGATTCCATGCGATCCATCGAAATTCCACGTTGACAAAACAAAGAGGATGCAATTGTTATAACGGGAAATAAAGTGGGCAGCCAACTTAGGGTGCCTTTCAAGAAAAAGCTTATCGATACCCAACATAAATTAATTTCAAAGCAAGAGATTCATGCCTACTATCCATGTATGCTTTTGCGAAAGTTCATAAACCAGATGAAACCCTAAGCCCTATATCTATAATAAATCCATCGTTTCATGCATTGGCCCGTTAGCTAATATGAAAACTAAAAGCAAGTTTATCGTGAAGAATAAAGAGAGCTATTATTATTGGTATTCTAATAAAAACCCTAGAAGTTTGCAAGAGAAAAGAAGAAAATCCTTCGCAAGTGTAATCCCTAGACATTTGATTGAAATAGAAGAGAAGGTGGATGTTTCAGTTATCTTTGGAATCATCAACCGACCTTTGTAGGTGGAAGTAAAATGTGGTCAACCTGTCATTGTCCTGACAGCTCAAATCGTATTCCAGATCTCTTTCGTTGCATAATGGTAGTGTTTTACTGAGCAACAGTTTTCCAACTACTAGTTTTGTTAAACTCTTATTCCTTTGTTTGATTAGGTAACACCTAATTGATCGGATTTCTTTTGCCTCATATCACTAGAATTCTTCCGCTTGTCTTGTACATAGGAATATCAATGTTGACAGTGTTGTGTAGATCTTCTATCTTTCGCGTTATCGTGATTCCCTTGTTTCTGTCGATTTTGTTTCCAACTTCATTTGAAATTGTCACTCAATCTCTAAACCGAATATTGATTGTAGTATTTGGTTGTTTACAAGTGATGAAAAGGTTTGAGATGGAGTGAACTCGTTTTATTGTGTGGACTTTATTGCTCTTACTTTGTTTAGACTTATCAACGCAACAAAATTCATAAAGAAAACATTTGAAGTAAACGATCACACGAATGCAACTGATTTAGTTGGACCCTTTTGTTTTGGTAGGATAATCTACTTTATTTTATGACGGTGAAAGTTGGAAAAACTCAATCTTTGTATGAGTTAAGTGGCATTTAACGATAGCTTTCATCACGAAATCATATTATCCATAAAAATTCTTCGAAGTCAGAGAGAGTTTCTTGGATCTTTTGGCATAGTCTCATCGATGAAAAATGGGTCCTTTAAAACTCGTGCTGAGTAAACAGCACTGGGGGACTCAGTCAAAATAACTTCACTCATATTTTCCAAATCTATTCAACTTGTAACTCAATGCAACCACCATTCATTCTTATTGAAGACGATTTCTTCTCATTTCTGACTTGCTTACTGTCTAAAATTCTGACTGGACCGAAATGATCAGTCTCTATTGGCATACAGGCTTCCGTGAAGATGCCTTGATGCTGTCTGTGTTTCAGTTTAATAGTAATAATGAATAGTGGCTAGCACTGGGATCGAGGACGTGGGTTTCATCCTATTTGGGACCCTTCAGCTCGATATACCTGCGTCCCTACCAACGACAGGGTAAGACAAGCAACAACACTGAAAGAAAATCATACCTGTTGCACAAGAAGTGGGTACCGTTACTCTATGGCGTGGTGGGTAACGTTTTGGCTTTTGAAACAATCAGTCCCGGGTTCCAGTTTTTGTGGGAACATTATCGTTTACTGGAAGACAGATACATTCATCTGATGAGTCTCAAATAGAAAGAAACATGCATCCTGGGTTCCACTGCTAGCTACTGTCTACCAGTAATACTATTTTACAGCGATTATTTTCGAATTGAGAAGAAACAACGATTGCGGCAGAATAACATGGTACCGTTTTATTTTCATCTTTTTTCGTCAGTTGCTCACAGCCTAGAAACATTTAAATGTCATATTAAAAGAGAATTAGAACATGCTTTTTGCAGTTACATGAAGTTAGTTAACGGGGAACAACATAGTTGGGCGAAGAATAACAAACATTCAGACAAACTTAACAAGACATGCTATGCATTTTCAGTTATATGTGTCTCAACAGCCAGTTCGAGAAAAGAATAAAAGATTGCGCAAGAAGAATGACAAGTTGGCCAGTTGGTGATAAAGAACAGACAAATTGTGTAGTCGTAAAATGGGTTGAACTCAGTGAGTAGAAGGACCATCAAAATTATGTACGAAGAGGAAAAAAGTAGTGTTATCAAATAAGAGGAAAAGTAAAATACTAGGTTACTAGGGTAAAGAAAGATTTATCACTGCTTATTTTTGGACAGGATTTCGGTTTCAGTCTTTTGATTGCTGCGGCCTCAGCGAACTTGAAAAGGGTTGAATTACATTATTTGTTGATTACATTGAAGGATTCTAAGGTATCTGCTTCATGCTTTGTGTCGATAAGGGATCTTGTGACTGCACTACTGAAAGCACTTGTTCCCGTGAGACACAGGTTTTTTGGTACATGTCCAAAGAATTTAACGCATGCCTTCCTGTCTGTCCTCTCGACATAACTGTTACCACAGATGTACGAAAACTTGCAAACACATTTAGGAGTGACATGGGCAGGGAACTTGTCGAATCATGGTTGCACCAAGAAGCTTGTTGTTCTGTAGCGAAGGGTCAAATTGACTGCATGATATAACCTGTCATAAGAGCTTGAGATTATTAGTTGTTGACTTACAGGACGCAAATGAGCAGATTTTTTGCTATATGTTAGACAGTGAACACATACCACACTAAAATGGTGTGTGTAAGAGGGATTTGAGTGGGGGCGGAGGGGGGGGGAGCGAATAAAGCAACCTTAGTGGTATACTTAACTTGATATGAAAAATTTTTAGTGGTAATATTAATCTTGAGTGGATTTCAGAACTGAACGTGAAGTATGCACAGTTAGGGGCGAGTTTAAAGGCCACCATAGCAACGATCGAAACAACCAATTCAGTTTCTTCTTTTCAACTCTAAAGACAGATTTTCATAAGACAGAGAAGTCTGATTGGTTATTTCAGTTGTTGCTGGGGTGACCTTTAAAGTCACTCTATAATAAGCCTCAGTGCCAACTAAGTTTGATTTATTCCTGTAACTCAATAATGGTGAATGTCAATCTGCCACTGAAAGATTGAAACTATTGAAAAGCAGCTGAAATACACCTATTGTTGATATTTTTAACTTAGCCTTATGAACTATGTATTCTCATTTTTATTCAAGTGAAAACCACTTAAATTAGACTGAACTTATTGACACATGTCTACTTAGACATATATATGGTCAACAATTTTACAATTAATATCATGTTTTAGCAAATGTGAATGAAAAGTTTATGCTTACACACCCTTGTGAACGCCTGAGCAATAACCTTTATATTCCAGCCCTGATGATCACTCAGTTCATTGAAAAGTTGAATAAGTGATACAGCAACAACACAGTAAGTGCTGTATATATATATATATATATATATATATATATATATATATATATATATATATATATATATACACTCTTCAGACCACCCTAACAACTGCTGAAATAATAAATTGGGTTAATTTATCTTGACTAGGTAAACCTAATTGACAGAGTTAATTGAGAAGCGTTTAAAGACGGCCGATATTTCCAGGTAGGATCACCTGTCTTTTCTCGGAAGTTCGGAGGATGATGATTGGTTGTGGAAGACATCAAGGGTTGTAAACTACTCTGAAAAATTTCAACAATTCAATTGTTCACCATAACACTAACGAATATTCCCAGTACATAATTTCCTCATGTTAGCAATGATAAGAGAACAAATAGTTTGCAAAGTTTTATCGCCACTAACATCATATTATTATTATTATTTATTAGTCCCTTGGGTTCCTAGTGGAACATAAGGCTTCAGTAGCACGTCTCCAGTGACCTCTGTTCTCTGAGATCTTTTGAACCTGGTTCCACGACAGCCCAGAAGCTCGCATTTCCTCCTCGCACGACCTCCTCCATGTCACTCTCGGACGTCCAACTCGTCGCTTCCCATCTGTCTTCCACTCGAGGACCTGGCCTAACGTGCGATGTCCCCAGTCGGCCTTCTCAGTGCATGCCCAATCCATCTCCACTTCCTCCTGCATATTTGTTGCGTGATAGGTTCTTGGTTGGTTCGTTCTCAGAGCTCCTTGTTGCTTATTCTTTCTGGCCATCTGATCTTCAGTAGCGAGCGTAAGCAGTTGTTGATGAATGTCTGTAGTTTATTGGAAATCACTTTCGTAACGCGCCAAGTCTCTGAGCCATACAGAAGCACTGACTTGACGTTGGTGTTGAAAATCCGTATCTTGTTCCACATTCTGAGTGCAGAAGATCTCCACACTGGTTTCAGACAAATAAACGCCTGTCTTGCTTTTCCGATTCTGACTTTGACATTCTCGTCCGTCCCGCCTGTAGTTGAAACAGTGCTTCCTAGGTAGGTGAAGGAGGTTACTTCCTTTAAGTTTCTCTCGTCGACGGTGATTGGAATTTGTTGTTGTTGGTGGTGCGGTATCTTCATCACCTCTGTCTTCTCTATATTCACCTGAAGTCCCGTCTTCGCTGCCTCTTCTACCAACTTGTTAGTTTTTGCCTGCAGATCTTCAAGTTTATGTGATATCAGGCACAAGTCATCGGCAAAATCCAAGTCTTCTAGGTTCTTTTCCCTTGTCCAGCCATTGTGTCCCCCTCTTCTCACTGCCCACTGTTTGCTGCATGATCCAGTCCACCACAATAAGACTAACATCATAAAAACCTTTCAATTTTTGGTGTGGTTTTCTCACGATGTTGGCTTTTCGACAAAGAAATTGCAATACTTCACATATTTTTATTGTCGATTAACAGTACGAAAGCATGAAAACAAAGTCAATAAGCATACCTAATTTTGTCTAGGTGAAGAAAATTATCTTTTGGTTTTCATACCTGAGCATAAATTATAACTGTCAGTTTATATAGCAATCGAAAATAAACAGCAACAGATAAGCACTTTTTAAGAGTGAGAATTTAAAAAGTAAAATAGTGGACAGTATCCATAGCTCAGAATATAAATGTTCAGGTAGTATGGTGCATCTCTTTATGCTCATGTTGTACCATGTTTGGTTTCTATATAAAAAGGATAACAAAACAGAGTGAAGAAAATTTCCAAGTCATATTGAACATAAATTTGAGGATACCGTTAAAAATTGTCGTCTGAGGTATAGAAACTCAGCGAAAACTTCTATCAGAACAGCGGTATATGAAGAATACTTTTGAAATCAAAGAAATTAGAAAAGCCAATTATTTAAATGATAATTTGAGGGCTTCCTGCTGATCGCCTCCAACCAATTAATTGTTCTAAAGAACTAAAGACCTTTGAATGCTTGATGAGAAACCGTGGTTTGCGAAATAAATTCAAATAGAAATCTAGGCGTCCAGAGACCAAACCTTATTTCAAGTATTTAGGAGCTAAAAATTCATCACCAAAGTGTTTAGTCACAGGGACAAATAAGCAGCTTCCCGATGATGAGACATATGGGTTTTGCACTTAATCCTAGAAGAAGCATAGAATATGCATTATTCGTCAGCTAAGATTGAGGATGAAAATGCAGAAGTTTATGATTTTTAGTATACAGTTTAGTTACGATGATTAACAGACTGAATCCTATTCACTGCAAAGCATATCATTTATTTCTTTAGTCTGGTTCTTAGGATTATAATTTCGTTTTCAATATTACTGTTTGTCCTCTTATCTTTTGATTTAAATCAGAAAAGGAACAATTTTTTGTTTCCTACTTACAGTAGTATAATATATAAAATAAACCAAACCCACTATTAAGAAGGTTAGCATAGAACTTCTAAATATCTTAAGTAAATATAAGCCAGATAGATTTGTAAAGTTTCACCGTCTTCGATTTTTACCTACTTGCATTTTTCCCATGAACTGACTGATTTCTAGGTAGATTTTACCATTAATCATTTGAATAATAATTCGGTATTTATCGATGACTGTCATCGGGATGGATCTCTCAAAGTTCGAACGATAAGCTGCATGAGTTTAGTTAAAGTGGATATGGCGATGGATAATCACTGATGACATTAGATGACGACAAGCAGTATGATGAATTCATAGAAACTGAAAAGAGTGTTACAGTGGATTCCATCCCAGTGACCAAAGAGTATTATGCACACCAAAGGACCTTATGTTATTGGACTGCCCTGTAACTGTAATTGATGCTGCATGCTACTGATGAGTTCCAAACTGAAGTAAAAGAACCACTCAGTGCTTTCTAGTACCTAATATTCTTTTAGACGATATCAACCTGTGGTGAGAACTGACATGAAGTGTTTTCATTCTGAATGGGTTGTATACTTTTCATCTGGAAGCTTTAACACTCGGCCATTTGCAATAGATAGGTTATGAAGATAGTTCTCATCATGAAGTGACATCGGTTAGGGAACCATTGAGAACCTCGACTCCATGCATAGATGAGAAGTCCCACACTAGGACCAAACAAATGTTTATTACCCCCAGATTCTTAAGCTTTCTTCAACTGATGTCAGTCAATGATGAAGAATACCTTAAGAACTGGTCAATCATATTGTAGTTTAGCGTCACTGACATGATTCTAACAGATGGAAGTGCATTTGTTCTGCGTAGTCACATTTTAATCCACAACGTATTCTTATGCTGATATTGCCTTGCAAAGAATAATCGTTTGATGTAAAGATTTCACGTATGTCCACATTGTTTTCCTTACATATTTGGTTTATGGTTAACCGAATCCCATATTAACTGCTTAAGAACTTAAATCAAGACTAAAATTACTATCTTATTTCAGCATGGGAAGAGCTAACCGCTTACGTATAGTTTTATACTGTCTGTGCAAGATCTTCAAGACACTTGTCCCGTACGTCCGATGCGAGAGGGTTTGTAACGATTCTTCAGTAGTCAACAACTCTTTCTAGCCTGATTGATAATGATTAACTGAATAGACCTAACTCACAAGAGGAATTAAATCTGTTGATGGTCTGTTACTGAAACTTACTTCGCTTACCCTCAACAAAATACTCCGTTCAGAATATGACCTGACACCTTATATATATATATATATATATATATATATATATATATATATATATATATATATATATATATATATATATATAATTATTATTATTATTATTAGTCCCTTGGGTTCCTAGTGGAACATAAGGCTTCAGTAGCACGTCTCCAGTGACCTCTGTTCTCTGAGATCTTTTGAACCTGGTTCCACGACAGCCCAGAAGCTCGCATTTCCTCCTCGCACGACCTCCTCCATGTCACTCTCGGACGTCCAACTCGTCGCTTCCCATCTGTCTTCCACTCGAGGACCTGGCCTAACGTGCGATGTCCCCAGTCGGCCTTCTCAGTGCATGCCCAATCCATCTCCACTTCCTCCTGCATATTTGTTGCGTGATAGGTTCTTGGTTGGTTCGTTCTCAGAGCTCCTTGTTGCTTATTCTTTCTGGCCATCTGATCTTCAGTAGCGAGCGTAAGCAGTTGTTGATGAATGTCTGTAGTTTATTGGAAATCACTTTCGTAACGCGCCAAGTCTCTGAGCCATACAGAAGCACTGACTTGACGTTGGTGTTGAAAATCCGTATCTTGTTCCACATTCTGAGTGCAGAAGATCTCCACACTGGTTTCAGACAAATAAACGCCTGTCTTGCTTTTCCGATTCTGACTTTGACATTCTCGTCCGTCCCGCCTGTAGTTGAAACAGTGCTTCCTAGGTAGGTGAAGGAGGTTACTTCCTTTAAGTTTCTCTCGTCGACGGTGATTGGAATTTGTTGTTGTTGGTGGTGCGGTATCTTCATCACCTCTGTCTTCTCTATATTCACCTGAAGTCCCGTCTTCGCTGCCTCTTCTACCAACTTGTTAGTTTTTGCCTGCAGATCTTCAAGTTTATGTGATATCAGGCACAAGTCATCGGCAAAATCCAAGTCTTCTAGGTTCTTTTCCCTTGTCCAGCCATTGTGTCCCCCTCTTCTCACTGCCCACTGTTTGCTGCATGATCCAGTCCACCACAATAAGACTAACATCATGGGGGATATTAGGCAACCTTGTTTTACTCCTGTCTTCACTTCAAAAGCATCACTGAACTTCCCATTGTGAATTACTTGGCATGTGGAGTCTTCATATAGTTGTTGAATGAGGCGGATAAAGGTTTGCGGTACTCCGTAGTAGTGAAGCAGTTTCCAAATTGCTTCTCGGTCGACGCTGTCAAAGGCCTTCTCGAAGTCGATAAAGTTGAGGTGGAGAGCTGATTGCCATTCTATACTCTGTTCTATGATGATGTGAAGCTTTGCAATTTGGTCTGCACATGATTTGTACTTCCTGAAGCCTGCCTGTTCCGGTCGTAGTTTTGAGTCCAGTGCATCCTTAAGACTCTCCAGGATGATGCGGCTTAATATTTTACTTGGGGTGGACAGGAGAGTGATTCCGTTCCAGTTCTTGCAAACATTGAGGTCTCCTTTCTTTGGGAGTTTGACAAGGTAACCCTTCTTACAATCGCCAGGTACCTTCTCTTCCTTCCACACCTTCTGCAATAGTGGTGTGAGCATGTCTGCTGTTGTCTCTGCATCTGTTCTCAGTGCTTCTGGCAGTATCCCGTCTGGTCCTGCTGCTTTCCCACATTTAAGTAGCTTTATGGTGTTCAGGACTTCCATTTTTGTTGGAGGATTTATGTTCACTTGTAGTTCTGTGGCTGCAGGTGGTATTTCTGGACGAAGTGCAGGTGGTGGTGGTGGTAGATTCAAGAGCTTCTTGAAGTGGTCGGCCCATTGCTTCCTCTGTTTCTTTTCTTTCATAATTAAATTTCCGTCATCATCTTTTATTGGTTTCAGGTGTGTTGATATCTTCCCTACAGGTAGTAACCTGGTTATTTGATACAATGTCCTCAGGTCTCTCTTACCTGCAGCCTGTTCTGCTTCGCTTACCAATGTGTCGTAGAAGTGTCTTTCGTCTCTGCGTGCACTCTTCTTACTTCCTTGTCCAGTGTTCTATACGTTGTACCCAGTTCTTTTTTAAGTTGTGCATCATTGCACTGGTTCATCTTCTGCTTCATCATCCTCCTCTCCCTACTCTATCACCTTCCATGTGTCCGTCGAGATCCATTCCTTATCTTCTTTCTTCCTCCTCCCTGATACGGTTATGCAGGCTTCTTTCCACATCTCTTTCACAGTTCCAGTGTTCTTCCACGCCCGATCCTTCAGAGATGTTGCTCAATGTCTCCCATTCTGTTCTCATGGCTGACATCAAGATGTCCTTTGTAGTTTCGTCCTTCAGTTTCTGTTCTAAGTAGTGTTGAACTTGAACTGTGGTCGTCTATCACCAACTTCCTTGAAGGCTTTCAACTCGATTTGAAAGGTTCCTTGCACTAGACAGTCAGTGGTTCAAACCTACATCTGCTCCCCTTCTTCACCTTGTGTCAAGTAGGCTGGCTGCTTCTACACTTTCTTCAGATTGAGATGAAGTCGATCTGATTTCTGGGTAGTGTGTCCTGTTGTCTGGTGAAATCCATGTCGCTCGCTTTGTGGATATCCTTGTGCTTGAACACACTGCCTCCAATCACCAAATCGTTGAATGCACACAATTCTGCAAACAATTCTCCATTCTCTTTCATCACCTCACCGACTGCTTCTTGTGTTGTCCGCTCCCAGTTTGGCATTCATGTCACCCCACCCATTACAATTTCGATGTCGCCAACTGAGGTCTTATCCAGTGTTGATTGCAGTTGTCTATAGAATTCCTCCATATTATCTTCGTCTGCATTATTTGTAGGTGAGTAGTAGCATTGAACGATTGTGACTTTGCTTCCTTTTGAGTTGAATCTTGCTGTCATGATCCTGGAGGAGATTGGTTCCCACTGCATGAGAGCCTTCCATGTTCTTGGAGACATCATGATAGTCACTCGAAAACTCAGTGTGCTCGTGGCTGTCATCTGGGTGACAATATCAGAGTAGATTATCAACTCTCTCCAGTTGACAGTTTGCAGAGTCCACTTCCATTCCATCTGCATTCGCAGATTCCTAGCACTTCAATGCAATACCTTCTCATCTCATTTGCAATCTGGGCAGTCTTGCCAGCCAGCTTCAAACATGGTGCGGACATTCCATGTCCCCACGTTCACTTTCGCTTTCATCGAGAGAAGATACATCGGCCAATCGGCTTCCCGAAGGCTTTCACCAACTGGCGTCACTTTGCCTCTCCGATTCCAGCGAGGAATAATTTTGTTTTTATTTCTCATAATTTCGTTTGTGCCTTGAAGTTTCTTTAGCGGTTGGATTTGTTTTCCGGGGTAGGGTTGCTAGCCCTATGCCCAACCTTCCCTCTTTACCCGGGCTTAGGACCGGCTAGTAACTAGTGAACTAGTTAACCAGGCGACGTCAATGATTCAAAACATTTGAATACCCACCTCCATCACATTAAGATCGCTTAAGTATACTAAGGAAACGGTCTAACAGCTAGTGTGAAGGAAAAATTTCTTGATCACCTTGAGATGCATGACTTCGATCTTATGGAAAGTGTTTCCTAAATGGTATACACCATTAGAAACATCATTACTATTCAGAGGTTTCATAGAAAGTGACGCACTGAGAGCACACTCATATGCACATGCCTTAAAAAGTTCCAGTGACGATTCCTTTCCTGTTGATGTTATTCTTGCCTTCGAAATTGGATCAGTTCACCAACAGACACCTAGTGGGATAAACGTGATTTTACTGAGTTGCATGTGAACAAAATCGTTTGTTGAGTTTTTCTATGGAGATATATTTATTATCGATGAATTACTTTATCTTCTCAAAGCGTGGGATAACAGAGTAGTATAATAGTAGTATCTGAACTTGACACTAGATGGTTGTTAGCAGTCTGTGAGAAGTCCTGGACCTAGGTTTCGTGCTGACTGACACTTCTCAACAGAGCATATCTTCACCTCCAAGGGAATTGATGTCACACCTGAGATTCAAACCCACGTCACTGTGCTGTAGTCAGAGACACTACTTACCATATACTTATCATATTCTTGACTGAGTGTTCAGGTTTTTCCAGGATATGGTTGAAACATTCGGTCTAAGGGGTAACTGACAAGATATTCTCCTCACGCTTCCTTTGCATTCCGATCAAGATTCTGTACAAGATGTTGGATTTCGGAAGTGAACAATAGCGTAATTAGAGATTGATCCCGGTACATTTGAAAGTGATCAGAAAACATTTTTCGACTTCTTTAATGGTTCCGCATCTTCTCTAGAACTAGAATTTCATTGGCGATACATCCTTTGAAAGTGTATATTGTAATTGGGGAGGTCTTCTAAAACTTATAATGAGGATTACATTTGAGAACTGTTGTTCGTGTAAAGTGCGTAAAACACGGTTTACATTGTTATTTAAATCTCTCTCCTGTCCTAGAGATTCGTTTTGTCTTGACTAAGCTTAGTACCCATCTTTTTGTGTAGGTATAGCATTAAGCACCAGGGCAGAAAACTCACTACTAGACTGGATCCCAGTTGATAGTCGCCTCTGCGCTATGAGGCTGAACGGCACAGTGAGAACTAAAAGGAATAGTGAGACTCGCCGTTGTCTCTTTGTAATCTCTGCTTACGCACCCACTGACTGTAGTTCGGATGAAGTGAAGGACGAGTTCTACCATAAACTGTCTAACCTCCTCTCGAAAGCCAAACGTTCGGACGTAGTGGTTGTTGCAGGTGACCTCAACGCACAGGTGGGTAGACTGAGTGAGGCAGAAAGGCACTTAGGTGGCACTTTCGGAATCCCAGCTGAACGTACAGATAACGGTGATCGCCTATTACAACTATGCTCAGATAACCGCCTATTTTTAGCCAGCACAAATTTCAGACATAAAGAAAGGCACTGTCTGACCTGGCGTCCACCGAGCTCGACTCAGCGATGGACACAGATAGACCACATTGCTATTAGTCATCGCTGGAGAGGATCGGTGGAAGACTGCCGCTCCTTCTGGAGTACGTGTTTGGACAGCGATCATGCGTTGGTCCGAGCACGTATATGCCTGCGTCTCAATGGACGTAGAAAAAATTTGGCAACAAAACCACTACGAGTTCTGCTGGACAACGAAAACACCAAAGCCGTGTTCAGTGAGAAGTTGGCTAGGCAGTTATCGGAACAAAAGACTGTCACTCATCCAGAAGAAGCTTGGTGCCATCTTCAGTCTACTGTAAAAGCAGCACTGGAGACTGTAGCCGACTCCAAGATAATGGCTAAAAAGAGCCAGTGGATATCAGCAGCTTCTTCCAAACTAATGGATGCACGTGAATGCATCCCTGCAGGCTCTGAGTACAATGAAGAGCGAGCGCAACTTAAAAATAAACTGACGAAAAGTCTGCGCAACGATCGTGAACAGTGGTGGGCAGCAAAGGCTAAAGAGATGGAAAAGGCAGCGGCGATCGGTAACAGTAGACAGTTATTTAGACTTATTAAGGAGACTGGGGGGAAATGGTCAACAACAGTTAGTGAGGTTATAGCGGAGAAGGACGGATCGGCGATTCACTCGCAGGGAAGGCGACTGGGACGATGGGCAGAACACTTTGAGGAACAGTTTAACTGGCCTCCAGCCACCATTGCGCTGCCCGCTATCCAGTCGGACCCTGAATGGGACATAGAGACAGGTCCCCCAACACTAGAAGAAGTTGAGAAAGCGGTAGGTAGCCTGAAACGGGGAAGGGCAGCAGGACCAGACGGACTACCTGCTGAGGTATACAAGAATGGTGGTAGAGTTCTCTTAGTCAGGCTAACGGAAGTGTTAGCCAGTATATGGGAATCAAATACGATCCCCTCCGACTGGTCTAAGTCACTGATCATCCCAGTCTTCAAGAAAGGCGAGAAGTCCTCTTGTGATAACCACAGAGGAATCAGCCTGACAAACATAGTGTCTAAGATCCTAAGTTCTATAATTCTCCGACGCCTGAGTGGAGCTCGGGAACAGCAAGCCCGAGAAAACCAGGCAGGCTTTAGACCTGGCCGTGGATGTATCGACCAAATATTCACACTGCGCCAGGTCCTGGAACATAGGCATGCTTACAGACGCCCGACAATAGCTGTATTTCTCGACCTGAAGGCGGCATTTGACTCCGTTGATCGAGAAGTCTTATGGCAGTGTCTGTCACTGAAAGGCGTGCCTAGTAAGTACATCACCTTATTGAAAGCTCTCTACTCGAACACTTGTGGGCATGTTAGAGCCTATGGTGAGTTGTCCAGGGAGCTATACTCATCAAGTGGTGTCCGTCAAGGATGCCCACTATCCCCATTCTTATTTAATTTTATCATAGATATTCTTATGGAGGTTTCCCTCTCGTCACCTAATTACAAAGACGTTGACCGGATCACAGGTGAATTTTCCTTAGATCTAGAATATGCAGATGACATAGTCCTGTTAGGTGAAGACGCTGACAAGATGCAGAGTCTTCTGAACACTTTGAGTGGGAATTTGAGAATGTTTGGGATGCGAT
Organism: Heterobilharzia americana; assembly: GCA_944470555.2. Lineage (NCBI taxonomy): Eukaryota > Metazoa > Platyhelminthes > Trematoda > Strigeidida > Schistosomatidae > Heterobilharzia > Heterobilharzia americana. The sequence goes on from OX104127.1 coordinate 152,023,233, forward strand.
TTTCACCACCCAAATGCAAATTTTTGCTCCAGGACTGGTCTTCAGCGGTACCGCGGTTAACAATAGAGAGTGAAGTGGTTGAGTGTGTTGACCACTTCACTTACCTGGGAAGTAGGATCAACCCGGTGGGTTAGTTGCCGATGAGATTTCTGCACGGATACAAAAGGCTCGATTGGCTTTTGCCAATTTGCGCCACCTATGGCGCCGCCGTGATATTCGTTTGTCTATTAAGGGTCGCGTGTACTGCACAGCAGTCCGCTCTGTTCTACTGTATGGCTGTGAAACATGGCCATTGAAAGTGGAAGACATGAGAAGGTTACAGGTATTTGACCACCGTTGCCTTCGTAGTATAGGACGTATTCCGTGGTGTCACCATGTGAGTAATGCAGAAGTTAGGTGTAGAGTTTTAGGGAGAAGAGGTAAGTCAGTCGACGAGGTTGTGAACCTTCATCGACTGAGATGGTTGGGACACGTACTACGTATGCCTAGTCACCGATTGCCTCGTCACACAATGTTGGCTGAGGTGGGTTCAGGCTGGAAAAAGGCCCGAGGTGGCCAGACTAAAACATGGCACCAATGTATGAAGTCTCTGACTGTTGGTTTAAGCCATGTAGGACGATGCAGACTAGGTGGTTGGGGTCCACGGGACAAGAGGAACCAGTGGTTGGAGACCCTAGGTGATATGGCTCAGAACCGAAGTCAGTGGCGCAGATGTATACACACATTATCCTCATCTTAACAACGCTATACCGAATCTCACTATTTTGTCACTCCTCTTTCCTTTCTTCTCGTACTTTATATTTCTTTTGACTGCATTCACTTATCTTCATCCTTCACCTCACTACCTTTTTACTTGATGTGCTGATATGAGGTGTGGCAACTCGGACCGTTACGCAGTAATGCCTGGTCCTATGTTGATAATGATGATGATGATGATGACCCATCTTTTTCAGTCATTAAAGTCGCTGAAGCGCGGAAACGTTTGAAATTTTTAACTTCAGACTAGCTACTACTACAACACTGTCTGAGTGATATAAATTAATAGTGAACTGAATGTTTCTCCATTGATAAATTTTATTCTGTCTTAGATTTCCAAAAATACACGGAAACTATAATACTGCTGAACACATAGTGATCAACTTTGACAGTTTAGAAATAAATTTTTGTAATAAAATAGATGAACAGAAGTGCAAATAGTCCTAAAACTCCGTCTTCTGAAAGTAAAGAGATTGCTGTACTCAATGATATACTAATATCCATCAACTCGACTAGGAGTCAGTGTACATCAAGGTTAGGTATCACATATTTCATTTTTTGCTTGATAACATAGCCTTTGAATGTGCCCAGTAAAGCATACACGTAATCGTCTGAAAAGTATTACAGGATTCTCGAACCGTTTTTTAACATGCCCCGGGAATGGTTACTCTCAGTCATCGTGCTTTATCCAACCACCTACTTATATAAATATTCTTCATAAGATATTAGTAGCTTTACTTTTGGAAAATTAGAAACAGCAAGCGGTGTGACTCACTACGTAATAAACTACCGGGTCAAAATAGAACAATCTACCTTTCTTGACATTTTATCAACATAAAGCCACCATCACCCACACTGTTATCAACAGAGACCTGCCTTCACTCCTGGCTCCACAAATTACCATCACTCATTGAAATTTCAAGGAACCAGTCCTGAAAAGAGTAATTGATTGGTGTTATGATACTTGTAATTTCCCGTTGCTCTGTTAGTCACTGGGATAAGTATAACATCATGAATAATCAGCAGTATCGAAGCACTCGCACAGGAGCCCATCTGCCAACAGAGGTAGAGCGATTCGGCCCTGTATAGCAACGAGAAATCACAAGTATCATAACAACAACTGATACCCGTTGCACAAGAGGTGGCTGTCGTAGCCCGGTGGTTTAGTGGATAACGCTCTGGCGTTCGGAGCTGGTTCGAGCCTCAGTGGGGACAACAACATCCGGCTGGCGAGTTCCAAATAGAAAGAAACCCGCGTCCTGGATTCCTCTGCTAGTCAACGAGATCAATGTAACTCATTTAAATGGTTTGTTCGATAGTGATAAGTTTGAAGATAGCTTTCATCACAAACTGACACCAACTAGAAAAGTGCTGTAAACCAAAATGGTACTAGGCAACTATTTGTCTATTTCAAGGCTGGCCATCACTGCGTACTCTCGATAGACTAAGCGGTTGAATCTAAAAGTTTCGTGAAAAGTATGATATCGATCAGTTTTCTATGATTATCAGAATATATTTTCTAACTTCATTTATATCATTAACAAGTTAGTTTTATTTTAATCATGCAACGTTGGAGTGGTCCGATAACACTTGCTTTATTTTAATCATTCAATGAAGAACAAAACAGTGACTTTAAAAATTCAGTAAATGCTAATTAACACCTTATTTTTTGTAGCATTTACAATTATGGTGCAAAGAAAGGTCAATCAGGCTTACTAGAAAAAAGTCTATTCATTAACATTTCAGTTTTTGTACAAAAGGTTAGCTTTCTGTGAAACTAAAATCACAAAAATATTTCTTCATAGTGGTTGCAACCGCTGCAAGCCAGGCTGTAAGTATTATTGTAATTCTAGGTTTGTAGACTTAGGATCCCTTTATTTATATAACAGCATTTTCTGAACCTATTAATCTGGAATCTATGCTAAACTAGAAAATAGCTACCTTTAGTTCTGAAACAAAATTCAATCGGTTAAACACATTGCTTATCTCGGGGAATACAGTCTGAAGACGGTGACAGAAACAAGATCTTGTTCAAATACGAAACGCTAATTAAATTTTAACCAACTTACACCATATATAGCACATACACATAGTAATCTGAACTGTTACTAAATAACTGAAAAAAAATCATTCAATGAGGCGAATACGCAAAAGTTGTAGGCGTCTTCCTAACAATCTCTTTGAACCGCTGCTTACATTTCATAGAGCCATCGACTGTTGCTAGACAAAAAGTACGAGTTACAGCAAGTGAATCACTTGATAACATTATCAAATCGCATCAAATGAGAAGTGCATCGCGTATAATATAATGCTACTCATCTAACTAACTGCAGCGGATATGGAGTGGTGAGACTCAAGAATGACACCATACAGTGTGTAACTGTTGATCTGAATAGTATTGAGAGTCGCAGACTTGGTTGTTTAAGTCCATCCCACAGTTATAGACTTTAGATGATGAAGTCCAGAATCTATCGTGATGGCAAAGATGCATCAAAAACATGTGTTTTATTCAGTTTATTCGTCACAATTACTCATCATCAGTTTCATTACTTTGTTTTTCCTTTTGATGATTTCTCCTCGCCGTTCTGATCTTAACTTTAAGACTGTAGTCCAGTACATAAACACTTTAACATCGTGTGTTGTTTATGTGTGAGCGTGTGGGTATCTTTGTTAATGACTTCATGATTTTAGTAATTGTCAAGATTCTGGAGGACAGAGCCTGGGTTGCTTAAGAATGGGAGTGTTGACCAGTGAAGCACTAACTTGTAAGTCGATACCTAATATACCTTACCATGGTTACTGAATATTTAGCTTCAGTTACGATTCAGTAGCTTGGAAATAAAAGGAGGTACCTGTTAGATATACAGAAACAAGTAATTCAACGAAGTCTTCGTATTCACTTCAGCAAGATTGACAGAATAACGGTGTCATATTGAGTTCCTCCACAGAAGTATGCCTCCTACTGTTTAATGTACATTAAGTCCTCCCACTCCCCACAAGGTACGTTAGAAAAGTAAATAATTTCCAACTGTCTTATTGATTGACATAAACATTCGACAGAAGTAGTACTCAAAAACTTAAGTAATCCAGTTATGATGATTAAAAAAATAAAAATTTAACATGATATTGCAATCGAAAAATATACATTATAACAAAAATAACTTCCTGAAAAATTAGTTGATCGTAGAAGGTACTCACAGATTATCAGAAACTCCCTTGTAATACGCAGAAAAACAGAGTAAAATCAAATCACAATACCCAGTTTATTTTCAGTGCTTAAAACTATTAGGAATAAAAGTATCTACTTTCTTGAACTAGTAAGTTTGATCCGAATCTAAGACTGATTCCGCGCACGTGTCCTCCATACATCACTATAATATCAAGATAGTCAGCTGAAAACCTCACGGCAATTCCTTAAAAGAAAATCAGGTGTTTCTTGAGAAAAACATTTGATTCACAAGAGAAATAAAGTGTAATAATCTGTCTAGACATAGAGGGATTCAGCATATCAACGAGGGATATTGTCACATTTACTTAGGTCTTGTCGTCGGTGGGCCTTAGTTTATCATACAACACCGGGAAGACTTTCAGTTCCAGGTCTTGGAAAGTACAGTTTCAGTTCATTGATGAAACGAACAACCAAAAAGATAATGATTGTCTCATATACATAGTATTACACGTTTATCTTGTTAGCTATGGTATGACGCTCTTTTTTAAGCTACTTTCATTGATAGTCAATTGCATTTACCAGGCACTTCATTTTAAACTATGTAATATCATCTGATCTTGAATGTTGTTCTGGTTCTATGAGTGCGATATAACCATTGAGGTAGGTGAAATAACAACACGAAGCATTGTATTTAGTGGACCTCTTGTTTATCACTAGAGATTTGACAGCTATAGCAGTTACCACTTACTGTAATTTATCTATTTACACAACAGCAATCGCACCTCAAATAGCTTAGTGGATAAGCCTTTGGATGTCGACTAGCTTTTTTGATCTTGCAGACATGCTTTGTTAATGAATGCCTGCAACCATAAACCCTAGATTTGTGAATTTCTGGGGGTTACATTCAGATATTAAAATTCTTATATAAAGTAACAAATGGAGTCTGTCTACTTATTTTCTGTCATTAAGAATAATTAATGACGCTAACAAATAAAACGCTCAGTATAAGAAATCAGGAATCGATAAGTGTGCTTATTTTCTGTCATTAGTCTTCTCAACACCTAAAGGGGTTAAAAGACTTGACATTTCAAGCTGTAAAAAGTGTAATCCAATAGTCAGCAAGATTCGTTAGTGTAACTACAGCGAATATAAAACGAGGATAAAGAGTCCAAACCACTTCAAAGTTACAACTGAGCAATGGTTCAAGCCACTGGCACAAACTTAAGGTGACTGCTATGACGTCTGAAATTTCATCACAATATGATGGTTATATACGAGGTAAAATGGTTTAAGGACCAGTAGTCGTAAAGACAACAAATAATTTTGCTTTAATTTGCTTAATTTTGTTTAAGACCTCATAATTATGCAAATCACTTGATATATCCCTTGGTATTCGAGCAGTGATGTAATAATCTTTAAAAGTCATAGTACTTTCTTACTTCTGTACCTAATTATGGGCATCAAATGGGATATTACTACTGAATCCACTGGTTACCAATAAGTCATTTTTCAACACTGTTCAGTTTCCTGGTACACATTGTTAAAGCTAGTGAAAGACTAACTAGCACACTAGGTCATTGTGTAAAAAGTTAAGTAGAACAATATGTCGAGCTCAATTTCGATTCCCCTGGGCACTGTTCGGGTAGATATTATTACAGAATAACACTTTTAAAAAGTGCAGAACTGGTCTACATTATGCAGACACAACAGTAGTCTAGTAAACAACCGATTATCTTCTCCACTACTTTCTAATTTTTATTGAAATTTTCTTGGTTTACACAGACTGACATCATGGAATTAGTCTCCACTAAATCTTAACAAGAAGGTTTCAATGTTACAAACTATTTATGTGAAAATCTAGTCAACACCAGTCATTCACTATCTAAAAGCACACCATTCAAAATTGCTTACATAGTAGAAATTAATATATGAAAGTGCAGATTCTTCGCCTTCTAATTACCACTGAAGTTCCAATCAGACAAAAAATATTCTAGGCTGTTACAGTAAAACAACTGATTCAATCTATTCTCCTTTTCTTTCTTAGAAAACTATTTTTCCGGGGCATTACTGTTTTTCGTATTGTATGACATTAGCGCAGCTAACTTGGCTGCGAAATTTTGTTGGCTGAATCTGACCTGCAGAACTACTATTTACGGTTCAATTATCATCCAAGATTTATTATCCTCCCTTCTACACTATAATATTGACGGAATAAAGATGGGTAACTTTATAGACTACTCCAACTGTTGATATTACCAATTACACTTTTCTGTTGTACGAAAACCTACCTTCACGGCCGAAATACTAAACCTTGATTGATAATTTCAGTAGTTACTAGGGTGACTATGAAGTCATGCATAAAAATATTTTATCAGAAATCTATCATTAGTCATAGGCTTTCTAATATATGAAACATACAAACTTGTGTGAAACTACATTTTATAAGACTAACTGAAATGATAAGACGAAAAAAATATTTGACATCATCGCTTCCATTATCATTTTTCTACCTCACTGATCTAGGCATTCGACTTACAAACCGTGGGTCACAAGCCCGAGAGCAACTCCAAAAAGCACATATCTTCGAATTATTTTTAGATAATGTATAGGTAAACTAAGATCGAAAATAGATATTTAGCTCATGTGAATAGTTTTGACACTCAGTACGATGATGATAATGAGAACATACTTCATTTGCGTGAAGTAATCTTCGTTGGTCATCAAATCAACATATATAGTCGCTTTCAAAGGTGATGAAGTCACAGAGAGAAATAATAAAAGGTTGAAAAGGCACCAAACAGAACATGTTTCACAGACAAGCTGACCACTCTTTACAGGATAACATGCTCGTTGTTACAATCAAATGTTGAAAGGTTCTCTTCCTACTTTACCTCTAACTGTATGTACAAGTTTACGCGCATTGGCTGTAGCAGTTACAATGGGAGAAGGAGTAGGGTATACCTTGGACTTTAGCTAGGCTAGAACAAGTTTGCCAGAATACGATGAATTCATTGTATTTCATCGCCTTGTCTTCAACTGCATAGAGGCAATGAGTTCATCAGATATAATATATAGAAATAAAAGTCACACAATTCACTTATCAAGATGATAATCTATAGATGACATGATGAAAGAACTGATACGAATTAGGGAAGTTTAAGTGAAATAACTTGTGATTTCTAAAAGTGAAGTTACCATATGCTTATATAGTCAGATTGTCATCTTGCTATATGTGACCAATCAAAATGGAATAGAAAGTATTACGTAAGTGTTTGTGATGAGTTAATAATGCAAATACAGGGTCAAATGTTTTTTGTATGAGTTAAGGTCAAATAGTAAACTGGTCGAGATGAAATAAGAACTGCTTGTGAATTTGGCTTTAAAAGTTAGGGTGAGTGGAAATACAGAATTTTAAATGACAAAAAATCAGTCGCTACCATGGAAGTTGGAGGCTTGCAACTGCCGCTTTTTGAAAGCATAAGTTCAGTTTAATTCTTTTGATGGTAACTGCTTCTATAAACCTTAGTAGCTTGGCATCGTTTTGTCTGTTAATTATTTTGAATGCTTTCGAGATCTGGACGTTGTGTCCTGTGTCGATCAGATGTTTAGTACTTTAGTTCCTTTATGCTTAATTTATTGCGGATGTATTCACGAAATCTAGTCTCAGCCGTCTTCTCTATCTTTCCAATGTATGTACTCTGACACACACGTGGATTGGTAAATACAGTTTGAGGTGACATGGGGCGGAAACCTATCGACTTTCGTAGTGAACACTTTGTTTTGTATACGGAAACTAATTTAGCTGGCGGAAAAGTGATACATACAGATGGGACGATTCAAAATAGGTAATACTCGCTCTTTACGTGGGTCAATATCAGAGCGCAACTTGGAATTACAGCATATAAGTTGGCATATATCGCGTCAGTAAGTCAAGATGAAACAAAAAGTAGAACTATTACCAAAAGCCATAACAAGTCAGAAGAGAGAAGGATGAGGGGTGAAAACAAATAACCAAGCACAATAATGAGGAAAAGACGCATATGCACGCCTGCGACTGCTATCAGTTGTGAGCTATTAACAGACAGACAAAATCAACATAGAACCTCGCACGTAAGTGCGTCGGTTCAACTCCCTACACTTCACAGTAGTGCACAAGGAACAGCTGGGTAGAATAAGGGTGATGTGATTCCCTACATCCATCCTTGAGAACTTCAGGTGGGAAACTGTCAAGTCCCACTGCTTTGCAGCGTTTCAAATTCAAAACTTTTCTTAACTTTATGGGGAGTTGGAGGGCCGACGTCTGCGTCCCACCATCCAGGTTCAGGCTGGATGTTGGGCAACTGAAGCGTTGCTGAGGGACAGTTAAACAGTGCTCTACCTAACGTTTTAGTCGCCTGTCCTGAGAGGTTATCAGTGTTACACCATGTTCGACGATGTTATCAATCACCATCTTCTTCTTGTCTGTATCTCTAATAATCCTAACTAGTTGCCGGGTGTTACTCGACCCTGATGCCCTCTTCATTTCGCTCACCCACCATTGCTCGCGATCATTGAGAAGACTCTAGGTCAATTTATGCTTCAGTTGCATTCGCTCTTCATGGTGGTTACAACCAGCTGGAATCAGTCTTCTAGCATCAGTCAATTTGAATGACGTCGCAGAAATCCAATGATGTCCGCTAACCTAAGTGTAGGTTTCCAATTGACTTTACTGCTGTTTCAACAGCAGACTTAATATTACGCCTGTTTTTCTCAGGATGAGCATTGCTATCACCTTCAGATAAATGCTTAACTGACTCCTCTCTAAATGAGTACTTGGCGTCCCCATCTACCAGTTGAGCAAAGACGGGCGTCACTGTTTCCTGCGGCCAGTAAGGTGCAGACATACACGAGCCCGTAATGATACGTGGTCGGAGTCAGAACTCATACTCCAGAAAGAGCAGAAATCCTCTATCGGTCCTCTCCAACGATAGTTTACAGCAATATGATCTATCTGTGTCCATCGCTGGTTTGATGTCGGTGGACGCCATGTGAGACAGTGTATCTCCTTATGCTTGAAGTTAATGCTAGCCGAAAACAAATGATTGTCGGAACAAAATTGCAGCAGATGATCATCGTTGTCGATTCGTTGGCATGAAACTCCGCAAATACCTTCAAGATGCTTTTCCTATTTGCTCAGCTCCACCACTTGAGCGTTAAAGTCACCTACCATTATGACAGTGTCCGAACGTTTTGATTTCCGTAGCAAAATTCACAGCTCATAGAATTCATCCTTTACTTCATCCAAAATGCGGTCGATGGGTGAGTAGGCGGAGATTACGAGTAAACATCGGCTGGTTTCATGATCCTTCTTAGTTCATGCAGATCGATTCAGTCAAACAGTATATATACGTCTGTTGACTGATACCCAGTCGAGAAGCACACTTTCTAACCCACAGCTTAATGATACGCCTACACCAACGAGTTCGCGAGAGCTAGCCAGTAGGTCTCCAGATACTCGTAAGGTGAATTTTTAACATTCACCACACTGGCCAGGTCAATTTAATAACCGCACCCAGGTCCAGTATACGTGTCTCAGAGACACACCATGCATCCATGCCTCGAGATCCCAGAGTTCTGTTGAGAGATCCATGCTGTTCGGTTCGGAATAGAGTTCGGACGTTGAAGGCTTCAATATGAAGTCAATGGTTAGATCTTAGGAAACTAGGCATGAAGTTTAGATTGCTGACAATGGTTGCAGAGTGAGGGGTTGAAGATGTAAGATGTCTAGTATTAGTACCAGGAGACGAAGGAAAAAGAGGAGACAGAGCCGAAATGGCTTAGTTCTGTTTGATTGATCATTATAAGAATATATTTTACTATAATCCTAGCGTGCTACGAAAATCAAAACAAGGTATTTCTGAACGTTTCGCTGTGTAAGCCACAGCCTCTTCAGCAGAACATTCAGAAATATCTTGTTTAAACACGCTGGGATTAGATTAGAATATATCCTTATAATGACCAGTCAAACAGAACTAAGCCTTTTCGACTGTCCCCTCTTTTGCCTTCGCCTCCTGATACTAATATTATAATGATTAAATCAGACTCCGAGCTCAACTTCCTCCAGGATAACCATGGTTTGATGTTTATAATCTGTTTGATTGAGCCTTGTGTACTACTGGAAGCGTATGGACGGTTGATACTTCTAAGCTGCACACACCGTGGAAGGCTATTTTTTATAGGGATACCTGAAAAATAAAGATATTAACAGTAGATTCCATGGGACATCTGCTTGAGGCCTATCATGTGTCATTTTGAGAATCGCTTGTTCCAAGGCTGGACAAAGTGAACCCATACCACAGGCACCAGAAGACCACGGGACAGGGAGGAGTGTGCTACTTTGGGGGCTAACCTTTGCTTACTCCTCCCTCCCCAACATTTTCCATTAAGAAGGCAGTATCAGAGTGGCATTACTAGTCATCCAAGGGAAACACCTTACTACTGTCACACCCCGTCCAGTCAGCAGTACGACTTTGCCCTCAGACCACCATAGTGTTATAATTTACACTACAACGGTAACTGCTTTTTGGCTTACGACTATCCAACAGACCTTTCTAGCATGGCAGCACTTCGAGGGAACAAGCGATCCACCAGCATACCTTGTCGGATCATTGTGATTTGCAAGACCGACCACCAAGCCAAGGTAGCAGCTACCGGCCATAACTACAAAGCTTCGAGCTATCGATCTGCTATCACATTGACCGGAATCTGTATTTTCTTACACGGCTCAGACAAACAGAATCGCCATGGGTAGATACCACGTTTTACTATTTGTAAGTAAACTATCAACAGAAACTTTAAATTACGTTCAATCAGTCATGGATACGTTTTTATGCATACAATAGGTTTTCTAGTCATATATTTTGATATCCTACAGATCAGTGACATAGTTATGGTGTGAATTCGTGTATAAAGCAGTTATTCAGTTTTCAAAACACTAGTGAATAGCTTTAGTCCCAATGATAGATGCGTAGCAACCAACTACGTTGACCTGATCATCATAGTAAAAATGAGAAAATGATGTGGAATAATTAAAAAACATATTATCCAACATTATTTCATGCTCAAATCTAATACGAACTATAAACGTGCATGTCATCCATACACCACAAATCTTGTTTGAGCACCTCAATATACTTGGTAACAAGTGTCTCTTGAACTGCTGTATAGATATGCTGATAACTTCCGACAATATGTAGTGAGCAGATAACTAGATTAATAATGGATCCAACATATTTTACAAAACTAGATGTTTACAAGTTTCATTAACTTCAAGCAGAAAGATAACGGATTTGACGAAAGTCCTGATACTATTGGAATCTATTCTACGAGATCCGTGGTACGTACTGTTGATAATCCACAAAAATGGACAAAACAGTTATCTAGTGCTCACTGGTTTTCGCAACTGATGACCGTCTATGAAGAATACCTAGAAATCAATCGATTGTCTACAAAGTTCTAAAACGAATGAAAGATGATACAATTTATTGGCATACTTGTAATTTTCCGTTGTTATGCTGAATCGATTTGTTCGACCTCTGTTGACATATGGGTTCTTATACGAATGCCTTGATGTTAACTGAGTATTTATTGTGGTAATTTACTTGGTTGTGGCTAGCAAAGGAATCCAGGATGCGCGTTTCGTTCTGGATTCCCCTGCTAGTTACAACCAAGTAAATTACTATGATGAAAGATGATACAGTTCACTTCATAACTCTGTGAACACACCAACTGGAGAAGATTGATGTCCGTTAGAAGTTATCCAGATGAAATGATTGAGTTGCTCATTGATGAACTCCATGAATGTTTAATTAGAAATTTCAATAGTGATTGTATGCAGGCAAAAGTAGTGCTCAAATGTTTTCCCCAAAACTCCAATGTTCCGAAACTATACGGTTACATACGTACCTACATATTCATTTTAAAATACCGACTCACTACTTTGTCATAGATCGATCTACATGAGAGAAAATCCATAAATTCTTTTTGTGTGAAGCTGCTGAGTGTCGAAAATATGTCAAGTCAGATTTCTCAGCTAATTAGTTTTGCCTAGTCTATACATTAAGATCTATTGCGATGACAAGCCGACACAGAATGAATCTCTATTGGTCGACGTAGTCTAAAACTTTGCCTTAGTTCCCAACCTGTCGATAGAATTAAAAATACCCTAGCTTCATCGTCGAGAAAAAGTATACGAGTCCTACTGCTTTGCCAAAACCAAAGGTCAGATGCTTATCGGTCTTCATTGAGAATGATACGATTACTTACTCATCTGTTAATCAATAATAGTATCTAAAATTAGATTCAGAAGCTAAACGACCTGTTATAAGCGTTTAATTTCCTATTGCTTATAAGAAACGTTAGGAATGAAAGTGCATATCATACTAGCCGGTGTACTGAGAGTGCGGCGTTGAGACAACACCTAATTCTCTACTGGACAGTATTTTCTCTTGTCATATACATAAAACAGGTTACAAACAAAAGCTAGAAAACTAGAATGCGGTTTACTGCATTCAACTTAAAAAAAAAGAAGCTTCAAGTTCTGCTGTTAAAACGTTTCTCCAATTGAAACAATAACCTTATTTCTTGCATCAAACCACCAATTCGCAGAGTGGAATGAGTACCGTTTTGTAGAACAAATGATCTAGTTCCATAGACATGCCTTCAAAATGTAGAAAAACCCACCACGACTGAAAAACTACAAATTCGGATTCAAATCCTGTTTTCACATTGCAGATGTCCAAAACAGTGAAACTAAGCTACATTCATCATGAAGTCAGATTAGTTTAACTAAATACAAGTTTTATGTATTCATGCGGATCCAACTGTCAGGACACAGATGCATATGCAAACAAACCTTTGTGTTAAATGAATAAAAATAAAAACGGTTGCATCACAACGATTCTTATTTACATCACTATCAAGCGAAAACCCTTTTACAAATCAAGTCTATAGGACTCAAGTAGATACGCACCTCTGGTTCATTTTTGCTGAGCTTGAACTCTTCCGCCCTGCTTCGCCCTACCCTATTACCCCTGTAAGAATCAGATGTTCAACAAAAATGCTTTATCATTTTGGTCAATGAAAGCCAACCCCTACTCTAGTAACCCACCTCTTACTCACAATTCTTTATCTCGAGTTTCATTTGGAGCAATGCCACAGTGGTTTGTGCACTCTACATCCAGCTAAAACAGGATAATTCGAATCTTCTGAAACCTGCGGAGGTTGTAGCCCCTCAAACAAGTCAAACAGGAATTATGCTAACCTAACTTTTAGCATCTATTCTTGCTCACTTTTATACCTCCTTTCGTTTTTAAGATGTCTCGATGATCGTCTATACCACATCTCACTACATAACTTATCGCTTACTGATCAACGATCACAATATTCTCCTAAAACTATCTGTTGAATCGGATTATTATCATTGTTATTTGTCCCTTGGGTTCCTAGTGGAACATAGCACTTCAGTAGCACATCTCCAGTGCACTCTCTTCTTTGCAAACTTTCGAACCTGGCTCCACGACAGCCCACAACCTCTCATTTCCTCCTCACACGATCTCCTCCATATCACCCTCACCTGGGACGCCCAACTAGTCGCTTCCCATCTATCTTCCACTCGAGGGCCTGGCCTAACGCGTGATGTCCCCAGTCGGCCTTCTCAGTGTATGCTCAATCCAATCCACATCCACTTTCTTCTTCTGCATATTTGTCCAGTGATAGGTTCTTGCTTCGTTGGTTCGTCACCAGTCAGACTTCCTTGTTGCTTATCTTATTTTGATAATCTGATCTTCAGTAACGAGCCAGCGAACGCAGTTGTTGATGAATGTCTGTAGTTTGTTGGAAATCCCTTTCGTAACGCGCCAAGTCTCTCAACCATCACATAGAAGCACTGACTTGACGTTGGTGTTGAAAATCCGGATCTTGTTCACGCTTTATGCTGAGTGAAGTGGAGTGCAGTAGATCTCCACACTGGTTTCAGATTAATGCAGAAATACCTGTCTTGCTGTCTTTCCGATCATGGCCTCGACATCCTCGTCTGTGCCTGTGCCACCTCTAGTTGAAACGATGCTACCTAGATAGGTGAAGGAGGCTAATTACTTTAAGTTTCTCCCGTTGATGGTGATTGCAGCTTCTTGATGATGCTGCTGTTGTTGTTGTTGGTTGGGTATCTTCATCACCTCTGTCTTCTCTACGTTCACCTGAAGGAAGTCCAGTCTTCGCTGCTCTGTCTCTTCTGACAACTTGTTAGTCTTCGCCTGTAGATCTTCCAGTTTATGCTACAAGACATTAGACATAAATCATCACCGTTGGCGAAATCCAAATATTCTAGGTTCTTTTCCCCTATCCAGCCATTGTCTCCCCCTCTTCTCGCTCCTCACTGTTTGCTGCATGATCCAGTCCACCACAATCGGGAAGATCATAGGTGACAACAGACAGCCTTGTTTTACTCCTGTCTTCACTTCAAAGGCGTCACTCAGCTTCCCATTGTGAATTACTTGGCATGTGGCGTCTTCATATAATTGTTGAATGAAATTGATAAAGGTTTGTGGTATTCCGTAGTGTTGAAGCAACTGCCTGGCAAATTACCTCTCGGTTGATGCTGTCAAAGACCTTCTCAAAGTCGATGAAGTTGAGGTAGAGGGTTGACTGCCATCCTATAATCTCTTCTATGATGATGCGTTGTGTAGCGTTGCAATTTGATCCGCACATGATTTCTTCTTCCTGAATCCAGCCAGCCAGCCAGCCTGTTCCGGTCGTAGTTTTGAATCCAGTGCATCCTTTAGTCTCTCCAGGATGATGCGGCTTGATACTTTGCTTGGGGTGGACAGGAGCGTGATTCCACGCCAGTTCTTGCAAAGGCTTAGGTCTCCCTTCTTCGGCAGTTTGAAAAGGTAGCCCTTCTTCCAATCAACCGGCAGGTACCTTCCCTTCCTTCCTTCCAGACCTTCTGCAATAATGGTGTGAGCATGTTCACTGTTATCCCTGCGTCCGCTCTCAGTGTCTCTGGCGGACTTCCATCTGGTCCTGCTGCTTTCCCGCATCTCACTAGCTTTATGGCTTTCACGACTTCGACTTCTGTTGGAGGATTTGCATTCACTTGTAGTTCTGAGGCTGCAGGTGGTGGTCGGTTCAAGAGCTTCTTGAAGTGGTCAGCCCATCGCTTCCTTTGTTTCTACTCTTTGCTAACTAGCTTCCTTTCACTATCTTTCATTGGTTTCATCTGCGTTGATCTCTTCCCAGATCGAGAGTAACCTGCTCATTTGATATAATGTTGTCAGGTCTCTGTCTCTCCTATCAGCAGCCTGTTCTGCTTCGTTTACCAATGTGTCGTAGAAGTGTCTTTCGTCTCTGCGTGCACTCTTCTTCACTCCTTTGTCCAGTGTTTTATACATTGTACTCAGTTAGTTCCTCTTCTCGTTGTGCATCATTGCACTGGTTCAACTTCTGCTTCATCATCCTCCTCTCCCTACTCTATCACCTTCCATGTGTCCGTCGAGATCCATTCCTTATCTTCTTTCTTCCTCCTCCCTGATACGGTTATGCAGGCTTCTTTCCACATCTCTTTCACAGTTCCAGTGTTCTTCCACGCCCGATCCTTCAGAGATGTTGCTCAATGTCTCCCATTCTGTTCTCATGGCTGACATCAAGATGTCCTTTGTAGTTTCGTCCTTCAGTTTCTGTTCTAAGTAGTGTTGAACTTGAACTGTGGTCGTCTATCACCAACTTCCTTGAAGGCTTTCAACTCGATTTGAAAGGTTCCTTGCACTAGACAGTCAGTGGTTCAAACCTACATCTGCTCCCCTTCTTCACCTTGTGTCAAGTAGGCTGGCTGCTTCTACACTTTCTTCAGATTGAGATGAAGTCGATCTGATTTCTGGTGTAGTGTGTCCTGTTGTCTGGTGAAATCCATGTCGCTCGCTTTGTGGATATCCTTGTGCTTGAACACACTGCCTCCAATCACCAACCAAATCGTTGAATGCACACAATTCTGCAAACAATTCTCCATTCTCTTGTTCATCACCTCACCGACTGCTTCTTGTGTTGTCCGCTCCCAGTTTGGCATTCATGTCACCCCACCCATTACAATTTCGATGTCGCCAACTGAGGTCTTATCCAGTGTTGATTGCAGTTGTCTATAGAATTCCTCCATAGGATTATCTTCGTCTGCATTATTTGTAGGTGAGTAGTGTAGCATTGAACGATTGTGACTTTGCTTCCTTTTGAGTTGAATCTTGCTGTCATGATCCTGGAGGAGATTGGTTCCCACTGCATGAGAGCCTTCCATGTTCTTGGAGACATCATGATAGTCACTCGAAAACTCAGTGTGCTCGTGGCTGTCATCTGGGTGACAATATCAGAGTAGATTATCAACTCCTCTCCAGTTGACAGTTTGCAGAGTCCACTTCCATTCCATCTGCATTCGCAGATTCCTAGCACTTCAATGCAATACCTTCTCATCTCATTTGCAATCTGGGCAGTCTTGCCAGCCAGCTTCAAACATGGTGCGGACATTCCATGTCCCCACGTTCACTTTCGCTTTCATCGAGAGAAGATACATCGGCCAATCGGCTTCCCGAAGGCTTTCACCAACTGGCGTCACTTTGCCTCTCCGATTCCAGCGAGGAATAATTTTGTTTTTATTTCTCATAATTTCGTTTGTGCCTTGAAGTTTCTTTAGCGGTTGGATTTGTTTTCCGGGGTAGGGTTGGTAACCCTACGCCCAACCTTCCCTCTTTACACGGGCTTAGGACCGGCTAGTAACTAGTGAACTAGTTAACCAGGCGAGGTTTTTGAATCGGATATGTAGGTGAAATTTCTTAGCATGTCCTGTTAACTTTATCTGGATGTCTATACTCTGTATGATATCAAGTCGATTCTTTCTAAATTTATTTAACTACAAAACGTATGCACAAATCCTCTTGATATCTATCTATTTTGGGTTGTAAGCAGGTTATGAGAAAGCGACTGTTGTTTCTTCAGTTATGTTCACGAACTGAACTATGCAGATGAAATAGTAGTTATTGGATCATACTTTTTTTCACGCACTGACGTTTAAGTTACCAAATATTGCCACTGTTTCGCACAAAAAAAGGTTTCACTCATGGCCTACAGCACGTATTTGCTGAACGCATTTCGATGTATGAATGACACATTTACGGAGTGCGACCAGAAATCCTGTTCACCTGTTAACTGTAATAGCAATCGTTAGACATAACACTCAACAGATATATTAACAAATTCTAAAGTAATAATCAATTGAGACTTTATTCCAATGCATTTTCCATTACGAAGCGGTAGCAGTTACCAGTTATGATGAAAATGATGTAGGGAACAACTCATCTATTACAAACACCTGTAAAGCAGAACCTTCCAAAAATGCATAGATACAACACTTCAGCTTAATCTTAGGCATATTATGTCTAAATTTTTAAGAGCCGTCACCACATTTATATTGCACAAGCTACATCCTTTTTTACAAGTAGAGAATGAATATAGTAACGAAAACTGTAGGTTTTTCAGAAGGCCTAATGTAAGTAAGAAGTTCGGGTACTATGGTAGTTTTATTAGATGGGTGTACACCAAACAAATCGATGTAGAATGGAATGTCTCAAGCTTCTTTGATGACATTGAGGTATTTCAAGAGATGTCATACAGCGGAAATCATTGCGTTACTTGAAAAAGTTACTTTAACAGGACAAAAAAAAAGCACCTAACATTCTTTATCCACAAGTGATTAACCCACCATATCTCGTTCATCAACAACATAATCAAATTACAGTAATATAATGAAAACAGTTGGATCCACTTTTTTTTGAAACGGGACTGTAACATATAGGATAGTTTTCCCAGATCCCACTAACAAATTGTTTAGTGGCTACACTACCAACCGATATCATTTCTCGGCTAAGAGACAAATTCATCTGACCCACAAACCAAAGTAACTGTCAGGATTGAAAAACTTGTGCATTGTGTTCAATGAGAAAAGAATGGCTGAAATTTGCATTTTATCATTGCAATTAATTAAAGACGTAATAAAATTCTATAACAAAGTATGCATGACATTATCACATCAGTTAGCAAAAGTGTGTATACAAAATTTGAAACAAAACTTTTTGGAAGAGAATTTAAAGGATACGAACCATGTATATAAGAAAATGCACTAGATAGGAATGGTTCGATAAAACATGGAAGCATGATGACTAAGCGTAGACACTCACCAAAAGATGAACAACAATAAAGTAAGAGTGCATCAATAGTAAATCAGGATATTTTAGTTAGGTTATGACATTTGAGACATTTTATCGGTGCTAAACTCATAATAAAAAAGGATGACATGCGAAGCGTTCGACGAATAACTATTGAGTAAAGAGTACGACACCAACACGCGACTGAACACAGGAAAAATGTAACACTTTAAACAAGAATCAAACATTAGAAACTACATTATTTTGAGAGGTGGGGTTTGAAGATATGTCTGAAGGCACAGAAGCTGATGTGGAAGGCAGTCTTTTGCGGTAACCATAAAACCCATCAGGGGCTTCAAACTAGAAAATAGATTGAAACATTAAACTTATTCAAATAAGCAACTATACATAAGCGACATGCACTAATTGTTCATTAATTTAACCCCTCAACCCCACCTCTGTGACAGAATGCTAAAATCCATTCCGGGACCCAAGTTATTAATTTCAAGTTGAGAGGCGGGGATGTTCATGAAAAAATGTCAGTACCCTAATTGTGTGCGTGGCCGGTAGAATCATGCTTCATTTTCATTTAATCTACCGGATAACTAGGTAATAACAGTATTTACAAAGTAATTGTTTAGCAACTGTTTATGTAAAGATAGTTGATATTTACACATGTAACCCAAATTTCGCTCGTAATTGAAATTTGTGTTGTCCATTGGCATAGACGCTTGAGTTTCAAGCAACGAGTCTAGGTTTCAAGCCACACTACTTACTTCGCATGGGTTACAGGATAGTACTTCAAACCCCCACATATTAAGGCTGAACACCTAGGACATAAAACTGTGATTAGAAGTCTGTCTCAGAAACGATGACACAAGAATATTTTCTTATTCTTAATAAAATTTACTGATAAAAAACATCATAATACAAGCTTGCTATAACAAATGAGTCACGTTGCTATAAAGCTAGCTCTTAAAAATATTATGCTGGAAACAACTTACATTGACACGGAAGTCCCCGATTGTCTTGTACTTTTGTAGTAACTCCTTCAGTTCAGGATTGATTTCTACTTTGCGCCCACTGTAGTGCAAAAAGGCCCAGAACTTCTCCAGACCATATAGGTGTCCATTCTTATAATCTCGCAAAGCTTGCTCCTTTAGATCAAATAGAAATGAAGTAGTGGATGTATTATGTCAAAAAGTAAGACTCCATATGTGTAGTGAATTCTAAAAGTCACAACTGAGGATATGGTTTAAAATCCCAAATTTGAACAATAGAGGCATGGGTTAGAATCCTACTTAACCTACTTACAGTTTTAGGTTGCTAGAACGTAGAGCTAAGGAAACGAAAATTGCGTAAGAAAACACTTAATAATGCAGAATATTACCTGGAAGTCTTTATACAAGGACCATTTGAAACGACGTTCTAAGCCATAGGAATAAAACCGAAACAGACATTCCAACCCATACCGATAACCTGCCGCCTCATCTTCGAGTGCTAAACGTTTGAACTCTTTATACATTCCATGGAAGAAATTGTCTCGTAAAAAGAAAGACCAGAACCTATACATGGTGTTCATTTCCTGAGACTGTCCAGCACCTGATTTCTCTCGATCCAGTAGACAAGAAGAACGATAGCGGAAGTATTCCCGGGATGCCAGACCACTGGCCCGAAGATAGGACTGACTCATGTGATTTCCAAAGGCGGATGAGTGGATTTGTTTATAGGTAGACGATTGTGGTTGAGAAGTTTTGACTGGATCGTTTTGTGTAAAACCCAGTTCATCATCAGCTGCAGGGGTGGTGGTAGTACTGATGATCACAGTAGTTCCAGATGTAGTAACGTCACTAGTAAGGAAAAAGTTGTAGACAAAATAAAGTGTGCTTTATCAAATCATTACAAAGAATGTTAGCGTGACTTCATGTATGGTATAATAATAAGTTCCATATAATTCTAGGAAAATTAACTAGTGAACTGATCAATCAAATTAAAAAGAAAAAAATGACTGCCGACAATTCTTACAGTTTCTCATAATTCGCCAGAAAAATGCTTCAATAACAAGACCGATCTGTAGGAAATTTGTGTGGACACGACAGTACTTGAATTACCACAGTTTCTATCTGCTTTAGTATAAACGGGTACGGTCAATTTTCTGACCGGATTCAAAAGATATGCACAAATGATGCTTTAGAAGAGGACACGGAAAACTTCATTGAAGTATTATTCAACAAGTATTCACTGAAATTTATTGATCGTAATAGAAATGCAGAGAATATAGGAATCATGATCTACTCGGTTCCGTATATGTACGATTCGTAGAGACTGGAACATCAAACAAAGAATTAAATAAGTCATCCGCAGAAAATAGGATGCAGTAAAAGTCATTCACTATTACAAAGAGAATAAAAATTATGTACTCCAGTAAGCCCTCGCAGTATTTGAGCGAAGCCACATCCAACCGGATTTATAAATTAACATGTACCTGTGGTCACATATGCACAGTTAGGACATCTCGATTTATGCAAATAAGAGCCACAGGGCATACCATGGAATGTCTACAACAACAAACCCAATCGAATGATTCCAGTGATCCAAGCAATAGGTGTCCAATATCCTCCATGCATAAACATATCACTAAACGGATCACAAAGTTGCACTGCATACATTTTTCAAAATTATTCACAAAACCTATTGGAGGCAAATTACTTGTTGAAGCTCTACATATTATGAAATTTAGACTTCTATTATGTATTCAAAAACAAGGATGGTCAACATAATACCTCCCCCCCCCCACCCTGTTTAAACTAGCATTTCAATCCTATATAATATCGATTACTTTTCAAGCCTATTTATTCTTTGTTATAATTCGCATAAACATGCATAAGTGTGTGTATGTGACCAGATTGCTTGAAATGTATTGCGGTAAGGCGTCACATGTACCAGATGAACTACGTCTTCTTATTGCTTTAATACAATGCAGATCAAATGTATAAAGAAAATCAGATTCTGACTAACTCAATTAAAAACTAATAACATAAGGGAGATGTGAGATTATTATTGCGATCAAAATATGGTAAATGTTGTTTGTTCGAGCTAAAGAGGTTACAATTAGTGTCATCTTTTAATTTTAATTGAGAAAAAGTAGGTGCTGGTCATTCTGTGGGCATCGTATTTATGGTATGAATATACAACCAAACGGAATATTAGCAGAATTAGCATGCACCTAAGACGCGTTACTAAATTTTGAACATATCACGCTAAAAGTCTACTTTCGAAACTGAGATCCGAGGCCACCGGTTTTCATGAATATTATCAGAAATTTGAATCTTATTTGCAGAATAAAAAAACCCAGTTAGAAACTTGCAGAACTACCATTTAATAAACTGCGGCAGAAATCAGACTGGGATTTTTCGTTCATTTCTTTCGTCAACTCAATAGGTTTTCCAGGTCTCATAAGTTACAAGATACGCAGAAAATCAGATTGATATTTGTTTGAAAAGCCATCAGGCACAACTAAATTTAAGGAATTATATATGACTGGGTGCATGTGAAACATTACAAACCTCCGAACAACTGAATTCGAAAGCACTATAATGAGACTACTTAGGGACGTCATTCTCATTTTCCAAGCCTTTTGCAAAGAGAAATGCTGTCTATTTTACAGTCCAACATTTTTCAGTCCATCAGAATCAACATTCATGCGTAAGTTGCCACACTTTACATCAAAACATCCAAGTAGAAGGCAACAAGATGAAAGGTAGAGAAATAAAGAAAATAATGGAAGTAACAGAAAGTCACCAAGAGAGAAGAAGAGGTGGCAAAGTATACAACAAAATCCGATGTGTGTGGACACATCGACACCACTGACATTGATTGAGCCATGTCACATAATCTCTAACCGCTGGTTTCTGTTCTCATATGGACCCCAACCTGGGAGTCTGCATTTCCCTACACCACACAGACCAACAATCAAGTGGTAACTAGGCACGCGCATAACACATGCACCAAGCATCTGGGTCAGTGAAGGTTCACAACCTTATCAATTGACTTTCCTCTCCTCTCTAAAGCTTTACACCTGACTTCTACATTACTGACACGGTAACAATAACACGGTCTATTATACCAAAAAAACGGTGATCAAACACCTGAAGCCTTCTTATATCCTCTATCATAACTGGGCCATGTTTCAATCAGAACAGGGAAAACTGCGACGCAGTACACTCGACCCTTAACAGGCAATCGGATATCATAGGTGGGCCATAAATCAGCTTAAGCCAATCACGCCTAACTTCCGTGCAGAGATGTTGTCGGTAAATGACCTACCAAAGTTTATCTAACTTTTTTACTGAATTCGTTTACGTGCTTATTCCCTTGACTCCCTATTGTTAGGTACGGCACCAGCGAAGACCACTCCTAGAGCAATAATTCACATTTGGGTAGTGACAAACGCATCCCAAATATTAATAAATTCATATTCAAGGTATCCTGCAGACTGAATTTCTGTATCATTTTTAGAGGTAAAAATGAAGTTTGCACCTGACTTTTACTTTAGTGACAATGTCTATTCAGTAACAAAGAAAACTGTGACATTTTGAACGCAATATGATAAGACAAGACCTGACAAAATCAGCATAGAACCTCGCACACAAGTGCGTCAGTTCAAGTTCCCACACTTAACAGTAGAACACAGAGAACAGGTGGATAGAATAAGAGTGATGTCAATGTAAACAAAGTTGTGTGAAATAATAAACAAGTTGAAGCAAACGGATAGTGCATATATTCAAGCTTTAGAAGATGTCAAATAGTGAATACATCTGCGCCACTGTGACCGACTCCCAGTCATATCGCCAAGAGTAAGTTCTCAACCACTGATTCCCGTCACCTCGAGGAACCCAACCAGCCAGTCCACATCTCCCCACACGACTCATACCAACAGTCAGGAACTTTGTGGGTTGGTGCCAGTTCTTGGTCTAGCCACCCTGAACTCTCTTCCAACCTGATCTAACTCCCCGTAGCATGGCACGTCGAGGTACGCGGTGGCTCACGATGTGCAGTACATGTCCAACCCATCTAAGTTGACTAAGGTTCACAACCTCGTCAGTTGACTTGCCTGTCTTGTCTGGTACCCCTCGCCTGACCGGAACATCGCTCACACGGTGATTTAACCAAACGCGAGCAATGTTACGAAGACATTTTGGCAGTTACTGAAATTCATAAATTGTAGTCTTGAAAAGCGCCTACCATGTCAGGATGTGTTATTACATAGTTGAGGGAACCCAGTACCCGTCAAATGACAGTACTTAAGTACAGCTTAGGATGTACTTAGTATTTATCAGTTGATATGAATGAACTCTGTAGATGAATTGGTAAAAACAGGTCGATAACCCGGAGTCTGTTAGTCAAAAATCTCTGATAACTGCTTTTAAACTGTCGCAACAGCTGCTATGAAGTTTTATTTTAATCTTGATCATTATCCTGGTGCACATATAACAGTTTGCGAAGTAGGCTATTTCAAATAACCTTATAGTCTTGCGAAACCTATCGACATGGGGCAATACTTTAGCATCTGCAGTAGGTAAGCAATATGTCAAATGTTAACCGAGTTTTTCTGAAATAAAAAGGTGTTGAGTTTGACTCATGTTCCATATGAATATTCCTTCTAGAAGATGAACGCCGGTCCAAGGGAAGTTGTCTGATACAAAACTTTAAGACTACCAGTAAAACATATTCACCTTATTCTCTATCCATGAAATCATTACGTGACAGGTGAGATAGGACTAACAAAAGATGTTACGTCATACTTGTTCACATTGCTTCTGCTTCTCAATACACTTATAAGGGACAAGCTTTACAACTAATCGCCTGGAAATATTGGAACACATGAAATGATAATGAACTGTTTTAGTGTAGCATAAACGAAAAGCGAAAGCTGTCCATAATTTTTTTTATGAGTTAGAGTACATTTAAAGTTAGACAGCTGTGGCTCGTTGGTTAAGTAACTACTGAGAGCTGTTGAACTTAGAAAACCAACTGGGATACTAAGTTTTTATCAATGTATTAGGTGTGATATAACTCAACAAATCACACTGATAAATGCACACATTTTCAAATAAATTATTTTAAATAACTCTTCAGCACAAATCATAGAGAAGATTGAGACTAACAGGAGATACTTCGGGATGTAGTGTACACCTGATACTATGAGTTATGAAGACAAAGCATAGTTCTTTTGTTACCAATAAAAATAAATTTTAGATGTAATTCTAATGGTATCACTATAAGCTACCACAAAACACATAGGTTAGAAGTCGGAAAATGGAAAACTAGCCTTACATACCTTGCCATAGATATGAATGTTTTTAGAGCTCGATTACGACCATCCTCACCAACAGCACTTACATTAGGACTGTAAACTTGTTGGTCTAAAGCATTCGCTGAGGGTCGGGCGGAAATATCGAAAGCAAAACCAACATCTAGTTCATCTCGTTCACGAGCACCAGTAGGTTTTACCTTGGCCGGATAAAAACCAGTCATGCGGCGCCGCGCTACATGCTTATTCCTGGGTTTATCAACAACTGTGGATTTCTGATTTTGAGCTGTCGCAACAGCTGCTCTTGAAACTTCAGCAACAAGAGCTGCAACTGCATTTTCTGCTTCTAACTGTTGTTCGACTTGACTGGGTGTAAGTGGTACCATGTCGTACGGATACTGCCAAAGTTCAGAAGAATTGTTGCAGAACGGAAGAACAGAGTATAGAGATGATGGGATCCATAACGAACTAGTGATTAGAGATGATGGTTCGGGAGGTAATACATTTGGATAAAAGAAAGGAAATATTGGATAAGAGTTTAAATCTGGTTGGCTTTGAACCTTTTCAGACTGTCCTGAGTTACAATGAGTTTCTTCTGTACCATCATTATTTTCATGAGAAACATAAGTTGGTCGCTCAGCTAAACCAGACGCAGTAGCTTCTTTAAGACTGGCAAAATCTTCTGGAGAAACAACGTTGATCTGTGTGAATCAATAAGATATCGAAGTCAATTAATCTGCACACTTCTCAAATTAACAATAAAATGAATTATATGACTAAAGTATTTTTCAGTTAGGGTTATCAGATACAGATGCTAGCACGAAGTGAAAATGATAGAGAACACTGTGTGTAGTCATAGATTCCAAGCACCGGTAGACTAAAATAACACTTAAGCAGGTTGCAATATAATCCCAACGTGTTTAGCAAATCAAAGCAAAACTCTTTAAACGTTTTGTTGGGTATGCTTCTTCGGCAGAGTATTCGAATTTTAGAAAAGGATTAAAATATGTATCTCACTGGTTAGCTGATCAAATCAGACTCCAACGATTACATTCTTCTAGGACATTTGCAAGACAACTATGAACTGGATATTTACAATCTAAGGATCATTTTTCGAAGCATTGTACACTTACTCGTATACACTGGTTTCGTAATGTTTAACCAGTAAAAAAGGTTAAATGAAGTGCAGAACTACCTAGAATACTTAATTAACATACTGTTACAACCTTAAATATATACGCACTGAAATTCATGTACTTAGAAATGGATATGGAGTTTGTCAATCATTAACTGCTTCAGAATGTTACGTAAAACTAAAATCTGGCTATATTTAGTGTCTGCAAGTAAGGCTTAAAAACAAACCGTTGTTGTCATAGCTTTTCGTTGCGGAAGTACTCAACAAAGCCATGTACACAATAGGTTTGATATCAGTTTCATTTATTTGCAGGGTTTGACTGGTAATTTTTATCACTTTAGGATAATCAACGACCATTTACTACATTTTCACGTGACGCATAGACAAAACTACAACCTGTCTTCAATGTACTGATTTTTAATGTTTGCGTACCCAATGAATAAGCGGAGCAACTTTACTATACTTCTCCTTCAACTCAGCCATAAATGTACATTAGCCAGTAGAACTAATTAATGAGTGAGCTCACAAAATGGTAACATTGAGGTGGCTTGAGGAATTTTGTATACTTATAGAGTGATTGCTACCTCTAAGCGAGTTTTTAAGGGCTGATAGACATAAATAGTGAATAGAGGTTTAAAATGATGTTAGAAAAAAAAACTGTTACAAAATTTGGTTCTTCCAGTATTTCTCCGCAGATTTTATTCGGAATACGATAGTCTGAATAGGGTGAACACTAAGTAATGAAATTGCGAAAGAAGATACGTTTTTGAATAAAAACAAGCCCTATATTGTAGTGACGAGGCAATGATCAGTACAAGTGGAGAAAAATCCATGCAGTTCTGTTATCAGCACTGATTGCTATGGTAGGAAAGACTCGTTTTCTTACATAACTGTCATCGAGATTTTATCAACTTCACTATGATCCAAAAAATGTGGCATTAACTTGTGTATGACATTATAACTGTCCTTCGAGAAGTGAAAAGAATGACAGGAATCTGCCTTTAGAAATTCATGATATTAATAACAACATGAATGAGTGGATAAAACAAAATCAGTTATTATATGAATAAAAATATACGAATACAACTGATATTGGCTAGCATACCTTTTCTAAACGATTACTCGATTGACTGGATGAATTATTCGATAAATCTAAAAGATCAGTTTCTCCAACATCGTCTTCGAAACCTAGTTCACAAATAGAAGTGTACCGTTCGCGCCTGACATTCTGTTCATAATCTTCAAGTCCAAGCCGAATTCTTTGCAGTATATCTGCATTTATCTTAGCACTATAAAAAGGAAACACTAAGTCTCAGCAAATTAACACTAAAAAGCAAGTTTTTGACTACAGCAATATACCATCACGCATCCAACAGAACCATATGACCACTTATACAAAAAAGAATCTTTAGGAAAGTACATTTCTCAAATATCACACAAATCAGGTCTTTCGAACGAACTGTCGGTGAGTTCTTAGACTTTCTAGTGGTTGTATGAAGATGAACATCATGTATGAAACCAGAACTTTGAAATGAGTCTAATAATTAGGAATTAAAAAAAATACTAATAAGTCTAAATACTTCAAACTTATTGTTATTACTACGCATAAAGTGAAAACAGTACCTATCTAGGTTTGTCGGGCTGGTGATATCTTTGGAGGCTAATATATGAAGTGCTACACATCTGCAACTATTGCTGACCTGTATTTACACTCAGTTTACCGACATTCTTATTTGGGACCATAACATGAAGTAGTTTAAAAAGACTAAGACACTATCCACATACACATTTTACTCGAACTGCGAAAGATAATTTCAAAAAATACTACCGGAAATGCAACAAATACGTAGGACTATAAACAACTAAGGTTATTTACCGAGATTGATAATCTGGATTCGGGTGACGATCGCCAGCTGGGTGTCTGGTTAATAAGCGGGAAGAAACTGCACTGTTTTCTGAAGATGAATGTCCACCATGTGACACTTGAGTTTTATCAGTAGATGAATTAAAACATGAAGCAGCATTGAATAGACAAGACTCCACATCTGTTTTATCACTCCGCGAATCTGATGATTGGGATGATTTCCCTGTATGACCCTTTGTGGTAACTACATTTTGCTCAGAAGCACGACCACCTGCTCTCTCAGGGACAATGACAATAAGATAGTTAAGGAGTTCCTCTTCATCAACATCACTGAACTCAGAACACGAAGATTCATTTCTTTGACGACGACTTGGGACCTAGAAATTAGGAGGTATGATTACATGAACTGAGTAACGGTGATTGTTAGTGAAGATAACTATTCAATTGTAGATGAAAAAATAAAACTAAATACGGTATATTTTCAAAATAGACTCTACCCTTAGTGACTTAAATGATAGAGGCAGAGTAATAACAAGATCCGTCTGTCACTACTAGTAACAATCTAATTTTGAAGTAATGCGACTTAATAACTGAAGCTAGGGTCACTAAAAATATAGAGCTGTCAAAACACTTGTAGTGAGTGATATTTAACAGTTATTTGCTGTATTGTGACTTTGAGTGACGAAGTTGCTTCTCTGACTAGCTCAAATCCTATCTGGAGACTGAAATCGCCTACAAATGATGAAAATAGTGCAGGGTAGAAGAGATAGCAAGTTTAATGACAGGAGTTTGGTGAACAAGAGAAGTTCAACAGTCGTTGAAATTTTGACAGAGACTGACATTGTACTACAGAACTTCATGAACTGATCATGTAATACATTATTTATGAAGATATTTGATTTTGATCTAACTATAGCTGTTTTTGATTGTCTTACAACAACTGTGAATTTAATGGTCCTCTTCGTAGAACTCGGATCAATAATTAAAAACCCAAAACTAGTGCAGTTTTCTAGTCTGACTGCATTTAGGCCTTTACTGTTCTACCTTGACCATCGACTTCAGATTTTTAATGAATAGAGAACTAAAGCGACTGAATGGTTATGTATACAACAACTGAGTACATGAATACACTTTTGAAATGAATATTTCACAATAACAGCAAAATATTCTTTAACACGAAAAATGGAAATAGAATTTAATGGCAAACACTGAGTTGTCCAAATTATTGAACTAATAACTTTAGATATTTTGCTCTAAACCAGTAATATCTGACATCTATCCAAGGATATCGTATGACTCTACATGTTTGAACATCGTTATCGTCGAAGGATTGGTAAAATTAAGTGGAAGCATCATGTAGTAAATTATGGGGTACAGAAGCATGTGTTGAAATGGAAGTCGTTACTCATTGAAGTGTGTTTAGACATGTATAAAAAACGCCTTCTTGGAGATTTTTATATAGTTCACTGTTAACTGACCGGAAGTTAGAACTGGAAGCGGTGGTCAGTGCATACGTGGGGTTGCTGGATGAAGGACAATTTATTTGGATTATTATCTGTTGGTCACTTCAGACTGTTTGAGTGAGGTTCAGGAGATCACGCGACTGACTTGGAAGAATATTAGGTATAACTCACAGTTGGAGCCAGTGACAATCATATAAGTTTAATGTAACCATTACGCGGAAAGTAGTACATTAAAACCATTCTAACCTATGTGTCCTAGCCCTCTTTTTTACCTTCGGGTTTTCATATCACGTATGATGCATTTCTGTTGTCCTGAATTCATGTAAGTAATAAACAAGTAGTGATTGTAACATTATTGCATGCGTGAAACTTCGGTAGTGTGATTTAGGATTGGCTTGATGTGATACGGTATATATTGGATGAATGTCGGGATAAAATGGGGAGCTACTGAACTACGAAAAAAGTTTGGCATTTATCTAACCACTCAAACATGAATAAGAGCAATGACTTGTCCTCGAAGCGCCAGGTGGTAAATACTATTGCGACATTTACCATATCGACACCAAATTGTTCTCGTAATGAGTAAGACTACGGGTTTCTTTTGCTTGTTGAGGGAACCATGATTCACTAGTTAAGAACGGTAAAGTGGCTAGTTTGTCTAAACACTCGATTTTAGACCAATGGGTTCCAAGTTCACACTTGCTTTGACTCTAATTTAGGCAGCAAGGTAGTGTTATAAGCCATCATACACACATGGTTTACAGCCTGATAAATGAGCATGTACCAGAATGAGTTGCTTCGTAGATGAATTTTTCGATAACTAACCACCTAGTAGACTTAGTATTCCGAAACTAGGAACAGGAGGGTAGCATGATGAAACCAACCAGGTGGTTTCTGGGTCAACAGAAACATGTGAACTGATACATCAACTCATTAAACGACCTTTCAGGTAATTATATGGCTTTCAATGTAAAGGTGCCAACACCTGTTGTACCACCTGGCGAACAATTTGGACGACAACTTAAAACAGAATACAGAAAAATCCGAGTTAGTCCTGCAAAATACTGTTACCTTTATAATCCCTACTTAGACCAGATTAAGAGGATCCAGCAATAATAAGAAACAATAAAAACTCACGGGTGCATTTATCTGAGATGAAGATAATGTTTTTACACGACTCCTTTGGCGGCGTTCTACTTTGAGCCAGTTTATATCATTTTTCTCTTCTGCATCCACGGGTGTAGGATACACTATTTCTTTCGAATTACTATCATCCAAAGGCTGTGTATCTAACATAAGCACTGGAGAATTTGAACTGCTAACAGAAACAGAGTGTACAACAGACCCTGTGAGTGGCGCCATACTGTCTAAAGTAGTAAATATCTTTGAAATCGTAAGGCATCTTACCACGAGAGACTCCGTTCATTTCAAAAGGCACCCGGCGTCTGATAAGACCTCTTGAAGCATCAATTTCTACTACACTGCTATTACAACATGCCTGACTAATAATAAAATATGCTAGTGAACACTACCTGGATTATTGTGTTAGCAGATGCTTCTAATTGCTTCATCCTAGGGAACTCAATGATAACTTTCAGTGGCACATATCCATCATCAGTCATTTTTTCCTGAAGATAGCGATCACGAGTAAAGTTCCGATCACCGAAATAGTACTCAATCTGATTTCTTATCCTCGAGAGTCTTTCCGATACACAAGCTGTGCACTCACTAGCACCATTACTGCATGACTGGCTTTGAGAGTTGTGGTGACGATAGTGCGAGACGATATGAGGATCTGAAATAAGCCACAACTTATTGAAACTTACTGAATCCTGGCCTAGGTACTATATTGCACATTTCCATACCACCAAAATTAGGATTGACGTATAGGCACCATTGAGGATCAGGATAGTTTTTCTGAGCCTGAGGGATCTCACCTAATCCTCCTTTTGGTGTAGGTTTGGCACATTTTGGAATTTTGTCTGCGCTTTTATTTTTAGCGTCGTCTTCGATTTCAGCATCGTCTTCGTCGGCAGGAAGAGGGTTACGTGACGGCACCGAACTGTGGTGGGCTCGAGAGAATGTCAGCTGAATAGGGAGATCTTCCCATTTTTGCTTGGGCTTATGTCTGGTTACAAACTATGCGAGAATATAAAAAAATATCTTGGTATCTTACTCGCTTACAACTGATTGACTTTAGCTTCAGTTCACTCAATGCTGGCCACTCGCTATCCACTATTTGCACACCATTAATCGGTCCCTTATTCATCACAAAGTTTCTTTATGTGATTTGTTGATTTATTAATCAGGCTATTAGCAGATGACTTATAAGCATCGAAAACAAGCGTGTTAACACGCCAAAACTAGTATTGAGCGCTAAAATAACTACTCAAGGTCATCAGTCGGGTAACTAGCGTCACGGACAGTGAGATTCGATTCCGTTAACACTTTCTGAAGTTATTTCCTCTGGATTATCAATAAATTTTCGTTCTCTGGTCTTATACATGTAATAAAGATTACGTTTGGGCTCGACTTTTTTCAAGTAGGTGTGGTTTACTGAAAATGTAAAATTAGAAGCTTGTTCTGTGAATAAATTTGTTTCTTCCTTCATAACTACATTTAGACGTACAGAATGCTCAACACAGGTGGCCTTAAAATTCTGTCACTATGGTTAAAGGAGGAAATACTTGATCAGTTAGTTATCTTTATGGCAGGTTAGTTTGGATTTTTAAGTCTATGACATTATCTGCGACTTCTGCAACACGTGGTTTTTCAAAATATGTAATCGCTCGACCGAAGTCCTCCCAGAATATCCCCAGAATTTATGGAATCATGATGAACCCTTCAAAACTAGTAAGTCACACTTCAGTTATCTACAAAACTGACTGCTAGCCTAGTTACATTTAGCAACTTAATTTTGCTGTGTGCACCCAAGT
Organism: Heterobilharzia americana; assembly: GCA_944470555.2. Taxonomy (NCBI): domain Eukaryota; kingdom Metazoa; phylum Platyhelminthes; class Trematoda; order Strigeidida; family Schistosomatidae; genus Heterobilharzia; species Heterobilharzia americana. The sequence continues at coordinate 152,055,091 of OX104127.1, forward strand.
ACATATGATATCGGCACGACAGCTATTTTAAGCGTCATCGTCTTCTCGAGCACTTAAAGTGGTCACACGGACAACTAACTTGTCTGTTGGAGCATATCTTAATAGTAACCAGTTCAGCTTAGTGAGCATTCCCAGTCTGACACTATCTAATTTCCACGACATGCGATGAAATCGGAACGTTCAAATAACTTTTATTGTCTTTCATTAGGCTGAAGTTTGCATTAAACCAGAAATCAGACTGCTGCTTTCTATGCTGTCTACTGACATGCTAAATTATTCGTCAAATGAATGGCTGCGTGACTGCTTGGTGCTCAACAAAGACTATCTTAGAGCCAGCGACACTAATCCTTTTCCGATCTGGCGATATGGCCAGAACCATCTACAAGCTCAGTATTTTGAAATGGGATGTTTGTGGTGGAACTTCTGCAGATGTGAATCATCGAAACTAGTTGTCAAGTGACTGCTGTTGATCCCCAGCACGTTCGGGAATTTTGTATCACTAGAACCACTGTGTCGTGAAAATGAAGATTCTGCGACTTCAGTGAATTGGAGAACGTCTATATATATAAGGAAACTGCTTATGGCTAGTGAGGAAAGTGGAGTTTTCATCGATGACAGTTACGGAAACAAAACTTCATGTCGTTACATTTCAAACCTAAATCTAGAGGATCAAAAACCAAACCTAGGTGAAACGGCCGACCTAAATAAACCACTACCAACCACAGGGTGGGAGATTCCCTGTATTAGATCTCCATGTCAGACTACTCGCACCTAGTCGGAAAAAAGCCATGATCATCAACAGTTTTATGGAGGGTAATTCTGTGAATGAAAATAGCTTGAAGTAAAGATGTAGTCTCTCTGAACAAGTATTTCACCTATTTTCTGCCATCCTTTCCGCTGTCTGAATTTGCTCACAGAGACATACAAACTAACATCGTGCCAAATGACGACGGCTTCATCTGAAAAAATTGCATAAAATGCCAGACAGCTGCCTGTCAAATACGATAACAGCAATGAGTCTTCAATTCCAGTGGGGAATATCGACACTCATTTAAGCCCAGTCCAAATGTAGAAAAGCAGATTATAACTTCTGACGAAGGTGTGGTCGGCTTAAGCCTCACCGTGTAGTGGGCGAAATAAATGGATTAGTTTGGATTCACTAAATATTAACTGTATACACCCGTAGCTCACTTTCCGATGCTTGAGGTGTTTTAAGCGTTGTTTTCACGAGTATGCTTTCGAGTGGGACTCCAAGCCATCTTGCGTCCCCTTTGTGCACGTTTACGCGTACATCCTCGGAGGCCCTAGCTCGCTCATAGTGGCCAGATAAGTTGGATGAACTTCTTCTTCCCCTGAATTCCCTTCATCTTTATTCCGTCTACATACATTGCCCTTCCGAGCTTATTCCAGAAGAAGCCCTTTGGCTTGTGTTTCGTTATTAGTACTCACACGTTATGTGAGATGCTGATTAAGCAGGAACCAGAGCACGCCCAGTTAAGTGGGGCTGGTTAAGCGTCACGTAATAGTAATTCAGTCTCCAACTGCTTTATGTCCTCATTTTCTGCATTCCCCTCTGGAAAGGGAGTAACACAGTGCTTTGGGAGGGTTTCCGTCGCAAGTTAAGCAATACATAGCCCAATCGCTACCATCTAGCGATTTCCCGAAGACCTTGCTCCGCAGTTTCAGAAGAACCAAAAATCCTGAGAATAATGTTTTATATCTTTTTTGAGACACAAGTGCTTTTAATGCCTGATTTGCTGAGTTAAAAAAGAGCCACAAGTTTCGTTGAATGTTATCTGTTTCTTACTCGCGAAGCTAAAGGGGCCACAGTTACGTCTAGAAAAGGCTTCCTTATGGTGGCAACTTGGTGCCTAGATAGTTTCGTAACCCTCTGAGTTGTTGCTTGCTAAATTTCTTAAAAGTAGAACTTAAGGTGGTGCAAATGAGAATCTCTGGACAAGTGTTATCTGGTTCACTAAAAATCATTGAAAAGTGGACTTTCATTTTAGCCCCTTTTATAATACTAAACACAGTAAAACAGCACAGTTATCCAGATGAATCACCGATTCTGTTCGAAACTTCAACCTGGCTTGAGCACTCGTCGCAGCACTTCTCTGCACCTGCCCCACGCTGGTACTTACTTTCTCCGCATGAGACAGTAAAACTTAAGATCCCATACCCATTTACCTCTCCAAGATGGTAGTTAGCGGGTGCTCTATTCTTGTTATTTAAATTATCTGCATGATGCTTTCTAATGACTGATTTAGAGATATTTGTCATGCCCAAGAAGATAGATGCAGAGATATGCCCACCTACCAACACAACCCTACACTTTTCATCCTGAGCGAAGGTATGTTCTTAGTCGGCCAACTGTAGGTTTTGGTCAGGTTCTCCTGAATGATAACAGCATATGTTAGTCTTTGTACTGTCTTTCAAACCTGAAGTTTATTTCCACACAAGAATGACTGAGAGTTCGGTGTTACAAGTAATCTATTTATAACAGCGAAAGGCAAGATTAGACGGGGACCGTATCGCTGAGCTGCCCCACTAGTTATAGGGAACTGGTTAGACAATGAGCCAACTGCAGCTGCTTGAAGCCACTTATCGAGGTATTCCCACAGCTAACTATCACTCTCCGTGTGCACCCACAAAGTGTCATGGCCGAACCTGTGAAGTGACTTAGAAGAGTCAGATGAAGCGTTGTAAATAGGTTTCTTATCCTCTTCACAGATAATACAGCTATCCCAGGCAACTGGCAACCTGGAGGCCTTTAAAACTGAGTTACCAAGGTGGTAACCATGACCTGAGTCATCCGCTACTTTAAGCATAACCTTTGCGGCTGAGTAGATCAGGAAACTTGACTCTTGTTTATGTGCACATATGGAGATGATGGATGACCGTCGTCAAAACGTATTGATGAAGGTCACAGGTTCGATAATAAAACAGCCCTTACAACATTCCATAGGTTTTTAGAAGCGCTAACCATTCGCAAATATAACCCCACCTTGCGCGTCCAGAAGCAGTTTGTATTCATACTCCAGTATGTTATTAAGATAACGGTCAGCTGTTTCGAGGGGGAATTAACTACTATCTGAGAAGGGATAACTTAAGAAACCTGCCGACAGAACGCACACTATTCCAGTACTCTCAGAAGAATTCCGTAAATTGTTAAAGTTTAACCAAGAATTAAAATCCTAAACGTCATCCCGACTTAAGTAAGCCAGTTTTACTAGGCTCAATCATTCAGCTATTTGTCTGTTGTGCTGGTATAACACTATCTGTCTTGCTTGATGGGCGTTTCGCTGGGGTCCATAAGCAGGTAAGTTAGCTACGCACAAGTAGGTGTAGTTGGTCTCTGAACTATTAAATAATTGTGCTGAGTGACATAGTTGCTTTTTGGATTCCTGAGTCAATAGGTCTGTGAATGACCCCTCATGTGTACAGATTTACTCGTGGATATTTATCGTACCTCTTGATTCTTACTATGTACCAGTTGAAACTTTGGTTCATAGGTTCAAATTTCTGGTTACCTTTGCCCCCCAATTTATTTCAAGTTGCTTTAGTATGTCGTACAAGCTTACGAGTGATGCACCTGGATCGGGGACAGTGGGCATAATGAACATGGATACGTTCTTATCAGCCATGCGAAGAATAAGCTCTTCTACCGTCTTTTGATCAGTTACCCGGTAGCAACCTAGATGGGTATTTATTTTGAAAATCTGGTCCATGCTTTTCAAATTCGGTTTTCATAAAGACTCCAACTGCTGGCATTTGCGGACAGTCAACTTCGAAACGGAGACTTTTAGGAAAATTAGCTGGTGGCCGCCCCATCCAATTGTGTCAGGAACTCTTTAGCTGAAGACTATCGACCTATCTGGTAGAAGAAAAATTGGGTTCGGAGGTCTAACCACCAAGTCCCAGGAAGTTCCTCAAACCCTTTAATTATCTTTCGCAACCGACAAGTTTACGGCTTACTTTCTCCACTTCCTAAGCTGAATGTGGGTATAGGCGAGTTTCGGGCACCTGGGTAACCTGCCTGCCAGGAAATTGGGATGCCAACCTATTGTATCGTGGGTTGTTTAGCGACTACTGCCCATTTTTGTTTTTCAAACGTGATCGCAAAAGAGTTTCAGCGACTTTTATTGCGGAATAGAAAGGTTAAATACGTTCTAATCCATTCTTAGGAATATTTCAACCACACAATCACACTGAATTGAACCTCAGTAACTTGCACTATGCCACCGATGTCTAACGCATAACCCCACCCATGTTCTAATATCGTTTTCTGCCACGCAAAGCTGGTCGCTTCTGCTTTCACACAGAGAATTACATTAAAGAAGCTGGACGCAAATCTTACCACACCAAGTACGCCAAAACACGAAACCTGCTAGAGCCAAACATACTTTATTATTTTTATGCTCACGCTACCAAGGCAAAAGTATCCTGGCTGATACTGCTAGAGAAAAGTGGGCGGCGTGAGGTTACTCTCCTGATAAATACCCACAAAGGATGCTCTTGAGAAGAGATTTATTGTCAGGAGTGTAACAGCCAAAATCCACTAATCTTGACCCGAACACGGGAAGTAAGTAGGGGTGCCAACTAACGCGAATCTGACCAGTTCCTGCGTTCTACTGTATAGCTTCCAAACTTCCGCTGGCGACGCACAATCAAGGGTTGGATCGAAATACCAAAGCTCCGTTCTAGTTTCGGAACTGCGAAAGAAAGCTGACGAACGTGAAGATTCCATCATACTAAGTGTTTGCGAAGCTTTCAACGCTCAGAACTAGGAAATCTCCTGGCTTTGACGACAAAACACCGGTGATGCTGCGTTGTGGCGAGGTGCTAATCGTCCTGGAAAGCAATCTGTTCACATACATTAGAAATGGGTCAACTCCCTATGGAGTGGAAAAGCGCTCCCCGTTAGCTAATCTTCAAGGGATGAGACCGTGAAATCCTCGCGACTACAAACTGATGGTGTTGTTTCCCATACCATTCATGGTGCATAAAGCTTGGTTACCGGTTTCATTTGGAACTACCTAAATGGACACAACGCCATCCATCCCATTCGGCACGATTTCAGAACCGTGAGGCCGTATGCAACAGACTTGATCGCCGCCTGGGACGACTGGGGGACGAAATAGTCAGTCCACGCTATATATTTGGACTCCACCAACATAAGTGACAGCTTCCTGTGCAACACCATTCTCGCTAAGCCTGAAAATCTGGATTCCACTTAATCAATCATAACATGTTTTACGGCATGCTTGGAGGACGAGGGCCTCTGTACTTAAGGAAACATAGTTCGATCAGCTTGGTGGAGTGCAAGCACTAGAGTTTCTTAAAAACCAACCCTTGGGCCACTCCCATGTTTACTATTCATGAATATCCTTCTCAGTCACACTATTCCATTTTCCCACTTGCCGAAGACATCAAAATACAGAGCACGGTAGGTAAGGAAGGGTATTCCAGGATACTCTAAGACAGTCCAATGCATCTGGAGCACTGGTCGACTGCAAGTGGCTTGAAACTTAACCCAGAGAGGAGGAAGGTGGTGCATCTTTGTACTCCGGGGACGATGAAAACCAGCTGCACCCTCAATAAGTGCACAAACACTGGGGTGTCCACAGAGAAGGACCCAGGACTAAACCTCTCTGGCACATGGGACACTGGCGTCAACTACAGGGGGATGACGACAAGGGCGGACACCATCATGCACTTTCGAAGAAGTCACCTTGGATCACTAACTCTAGAATTGCTCTTCATGGTGTTTGAAACCTATGTCAGACCACACCTGGAGGTATTCAACACGATAACCCTCTCTACTGACGAGAGTAGTCAGCAGCAGGTGCGGAAAAGAGAGACGGAGTCGGTTGTTGGATTAACAGACGAAAAATACACGCAACTCATCGAGCTACCCAACTTGTGCACATTAAGCTATCGAAGGAAAATAGGTGACCTAATAACGGCCTGCAAGGTTATCCACCAGGTGAGTCGTCTCAATAGGGTAACACTGTCGGTCCTAAGCCAATAGTTTCGTGGGAACGCCACCTGCATAGCTAGCCATACGACAAATTCCGAAAGCGAGATGCAACTCCCTTTTACATAGTATGTCTTGCGGAGCTATATGCCAAACGAAATGGGCACAGCTACATCACTTGGCTGCTTCACATGACTGCTGAATAATTACATGAGCACAAATAGCCTACCGTGAACATTCACCGGTGGAAAACGAAGGTATGCTCACCCATCTACATATTTCCAAACCTTAGTACCTGCAATGAGAACCATTCCTTCTCCACATTGTTGCCAGTAACACTTATTTTTCATCAGTACCTTTTACTCCTCTTTTACTGATTCCCCACTCACCCTATTTCTCGTACTACTTTTTAAATGATGATTAATACTACCTTGCGGGTGCCTACAAAAACAGGTATTGAAAAAGGTTAACTGACCCCATTGGCAGCCCCCTCGCTCCCCCAAATAAATCAGGCCGCCATTCACAAAGATATATTTCCGAACAGATAATCACTGCCTCCAAAGCTGTAAGCAGCTAAACTGTAGAGATATCCATGGACAAAAAACTGAGTCTCAAGACCTAGAAGCGATAGGTCAAAGACCATGGGTTTCCTCTACTCGCACTACTGATGCTGGACGTCGGCCTGTCTGCCAATTTTACCGGCGGTAAAGTTGAATCCACATGCTTCTTTTTCACGTGGTTCTTGATTATATCAACATGCAAATCACCTGTTGCATCTGACCGCTTGTTGCTACGTATTTATGGTGATATTTCAATCTATCCCATATATTTGGTTTATGACGCCGCTACTCCCGTAACATACGTGTTTGCAACGCTTCGCTATACTACCTACGGCCGTTCACTGTGTTTCGATTTCAACACTAAGTTTCGATTTCAGCGTCTCTTTAAATGGGAAGATCTAAGGCTAAACGTTCTAAAATTGACTGCTCTAGTGAGGAAAAATAAGGACTTAGTCATCCTAATGCTCGTTTGTGTGGCTGAGGCTTTGTTACTCCGCATACCTCAAATCTTGATGAACTGGTGTGTCCCACGCCTTTTGCCAGAACTGAAGACGCCATATCATATCCATCATAAGTAGTAGTATTAAGGACCACGTGAGAGAAGTCGATAACATAAAGACCACGATGGAAGAGACCCGGAGAATACTTGAGGATTTGCATCCATTGGCATATCTTCTAGGGAAGTGTGAAAATTTAGTTCAGTACCATATGGAGAAAGCAAAAAACTTAATAGACCACCCGGCAACGCAGGTAATGAAGAGACTATCGCCGTCTCAACAGGCCATCGTTTGTAACATACCTGATGCCACGCCCTAGAATGTAGTTAAGACAAAGGTGTTAAACTCATGCGGTATGAGAGGAACACACTGTGACTGTAAGCGCCTCCGCAAAATGTCAGCGCATTCCAGTTGCCCCATGATTTTCAAATTCACTAATTCTGTTGACGCCGGAAAATTTAATAAACTACAAGAGCACATAAGGGTACACAGCAACTTCAAAATATTGCTATTGCACAAGACGAAACCGCGTGCCAACGCAGAAATAAAAAACAAGTAGTCTGATCAGCTAATCACCTTTAAACACAGAGGCTGCTGTGTGCACGAACAGACCATCAGAAAGTGTTGACACGGCCGGTAATTCTGTTGAATGTTCCTCCTCCTGCTTCTCGGTACAACTGTCCCAATCAAATTTAGCCATAGGTGAACCTGATCCTTCAGTCACCCGTAAAAGGAAAACTATTTGTACCATCCTCCCCATGGTTACCACAAGCAGAAGTCCGTTGGGTGACAGAAAACTCAGACTCTCAGACGAAACCTCACCATATAAAGAGGAAAAATTTCAGGCGCGTGTTTTCTAATCATGGAATATTTCACAGCTAAGACACTACCGATACACAAAAGGCAGGTTTTGTCAAACTCCCTTCAGGAATGAATACCACGACAGCTTGAGGTTGCATCGCACGAAACACTCCTCCGGACCACGCTTCTTTAAATGTAGGAGCCATAACGTGGTGCCGGGTAGCGTACCGAATGCTCAAATGTCCCACATATCGCAAGCACACAGCCACTGTTCAACTCTCCATCATAATAACCCTGGCCAATACCTTGGGAACAGATGAATACCCTCTGTATCGGCCACAGTCCAATAATCTTGGCCTGAAAGCAAGAACTAACTAAGCGGTGCCAACTGACGTGAGTCTGACTAGTTCCTGCCCTCCACTGTATAACTTCCGAACTTCCGCGAGTGACGCACGGTCAAAGGTTGGATCAAAATATCAAAACAAGGTTTGTAGTAACTCAGTAGTAGATTCGTACGAAAATCTGTGGTACTACCAAAGCAACAACAACTTATATCAAAATTGCAAAATACCTCAACAGTGCCGTTGGGTAACTATACAGTCCAAAACGTTCTCGGGTGCAAATACGTACTATACGGTGAAAACTGGTTAAACAAATACGACTGTCAAATACCTGACAGTCAATAAGAATATTCCCGACGGAAGGGATCAAAACCCTGTCTGCCAGGATCAAATCAAGAAATAAACTTTTCCAGTAGACAGTCAAAAGACAAATAGTCAAATCACAGTACAATCGTAAGTCTAACCAGAACAAAATATCGGGCTCAGTAAAACAACGTCATGTTGTCAACAGTCCAGGTTCACGTAATAGGAAAGTGAAACATTTATGATAAGTCTCAACCATACGAAGGCAACTACCAAGTGCAAAGCCAAAGAAGACAGTCAAACAACCAAATAACATTACACCGGCTGGGGTCAAAAACACAGCATCCATAATGAGAGTAAAAATATTCAAACAAATGTCAGTACTGTCGAGTGGGGTGATCAGGGGGGATTTTCGGATCATTTTCCCGTCACAGTGATTATAAGTGGAACAACAGGAAATTTCGAGGGCAGCAGTGGATATAATTCCTTTGAAATGAGAAAATTCAGTAAATATAAGTGGTTTTGTCAACAATTCAAAAACCGCCCCGCCAAGCCTGTCAGCTGACAATGCTGGCGTTTGACCACAGTCGGTGTGCCACACTACCAAAATGTTATCACGGCCTGCAGTGACGCGAAAAACCCTGATCACCTGCTCCACACTGCGTAAAATTGGGACTGTGTCGGGTATATATATAAAGTTGATTGGCAGAAATGCCGTATTGTGGCAAGAGTGGCAAAATTAGTTCTTTGAAAATGAAAAAAGCGAGAGGTAAGGTGGGGTTTTTGGGCGATTTTGTCGGTGTACGTAACACGGAGCCCTGAGCGCAAGAGAAAATGAGGACATTTGTACTTAGCAGCGCAAAACACATACGTGAAAAAGGCTAGGGTGGCGGATTTCCAAGTTGCGACGAGTTCGAGAGATAAGCAAAGAGTGATGCGCACAGTGAAGGAAGGACGACCTGAGATCTAGGGTAGGGGAGAGCAACTGCATCACCGGCAATGTAAAATGACTATGAAAGTGAGAAAAATGAAGGAAAGAGAAACCAAGTTGAATGGGGGAGAAATGTACAGGAAGAAGGTTCATATGAAAGTTTGCACGCATCTATTTACTTTGAATACCCAATTCGACATTATTTAAGGAATTCGATTGAACCTTCCAAATGCTTATGTCTCCATTTACCATATATTACCGAAGTCTTGGCAATTCAGGAGGTTAAGAAAAGGGGATGCATGTAGAAGCAGCCTTGTAAACCTACTTCGTTGCCGTGGTCTTAATGTGGTTAAATAATAGGGCGTCTGAGTATCTGGGACATTGTTTGCTCTCATGTCAGTTGTCTCAGATGTATTTGGTTTTATTTTATTACATTCTGAATTTTCTTTGTCTCATAAGACTATTATTATCATTGTTTTCAGTCTATCTACAACTCTTGATGATCACTCATATCACATAAAGTAAGTTGCAACCCGTCGTATTCGAATACTAATGCCTACTGCCGTCACATTTCCTTCACGTTAGCGAATAACACTGACTTCATAATACCCTTTATACCTCCCAATCTATCTCCATGTTCTTAGAAAATTTTTACCGTGCTGGCGAAACCACGTATTGATCTATAACCGCAACCCACTATCTTTCAGCGTCATCCAAAGCAAACACACCGACAATGATCACCGGTTTTACGTACATATATATATATATATATATATATATATATACACGTATGTATGATTTTACGGCCTTTGTAAATGAATTCTACAAGGAGGATTTCCCCCGCCGAGCTATTCGCTCTATGATATAATAGAGGTGGCGAGCATAATTAGTATCGCCCTTTGATGCCTGCGGTTTCCGGTTGTCGTACCGGATAATTTTGATCGACTTTTATTAACATTTGGGCCCCTGTGCAGATATCTTGATACTAACTGAATATTCATCGCCGTAGTTTACTTCACCTAGGACAATAAGGAATCAGCGCACATCCCTCTTCTCGATTTATAAAAAGCATTTGATAGTGCGCCGAAAAATAACTCGCTGTCAAAAATTCCAGAATCGAGGATTTATGTGTTCAGGGTGAATATGGAGGGTAGGAAATCCTGTACCAAGATCAAAAGAACCTGGTCCGCACGGACAGTTCTCAGATCGAGTGTCTCGGAGAGTGACCCTTGGTTTGCTCCTTCACACACAAACGACTTATCCATGATGGTTTTCGCCCACACCTTACTATTCCCAGGCCTCCGCATATCTTAGGTAATAGTGATTCAGAGAGACTTCAAGATGGCCTTTCACAACAAGGGCAGTGGGATAGAAGGACTAGCCAAACCTCAAACGTGGAATATTCCAAAGAAATGTGTCTTCCTGCCCCCAAAGTCAGCGGCGTAAACTACACTATTATTCCCACAAGTGAAGAACGAGAAAGGTTCGGGCCTTGGTTTGTTCTTCATCGTGCTACCGAAGCCCTTTATTCCACTAGAAACCCAAGGGACGGATAATAAAAATTAATGATAACTGCTCTTCATACCGAGCACCATTATGAACAACAAAGAGATTGTTACAAAAGTAGGGGCTATGAAAAATTTTATTTGGAGGCAGCTTGTGGCTCTCATCCATGGATGTTTCCTCCTGCTCTCCAGAATCTTCATCGAGCCACACCTTGAGACTCTTAATATAGTAGCCCCTCCCCGCTGTTAAAGTGGGACCAACCTTACGGAGGTGAAGAGGAGAACAGTAGGATATTTCGCGGCAGTGGGAAGGAAGCCATATTCTGAATCATTACGCCAACACGGCTTGTTCTCTTGCGTGCCGCGGCATGTGACTCCGCTTGATAACGGGGCAACAGATCGCTCATTAAGTAAACTGTCCTAACACGGAGTTACTACAGATCTAGATCATTTGGTCACCTGGGGATCCGGCCTGAAAAACTATCCAAAAGCTACATACCAGAACTAGAGCCACCTTTTTCCATCGAGAGTATGCGAACTATGTGACAATTTACACCGGGAAGCAGTATTGGCTCTTGCAGTGCAGTTATTCCGAAAATTGTTAAACGAGCTCTTTGGAACACATGATTGATCGCTGTCTTGTGCTGCGCAAGTTGCTAACCTTAGCAACCCGCTGTAGAATCTACATATTACCAGCTAGTTACTGCCCTTACCCCTGACGTTCTACTGACACTTGATACTACTTTACGCTGATCCCCTTCTTCCTCGTCTCAACACATTGACCTTTTTTCTTTTACTGGTTCACAGACTTGTGCTAGTTTGCATGACATTAGGCTCTTGTAGAGAAAGGATTTGGAAAACAGATGATTAATCTTCCTGGCGGCCCCGAGGTTTCTTTACACACTGCCTAAGAACTACCACCAGAAAAACCCGCAACCGCTAACATTCCCGAGAGCTAAGCGCAAGTAAGCAGAAGGAAGTTCTGCTGCTATCATAAGAGTGAGAGCAAACTGAAGGGACCTGCACGCAAGACATTGGTGTAAGATTTCGAAAGCTCCTGATTTGTTATGCCCGCCCAAATAAATTTAGGTATTGAATGCATTAGACAATCGTACGCAATTCAATTAGTGGCACGAACTTTTCGCATCTCTTCTCAGGGACTTCTGATCCCTAGGAAAACCTAATTTCAACATTTCACCAACCAAAACGAGACTTTTCAAAACTCTTGTTGTCTGACGTAGTCGATTATTGCTTATTCATCGATACACCTCTCAACAGGAAAAAACTAGCGTTGTTGGCTGTTCTAAAGCACTAATCTGCCTCCTGCCAACGGTTTTTGATAGTTTCAACTGCCCAACTCCCTTGGTTTCCGTTTCTCTTCATAGGTCATTCCCCCGAAAATGTCTCTCCCGGCTCTACATACACATTTGTGGCCCGCGGTTAAACCCGCCGATCAAGGGCAGAGGGATAAGTCGTAAGTGTCCGATAGCAAGCCAACATAAATTGTTTTCCTTCATACATTCTGTCCTCCAAATACATTTAGTCTATGATCTCTCTGTCACTGTTAAATAAGTATTTTTCTAAAGAATTTTTATAGTGCAGGTCCAGTATGGTTAGTCTGAGGTCCTGGCACAGGTAACGCGATCGCACACTGGGAGGGACAAGAACCCAGGGGACAATATCCTGGTCTGGATCCAAAGACGAACGCAAGTAGGGCGGAATACCAATCTTCCAAAGAAGCGGCCAACCAACGCTTCTAGAATGCCAATCGCTGTCAAACAGGTGACACAGAGTAACTCTAACACGTCGCAAACTAGTCCGTCTCCTAGCGAGGACCAGACTATACCTAAAAATAGGAAGTGGCGCGACAGATGCGGAAACGAGGCAGCTACAAGTAGGTCACCACAAACTGGGGCATTATCTCCAGGAGAGAAGGCTGCACCACGACACCCAATGAGTGCAGTATTTACACTCAGGTCGTAGCAGCGGTTGATGAGGCATTCGCATGCAGCTTATGTCACCGAGGGGTTTATTGCCAGTGTGACGGCAAAGCACCCGAACGGTACTACAAGCTTGTGAAGCGACAAACGGGTAGTTGGTTATGACAAACAGAGGTAGGTCTGTAGCTATCAGCACATTAGGTTAGACCTCCGTATCCTCTACCCGGCCGCAGATGACGTCAGGAGCATGAAAAAAATCATCCGCTGGACTCCCGAAGAAGCCCAGCCCAAGCATTCTAGACAGAATGACTGATAAACAACTGCAAAAAATACATGACAAATATACTGGGGGGTCGGGAGTGTCAACTGTGACGGTGACGAGCCAGAGGAGGGTTGACCTGATCATCCTGTTCAACGTTGATGTATCAACAGTCCAGGAGAGAGCAGTTTGACAGCTGAATACGGGCGGACTATTGTCAGATGCAGGGACTCCCTTCTTTCTATATGGAACCGTGTCAGCTTTCTGGCGAAGGCCAAGGACCCCGAAACAGGCCACTATCCTTCCGCGTATCTTTGGGCACCGCCAAAGGATCCGTAGATACCCTCTCTCTCGTACATCAGCCGGACACTGTCAGTTCCCACAGAACTCTAGTCAAGCCTGGCAAACCGTGGTCATTGAGGGAGGGGGAGTCGATATCCGCGGTTAGGAAACTGGACAGGAACATTTCAGTGGCCATGCATGGGGTCCCAGAACCGCCAGGTGGCCACTGTGCCAAGGACAGGTACCCCCACGACGTCCAGCAGTGGCAATATCTCTCGAATCAAGTTGGCCTCGACGGGGAACTGGCTAACATCGTCAGCAAACTTCCGAGACCAACACACCTGAAGTCCATCCCCACTACCGGACTACTCGTCACTCTGTTTTACCTACATGTCCCTCTCGTGGACATTCCACAGGCAAGGTATGGCACGAAGGGCCACGCGGGTAGCCCAGTGCTCATGTACGGTAGCAAATCAAGACCCACCGGGCAGCGGGAGAGATAACAACCGATAAGACCTCTGGAGTCGGCGGTTGTCGCACAGAAGCAAGTCAGTGGATCAGGCATATCGAGTGCTGAAGCCGATGTCTCCACGCAAGCTGAAAGTAGAGCGCCAAAAACGGAGCGATACCAGTTCTGTGACGCCTGGGGGTCCTAGACCCAAGTATGTAAGTTCCCCGTCGTAGAACTATGTGACTGCCACCAGGGACACCCCAACACGTGCGCATGGCAATGTTAGGGGACAGGAAGGGAAAGCAGCAGAGAAAAGAACGCTGCGCGAACGCCTGTACCCTGACGTCGCATTCGTTATGTAATTCTGGCTCTCACCGGGCATTTCCGACAGGGGGATGCATTTCACTGGTGTGGAACTCTTCCACAGAGACAGAACTCAGACGGGGAGTGGCTGCCTACGCAAGCTTTCGTGTAAGTGCGAGGGTGGCCAGCGACATAGTTCTAATCCAGCTCCCGGACTCTTTATGGTGCCGCCCTCTGTTTCGTCTTATCAAGTACCTGCTTGAGGCCGTACATTGGTTCTACACTAGCTCTCATACCCACAGCGAGATAGTCATCAATACAATCTTGGCAATTTCCTCTGCTGATTACGACCCCGTAATCATCGCCGGTGACCTTAACGCTCCGTCCATCTTATTCCACGTGGAAAGCACGCCCACCAGATCCTTTTGTTAGAAGTTGAAGAACACAATAGGACGGCTGGTCTGTCGGAGAAAGGGAGGATGCCACACGTTGGGCGCCTGGCGGAAATACGTCTTGCCTGGACTACGTTCCAACGGATGATGATCTCACTGGGTACACATGTATCCAACCCCTTTCGGCCTCAGTGATCACGCAGTAGTAACTATCTCCATGATTATTGAGGAGGGTCTGAAACCGGAGACGCCCAACATCTTCCCCTGCTACACCAAAGCCAACTACGAGAACGTGAAAGATTACCTCATGGTCTGGAGGCTGGGCCCGTCTCACAACAAATGAACACTGGCTACAGGTGAGGGAACTAGTTCTTTGGGCCATCACTCAGTGCGCCAGAAGTAATACATCGGCCGTCAGTGTAAACCCCATGGCAAAAGCATGGGACATACAGGCTATCTTAAACCAAGAAGCAGGCTTGACTATGTGGCGTTCATCACACAGGGAGTCGGGCTTCTTAAGTTATACAAGAATTTGCAATCGATACAGCATAAGAGCCCATAGTGACAGGTTTGGATACCAAAGAAATCTGGCGGGGGGGCTACAAAGTAACCAGAAAAAGCTGTACCGCTTCATGTCGAAAAGGAAGTGTGCCGGCGAGGGAGTACGTCTTGTCACAAGTCCTAATGGGGGTGTAACCAGCAGTGTGGAGAAAGGCTGGGATTCTGAGCTGACGCTTCGAAGTGCATCTTCGTACATCTAGCAGTGAGTCTGCATCGGTTCGATGCAACACTGATCAGGCCAGACATCATGAATATGTGGCGGCACACACTTCCCCAAAATCAGTGGCCTAGGGTTTGAAGAGATTCAACATTGGTGCTGACCTTGATAGTTTAACCGGACTCACTAGGCTGGAGGCACCCGGTCAAGCATTCTCGCCATTTGGCACACTGTCGTATTGCGTTGCACCGCCCGTAATCAACTCTCTAGCCAGTTAGTTGGAAGGAATCGGTATCTTGGCACAACCATCCAAATATACCATTCCATCTGAATACGCTATCGTGTTCTTCCTTGGTCTCGTACTCGTGGGTACATAACAAGTCCGAATAATTGGTGATTGGTCTTTGCGTTTGTCAAGTTCGCATCAGGGCAATTCCTAACAAGCTTCTGCCGCTTCCCAGTCACAGAGGAAAATATGTCGGAAAATTTATCTGGACTTCTCCCAGACAAGTCCTCTGACTGCTGTAATCTGAGACTGGTAGTCCTAGACAGCTGAGCTGAGATATTCTTGAAACTAATCTGCAACCTTTTCAAGCAGTCGCTCCCTAAAGATTGAAAGCACGAGCTCTCGTTACCCATCTTCATGGGGCAGATAGAAAGGTCCTAGCAGCCACAGATAGACCACCCTACTTTCCACACTGTCCGAAGTATGAGAAAGCCTGATAGCCGATAAGATCCAGGGGCTCCTTAACAAGGAATACACCGTCCATACTCTTCATCATGGCTTCCGAGGTGGTTGTACACCCACCACCAACTTGCTGACCTCCTGGACACTTAGCCGGGACATTTGAAAGATAGTACATGTTGTTTTTCTCGACCTAGCTAAAGCATCTGACACTGCTCCGCCCACAGCTCTGCTCCTAAAGGTCATGCCATTCGGTACAAGTTAGGCTGTACTCTCTTGGTCCATGGTGCGCCTAGAAGGCAGGTAGTTCCGCACCAAGGGAGGCAGGATACGATCTGAGTGGGGACATTCGAGGTTGCGTGTGTTCCAAGGAGCAATCCTGGCAACACTTCAGTTTCCCCTGTTCCTCAATGATCTGCCACACAAAATATCCTCACATATCCTCTTCTTCACTCATGACACTAAAGTTTGGCGGGTATAAACGAAGAGACCGACTGCACGGCACTCCAGAATGATCCGCAGAAACTTGAGCCCTGGTTGTCAGGAAACGACTTGGGCGCCAACTCGGAAAAGTGTAAAGTGACGCACATCATTACCTGTGAGGCAAGGACAGCTGACTTCCAATACATTTCGAGTAACCGTGCTATCACTAGCGTATCAACGGAGATTTGGAGCTCAACTTTGGCGACGACCTGAACACCGGCTTTAACTTTAAAGAAATGGGAGCCAGAGCGAACCCAACTTCAGACTTTCTGTCGTGACGGGTTGGCGGTGTTACCTCTGAACCATTTCTCAGTTTCCAAATCGTACGTGTGGCCTCATCTAGAGGTTTTCAGCGTTATGGCAACCCCAACTCTAAGGAGAGACTTCAATCTCTTTTAAAAAATAGAAGGATCTGCATCAAAACTAGTTGTGGGACTAAGAGAAA
The DNA here is from genome assembly GCA_944470555.2 of Heterobilharzia americana. Lineage (NCBI taxonomy): Eukaryota > Metazoa > Platyhelminthes > Trematoda > Strigeidida > Schistosomatidae > Heterobilharzia > Heterobilharzia americana. The sequence goes on from OX104127.1 coordinate 152,071,964, forward strand.
AAGCCATACTCTTGGAGACTGAAGCATCATAACCTATTTACCTAGAGCTGTAGCAGAAAGAGGTGTGGCCTAATTATGGCCTACAAGATCCATCCGTCAGACAAACCGCGCAAAGTAACTGGCCTTGCCCGCAACACGGTGGTCGTCATGAAGAAACTCCACCAGGATAGCGCACCAAAAACCTAACACCAGGCTAAGGTCCAACCTTTTCGTCTTAAGAGTATGTGCTTTATGGAGTGCCCAACCGAGGGATATAACCAGAGGACTTTCGGTAGATTCATTCAAAAGACAATTAGTCATTCATATCACTTCGCATGGTTAGCCACAGATGTACCCATGGAATTGCTAGCCTCACTAGACAACCATTGCTGCCCTTCTACTTACCACTCACTATCTTCCTCTTTGATACACCTACTTTGTCTACTAACTCTTCCTAAGCAAATTAACACATGCTATCTAATTTCGTCTTTCTGATAATTCCCACATGCTTTTTCTCACTATTCTAGTACTTCTAATCGGGTGCCTATGCAGATTCCAAGACAGATTCCGAATCTTCCCGGCATATAGTGGTCCTTTAATCATCCTACAAATTGCAATTTAGCCAAAAAAGCATTCACCTCACTGGAACTAAACGCAGGAAAGTAGAATAGATTTCCTTTTCCATTGCAGAAGTGAACCAAACAACAAGAACTGGACATGAGAAATCAAAAACTATCAGTTTTCTACGCTTGTACTATCAATGTTGGATGTTGTTGGAAGTTGAACAAATAAAAGGCGTTTATACGCTACACTACGGAGGCAGTCAGGTGTTATTATACTTAGCGGCTCTCATACATCCTGGTTGTAGTTTTTTTTATATCACTCCAGGATATCTTCTCTTTGATTCTTCTAAACAAATGCAGTCAGCTGCTATATCCGTTTTTAGTAGCATATCACCTGTAATTTATACTACCACCTGGGTTTCAACGATCATTGAAACCCAGGTGGTGCTATCTTTTCAGCGTATCGATAAGCTGTTTAGGATGTTGTTTGTTTTGTCTGTTTTAGTACCGCTTAGCGTAGAAATACCTGCTTTAGTGCTATTCGTTCATTTGACTGCGAAACATTAAACCACTTTAACTTTGAGACATGCAATTAGACCTTCAAGTGGTCGTCTGTCGCCTACAAATTATTCGTTTGAATTCCTATAGAATTATTTAAGCATGAGAGCTTAAAGATTTTATCAAGGTATTATGTTCATGACACTGAATGTAAGGTGGAGGTTCATAGATTTCAAAGTACAAAACGTGAAAATGAGGTCGCAAAACAACAAACAAACAGCCAAGACCTCTGATCTGCGCAGATGCTGTTTGTTCGCTACTTTATAAATAAATGGGTACTGTGAAGATGCTTGGATTTAATTAGTACGGTTTTGGAGAGTTAAAACAATCGTAGTAGGGTTTTACAGTGTGCATCCTAATACTGAAGCATAGTTCAGTGGGCACCTCATGTTCGTAATTTTGTTTTTTAAATGAGATGCAACCACATGAAAAATTTCTTACAATTAGAAAATGTTGTGAGGTGATTATGGGAGAACTAATTCTTTTTTCTCAATTCAGATGAGATTACCATCAAAAATGTGCATGATTCTGTCTATAATCTATCTTCTTACTGTCTATAGTCGCTCAAGGACCGCATGATTCTATTTTTTACTGCTGAGAAGTGTCGCTACGGTGCTTTCAGTAGACTTATTCCGTCTAGGGGTCTTTCGATTCTTAAGAAATACACTTGTTGTCGTTGATATCTTTTTTCACCATCGGTCTGTTTCGACTGGGTGTTTCAAGGTTATTTTATCATTTGTAGCCGCTGTTATTTGTTGCCACTCTCCTCTGTTGTTCACACCCAGCCCTGCATGTAGCTTCACTTCTTTCACTCCTTCGTTTTTTCACTTATTCAGTCAGTATTTAATGTAGGCTAGTCCTATATTTTAGAATCTATATGATTTCTCATATTGGGATAAGGGCTTCAATATGGGGCGGGATGATTGTAGCACGTTTCTAATATGTTTTGAAGAATTTAGGAGAAACAATGTTAGCTATCAGTTATGGGAGTTGATTGGCATGATCTTCTACCTTACAATACAAAGTTTACAAACAATGGTCATTTTATTTTGGTAATATTTCGAGCAAAGTAACTTCATGATCACACCAACAGTTGGGATAATTTCGCAACATTTACTGCTCGAGATATTACCAAAATAAACGCATCATTGTGTAAACTTTCCACTTAAAATTTACTTATAATACATTAATTCACTCCACGATGTACAAACGTTTCGTTGGTGTACTCTGCAATAGCCAAAAAGCCAATTAGATGCACTTGACGATAATAACTCTCTCCGCCTACTGAAACCTAAAGTATTACCAGCCTGTAGCCAGATGACACGTGTCAAATCATATCTGATATTCTTTTTTTGTACATCGTATCTACACCTAATTGTGCGATTAAAGAATAAATTTATTAGACTTGAATAATTAAATATAACCAGTCCTTAAACTTATCGAAATACCTCGATACCGCTAAGGTATATTTTCCTACTACATTGCTTATCGTTGCTTGTTAGCAGTATATCGACGCAGCCATATTGTAATAACTACCTGGCCCAAGCCATTGCATTTAGTGTCTGCTTCGAGGTGATTTGAAATCGTCTTATATACGGGAAAGAGAGTAGTTGGTTCAGCAAAACTTTTGAAGGATTAGAGAGACAACAGGAAAGGAATAGTGGATAATGCAAATAGGTGGTTACAACCAGTAAACTACAATTTACTTTACTAACAACAGTAGTAATGATTGTAATGTGACGTTAAAGTAAAGGAAAAATGAACTGGTGTGTTTCGGTAATACACCATCTCCCCCTGCTATATGAAGGTGATGTGAGATGTAAATAGTAGTTTGTGACAAATTCAGTCTTAATCCAATGCAATTTATATGCGGTTGTGTGGTAACCAGATGTTCATCCTCTGTTAACTTTTGGCACACAGGCACAATTACTGGGACTTGACACTAGCTGTAGTTCTTGGCCTTAAGACTGTGTTCGACTCCGTCGATCGACATATCTTATGCCTTTTACTGGAAATCGTACTTAGTGCATAGCCCTACTGAAGGCTATCTGAACACTATTGGGTGTTAGTTTATGGTTAGGTATTAGTTCAGTTGGGCACATCAAGTAGTGTCCGTTAGTGGTAACGACTCTCTCCATTTTCATTTTATTATGGAAGTACGTAAAAGGATCTTACTTTTCTCGTCTAACTTTATTGGGACTGGTCTTAGCACAAGATACTCTTTTGTTAAGTATACAGGTGACGTAGTCCTGTTAGTTGAAGACGTTGGCATGATTGAGTCTTCTTAACACTGAGTGGCCATCTGAAAATGTTTGAGATGCCTTTTTCATCGCCCAAGTACAAACTACTGTTCGAGGATACTTCTGCGTTGGTACCTCTTCTGAGAATGAGGAACGAAGCAGTTGGGCGCGCTGATCACTTCGCTTACTTGGGAAGTCGGATCAACCCCAACCGGTCAATAGCCGACGAAATACCAACATGGATACAAAAGGTTCGCTTGACTTTTACCAAATTACTCCATCTATGCTGCGCTGTGATATCCGGTTGCTTATAAGGACTGGATAGTGCGCTGTAGTTCTTTTTGTTCCGCCATATGGTTGCAAAATATGGCAACTGAAGGTAGAGGACATGAGGCTTCAGGCGTTCGACCACCCTTGGCTTCCTAGCGTAGGCTGTGTCGTGTCGTTACAACGTCAGTAACGTAGAAGTCAGGTGTGGAGTTTTTGTCATAGGAGGGCATGCTTTGCGCATGTCTATTTGAAGTAGGCTGAAACTGAAAAAGGGTTATACGTGGCTAGACTAGTACATGGCATCAGTCACTGAAGTCTGACCATTAGTGTTAGCTGTGTAGGGGAATAAAAACTTCGCGGTTAGGCTTTGCTTAGAATTGATTTCAATGACACAGATGCATCCACACATTATTTTGATCTTAGTTGTCGAACTGAATTTCATTATGCTCTCATTCTCCATTGCTGTTCTTTGGTAGCTCTACCACTTTTGACTGCTTTCTTTATGTTTCATCTAAGTGCATTCCTGTTTGATTTGCTGGCATGACGTTTAACTTTAAACCGGGACGCGGTAATACCTTTTCAGATGTTGATTTTGTTTGTCTGTCTGAATAATGAACTAATGTCTGCGTTTAACAAGATTATGCCATCTGAGTACTCTGAATCAGTTAGATTATTCTTAGACAGAAAATCAATTTATGAGTTGTATTTAAGCATAGTCACTTCCAGCCATAATAATAACAGTAGTGCAATGCAACTCAACTTGGTTGGTGTTTATATAATAAGCTGTAAGACACTTGTTGTGTAAGGGCCTGTGAAACTCCTCGGTTGCCAAGGTCGAAGTAGACAGGGCAGGGTTTACACTTGGGACCCATTACTTGGAAGTCGAGTTCTCAAGTAAGTGGGCTGTCTCCACTTCATCTTTAACAAAGTCAAGTGGAAATGGTGATTAAACATCTTTGGTAGGGACTTCTGGTCATCATCACCTGAGATTACGACTCTCTGTAGGCTCTTACCAGGCTGTATGAATTTGATTTGAAAACCGCAAAAATTGTCCTAGTTGGACTCAGCTTCTTGATTTGGTAGGGAATCTCAGTTGTGTAAAGCCAACAAAGTAATTGTACTAAAAATAATTCAGGATCATCCGCTACATATATCACGCTAAGGATATGTACATGAATGCGACGTATGTTTTTCACAAGTAGACAGAATTGCATAAGAACTCGCAACAAGGTTCATCGTTTTGGCTCTCGATACTTTCCATTTTGGTGGAAACAGAACAAACTTCAGTAGTGAATGAGTACAAAGGGAGCGGATGAACAAGGGAGTAGTAAAATGTTCAAAATTCTATGGTCAGAGTAAATGCATCTTGATTACTATTGTCAACTTTTAATCTTGGTACATAAGGTTTCTAACCACTGATTTCTGTTATTTTACGAAACCTACATTTGTTCATATAGCTCACATCAACAGTCATTGACTTTGAGCTAGCGTTGGTATACTCGTCCATCCATCATGAAACTCTTTTGACCTAATTTTAGTTTCATCTCGTGCTTAAGCACTTGGTTATGACCACTACACCTACTTGGGGAGTTGGATCAGTCCGAACAGACAGCTTGGTAACGGAATCTTTTTTCGGATGCAGAAGGCCCGTTTGGCATTTATCAACTTGCATCGTCTATGACGCCGGCGAGATATCCGGCTATCTATCAAAGGACGAGTATACTGCGTTGCAATCCGTTCTGTCCTGTTATACAGCTGTGAGACATGGGCGTTAAAAGTAGACCTGAAGCGATTCCAGGGTTTTGATCATAAGTGTCTTCGTAGCATTGCTCGCTTATGATGGAATCATCGTGTGAGCAATGTTGAGGTCAGGCGAAGGGTACCAGACAAGATAAGCAAGTTGATTAATGAGATTGTGGACGTTGGTCGAATGAGATGGACTGGACATATGCTGCGCATGCCAAGCACCGCGTACCTCGACGTGTCATGCTAGGGGAGGTTGGAGAAGAGTTCAGAGTAGGCAGACAAAGACGTGGCACCAGTCGATGAAGTACCTGACTGTTGACTTGAGCGGTGTGCGGGGGTGCAGACTGCCTTATTGGGGTCCTCGAGACAAAAGAAGTCAGTGGTTGGTGAATGATGTTTGATGATATGGCTGGAAACCAGTCAGAATGGCGCAGATGTATTCACTGTTTGACATCTAAAGCTTGAATATTCTCACTATCCGTCATCTTAAGATTGTTTATTCTGTCACACAACTTTGTCTATTTTGGTACCACTCTTTGTATTCGCTTGCTGTCAAATGTGACAGCTTGAGATGATGCACATGTGTGTGTGAGGTCCTACGCTGATTTTGTCAGTCGGTCACTCTGGTGCATAACTTAAGTTACTTCATTAATCAAAACCTGAAAAAAGTGCATAAGTGACTGAATATGGGTTTTCGTTGGACTGCATTCATGGTATGGGAAGATAATACTACTTAGCATAGAGAAAAAGTAAGTTTAGTTATATTTTGAACTCCTAACCATTGTTGTTGTCAAATAAGTAACTGAGCAGTGAATCTACAACTCACCTTTAACAGAATAAGATGTATTGCTTAGGGATTACAAGAATATCTGCAGAGATTTTTGTACATCACTAGCTATTTAAAAGATACCGTTGTGAGTAGACATCCTAATTCGTGTGAGCTTGTAAATTTTTGAGCTCAATTACCGTTATAATTGAGCTTCAAAGAAGTACGTAACAACCGTATTTAATAACAGTATATAAACTAGAAGGTTAAAAGAGATTGCCATAGATTATAGTCCAACAAAGACATCAATAATTACTTCAAAGATTGACAAATATGTTCCTCCTAACTCAGCATTCCTTATACTGTTGACTTTTCGCATTCTGTCGCGAAGCCATTATCACATTTCCACAAAGGCATAGTTACTGTTAATTTTCGAAAGCTTTTACTTTGGATTTGCCTATCAGTACTGATGCACATAGTAATTAGTTCCTACTGATTAGTAGTGTTTATATGCTCTAAAATCCTTATAGTGTACAAAACTTGAATCATGAACAATTTTCCAAACTCTTGGGGATATTTAATCTTTTTATCTGGTATTACTAACTCAACTGCGATTGTTGCCGTTTTGACGCACTTTGGTGAGTGATTCTTTTTGTAAATTAAAGCCAAATCTTTAATCTTATTTGCTATAGCTTGCTTGTTTCAGAAATATATCTTAATAGCCCATGTCGGGTAACAGCTTGCCAAGGACCATATTACATGCCGTTTACGGAAATACAACTTCACGGTTTGTTCCTCAGTTGCAACGAATAACACTGAAGTGCTGTAAATCCCGAAAGGATAGTCAAGGTGTCAGGTGGGCAGTCTCTTTTATTTAACTTCAGTTGGTAAATAACAGTTTTAATAATGGCTACTTTTAGCATTTTTATGTTTTACAAACATACTAAGTATAATTACTGTCCGGTTTTCTCCGCTTCACTAAAGTTTTAGAGATTTTACTTTGTTCATAATTTGGTACAGGCTAATTACACTAGATACTGAACAGTTTTCGTGGGTGTTTACATCATGGTGGATTACATGTTATTGATTGCAATCAATCAATTGGAATTAGTTAGTGCAGCATTCATGTTTCTAGAGCCCTGTTTTGTACTATCATTTCATTTTGTCAATTGAAAATCTCAGTGCACTTTACTGGTTATCAAAGCGAAAACAGTCGTTATCAGGGTACTCTACTCTACTTACATGTAACTGGTGATATATGACGAATATTATTTATTCTATCAAAACAGCTGCGGCATTTAATCACTTCAGTCCATTTATTAGATGAGTCACAGTGAAACAGTATTATTAATTGCATAACGTTCCGAACATACCATATTGTCCATGTTCATATCAGGTAACTGCACAACTTTGAGACATGGTTTATATAGTTCTGGTTCTTATCCTCTCTTTGTAATAAGTGTGGTATCATTTTCTATATATCTGGGACATGTACAGAATCACTCATTGCATGCATTTGGTGTTGATTCGATGAAGAAAGATTTGGTTATCAATCTCTCCCTCCAACCAATTAAGTTTTTAATACTGTCCCTCTTTCCCACCCTGTTGCGTGCAGTTGCATGGATAGCTATAGCAGAGCTTTTCTCCAAATTCACAAGGATCTACTAATTTTGATTTAGTCAAGTTTTTATGCTCTCTCATTTTAATTGATCCTAGTCGACTACTTTGACCTATGTATTTGACCTGGCAATCATTGAAAGGAATTTGACAAACTAAATTGTTTTGTCCAGTTGAATCGATATGGTCTTTTAACCCACAACGCTTGTTTCTATGGGAGTTTGTTGGTTTAAATGGAACTCCAGTCCCAGCCATGCTGACAATTCTTTGTAAAGCTTCCGAGGTGCCTTCTTTGTATGGTAACATATTAGAGGCTCTCCACCCCGTCAACATTAATACTACCACTATTATTATTAGTAGCAGAATTATTGTTGATAACTGTGTTGTACTATTGCTCATACTTTTCTTATGCTGTCTTATGAATGTATTTATATATTTAGCTGGGTAGTTATTGTGGCACAAGGTATTCTTAGTATGTTTAATTTATCGTCTTGGATTCTCTTTCCTGCTAGCGAGCTTTTCTGCCCTATTACTTAGACATCTAACCAAGCTTACTTTGGGGGAGAGAGGGAGAGATGAGTTTCTCTATTTCAACGAATAGTTTTGTCCCCACCGAGGTTCGAGACCGGCGGTCATAGTCTTAAACACTGTGAATGTGTCATGACAGTCACCTGTCATGCAAAATATGCTAATCCTAACCATGGCTTATTATTTTTGAATTACTGAACTAAAGTGATCGAGATTTCCTAATATGGGGTTCCTGCAGCCCTTTGGCTTAGCCACTTCAAACGTCGTTCAAACGTTGTTCCACTTACTGAGGTTTAGGGAGCTAGTTAGTATAACTAACCTTCACACAATAAGTGTGACTTATTGTCTACTGCATACATGTGCGAAAGGTTGCCGAGAGAATTCCGCTACTATAGTTATTGAAGCGTTTATAAATGGGTTGTCTGTCTATGTTTGACCGTGTGTGCAAAAAATGTAAACTGAGTTTGACTAACTACTTCAATACAAGTATAGTATTTGGTGCAATGAATGCAATTATTGTTATGTGACGCACTTCTTAGTCCCTTTGTTTTACCCATTTTGTGTTTAAAGTTTAAACCATCATTTTCGTGTCTTAGGTTAGAGATAGTCTACTGTTGCAATATGAGTAAGCATGCAATTCGGAATTTCTGACTTCATTATAAAGCTTTTATCATAATATTATGTTTCAGAAGTCGGATTTTTCGGCATTGTTTTTGTTATTTTTATCATCTTTTACTTCACGTAAATAGCTCCTTGATTTTTAGAAATTTCGGAGTAGTATTCTTATCCTTAGTTATTAATCTCCATTACTTGTAAGTTGTTACCGCCTGATTTATGTAATCGCCTTTAAGGAGATAGAGAACAATTTCAGATACTGGTCCACCCATTGGTGTTTATGCGTGTATCTAGTATCAACAGACCTCATACTACACACTTAATTTGCAGCCTAATGTATATACTTGAGTATATTTTCTTTTGAAGTCATATTGCTTTTACTATCATTTTCAGAGGACTGTGCTGTTTGACTGTTGGAACCAAAGAGCTCAATATTTGGTTGCAATTCTATGACTCTTTACTATGATAGTTGAGTTCTAGTTTCCAATGAAGATAGTTTATGTCTAAATGTCTTACAGTTTGTTTAAGGAAAGTCATCGGTACGACAGAAAATTACTCATATTAGTGTATTACCTCAGCTGATATACTTCATTACTTTGGCTGACAATATCTAAACCCTTAGCTAATTGCTATATTGTGACGCTTCGAAGTATTTCTGTCCATCTGTTTTCCCAAATGTTCCGTTTTTGAGTGTATTAGTTGACGGTAGCCAGTTTGGTAAAACTGTATCTTATTAGATTATCCAGTTTACTTGAAACCTCCAGCTAGCCAGGTAATAGTATCACTCACCCTCACACAGTAGGTGTGGTTCCTTGCTTACTGCATAAATGTGCATGTGGCTACTAAGAGCATTTTGCTTCGATTCTAGATGCCTAACGAACAAATACTTTTTTCAGAAGTTTGCTATACATATTTTTCTTCTGAATAGAGAGTACATTGAAAGTCATTTGGTGGATTTCGCTCGTGAAAATCCGGCAACTGTCGTTTATGTGAAACCGCGAAGAAATAGACCTCCTCTTCTGGTTGCTGAATATTGTGAGTTTTTATTATTTAAAGTATCTGACTTCCTTTATAGTGTGTGGTAATTGGCAGTATGTACATGCAAAGGATATGACCTGTGAAGAGATATCTAATTGGATAAACTTTCTACGTACTCGTTCTGGAGTACACATTCTCCCAATATATAAATATTGGTCAACTAAATATCCCTCAATTCAAGGCATGTGGCATCCATTCTACGAACCTTTAAATAGTCGAATCCCTGTGCAAACACCCGAGGAAATCGTCAGTAAAATTCGTCAACTTTGTCGATCTGGACATGAGAATGAAATGTCAGCTGAAGAAGCATTGTTAGAAAAAGCGAAACGCCAACAATATCGTATGTCTGATTCAAGCGGTCAGTAATTTTAGACAATGTAAATTACTTTTTACTCTGTTCAAATGAATACAGTGCATTTTTCTGTTGATCATTTATTTCAAATAAACACTACATTTCATTATAGAAGAATAAAAAGCACCGTAAACTTTATGCACACAAATGACTTTGTTTCAAATTACTTGGACATATATATTTTTAATTAGGATTACGTTTGAGATCTGAGATTAGTTTATTCAATATAGCACATAGTAGTGCAGTATGTATTACATATGGAATTATACTGTTCTGCAGTATCCAAGTTCTATTCATACACTACCTTCAGTTCCAGTAATAACGTGTACTTTTCGAGACTGGAAATCAATTCCATTTCAGTGTAGTCTGTTTCAATTATCAATCAATCAATCACTCAGTATCAACATGGCAGCTGGCATTTCTGCACAACGATTCAAGTTGGTATATCTGAAAGCAACACAAGATGCAACGCGATAAGGTAACAGAAAAGTAAGAATGACATCATAAAGGTAATGGAATAGTAATAATAATAACTTTCCCAGGGCATATTTTTGGACACCGTGAGTTTCTTAACGTGTAATATTTCGGCAAATTGATTTCTTGTGCAGCATTTTCAAATGAAATAGGCACAAGTAGATAGTGTGAATAATAGTAGTAATATTAGCAGTAATACATAAATGGGATACCTGTTTATTTACTGATACAGAATTGATGAATAAGTCGCATTCTAACATTTCTTTCCTCACCCAAGGTACGTTCTGAATATGGTAGGATCAAGATTTGTGTTTAACTGAATGAGAATAAAGTCTTGTGAACTTGTTTCCTGTTCTCATTGAGGAATAATATAGAAAAAAATATCATGAATAAAGAGTGCTCAGTTTTCTATAAAGCATCTGCAGTCCTTGAATAAAGAGAAAACGGATCAAACCAAAGAACGGAATGCGAAATAACGGTTAGCGTGATGAGATATGAAAGCATCTGCACCAGCAAGATCGATTTTCTGTCATATCACATGGAGTCAGCAACCATGAGTTTCAGTTGTTATGCGAACCCCAACTTGGAGGTTTTCATTTCCTCATAGGGTTCACACTGACAGTCAGAGACTCTATGACATGTTTTAGTCTGGTCACCCTTAACATAATTCTAGCTTAAACACACTTCAGCTAACATTTCGTGATAAAACATGTTGAACTATCAAGGCGGACCTTCTTCACCACCATCCTCACATTGTATCCAGAATCGACGGGTTTATTCTACCCAGTAAATGAATAACCGAGGTTATATACATCTGTTCATATTGCTGGCTATTTTAATTCAGTAGCTTATTGAATAATACTGTAGCTTTGAAGAAGTGGGTGTCGATTCATTTTTATGGTATATTCGCCCTGTTTCTATCACATGGTTATGCACGGACTGAGACAAATGAATTTTTTTAGGTTGAAGTCGGTTTGAGGTGTGGCATTTATAAACCTTATTGGAATTCTCAACGGAAACCCCGTTGACGTCACAGTTGGACTGTCAAAAAACACAGCTCTGGTAAAGGTCAACGTTGACCACGCAGTCTGTAAATACTTCTCAAATTGATCACACTAATTATTGGAATTCATCACACATTTACCGTTGGCTAACGTTTACTCCTCGCTGAGAAGAGCTTGATTTGTCCTGTTTGACAACCAGACTTGTTAGAGTTAGTGTGCACAAGTTTAACTTTGGATAGCACCTTAGTCGATAAAAGTATTGACAATCACTAAGACTACAGAATACTTGCTTACTTATTACCCTTAAGAAAAGCACTAGTTTGGTTAGATGATGGGTTTTAGATTCAACTGTGCAGATAAGACTTAGGGGTACATGCTAACATAACTGAAGTGCAAAATCATCTAAGTATTCAAATATCTAAGCTATCAGTTGTTGACACTTAACATTATTTTGGTAATATTTGAGGATCTCTTGACTTGGCAATAGTCTGGTGCTATAAAAGTGCAATGGGCAACTACCTGGCTGTTCAAACCTCTCGGTAAATGGAGCGGTGTTTAGACCAATAAACCAATAAGCCATAACTCCACTTTAATTTAAATCAAATTAGGTACAATGCCATTGAAGTAGTAAGGAACGTAAACTGAGTAAGAGTCTTTGCGCTGATCACGACTAGTAGTGGATGTCGAGTGCGAGCGAAATGAAGAAGGCATCAGGGTTAGGTAACAACCGGCAACTATCTAGGCTGACTAGAGAAACCGGGAAGAAGAAGACTATAGTGATTGGAAACATCACTGAAAATGGTGAGACGCTGATAATCTCCCGGGACAGGCGGCTAGAACTTTGGGCAGAACACTTTGAGGCACAATTTATCTGGCCCCCAGCAACTCTTCGGATACCCAACAACCAGCCTGAGCCTGAATGATAGATATCGGCCCTTGAACTCCCTGTGAAGTTTAGAAGTCTGTATCGAACCTGAAACGATGTAAAGCAGTAGAACCTGATAGTTTCGCACCTGAAGTTTTCAAGGATAGAGGTAAGAAATCCCTATTTAAAGTGACGGAGGTACTGCGTAGTTTATGGGGAATCAGAGGTAATGTCGTTACACGAGTATACTATGATCGTCGCAGTCTATAAGAAGGAAGAGAATTTTTCCTATGACAACCATAGGGGAATTATTTTGACTGATATCCTATCTCAACTTTAGACTACGAAACATGCCCATTGAGTCATAGAGAAGAGATAATTCAGCGTAGAAAATTTTCTTTTTCGACGATATCATTTTCTAAAGCTGTACAATCGTATTTATATATATCATAAACATATAACAGTCCATTATAAAACAATAGGGTATAATTACATCACTAACCAAGTGCTACGAAAAACCGAATCAAGAATGCAAAATAGTTGAGTAATAATCTAAGACAGTAGAAATATCGAGGAAGGCGAGGAGTTTGACAAGGTGAAAATTATTGGTAGATAAGAAACGCAAATATTGAGTGTCTACTTGATAGATAGGTGTAAAGAAGGTGAAGAATGAGACAAGGGTCATAATGAAGGTGATAGTAATAAACTAATTAATTATAATGAAATCGAAAAACAATGAGTGTTAAGACCATCGTAAGATGAGAGATTGAACATACTTCTTTTGCACGCAAAGATCAGGCTTGCATGGATGAATTGCCAGTGCCTCCGCTGTGCACAACTATCGGAGGCATACGATTTTTGAACAATTCCATCTGACACGATAAATGATATTGAAGGAAGATTCTGGTCTAGCTTTATGTCCAGAGTTGACCAACTGTTCAAGAATTGAACTGTTAATTGATTTACATTCTCCCGTCGACAACCATGCAGGATAGTGCTCCGAGATACGTTTGGAAAGCGTGCGCTTTATGCGGCCTGTATAACTAGCTCCACAGGAGCAAGTAAATTTGTAGACACACATCAAGGTGGCCTAAAGTGGTAACTTGTCCTTAATGCACTCCGGAGTGAGTTGTTGACTAGAGAAGCTGATCTGCAGTTTTGCAGAGAAGAATGTCTTCTTCAATGATCTGGACAGCCGATTCTTCAGGATCTCTGCTGCTGTATCGCCTTTGGAAAGAACGTTGATAAAGAGTTCAATTCTTGAACAGTTGGTCAACTCTGGACATAAAGCTAGACCAGAATCTTCCTTCAATATCATTTATCGTGTCAGATGGAATTGTTCAAAAATCGTATGCCTCCGATAGTTGTGCACAGCGGAGGCACTGGCAATTCATCCATGCAAGCCTGATCTTTGCGTGCAAAAGAAGTATGTTCAATCTCTCATCTTACGATGGTCTTAACACTCATTGTTTTTCGATTTCATTATAATTAATTAGTTTATTACTATCACCTTCATTATGACCCTTGTCTCATTCTTCACCTTCTTTACACCTATCTATCAAGTAGACACTCAATATTTGCGTTTCTTATCTACCAATAATTTTCACCTTGTCAAACTCCTCGCCTTCCTCGATATTTCTACTGTCTTAGATTATTACTCAACTATTTTGCATTCTTGATTCGGTTTTTCGTAGCACTTGGTTAGTGATGTAATTATACCCTATTGTTTTTTAATGGACTGTTATATGTTTATGATATATATAAATACGATTGTACAGCTTCAGAAAATGATATCGTCGAAAAAGAAAATTTTCTTCGCTGAATTATCTCTTCTGTATGGTATCCTATCCAAGATCCCAGGGTCCATATTTATGGGACGCTTTACTGTAGTTCGAGAACAGCAAACTGAAGAAAGGCCAGCAGGTTTCAGACAGAACTGTACAAGGGTGCATGGTTCATATTTTTACCCTCCAATAGGTGCTGTAACAGGCCTACTTACTGGTCGGTGGCAGACACTTGTCATATTTGTTGACCTGAATGTATCATTTGACTCTCGACCGTGAAGTGTTGTAGCAGCGTCTGATTGTGAAGGGAGTATCAAGGAAGAATATGCTGCTTATCAATGTTCTCTACTGAAACTTACGCAGCCGTTTAAGAGCTTATGGAGAGTTGTCTTCAGTTTGACGACAACTAGAGGTATTTGGCAGGGATGTCTACTGTCACCGTTCCTATTTAACTTCGTCTTAGACCTACTAATGGACATAACTGTAGGTACGTCTGACTTCCTTGGAGGTCTTCTGACTGACTGAGTATGTGGACGGTACTGTCCTGCTAGGTGAAGACACTAACAGAATTCAGGGTCTTATGAATACGTTGAGCAGAAATCTGAGTATGTTTGGCATACATCTCGCAGCTGTCAAATGTAGGATGGTGATCCAGGATTGATCTTCTGCAAACACCTAGTTTAATAATAGGGAGTGAAGTGGTGGGATGTGTCGACTACTTCACTTACTTGAAGATTTACATCGGCCCGAACGGCCTGGTCGCTGACGAAATCTCAGCTCAGATACAGAAGACCCGTTTGGCATTTATCAACTTGCGTCGTCTGTGACGCCGGCGAGATATCTAGCTGTCTTTCAAAGGACGAGTATACTGCACTGCAGCCAATTCTGTCGTGTTATACAACTGTGAGACATGGCCGTTAAAAGTAGGAGACATGAAACTGTTACAGTTATTCGACCATAAGTGTCTTTGTAGCTTTGCTCACTTGTGGTGGGATCACTGTGTCAGCAGTATTGAGGTCAGGCGAAGCGTAACAGACAGGACAAGCAAGTTGATTGATGAGGTTGTGAATGTTAGTCGAGTGAGATGGATTGGGCATATAGTGCACATGCCGAGCCACCGCGATGTCATACTAAGGCGAGTTGGATTATGTTGGAGAAGAGTTCAGAGTAGGCAGACGAAGACGGTACTAATTGATAAAGTCGTTGATTGTTGGTGCGAGTCGTGTAGGGGAGATGTAAACTGCCTGGTTAAGGTCCCTGAGATGATAGGAATCAGTGGTTGAGGACTCTAGATGACGTGGACTAAAATCGGTTACAATGGTGCAGATTTATTCACTCCTTAGTACCTTCTGAAGCTTGAATATTCACACTGACTTTTATCTTTGAGTTGTTTATACTCTCACAACTTTGTCTACTTTTATTTCACTCTTTTTCTGTCCACTTATTCTTTGTATACTACTGTGAAGTTTGACAAAGTGAACCGATGCCCTTGTGTTCGAGGTTCTATGTTGAGTTTGTCTATCTTTTGGTCTGTCGTGTAACTTTTTTGACTGGTCTATAACCTGCTTGAGAGTAGAAGATGGTTTGTGTTTTCCATATCCCACAACCCTGACATAATCCGACAGGAAACCAAACTTTGAAACTGGGAGTTTTAATCCAACTAGACTACCATTTCTGTATGCAGCTGCATAATTCGGCATCCAAACACTACCTAACATTTATCTTTTCTAAATGAACTTCACACCACCTAGTAGGATGCCACACGTATAGTGGAATATATCTATTTGTGCAGCTGATTTTAAGCAGCGATCCAGTGATATCAACTTCGTTGAGATAATAACAATATTAGGTCGCGCAACAAATAAATGATAGCTAAGAAAACTTTCCTTTCAGTGATTCCAATATGGAAAGCAGTTCGACCATACATTTACTTGACAAAATCAATTGAAACCCATTGCATAGTGGTGGTGTATTTCGTAGAATTCTTATACAACAAGAAGACTAATCTCGAGAAGAAAGGGAGTTGTGGGAAATAAAAACGGAAGGCAGTAATCATGTAATAATTATAAAAAAAGAGTTGGTCAACCAAGCAGTGAAAATAAGTCCAGACAAAAACTAAAAGTATAGCGGAAACATATGACGAAAACGGCGGGAAGACTTCGTAAACAAAGAAGTCACTCCCGTGGGTAAGATAAATGAGTGTAATACTTTCAAACAAAAAGTCCAGGTGTTAGCTTATGGGTTGTTAATAACTCGGTTACGTAAAGGTGACGGATTAATTGTTATTTAAAATTGTAGGGAAGGACTCTTCAAGTTACTTGAAATTTGCCGCTGAGAGAGGCCAGCTGTCCAGAGTTGGTGAGGTGTATAAGAATAAAGCGGTTGTATACCTTTTGTCAATTTGTTCGACAGTGTTTCAAAATGACACCACATACGTTGCCTCACAGCAACAGTTGAACCGATAGGTATGGATATTAAGGCGACAAAAAGCGTTGATGGGTCAGCTGTATACTGAAGTGTGTCACTATTGGGTTACCTTTGTAGAATGTCTTTTTCAGAGGAAATTTTTGAGGATTTAAACTGTGATAGAATCCTGAATTCTAGGCTTTTGGTTTTTCTTTCATACTACAGCCAATACATTCAGGTGGATATATATTTCTCGATAGGGTGTCACGTAGGAATTTCAACTCACTTTCTTGTGCATCATTAGAAAAGATTTTTCGAATCCTTGAAAGCAACCAAAGTAAATGGTTCTGTTTCCTAATAAAGTGGATATAGGTGTAAAATCTAATCAGTTGTTCAGTCCATCTTGGGTTTCTGTACATTGATCTCCGAGTAGAATTATTCAATCTCCTTGTTAGTAGGACACTGGATTTAATTCACGTTTTAACACCAATTTTATCAATAGATGGTTAACTTTGAAAGTGTTGATATTGTTCAGGACATATTTGTCATCAAATGTAATCAAAGCACCATGAACAAACCTTTTGTAAAAATGGATTTGACTAAATAACCGGTTAAGGATACCAGTTTCGATGAAGTCTCTGGCTGTTGGCGTGTGGGGAGATGTAGACTGGCTGGTTGGGGTCCTCGAGACGAAAGGAATCAATGGTTGATCAGTGATGTTTGATGAGAGCTGGAAATCGGTCTCAGTATATATATATATATATATATATATATATATATATATATATATATATATATATATATATATATATATATATATCGAGTGTTGGACGATATTTTTAGTTACTGTTTTGGCAGATATGTCGTACAGAGGTATTGCTACTGGCTACGCCTTAGGTCTACCTATACGTGTTAAATTGTAGTTAGAGGTGTATGATGACGTCAGTGGCCCAAGAATGATGATGTGCATATAGCCGAATCTACTGTTTGGTGCTGGAAATGTAAGTGAAAGAATATGCCTTTGTACTTATGACTTCTGGCATGCTAAACCAGCTCAGAACCGTTATCGAAGATCTTGATTCATATTTGACCAGACATTTTGTTTAGTAATTAACTTTACCGTAGATCGGATACCAGGATGAGAAATGTCATACATCTTAGAGAAGACTAATCGTCTCATTAATGGAGGCACAAATTGGAGCCGTTTGTCCTTAAATACAACCCAAGTAATGGATAGAGAGTTGCTGGACATAACTTATTGAAACTGCAGTGAAGTATTTGCGTTACATTTTAGATGCTTAGGTCTTCATCCACCGCCTGGAACTTTACCACCTCTACAAGGTCGATGTAGGCGCTTTTCAAGTCCTTCACGCAGATACGAGATGATGCATCAGCTGCCTCATTTTTATTGCTTTTAACACGCCTTACGTCAGAAGTGAATTGTGAAATAAATTCCAAATGCAGTACTTCTCGTGGTGAATATTTGTCATGCTTTGCATCAGTCGCTGTTTTGAGAGGCTGATGATCTGTGAATACTGTGAAAACCTACCCTTCGAGCATATATTTGAAATGCTTGATAGCTAAGTAAATAACTAATAACTACCTGCCCAATGTGTTGTGTCGTAGTTATGAAGCATTAATTCATTTCGAAAAAAAGAACGGTTCCCATTGATCATAGTGGCACTGTTTTAAGATTGCACCTACGGTAACATCTGAAGTATCTGTCATGGTTACATGGATCACAGAGGGGGAAAAGTTCCAGAACTTACAGTAAACCTCAGTTTGTCAAATGGGTCAAGGGCTGCTTGGGTCACGTGAAATGCTCTAGCTTGTCATTGCGACAGATATGTTAGTAGTTGGGCTACTTTAGCACAGTTAGGTATGAAACGCCGATTGGGGTTTATTAACCCAACGAATCTGCGCAGCTTTCAAATCAAGTCTTGAATAGGATATTAATAGTAATAGTCGCTTCATTCCAAACAGTATGTATTACAGTATGGGATTCTTGGCGTGTTATTTTTCAACAAATTCACTCCCAGAACAATACTTCCAGACGAAACAGTTATTACATCGGAATGGTGTTAATAATAACAGTATTCAAGGCAATAATATGAAATAGCTAGTTGGTTCTGGATGCGCATCCGGTCTGTAATAAAGAATCAACAAAAATGCAAGCCAATGAAGTTAATAGGAAACATAGGAATAGGAATTTTCATATTATAAATTTTCATATAAATAGTTCGACAAGTCCATGTGTGATCAGATTGTTCGAAATGTATAGCGCTAAAAATGCAAGCGTAATTTTGGGGTTGGTGGGGGTTAATTCAGACGGTGTAAAAAATCTGCAACTCTAGTTAACCATCTGACAGATAGAAATATAATGTACTTTTTTGCACCAAAAAGTTCACTTCCATATGACGTAACATTTTTTCCCTGTTTTTTTATTGACTCGGGAAATGGAGAGTCGGAAACAGTTTTAAAATGTGCAAGAGTACATGATACATTTAAAACAAATTGAAAGGAAGGAATTTGATGAAAAATGTTCGATGGATAGAATTTGGTAGCCCAAGGCTCAAGCAGGCCGCATCTACTTCTTGTGGAACCGGTTTAACACCGTCCGCATTTACTATGTTACAGGAACTGTACTGATTCTTTTCTGAATTCACATTTCTGCAGGTTGTTACTCCATGTTCAAGTAAGCGTTGAAAAAGTTTTCTCAGGTGCTCAGATATTTTGTTTTAGATGTGATGACTACTAGTAAGTCATCTAATGAAAGGTAAACCATAAAGTACTTGATCTATAAACTTTTGGAGTGTTTTAGTAACATTTGTCAGATCGAACGGCACGTGAATGAATTCAAATAATTCGAAGGAAGTGACCGTGGTTTTAGGACCATCAGTGCATTCCACGGATGTATGGTTATATGCTTTTCCCAGATCTATTTGCGAAAAAGTATTTACTTTCAGCATCGAGTTCACAAAATGATGTATATTAGGGACAGAATATTTATCACGGACCATGTGCTTATTTAGCTCTCTATAATCCTCACAAGTTCAAACTTAACCTGGTGTCTCTGAGAGCCATATGTAGGGGTGGTATCCATTGGCTGTTGAAGGATCTGGAAACTTCAGAAACCTACTGAATTCCTGCCTTGATATCTGCAATCTCTTGGGACCCAAGCATCTAGGTTTTGATGAGACTAGACTGCTTTCACTAACAATATAGTGTGTCACCGTGTTTTTCATCGAGGGCTTCGTGTAATCCGTTTGCATGAGCTCATGAAATTCTAGCAGTAAGGTATCGTATACAGAAGTGTTAGTTGTTGGAGTTACCATCAAGTTTATTGTTTCTGTGTCCGTAAGAATATCCCAGATGGAATACTCACAACTACGACTAACCGGTTGATGGCGACTTGAATCAGATAACAGTTAGTAGTGTTCAAGAAAATCCGTAGCGATGATATGAGACGAGATATCAGCAATGGTAAATTCCCGCTGGAATAGCGCGAGAAAATCGAAGTCTAAAATCAAAACTCTGGTTATATTTGGGTAAATAGTTAGCCTATTCGCTTCTTGGGGCACCACAGCTGATGTCTTTCAGATAGTGAGGGTAGGGTGTGTCTACTTAAGCTCCAGTATCAATCAGGAACCATGGCATCGTCATTTTATCCGTCGTCCGATACAAACAACCGCGTTTTGTACACCGGGGACAGCAGTCATCACTGACAATCAGCCTCTCTATTTGCTGGAAGAATAGGGGGTTGTAAAACCACACGGTAAGAGACAACGACGACCTTTGTCACCACTTGTTGCTTTTTGACATAGTTTTACTTGCGGTTTTATCGCGATTGCGAGATCTCTCTATGGAAAGCTTCAATGACCGTCTGTGCAGATGTGAATCTATCATTTGCCGTGCTAGTATGTCAATCTTCCTTTTTAAATCGGTTATCCAGGCTTTCTGTGTTGGCTCAGAAATACCTTCCACCTTTTTCAGCAGTGTTGACCAGTCTGTCAATGTCATCGTCCGCATCTCCGAACACTAATAAATGTTGAATAGTTGAAGCAAGTTTGAGTAGTCAAAGCTGATAAAATAGCCTATCTGTTAACAGACTTTCATATGCCGCTTAAGCTATGAAGGTGTTCTGTCACCAGGATGGGTGCCACTTATTAGTTGGTCAACAGCTTTCTTGTCAGATAAAATAGTGGCTTTCGTTACTTCCTGTATCGTTACGTTATAAGGTGTATCAATGTAGGGTTTTAAGAGTATCTTCCTTACTTGTTCAACAACTTTTTCCAGTAGAATTCAGCTTGTGCATCGAAGCTTCGTGTTATGGGAGTTAATGTGTTTAGCCATGAGGAAATGTTCGAGACAAGAAAACTAAAAATGGGCTTAGAAGACACAAGAAGACCAATGGTGTCCACAAATCCTATGATTTAATATTTGATAACTAGATTCCAGAGGCATTAAGAATGGCAAATAAGAATTTAGCACGGCAAAATACCAATGTTTGCCACAAAATAGCTTGAAATGTTCTCAGTATGTGCTTGAATGATATACAGTTATAAGTTAGCTGTAGTAGGCTTGTGGAAACGAAAGTAATAGTGCTATCTGTAGGTTATGCACAAAGAAACTTTCAGAAAGTTGTTTCACGAGGTTGACACCAACTTGTTGAACCCGTATCTGTCTCCAGTCTTTATATAAAATTCCCAAAATGCTGTCACTTTCCTTATTATTCCAATCACTGTTGATTTACTTCCTGTGTGGAAATAGGGGAGAGTATGAAGTGCAAAACTGGGGTGTTGTAATGATAATAAAAA
This sequence comes from Heterobilharzia americana, assembly GCA_944470555.2. Classification (NCBI taxonomy): domain Eukaryota; kingdom Metazoa; phylum Platyhelminthes; class Trematoda; order Strigeidida; family Schistosomatidae; genus Heterobilharzia; species Heterobilharzia americana. Next base: position 152,093,586 of record OX104127.1, read on the forward strand.
AGCGAATTCGAGACCAGGGGGAAGTAGGCACAATATCCTACATCAGGATAATTAAACAAACACTAAATTATCGAGTCAATGCTGAATACATCATCGAATACAATATGAAATCCTTGCCAAAAGCGTATGTCAAAACAGAACCGCAAGGACACCTTTTGACTCATCGCGATATTTGGCTTGAACAACCCTAGTGCTTTAACGCCAGCCATCTGTCGATAAAATCACTTCGTTGTTTACTCGCATGTTTGTACAGCATTCATAGATAATGATTTCTTTCAAATTCGATTTGAAGTTATATTAGAATGCTTTTTCATTTATAAATTGACTGATAGAACAACCTCATACAAAAACAAGTGAAGCTATCATTGAGTGTTATGTTAGTCCAGAGTTATGACATCGATAAAAATGATGCAGAATTATTTTTCATTATATGAAGTTTTAGAAAAAATTAGTTGTCCACAGTTATATCAAGGCAATTACAGTTTTTGGACATCTATTTCCCCGTGTACTATGGTTTTTCTTTTGTGTGCTTCTTTCAGCTTTTAGATTGTTGTACAGGTTGAGTGAACTTTGAATGTCAATCATACACATGTAATCTACCATTAAAAAATTAATGATAGACAGCTTATCAGTATCTGGTTTCTATCGTATACTGAGCACTGATGTTTGACTTTTATACTTACGAATCAGTTATGCATTTACAATGACTATCACCAACTAATTTGACTGTATAACATCATTGGCTTAGAACAAAGATGTGAAAGCGAAGAAAGTATTCTTTTCGACGATTGCTTTTACAAAAGCTGTGCAACTCACTTTATGATCAGTCATTGGGAACAAATAACGGCATTATTAATTCATCTGACCTGACTATGGGATTACTATTTCGTTCAAGAGTAAGACTAAAATGTTGTTTCTAAAGATAGAAGAAAATCAATACTTTTGTTCATGAAAATGCTAATGTAACACTGTGAATTTGAAGATCAGGTTTAAAGTTGTGAATTACCAGTGATTCAGCTGTTTGTAGATGATATAGTAGAATTCCTTTGGAATTATAGGCATGCACTTTGATAGAGAGATAGACAGACAAAGAAAATCAACGTAGAACCTCGTACATAAGTACATGGGTTCAAGTTGACACACTTCACAGTAGCATGCAAAGAACAGGTGGATACAAAAACAGTGATATCAAAGTAGATAAAATTATGTAACAGAATAAACGATCGAAAGATAACGGTTGGTGAGAATATCCAAGCTTTAGAAGACATCAAACAGTGAATACAGATGCGCCATTGTGATCAGTTTTTACCCATGCTGTCTGAGAGAACTAATAACAGCAGTCCAGCGAGGACGAGGTTTTCGAAACTAGAACTGTTGGCATTCTTCCTTTCGCTTCTGGATTAGTAAGCTCGAAGTACGTCTACGGATTTAACATTGTGCATGTACGGTAATGTATATGGTTTTAGAAGAGCATTTAAAGTGATAGATAGATGCGCACTGAGGTGTAAAGAAGTGGCTTTCTGTCTTTGATGCACTGATGGAATAATTTTCTACTGGAGAATGTGATTCTCAGGCTACGTACATGAAATGTCTTACGCAAGATCTTGAGAGGTTTGAATACTTAACTATGTAGTTGACTATTGTAGGCTCCTTAAGCGTAATGAGTGCTTATTTCATGTTCGCGTAGAAAATTGCTCACCTGGCAGACGTCTTATAAGTTACGAAAATGTCAACTCCTGCCATACGTTTGTTTGATCTTCATCTTGGTTATTAGGATAACTTATTCAAAATAGTTGCTGCTATTCTAGTTAAAAAAAATGAAGATAGTAGAGGAGTTTAAAATTTACTTCTTGTTTTGATATTTTCAAATTATATTCTCATTTCAAATTCATCGGCTGGAGAAAGTGGAACTGAAATATCGTCCCAGTCTAGGTCAAAGCGGAAACAAAGCTTTTGAATTTCTTTCACAGACAAGATTGAATTCCAGTCTGTTTTTCTCTTCTCGTTTCTTAAACGTTTTGAATGCATATTATGGATGATTATCACACCTCTAATTGGCAGACTTAAATAATGAATAGATTTCCTGTAATCCACTTCATGCAATTTCATCTTCGAAAGAGTGAACAAATTCAATATGATTTAGAAAGTGGATTTTCATGAAATGTGAATTCAAGCAAATACAATTGGGGCAGAAACTGTTCAAAAAATCAATCAGTTAATATTCTAGTTGGTTTGCATAAGTCTAACAGAATGATGCAAAACATTCACCATTCTTTTTGCTAACAATAAATCCTTGTTACTCTCTATTTATAGGAAATACCCATGTTAAGTGGTAAATAAGACAGGAGAAAAAGTGGACTAAAGTCTCCCCACCTTTATCGGCTTAAGGTATAGGTCAGCAGGGGGATTGTGGGTTCCCCTTGTGATTTGACGCATAAAATGGCACCAGTTTAACAGAAGCAGATGGAGTATACATTCACAAGTAAAATTTTTGAGAGGGACAGTCCCATACTAGGGTGAAACAGCTGTCCAGATTTTCAATGTTTCTCCACCTGATGTCAGTTCATGATGAATGTCAACCTGAAATCAATAAATAAATCCCCACAAACCTCCAAAGTGAATTATTCTGGTTCTTGTTGGTAACTAGCTTCGAGTAGTGATTCACGAAGTTTCAATAAGAAGTCGTGACCGGTGGGGCCAGCCAAGTCGAGCATGAGGATAGTTACTCAACGACGTCCTTGAATGGAGGTCGCGCTATATCATGAAATAATGGAGGTACGGAATGTGCTGACTGCAGACCCCGAAGACCCTGGGTTCGATCTCTCGAGGAGTGGGGTCGTGGGTGCGCACAGCTGAGTTCCATACTGTGAGGAGACAGTTATCCAGTGCTTCCAAGTTTTCAAAGTTTCTTTAACTCATGAATGCCAACCTGAAACCAATAAATAAATCCCCACAAACCTCTGAAATGATTGACAATATCTCACCCGTGTGAATGATACGCATTATGTTTGTTCAAGTCAATTTCCATTAAATCTCAATCCAAACTATGTTGAATATTCAATCTCTCAGCTTCATAATCAATAGAAATCTCGCTATTTTATCCAACAAAACATTCTTAGCTTTTATTCCATAAAAAACAATAGTAGTGAAGATAACCGAGAACAGCGCGAATTTCTGTTTGTGTGTGTATACAATATGTGCTGGTATATGTGGTTTATACAAACAAGTCAAGTTCATTTAAGAATAGTAGTAGTTGTTTTTGTTATAGAAGTTACAGAAACAACAGCAGGAATGAAAAATAAAGCATCAACAATAAAGGAAGACCGATCCCACAAGTTTAAATTCTTTCCCGTTAGTTGTGCTTATTACCAGTAAATCTGATGATTAAAAGTCAACTCAATTTATTTGTTTCTTGATTGATAAAATTTCAAACAATATTTAATGTATCAGCATCCAGGTTTTACTTACTTATTGTGGATAGACTAAAGAAGTAAACAGGTTAACAAAACTGCATACATAATTCATCTCTTTTTACATATGTATGTGTTTGGAATTGAAAACAAATATGTAATGCTATTATACAGATTCCTTTCGCTATGGAAAAGTTTTTCTACTTTGCATGTAGGATAGACTTTTCTTCCAAACATTTCATTGAGATTGATTTATTATTCGATCACATGGTTACTGCTAGATAAAATTTAATGACTAAATACTTAAACAATGAGAAAATGACAAGAAAGTGAGTACATGTGTAGCAATGGTGTACTGATGATTCACAATGTTAGTGGATGTGAATTTATCTAACCATAATAACTGTAGTAGTAGTAAGCACAAAATTTACCATTTTAAATGCATATTTTTTTCAAAAAAGTAGGGGAAAACTGAAATGTGTGGGATATGAAGCAGTACAAAAATGTATTTGTATGATGAATTAATTCCAACTGTATGCGTACCATAGGAATACACAACAATTTGAATAATGAAACTTGTACTACTTATAAGTAGTTAGATGCAAGTAGCATCAAAATACTCTATATTTTGATGTAATACTGATTTTAGGCATACGGTTAGAATTCTTGGTATTTATGGATTTGCAGAGGTAGTTGACTATTTCCCAATACTTCTGTTGGAATGACACATGTTACTTAATTTGGGACTCCTAGCTTACCTTGCCGAATTATTATTTCCATTATGCCTTACAATTTCATTCAGAATTCTTTAATCTAAGCAGGAGTCAGTTGAATCTCTTTTCTTGTAAAATTTCCACTGTTTCATGAACACCTGATAACATATATTGGTTGGAGACATTTGTTTGATCTCATTGCGTAGATCCCTATTAAGAAAAACAGAATGTTCCACAACAGCTTTGTTATTAACACGCCTCAATATAGGCCAGAAGTAATATTCTTCGAATTTCATGTAGGTTGCGCGGTCAATTAAAATGTTAGCCAGTTTAATGTCATTATTAAGAAGTTTTCGAAATGTTGTCGATTTCAAATCACCCATAAGACCATAATTTAAAGTGTTCCTGGAGTGAATATCTTCTGGTGAATATTTCGGTAAATATTGTCTTAGTATAAAAGAGGCTTGTCTTAACTTCTGTGATGATGGACATTTAATGTGTAGGTAATGGAATAGTTTTATTATCCTTGGATGCTGAAGCCAGTAGTGTTTTTCATCGTTTGTCCATTCAACTATATGCTGTAAATTTTCAAACAAACCATAATATATCTTAGTTTTCAGTCGTGTTTCATACAACTTAACTAATATTCTATCACTACTGTCATTGCCAACTGTATTTATCTCAAAAGAAGATTTAAAACTTAAAGAACAATTGTTGAACGTTGAATTCATTTTGTAGGATTGCCTGGTTGTTTGGCGCCATTTGTAATCCAAAAGCATTAGCCACTGATCTAATAATTCTGCTATTTTATATGGCGTTGGTTTATTATTATTGTCAATGTACTGGTGGTTATCAGTGTTATTGTTAGTTGCTGAATACTTCTGAACAATATACAAAAGTTTTTTAAAGGCTTCTCTGTATCTGTCTAGAATTCTAAAACTCACCAATAATTCTGTTTGTACTAGTTGTGCAAGCTTACTTTTCAATGTGCGACAGTGCTTATATTTCGCTTTGTGATGCAGTGTATTGAAATAATAGGCAGGTGCTTCCAAAACAATTACTTGTTGTGAACCTACTTTTACAGTAGGATTTGAAGATGGTGATAATGTAGGGGATGATGAAGCAAATGTTGTGGAGGTTAGATTCTGTGTATTTGACTGGTAAGAATTCTTATACTCAGCAGTGACACCTTTCTGATTCAAGTTTTCGATATAAATTGAAATAAATCGTTGATAATTTGTGGTATCATTTTGTGCTTCAGTAAAAGCTTTCAGGGCACTTGGCTTGACTCCATAAACTTGCCATGTTGCTTCAGGCTGCCATAACCAATGTGTCCAACCTGAAGCTAGTGTATTCGACTGTTCATCAGTTACACTTAGTGTTGGAGATCTGTTATTAGGGATAGTTTTACTAGGAGAATTTGATGCATAAAATTCTGCTGAACCATTGTTGATATCATCTTCTGACAATTCACGTTCAAAGCCTATTCCATGCCTGGATACTCTTAAACGCCATTCACAACTGTCTGTAATTGTTTGGTTGATGATACGCTGCGTAGAGAAAATCAAAAAAAGATAAATGAACATAATATACGCATTATTTTGCAGTTTTAAAGGGTCAGTAAATAATGAGTTTACTAGTTTGTTTCAGCGTGAAATTATTTTTCTCGCATTCCCGGTGTCTGCGTTAAGGTTGATGGTTAGAATACCTGAGTCACTTTCATAAAGTGATGACATACTAAGCTGGAAATGTCGTATTTATCATATTTCCGAGTTTGGGACAGATGTATAAACACCTACAATTTATTTATGGGGTACATATGTTGTGCTTTAGTACATGAATGGATAAAAACAGCTGCACACCAAGCTAACGAATATCACACCAACTTGAAATCAATCAACCAACTCCCACAAATCTTTAATCAGGAATATCACTGATGGAAAATAATTCTCAGATAGGCATTATTTACAGCTGACTGGTTTTGAATATTCTATTGATGTCAATAAGTGTTCGCTGTTATGGTTAAAGCTGTGTAGAGAAATAAGACAAAATGACTAAAGTTATAAACCTTAATTGACTCAAAAGGTCAGGACATTTGTGTTAACTATGTCCACTCGCCATTCACCAGTATGACCAACATTCGATGGAGTCTTGGTTGCACGAGAAGAGCCTCTTAGTAGTCAAATGAACACAATTTTAAACTTAATGAAGTTAGTAATTATCCTCTCTAGCTATATGAGAGACTACAAACTGGTTTCCTGCTATGTAAATGGCCATAAATATCAGTAACTGAAAAAGAACCTTAGATAATACAACACCAATGTCAGTAGCCTAGAGGATTCCCATTTTTAATTTCCTCTGCATCTTGAACACTTCGCAGTTTATTGTTGTTATTGAAATGTGACAATTTAAACAAATGAAATATTCAACCACTTATTATTTTTATTTATTTGTTAACTTAGGACAGAAACTTGTTACAACATGGATACCAAGAGATGTGCCATGCAAAATAATAAAGCGACACTACAAAGATAGGAAAGGTGGGAAAGATGACGGAAACAAAAACAACAGTAGGTTATTTAAGAAAAAGTCCCAGGTAAACATCTGAAGAAGCATTCACTACTCTAAACTTTCTGCTTTTCAAGAATACGAGAAAGCTACATGACCACCTCTGGCTTCGATTCCGAGCCATGTTTGCCATTTTCTCAAGCCGTTGAGTTGCATGATCTCTCTAACCCCATCTAGGAAGCCGTGTTGTACCAACAGATGTAAAACTAACACAACTATTCTCCATCTCACGGGGTCATATCATACACAGGCCATCTCTCCTCTTCTTTTACTGAATATTAGGACGAGTGAACGGTATGGGAGTTGCTGAGATAACGTACATAGTGCATATCTAAGCCTCCGAAGTCAGTTTTTCAATATTACTACACGATGTATGATGACCACTCTAACACACACCATCTCACCTCGGAATTACTTATTTGGTGTTTTCGCCGGATGCGGGCAGTTTTATGAAGACAGCAGTGATCTTTCGCACAGAATCGTCGGACATTTTCAGCTCGGAGAGGTCAGGTTTCATAGGCGTACAGCAAACCTGTTCACACTGACGCTTTTATACCCGGCCATTTGGAGGAAGAATGACATCACAAGGGTCCCAGATGTGATTCAGATTGGTATATACCTCTCTAACTTTCAACGTAATTTTGGAAATCTTATCAGTCATGTCTCCATCAGTACTGGCATAACTATTCAGCTACGCAGACTTTTCGACAGCATGCAACTGTTCACCACCAGGGGTGAATACAGGTAAAGGCTGTTGCAAATCTCATAGAAGTATTGCACCATGACAGTGCTAAGGACATGCCATACTTACGGTCAGTGACTGCGGCTGACTGGGAAAGAGTTGAATGGCCCGTATGGTGTTGCATATTAAATCTAGATCGTCAGCCGGATAGTCGTTCGCGTGGCATCGGGTCTACACCACCATCTCACTTTCTATAGAGGTGTCTCTTGAATGTCATCAAAGGTAAAGTTGAAGAGCAGTGGCGAAATTGGCCTCTTTGGCTAACTCTACTATTGCTTTGCGACAATGGAGGCATGTGACTGTAAGTCTTTACTCTATTTGAAGTGTTAGAGTACACAGCTTCTATTATGTTGACAAACTACTCACTGACACTAGCCACTACCAGAGAAATGCAGATAATGTCCCTGTCCAACTAATCGTTGGCCTGCAACAAGTGTGGTGGTGTTTGGCCATCTGGAGGAGGGTGAACATGCAATCATTGAACCCACGACCTGAATGGAACTTAGCCTATTCCTCATAATTCAGTTTCTCACGCATTTTGCAACAGTTTATTTGTGGGCCATGAGACTACCTAGAAGTAAAGAATGAGATAAATGGTTATCTTAAGCGACCACTGCCCTAGCCACTGACTTGAAGTCTGGTTCCAAAGGTATTGAATCAAAGTCAGTTGTTGCGTGTACCATGTATCACTTCTAGATCCTGTAACCCATGTACAATACCGATGGGGAACCATGGTTTTTCAAAAACCCCAGGTTGGACGCTCTGTATCTACCAGTTCGACGATTATCAACAAGCGTCTGCTTCTACCTTCCGGCTTTTGTGAAAACACCTGCCACACGAAGGCAGTTATAAGGACTTACGTGGCATAGGGTATGAACGTGTGGTTGAATGAGGGAATTTCAAAACCAGAATCTAGGTCGTCCCATCCATCTATGTTTTTAACACTAGTGTGAAACTGGGATATTCACAAGCTGGCTATTTAGCTACCATGTGAGGGCACCTACGTTGAGATAATTGACATTATTTTTATCCACAAAGTGATAACATTGGAGTAAATAATCTGATATATGATTCATTTAATATTTATGCCCTTAATCTATATGAAAACCTCGCCTGGTTAACTAGTTCACTAGTTACTAGCCGGTCCTAAGCCCGGGTAAAGAGGGAAGGTTGGGCATAGGGCTAGCAACCCTACTCCGGAAAACAAATCCAACCGCTAAAGAAACTTCAAAGCACAAACGAAATTATGAGAAATAAAAACAAAATTATTCCTCGCTGGAATCGGAGAGGCGAAATGACGCCAGTTGGTGAAAGCCTTCGGGAAGCCGATTGGCCGATGTATCTTCTCTCGATGAAAGCGAAAGTGAACGTGGGGACATGGAATGTCCGCACCATGTTTGAAGCTGGCTGGCAAGACTGCCCAGATTGCAAATGAGATGAGAAGGTATTGCATTGAAGTGCTAGGAATCTGCGAATGCAGATGGAATGGAAGTGGACTCTGCAAACTGTCAACTGGAGAGGAGTTGATAATCTACTCTGATATTGTCACCCAGATGACAGCCACGAGCACACTGAGTTTTCGAGTGACTATCATGATGTCTCCAAGAACATGGAAGGCTCTCATGCAGTGGGAACCAATCTCCTCCAGGATCATGACAGCAAGATTCAACTCAAAAGGAAGCAAAGTCACAATCGTTCAATGCTACACTACTCACCTACAAATAATGCAGACGAAGAGAATTCTATGGAGGAATTCTATAGACAATTGCAATCAACACTGGATAAGACCTCAGTTGGCGACATCGAAATTGTAATGGGTGGGGTGACATGAATGCCAAACTGGGAGGGACAACACAGAAGAGAACTAACCATGGGTCGAGAAGCGCTAGGTGAGGTGATGAACCAGAATGGAGAATAGTTTGCAGAATTGTGTGCATTCAACGATTTGGTTGGTGATTGGAGGCAGTGTGTTCAAGCACAAGGATATCCACAAAGCGAGCGACATGGATTTCACCAGACAACAGGACACACTACACCAGAAATCAGATCGACTTCATCTCAATCTGAAGAAAGTGTAGAAGCAGCCAGCCTACTTGACACAGGTGAAGAAGGGGAGCAGATGTAGGTTTGAACCACTGACTGTCTAGTGCAAGGAACCTTTCAAATCGAGTTGAAAGCCTTCAAGGAAGTTGGTGATAGACGACCACAGTTCAAGTTCAACACTACTTAGAACAGAAACTGAAGGACGAAACTACAAAGGACATCTTGATGTCAGCCATGAGAACAGAATGGGAGACATTGAGCAACATCTCTGAAGGATCGGGCGTGGAAGAACACTGGAACTGTGAAAGAGATGTGGAAAGAAGCCTGCATAACCGTATCAGGGAGGAGGAAGAAAGAAGATAAGGAATGGATCTCGACGGACACATGGAAGGTGATAGAGTAGGGAGAGGAGGATGATGAAGCAGAAGATGAACCAGTGCAATGATGCACAACGAGAAGAGGAACTAACTGAGTACAATGTATAAAACACTGGACAAAGGAGTGAAGAAGAGTGCACGCAGAGACGAAAGACACTTCTACGACACATTGGTAAACGAAGCAGAACAGGCTGCTGATAGGAGAGACAGAGACCTGACAACATTATATCAAATGAGCAGGTTACTCTCGATCTGGGAAGAGATCAACGCAGATGAAACCAATGAAAGATAGTGAAAGGAAGCTAGTTAGCAAAGAGTAGAAACAAAGGAAGCGATGGGCTGACCACTTCAAGAAGCTCTTGAACCGACCACCACCTGCAGCCTCAGAACTACAAGTGAATGCAAATCCTCCAACAGAAGTCGAAGTCGTGAAAGCCATAAAGCTAGTGAGATGCGGGAAAGCAGCAGGACCAGATGGAAGTCCGCCAGAGACACTGAGAGCGGACGCAGGGATAACAGTGAACATGCTCACACCATTATTGCAGAAGGTCTGGAAGGAAGGAAGGGAAGGTACCTGCCGGTTGATTGGAAGAAGGGCTACCTTTTCAAACTGCCGAAGAAGGGAGACCTAAGCCTTTGCAAGAACTGGCGTGGAATCACGCTCCTGTCCACCCCAAGCAAAGTATCAAGCCGCATCATCCTGGAGAGACTAAAGGATGCACTGGATTCAAAACTACGACCGGAACAGGCTGGCTGGCTGGCTGGATTCAGGAAGAAGAAATCATGTGCGGATCAAATTGCAACGCTACACAACGCATCATCATAGAAGAGATTATAGGATGGCAGTCAACCCTCTACCTCAACTTCATCGACTTTGAGAAGGTCTTTGACAGCATCAACCGAGAGGTAATTTGCCAGGCAGTTGCTTCAACACTACGGAATACCACAAACCTTTATCAATTTCATTCAACAATTATATGAAGACGCCACATGCCAAGTAATTCACAATGGGAAGCTGAGTGACGCCTTTGAAGTGAAGACAGGAGTAAAACAAGGCTGTCTGTTGTCACCTATGATCTTCCCGATTGTGGTGGACTGGATCATGCAGCAAACAGTGAGGAGCGAGAAGAGGGGGAGACAATGGCTGGATAGGGGAAAAGAACCTAGAATATTTGGATTTCGCCAACGGTGATGATTTATGTCTAATGTCTTGTAGCATAAACTGGAAGATCTACAGGCGAAGACTAACAAGTTGTCAGAAGAGACAGAGCAGCGAAGACTGGACTTCCTTCAGGTGAACGTAGAGAAGACAGAGGTGATGAAGATACCCAACCAACAACAACAACAACAGCAGCATCATCAAGAAGCTGCAATCACCATCAACGGGAGAAACTTAAAGTAATTAGCCTCCTTCACCTATCTAGGTAGCATCGTTTCAACTAGAGGTGGCACAGGCACAGACGAGGATGTCGAGGCCATGATCGGAAAGACAGCAAGACAGGTATTTCTGCATTAATCTGAAACCAGTGTGGAGATCTACTGCACTCCACTTCACTCAGCATAAAGCGTGAACAAGATCCGGATTTTCAACACCAACGTCAAGTCAGTGCTTCTATGTGATGGTTGAGAGACTTGGCGCGTTACGAAAGGGATTTCCAACAAACTACAGACATTCATCAACAACTGCGTTCGCTGGCTCGTTACTGAAGATCAGATTATCAAAATAATAAGATAAGCAACAAGGAAGTCTGACTGGTGACGAACCAACGAAGCAAGAACCTATCACTGGACAAATATGCAGAAGAAGAAAGTGGATGTGGATTGGATTGAGCATACACTGAGAAGGCCGACTGGGGACATCACGCGTTAGGCCAGGCCCTCGAGTGGAAGATAGATGGGAAGCGACTAGTTGAGCGTCCCAGGTGAGGGTGATATGGAGGAGATCGTGTGAGGAGGAAATGAGAGGTTGTGGGCTGTCGTGGAGCCAGGTTCGAAAGTTTGCAGAGAAGAGAGTGCACTGGAGATGTGCTACTGAAGTGCTATGTTCCACTAGGAACCCAAGGGACAAATATTTATAATAATAATCTATATGAAACTGAGAAAGAGTATAGATTCGAACCGTTTTACTGACACTGTGATATATATATACTTTCATAAATGGGTGATGAAAAATTTATATCCCTGGCATTTATCCAACACCACCAACAAATCACTGTAATGTAGTAACCACTACCTTTGTCTCACAAAGATAAAAGGAACTACCAAATATCTATCAAATACTAACAAACGGCTTGTGGACGAAAATTTCTCTTCATGCTTCTCTATTCTAGAGTGTTAGGCTAATAAATAGTTTTTTCCTTCAGATTTAAAAAGAAGCAGAAAATATGTCCATTAGTAGTTGTAAGCTTTCGGTTTGAACAGTATTGCTTATATCAACTAGGTCACACGTAGTTTCGAAGGAAATACTATACGAGAAGAATCGAATACTTTCTAAAGAAACTAACCGTTAAGTCAAAATCTTAGTTCAGATAATATTTTGATGGTTTGACAAAATATTTAGGACCCGTCAGCTGAAATGATCCCTCCGAATATTCTGGGTCGGCTCAACGTCTCGGAATATCCTCACACGACAATGTGTACAAAGCTTTTTCGAAGAAAGTCCTACTCCCTACCTTCACTTGACAGGTATATCCGCAATTTGAGATGGCAACAGCTGGTTTTTCGTGCTTGTCACTGGATTGGTGGACACAGGAAGGGTGGTGAACCCTGATTTCCAATCAACAGTGTGCGCGATTTCCAGGACTTGGTGTATGAACCTACCGTGGTCACGGCCAATTATACGAATGAGATACTCCGCATACCTCCGATGCCTTGTAGATGAGAATTCATGTCAAAGACTCGGGAGATCATCAAATGAGATATTCATCTGCATCACTTTGGGCGTCTGAGAATTCCTACAGTCCATATAAAGGCTACGAATAGACGTTAACAGTGGCGACTTCAAAACGTTTATCAAAGGTTGTCGGAAGCAGCCTAACTGCTTGTTTTGAAGACTTTATACTAAATCATTTGGTTTATTATTCCTTCATCACTGTTATTATTTTACGATACATCTGCCTGTGTCCATGTATCAGTTTTGTGTTTTAGGATAATGAATACCAGATTTTTTAGGCTGAAGAGATATTAGGGTTTGATTATTAGTTGGGTCCATTAGCCTAGTCAGTACTGTAAATAGTTTGAATGTTGCGATGACTCGAATTTTTCGTCAATTTTAGTTTAGATGATGTGCTACAAATCCCATTCATAAACTTGCGTCTAAAACCCTAATATTTTGTGTGTTTCTTTCTACTCCCAGAGTACCTATCGTTTCATCATTGACGATCTTGTTAAAAGTGTCAAAGGTTGCTGGAAATAATAAACTGTTTACTGCTCTTTCTACAGTAACATATTTTTGGTCATTTTATCAGGGAAAACTTTAATATCTGGACACTATGACTGAAAATACATGGTCCTTCAGTAGTCAAAATCAATCGAAACAGCTTTAAATATGTAAAGTTATATTACCTCAGTGAAGACTGTTCCATTTGGATACATGCAAATGCATACATTTTTGGCAAATTTACGTATAATTAGTCTTGATCCATCACGAGGTCGTAAAGATTTCAGTAACTGATCTTTATTCATCAACGTTGACCATTCCACAATAACTGAAACTGTGATCATAGCTGGTTGAAGTGGGAAAAAGAAATATGAAAAGTCCCACAATAAATTACAGAAAAATGACATCAGTTAACAAAAGTTGAATATTGTTCAATACTTCTGCGACGTCTCTGCGGTACTTTCAATCATTTCTGAGAGGTTATACCGATGGTTTAAAAACTATAGTAGAGATCATGAGAATGATAATTCAGCCTCTTTCTGACTTCATACCAGGAACTATGGTGATAGTCATCACTTCCTAATGTTTACCACTTCCAAGTTTCAAATACAAGACCTTTGGTAACTGTAATTATATGCCAAAAATATCAGCCAGTTCCTCAAAAGTTGGGATGTTTGGAACTAAGCACATGGGATTCAATAGCTAACTATGCTTATACATCGGAACGTAAATAATCCGAGATGTTTTAGGCTGAATGGTCCTTCTTGACGATCCATAGAGAGATGAAACTGTTTCGCTTTCTAAGTTGTTTATCATGGGACAAAAGTTATATCTTGATGCTCCCTTTTCAGAATTCATCACTGTTTATCTAACACCACAGAACTTTACTTGACCATTATCAATCAAATGAAATCAGCTGCATAAATTCCCGAAGATGCTTGAAAGAAGTGTATTGTACCCTGTATTTTAAAATGGGAACAATAAAAAACTTAGCGTTTCCGATTTCAAACGATGATGCAAAATTCGAATTGTATTAATATTCTGATATTTAAACTGAACAACGAAATCACATAGATAATCTCTTTGAGTTTGAGAGTACCTTTAAACTAATGAATAAAATGCTTGAAAAAACATTTGTTTGAGTCACGGATTAGATTACTTACTAGTGTGGTAACACTGGGTGTGATGTTTTTCATTTAGACCTATTTACGAAGACGGCAAAGGACATTCACTAACCCATTTTCACTTTGTTATGGTGCAAATAAGGTTCGAATTAAGGAGATTAATTAGGTAGTTTCCATACTTAGAGGAGTCTGACAGCTTGCTGTTGATCAGTGCTATAAAGTTATCATTGTATATTTTATCTTCTATACCCTGACTAAGCAGTTATCATGAACATGACGAAAGTCACTTTAATCAAAGATTCAACTAAGAGTCTTAGTCTAGGAAAGCTTCTTGCAAACAAGACTGTAGTGATTTATATTCTTTCAGACACTTTGACAGTAATAAATGTCAAAATGAAAGATACCTGTATTAAGAAACAATCTACTGTGATCTAATGGTTTTTGTAGCCAAGTTAGGGTAATCTAAACACAGAACAGCCTTACTTGTCTCTTTCTTATTGAGCTCACCACTGATAAGCCAAGGTAAATTAAACTTATAGAGTTGAATAGCTACAACTGAATCTTTCGGAAGGATTATTCAGTATTTAGACCACTTTGATCTAGTTGGTGAAATCTCACGACCAACGAGGATAATTTTAGACAAACTATGTTGCTCGATGGTATTTTTCTAGACTTATACAAGACCTTGACCGAGTAGTGCTCAACGAAGCTCTTTTGATAGCGAAGATGAGTGGCTGAAAAGCTACTAGCTTTGAAGAATATTTGTACAAGCATTGCGAATCGTTCTACTCTGCTATTATAACGACTCTCACAACTGTGTTAACTCTAACTCTCAAATGCAAATATAGTATCCTTAATCAGTTATAATGATCAGTATCTTTAATCTGTAGCTACTTATTATCTTCAAATCTAATTTCTCCAGTTTTGAGTGTCGGTTCAATTCAAGGTTACACATTTTCCAATATATAGGGAAGAATCTAAATAGACCGCATACAAACAACATTCTCATGTTTTCTCCACTCTGATTAGGTTGTTTTGCTGTTTTCATTTGCTTTGTTTAGATTTTTTTCCTCAGTACTTTTGTCACTATACCATGAATACCGTAACTGCTATACTGGACACAATTTGGGTGATACTATGATCAAATTTTTTGTACCCTCTGTACATTTTCTGACTACACCAGTAGTAGCAAGCGATAATCAAGTTCACTGGAATGAATTGGACACTGAGTCAGTTTTTGTTTATTTACTTACTGAAAATCTCTATTTACTTTAATAGCGATAAAGCAACTTATAGTCTCATTTTTCGAAAAAAATGAAACATAGTGTATTTTTGATTATAAATGTGAGTACTCGAATTTAGAAGTATCGTAACAAAAAAACATTTACTTTGGGATGAAACTCAATGTATGTTCAGTAGGAAAGCATAAATGAAAATGTTAACCTTTTCAATGAAAAGTCCATCGTCATCTGAAAAATCACAGAATATTAAGAGTGAGGAGATAAATTTTCTAGGTATTTACTCTGCGTTTTAGAAATCAACGCCCATCATTTGAACATGAATGAAGAGATGTCATTGATTTAAAGCTTGATCAGCTTGTTATAATGTCTGCATGTTTGTGGTTGAAACGGTAAGGAGTTATGCGTCAGTAATCTTGAAGAACTTGGGAACAAAGTGAGACTTCATTAATATAGGTGTAAAATTTGGACACTGTGGTAGAATTTAATTACATATTAGATTTGTTTATTTGATTTATAACACAGTGATATAGTATTATTTACTTGACGTTTCGAGCATAAATCATTGCTCATAATCATGTACCAGAGATATGGAACATTTTACTACTAATAAAAACAAATCTTATGATTTGATGTGACTATAAAAATCAAATGTCGAGAGTTGTGTGACTACATTGACATGATTATGAGCAATAACTTATGCTCGAAACGTCATCAAGTAAATAATACCATTTCATTGTATTTTATAAATCAAATAAACAAATCAAGTATGGAACTAAATGCGACCTCAGTGCCTACGTTTTACACTTACATTAATGAAACATATGGTCTTCCTGTTAGGAAGCTAGTCAATAAACTCACACGATTTTCACAAACTGAAGCCCGTTTTACAAATTATCTTATTTTCAATGTTCGTTGTATGAGAAATCAAATTATTCCTAAATATATTCGTCTACGTATTCCAATATCCACTGACAAAATCAAAAGGACAATAGAAGATGTCAGCAAACTTTGTCTCAAGGAAGAAATTCGCAGGATTATCAAGAAGTACGACCCGGAATAAAACTGAACAGTTGGAATGTAGACTTATGAAGATAGTAAACAGTAAAGACTATGAATTTCTCATACAAACATTAGACAAAGCAAGGTCAACTGCTTTCAAGAAATCTAGAAACAGTCAAATCATAAAGTTCAACAAATTAATACAAGAAAAATATCCATCCGAAGATAATCAAATTAAAAATGAAGCATCATCAAATATCGACAGAACAAAGTGGGTAGTCAATCTCTTCTCGAGAAGTCTAAGCTTAGCTGAAACGAAAGTAATCGGAAAAGGACTAAATTTCAACGTGATAACAGGTCGTCTAAAACCAGAAGATGTCATACCTAGCATAGAAGTAGCCTTAAGTTTGGTGGATGTAACGACTGCTGAACAGGTTAGAGTACAGTGTGCATTAAAACTGAAAAGACAAAAGAAGAGAGCTCTGAATAATCTACAAGACACTGATATGCTTATGAGCAATAATTTATGCTCGAAACGTCATCAAGTAAATAATACTATATCACTGTATGTTATAAATCAAATAAACAAATGTAATATGGAATTAAAGTGAGACTTCTTTTTAGTGTGCTATGCTAAGATATAATTTGAATACACATGAAAAATGAATGAACTATCAATGTGCTGGAACTAGAATATGGCTGTTTATGTGTATGCACAGATTATCGTGTTATATTCAATAAAGACTTATAGAGACTTAATCAGACTGGAATCGAATACTCATTTTCATTTTCTCAATGTAAAGAGTTACTATTAAAGCCGGAAAAACTCTGGTTGTTCAGAAATTCTGAATCGTCATTTTTTTGCATTATTTTTCCAAATGATTAGCAAATTTTTCCTTGTATAAAGTTTCGTGTTCCCTTAAACTGTACCGAATACCCTATTTATCCATGAAAAACAAGTTTCTGTCCTTTTTAGCTCCCCGCTTACTGTTTATCCTCTATATTACTCAGAGAAAAATAGACTCTAAAGTGGAACTAGGGCTTGGTAAACAGCTTTTTTGGTAGATAATAATGTAGAATTTCTTTGCAACTTTCAGTAATTATTCAGAAATTTCATTATTTGTTATTTCAACTTTTGTAATCTAGTTTTTCTTGCCAAACAAAGAATCTTTCACTCTGCCTTAAAATAAATCCATGGATGCTCATCAGAATGCTGAAAGATGCACGCCAGTGGGCAATCCCCTACAGCTTACTAGTCTTTGTTGTTTGACAGTGATCGGTCAAGTTTGTAGTGTGGCTATTAAACCAAGTTATGGGACGCTACAGCATCGCAAACTTAATCAGTAAACTTGAATCAGCATTAAGGATTATGCACTTAAATTGGATACGCACTGAGGGTTAGTGTCTGCACATAATCCAGTCATACAGGGGACAGTCATGGCATGAACAGCTTAATAGGAAAGTCTCTGACTTCAGCAGTGAGTGATGAAGCTTCAAATCGCCTAGGGGATACCAACTTCTTTATGGTCGTGGATAAACCTTGAAAACCGCAGTCTAGGTTTTCTTGTCGACTAACTCCTAACACCTTAAGCTACATTTTAGAAGACGAAATTCATTCTCTCTTACGCTTCATGTCTATTGCGGTTAAATAAGTGTATCCAGTGAATGAAAAAAGATCAATGGGAAACATTTTTTCAAATGCCTAGCTGAAGGACACAAAAAAGAAACCAATCAGTCAGGTAGAATAAGTTTCTGACTACCCTGTATATTATATGCTAGCGAACCCCTATGATTACAGATATGGTGCAAGTTCAACAACCATCATTATGGAGTCAAGGTACAGATGACTGTTGTCATTGGGAGATACCATGGTTCAGACTTTGAAATTATTAAGACTTAGTGTTTCGTAGCTGGGGATGATTCACAAGAGGCTTTAAACTTAGGTTTCATGCTGCTTATTATACACTAGCCAGGTACATACGCAACCTCTACAAACGTGCATAGGCGCATATTCGGTGTTTGACTTGGTACCGAAAATGGAATAAATATCGAGAACGATGAAGTTGGAACAATATTTACAATGTAATTGCTCCTAAAGTTATTAATGGACATTTCACAGTACATTAAACATAGTAGAACCACAGGAATTTAAAAATTTGCCCGGATTATACAATTTGTGCGTTTATTATCCAGGGTGGGAGCAGTTACCCATATAATTGCTTACATCTATTCAGTAGTTTGCATCTGAACCTTTATTTCAGGCAATAAACAGTATCTGGCTAAGAATGATGGTTTAGCAATAAAATATTCTTTATGGGATTTAAGAATCCGTTCCCAGGAAGTGTTTATCTAAAGTATTTATCTATTGCAATGCTTTGTCTTAATTAGATAGTCGGATTCTCCTGGCCCGTGACAGTTCCAAGTTAGCCGTCGCGTGCCAGACAAAGAAAGTAAAGCTGTCTGACGCAACGCAGCGCAAGTCCATACGGGTTGCTGGCCATACGACACTAACAGCTGGAACCGCCAACAACCGACCCCGGTCAGAGTCCAGTTACTTAGCAACAAAGCTCACCGAAACACATAAAGTACCAAAAAAACCAGCCCCGACTGGGCCGATAGGTATTTGATCTTGGCTTGTCTGACTCCATCCCTAGAGCCAATCCTTCTCCTCAAGTTACAAATCCGATTTGCTGACTTCCGTACCTACATTGTTCACTTGTCAGAGATTGTTCGTCTTAGAGACGTGGTATGGTTACAGATGCGGCCTGCCACGAAAATTACACTGCCTGGCTGGGGTTTACAGGGATCGACGAGAGCGTTCCGGATACCACAAGAAGGGTGGTGCTTTAGGGAGACTAACCCCGTATATCTGGACAGGCTGATTCCAGGGGGTAGATGAACTACCAACAAAGTAAACAGAACCCTTCCCAGAACTCCCTCTGACGTCTCCGAGTTCGGAGATGGACAGACACTCAACAACCAGCTTGTCACTGATACGTTCTAATTCATTGTGATTTAGGCTGAGTCGGGAAGATCTAACTGGTTACTGATATACTTGATAAACAGTTAAAGATCACCTATTTACATGCCGTTTAGAAAATGCTGTTGATGACTGAGATGGAAGTGAGATCTAGTTAGCAGCTGACAGAGTGCTCGTTAGGTAGTCCAAATGTTGTAGCAACTCAGGTATTCATTTTATCTTTCTCTATGATCTATACAGATTAGAAACTGTTTGGCAATTATGACTATTTAAGATACTCTAATTAAGTTACCTAAGACTTCCTGCTATCAAGAATATGCAAAAGAAACTCAGTACTGTTTTCGTATGTGATATTGATTCTCAAGAGGAAGATAGATGAACTATACTGACTAAATTAAATGGGTAAGTTGCGGCTCAAACTGCGTAACACATATCCTCACCATCTTAGTCTGTGAAGATTGAGTTTCACAGAATGATTCGATCCTCAGTGTGGCCGATAAGTCACTGAATACCTTAGTGCACTGTTTCTGATGTTGAGTGCTTGTAGACAATTAGTAGAAAAAACTCAATCTAAATTCTGCACTGGTTAGCACAAGATTTATCTGAGAACCCAATGAAAATATTGTTATCTGAAATATTCGACTGTGTGTTACTCTGAGTTACAGTCATGAAGTTAACACTTTTCAGTTCTAATTGCCAAACAGAGTACCTACCTTGGTTGTATTGTGTTCTCTGAGCTGGGTTGTTTAGTCGTGAAGCTTTCATCGTCTTGCTAGACGACATCATCAGCGCTAACTTCAGCATAAAGTTAGCTGTCAATATCTCTCCGTGAGTGATTTAATAGCTTGCTCTGACGATGTGATCTGTGACTGGTTGTTTCCTTCGATTGTTGTGTCACTGATGGTATAGACCTTTCCTGTTGGCTGTTCCTCTGCTTGACCTCTGACCTTTCTGTCGTTTATCATTTTTCTTATTAGTTGATAGATCGCGTCTATGTCTATACATTTGTTGATTGACGACTGACCTGAATGTCAAGCTTCTAGAAATTCTCTGACATTCTTTGTGCTTCCTCTATCCAAAATTTCTACATTGTCAAAACTGAATTCATGTCCATAATTATCCACGTGCATTGAAATGAGTGACGAAGTGTCGTGCAGATGATGCTGTCTAGCAAGCCGATGAAAGCTTCACGACTAAACAACCCAGTTCAGAGAACACAATGCAACTATCCACCTGAGTTACAAATATTCCCCATTATTTCAGAATACTTACCTTCTCTCTAACACATCAAGCTTCTTTAAACATGAGTTCATACACCAATGTCCATATGGAAGAACAAATTTTTTGACGGAACTCTGTCAATCTACAAGCTGTCTAAGTAGTAAGTAATGTCTTCGACAAAATTATCGTTATGCTAATTATAGACTACATACTGTGCTTAAGAAATATGGTGTGGGGCGTAACACAGCTACAAGTAGAGTACTGATTTTCATTTTGAGGAAGGTGTCAACAGGTTCAATCGCTATTACCTGTTATCAAGGAAAGCTAGATTCGTTCATGAAACTAACTACTGAAATATCCTATAAGCAATGTATTGTTATCTGAATATTTGTATCGGATGTTTTAAAATGCCATAAGCACCTAACATTTGGAAATCAAAATACGAGGTAGGTCGCTTTGGTTATGCAAAATGTGACCACATCTCTTCATTCTTTTCTATTATTTACACAGAATACTAAAATACAGATGCTTTTACATATGCAATATCTGAGTACACAATACATCCACTTTTTTGGCTTATATATTGACAGCAGAAATCCATAATAATAAAGACCAACTATCATGTTCTTACCAGTACGTTAAATCTACCACTTTACGCGTCATTTGTGTAAAGCATAAGGTACTGAGCAAAGAAACACTGAAGTACATCCCATTAGATTATGTCGTGCACTCACCATCCTAACGAAATTCTATGAAGAATTGACGAAAAGAAATCATGCACGACTAATGGAAGTCAGAAGTTTTAATCTATGAGAAAAATTTTCGTTAGAGATCTTCATTCACTCTAAAAACCACTCTAACAACTAGAATACTTAAGTTAATTTATTTCATGGGAAAGTCACCTTCCCAACCGAAATAAAGAGACCTAATTGGCTATGTCGGTGGTTTCTTAAATGGCCTTTAGATCTGCATTTAACGAAATAAATTGTGGTCCGCCCAATTCGACTTCCTTTCTGTTTCCGCATATTCGTACCCGTACTGTGGTCATAAGTAGTATGGTACAACCGAAAATTGGTGCTATGATAGAGTCGGAATTTTTCTACAGTCCTTGGAGTGATAAGTTTGAAGCGAGAGAGGCACTTATTTGCTGACCAGACAGGCTTAAGATTTAGAAATTCCTGTTTTTCCGTTAATACGTAAGACAATGCGATTTAGATTTAGACTGTTTGTGGCAAAAAATGAGAACTGCAAGTGGTCAGGAAGTTACGCTCATTATATCTGTCGAAACTTGGCACTTCGATTTCGAAAACTCAATACACCTTTACAGGTCACAGGTCGAATTAAAAAGCTAGAATTTAGGTCTTGAGGTTTACCGATTCTTCCAAAAATAAAACGTTAGGGTTTAAAGATTTAGAGGCATAGTTATACCCTGGAATTAAGGGAGACATTTAATTGAATAACCCCTTAAATTATTATTTTAGTACCCGACATCTTCGATTTCAAACAATGAAAAATGCATACAGAATTCTGCAGACTTGACAATTAGCATTACAGTGTCACATAAAACTTAATTTATTTTCTCATTATGGCAAGTGTATACTTAAACAATATGCACAAAATATTTATTGGTTTGACAGCACCATGGTTAGGTCATTCAGGCGATCGCTGAAGGCAGATACGATTTTTCGGTTCTACCAATAATATGAGTAGTATCATACTGAAAGATTGATTTACAAAGATTTGAGTTTACTTTATACGATGGAATAACATTCATGTAGTTTGTGTGTTACCAAAACAAATTAGCACAAGTATATAAGGTAGATGATATGTTTAAAGTATATACAAAGGAAAATAATAATGACCTATAAATAGTTGAAGATTAAATATTCTCTTGAACATTTATTTACACAATAATACCGTTGATAAATTCAGATATTAAAAGGGGCTGTCAAAGTTAGTGGATTCAAAAAATTGGCCTAATGAACAACACTAGTGGGACAATCCAATTGACAATTGATAAATTACGACTTTAACCACTTCTAATCAACTATATTCAAAAAGCGAAAACTCAAAAGTGTACATATTAATATATGAGGTTAAAAGTTTTGTGCATCTCAAGAAAGTGGAGACACAGCCTACTTGACACATGATCAAGAAGAGGAGCAGATGCAAGCAGGTTCAGACCACTCACTATCTAGTGCAAGGAACCTACAGTCAAAATCAAGTCGAAAGCCTTCAAGGAAGCTGGTGATAGACGACCACAGTTCAAGTCCAACACCCAGAACAGGAACTGGAGGACAAAACTACAAAAGACATCTCCACCTCAGTCATCAGGATAAAATGGGAGACATTGAGCAACATCCCCAAGGAAACCTGTGTGGAAGAACACTGGAACTCTGTGAAAACGACGTGGAAGGAAACCCGCATAACCGTGTTAGGAAGGAAGAGGAAGCAAGACAAGGAATGGATCTTGACGGACACATGGGAGCTGATAGAGCAGGGAGAGGAAGATGGTGAAGCAGAAGATGAACCAGTGTGGTGTAGGGATGAACAACGGAGAGAGGAACTGAACACAACCTATGAAACACTACACTGGACAAAGAAGTGAAGAAGAGTGCATGCAAAGACAAAAGACCCTTCTACAACACACATTGGCAAGTGAAGCAGAACAGGCTGCAGGTAGGAGAGACCTGACAACACTGTATCAAATGACCAGGTTACTATGTGGGAGGGAAGAGATCAACACAGATGAAACCAATGATAGTGACGGGAACTTGGTTAGCAAAGAGGAGAAACAAAGGAAACGATGGGCTGACTACTTCAAAAAACTCCTGAATCGACCACCATCACCACCTGCAACTCGTCCAAAAATACCACCAGCAGCCCAGCCACAGAACTACAAGTGAACACAAACTCTCCGGCAAAAGCAGAAGTGGAGTCCTGGACACCATAAAGTTACTGAGAGCTGGGGGAGAAGTAGATGGAAGTCCGCCAGAAGCACTGAAAATGCGAATAGACATCAGCGGACATGCTCACATCACTATTGCAGAAGGTTTGCAAGGAAAGAAGGAAGGAAGGAAAGGTGCCTGCCTATTGATTGGAAGAAGGGCTACTGTGTCAAACTCTCAAGGTAGGGTGACCTAAGACTTTGCAAGGACAAGAACTGGCACGGAATCATGCTCCTGTCCACACCAGGCAAAATACCAATCCGTATCATCCTGGAGAGACTAAATAGTACTCTGGATTCAAAATTACGACTGGAGCAGGCTGGCTTCAGGAAAAATAAATCAGGTGAGGATCAAATTGCAACGCGACGCATCATCATAGAACAGCATAGAATGGCAACTCTGTCTCAACTTCATTGACTTTGAAAAGGCCTTCGACGGTGTTGACCTGGAAGTAATTTAGCAGGCAGCTGAGTCAACACTACGGTTTTAGTGTCACAAATCTTTATCAACCTCATTCAACAACTATCTGCTATGTGATACTACATGCCAGCCAAGTGATTCACATTGGAAGGCCAAGTGATGCCTGTGGAGTGAAGACAGGAGTAAGACAAGACAAGGCTGCCTACTATCACCGATGATATTCCTGATTTTGGTGGACTGGACTAGACTGGATCATACAAGAAACGGTGAGGAGCGAGAAAATGAGCATACACTATTTGACCGACGAAGAGACTAGAAGATTTGGATTTCGCCGGTGATGATTTATGTTTAATGTCTTGTAGCACGAACTCGAAGATCTACAGGCGAAAACTAACAAGTTGGCAGAAGAGACAGGGTAGAAAAGACGGGACTTCCTTCAGGTGAACGTAGAGAAGACAGAGGTGATGAAGATACCCAACCAACCAAACAACAACAAGAAGGTGCAATCACCATCAACAGGAGAAATCTAAACGAAGTCGTCTCTTTCACCTGTCTAGGCATGGCAGTATCGTCTCAACTACAGGCGACACATGCACAGATGAGGATGTCAAAGCCAGGATCGGAAAGACAGCAAGACAGGCATTCCTGCATTAATCTGGAATCGGTGTGGAGATCTACTGCACTCCACTTCACTCAGCATAAGACATGAACAAGATCCGGATTTTCAACATCAACGTCAAGTCAGTGCTTCTATGTGATGGTTGAGAGACTTGGCGCGTTACGAAAGACATTTCCAACAAACTGCAGGCATACATCAACGGTTGCCACCTACGCTCACTGGATACTGAAGATCAGATGGCCAGAAAGAATGAGCAACAAGGAACTCTGGTCTGGTAACGAACCAATCGCTCAACAAATATGCAATGGAAAGTAGAGATGAACTGGGCATACACTGAGAAGACCGATTGTGGACATCACGCGCCAGGCTGTCAAGCGGAAACTGAATGGGAAACGACAAGTTGACCATCTGAGGATGACGTTGAGGAGATGGTGTGAGTAAGAAATGAAAGCTTCTGGGTAGTCGTGGAGCCAGGTTGAAAGGACTGCAGAGAAGAGAGTGAAATGCCGACGTGTTACTGAATCCCATCTTCCACTAGAAAACCAAGGGACAAATAACAATAATAGTAACGATAATGATAATAATGAACGAAACTTATTTAGACCTTTATTTCAGATTATTTGTTTCAAATTCTGCTAAGGTGTAGAGTCTCGTTTAATTACACTCATCATTTAGATAAAGATACCTGTTTCTTCATCCAGTCAATCTTAGATAATCAAAATATTAATATTTTGCGCAATATTTAGATTTCAGATAATGAACTCTTTGGCTTCTCACTTAGGCCGGTAGTTTGCTTCTCATAATCAGTTGAAATACATCTTTTTCCAGTTTTCAGTATACATACAAGCATACTATTAGCATATTAAGCAGGTAGATATTCCATTTTGTTACTCCTTCTTTTGCTGTTTTTAACAAGCACCATTTAGCCTCCTATGACTGTAAATTTTTCCTATAAAATTCAGTGTAAATTTGGTGAGGAATTTCAAATATATACAGCCTGCATTTAGTTCCTTCTCGTGACCATTATCTTACCACTAAATATGTTAAATCTATACTTTAATGAGCACCTACCTCAATAATCCAGAGAAGGTAACTGTTTATGCAGTCAGTTTGGCCATGCATACTGTATCAAGTGACAACAGTACTATGTGAAGCCTATGATAAGCTTCCCCTTTTACAAACAATGAAGTATATGTCTTTGAATAAGACAGGTTTAGTAAAGTTTAGACTACTGTAATTATAACATCCACGACAGCAGGAACCGTTGGTTTACGCCTTGTAAATACTCACCGAAGATGAATCAACAAAAATAAACGTTTACATTGTCCTTCCTTGTTATTATTATGTATTTCTATTGTATATGACAGATAGGATTTCCACTTAGAGTATGATCCGCTAAGTGAGGTTAAAGAGATCAGTTAGGTGTAAATACAACACAACTACCGCATTATCAACAAGAAATGTGACTATACTCACTCATTTTCTGAATCTTTGCAGTGATTATCATAAAGCCTAGAGGATTATGAATAAAATACATGAAAGATGAATGGTTTTTTGTCACCAGCACCATTCAAAGATCCAGTTGTACTAAACAATACCCTTCTAGGAGTTTCATTTTATTTTCAGTCGACGTTTTTACATAAGTAAGTCTAAAAATCTCTAAAATACCATACACCATCAGAATAAGTATTCCTTATGTAGCGTTTTTCTCTTCGATAGTGGAATCAAGCTTCACAAATACAGTCATTAAAACGTAACTCATGCAGGAACTGGTTTCCATTGCTAAAATGTGTCAGAATTAACCAAAGTTTCTATCAGTATTAATACCGTTGAATTTGAAGGCTATGTTCTTATACGTAAAAGTTTTAAGCTGCTTATTGATGAGTTTCACAAGACTTATATTTTCTCCATTCTACATTGCAGTGGACTAATAGAACCAGTAATAAAAGTATATGTCTTCTGTTATTCGGTTTCATGGGGTATAGAATCTCACTACCCTTCGATACACATTCCATTCTCAGAGGATTAATGTTTCGTCCAAATCAACTTCTTTTGTGGCGCCAACATATTCAAATTATCCTAATTCTATTCAGCAACCTGTATGGATTAAAGAAATTCGTTATCATAGCAAAAGTCTACAAAGTTAACAGTCTAATATTTGAATAATGCAACAAAGTATTATAGTATGACATCTTTAACAAATTACATCTAGTATCAGCATTTTAATTTCGAAGGGAGCACTTAGGACAATTTCACAAAATGACTCCATCGAATGGTGGCATTATCATTTAGGACTACACAGCTTGGTGAAATTTGCTTTGAAACTAAGAAGTGTACATTCTATCTATTAGAGTGACAACTAAAGCATGCGAAATAGTTTTCAATGTCCTGATGTTCTTTGAGTGCTGAAGTTTGTTCTTGGATGTTTCATTATCAGGTTGGATGATTTCATCCTTCTCCTGAGCTACAAATCTCTACTACCTTCCTGTTTTCAAAAATCTCAGAGTATTTAGTCGATACATAGTGAATAGTGATCACTAACCATTCAGTCAAGCTTTAATGTTCGTTGATTATCGAAATACGTCATGATGCAAATAATATACAAACCAAAAGTCATCACGTCAGGTGTTTCGTCCTTAACAGAAGTTTGTTACCCGGAACGTAAATACTATCAATTGGGATTATCTAAAAGTAATTTGGATTCTAGGTGCGACAATATTATTAACAGTTCTGTATACCAAGCTTGCTGATCAACCATACCAATGACTTTAAAGGCCACCCTAGCAACTTCTGAAATAACCAAATCATTTTCCATGTCAAGAATGCCTGCCTTCCCAGCCGAAATACTAGGAACTGATTGACTACTTCAGCAGTTGCTAGCGTGGCCTTCAAAACCGCTCAGTCATACTGGGATGAGTGAAGTGAATGATGTCTGCTCACTACAACTTGGTGTATTGGTTTGATGTATTCTAGTGGTAACCAACTTTAAAGCGTAGTTAGGGGAATATAATAGTGGCAAACCAAGTGAGCTGTGTTTACTACAATGAGATGAGCTGTCACTCATATATGAATAACATGACCTAGGTAAAAAAATTTTAATAACGTCCCTGGTAACAACTTTCCAACTAATGGTTTAACAAAGATAACTAAGTTCTGCACACTGATACTCATCTGTTTAAAATCTCCATCTACATTGTAAAATACAAGAACTTTAGTGATCATAATGGCAATCTAATCGAATAAAAAGTGAGATACTTTCATCAACAATATAAGGTTTCTTGATTTTTACTCAAGTCATTATAGTACTATGCATGCACAAACACTTAACATGGACTTATTGTTTACTATTCACGAGTGTTAGAGGGATAGAAATGGAATAAGTTAAGGTCTATCCGAATCCCGTGAACAGTTAACCTGATTGCACATTCTTAACTTGCAGCAGTTCATTGGAATTTATTGCACCTAGGTTACCTTATCATATTTTCGGGTGATGTCACCATGACGCTTTGCATAGTTAGTCCAATGAAATCATGAAAAAGGAGGATTCCGTTAAGTCGGAAACGACAACTGGATTGTAATATAACCATTATTACTACTGGAGACAATGATTTCGATGTTGGAATGTGCAATAATTGCTGAGAGGAATGAGACAGACTCGTTAATCCATTAAAAAAGATTTAGTAAAGCTTTCTAACTATAGCTTTCAGTGATTACATTTTATGGTGAATACTTTAAGAGTGAGTCAATGTTTTAAAATCAACAATTTTAGAATTTTTCAATATTATAAGAGAAAAAACTAAAGAACCGGAAGAGAGACTAGGAATGAACTTCCTCAGGAGAAGTGATGGCGGAAAGTGGAATTAAGATAGGGTCTCGCAGCACCGGGTGGGAGGGAGTAACTCGAAGGTCTCTGGGTTCGAATCTACTTCGCCTTCAGTCGTTACATAGTGCCAAAAAATAATGTTTTCGACATTATTTTCGCATTATATAAATGTGTTTCATGAGTAGACTAGGTATAAGTGGTAGAAACTGTTTATTTTGAGGACTAATGCGTGTTATTTCGTCCTACTGGTGATTGGAACTGAGGCTTTCACCTCAAGTTATCGTCCAGGTTTAAATTTCAGCATTAGACGGAGCACTGTAATCAATACTGCCTTACAAATAACAGCGATTTGACTTTTCGATATTATTTTAAAATTAAGAGTTTGCAGAAAGCAGATAACTGATCCAATTAACAATTCTTTTCTGTTATACGGGTACGCATTACAGGCAGTTCTGGTAGACAACATAAGGTAATTGGTTATTCCTTCTTAATAGATGTTATCCACATATGCTTGTGTCATTGAATCAAAAGTATGTAAGTTAGGTTCACAAAGTTAAATAAAGAGGATTCATGCTGATCAGTCATTATTAGATAGCGTGGTTGAAAGTTGTTTGAATAATTAACCCTCACTTGTTACTCGTAGAAATCCTCAGATATATGCAAAAATGATCAAAGAGAGTTTAGTGAGCAACTATCAAAAAATGTCATGGTCTCTGACATTTTTGGCTGTATTATGTGTTGTGAAGAGAAACTAAGTTTAATTGACTTCAATTGTTGAAACAGGGGGAGCCAGTAATCAGATGACACTGAGCCACAGGCCAAAGTGTGAACTAATTAGCAATTTCTTTGATTTTAACTCTTTAAAACTGGCCACCGATACTGCGTTTTAGATTCTAAGGTTGATGCATTTATATAAATCCCTTATTTGTTTTTCATTGAATGCCCAACTTTTTAACCGCATTCTTATTTATTCCATTTTTTTATTTAGTCAAAATTGACGCAGCACTAGTGAATATAGACTTACATCGTGCTTTCATATTCAGGTTATAAAATGAAACTATAGTGTATTTATGTTACTGTGATTCATCTCGCATTAGTTTAAATAAATATTGCTAAATGTGATCATTTGTTTCTCTCATGTTAAAGAGTGTTATTATTAACCTTTCATAGCTGACTGGAACTCATTGATTAAAGGATATCAGTGTTTCACATTTACTATTAAGTGATCCAAAAGCTTATACTCTATGCGCATTAATACTAACTACCTAAGCTCACTTATTCCTTCCATAAAAACTAACCCATCTGATTAGTCACTGTAACCCCAAGCTTCATATTTAAGATACCCAAATTTCAGCCTATCCTCAAGATAAATGTTTACTAACCTTTATGAGGTAATCCCCATTGGAAGTATCTTTCTTATAGTTTCCAATGAAGTGATTTAGCGACCACAGTGCAAACGTTTGATGCTTAAATTCCTATTCTAGGTGAGAACTACAGCAGAAAACTATCAAGCATTCAGAACTTATGGTGAGCAAATAATTCAGCCCTGATGTAGACGTGTCATGACCTGAGTCATTCAATCACAACGTTTTTAGAGCACTTCAGAATCATCTTTAGTTTTCAAGGTATTTCTTATGGTCTTGTTTGAGGTGTCTTAACGAGAGTGAAAGCCAGATTTACGAACCTTGGTTGGTTACTTTCAGCTACAACGTGTTACTTTTTTTTAGCAACAACACTCTTAAAACAGCAGCACAGTGAATAAACATAAACTGAGAAAGCTTCAACAGTTAATTGCACCTCAGTACATTTAATCCCATGGTAAAAGTAACTTAATGTAGTTGAAATGAAGTTTGTATGACCCAACCAATTTTCATCATTGGAAATTTGATAGGATTGGTGGCAGTAGAATACAAAATGGGCGTTTTGTTTTATTTGGGACTAATCAGCGGTATGCAGCTGTCTCCCAATGAATCATATTGTTCCCACTGGGACTCGAACCTAGGACTGACCGCCTCGAACTCCAGAGCACTGTTCACAAGGTCAGTGAGTTTTGCCAGTCACTTCCGATTAAAAGTTGCTAATGATTCACAAAAATTTCAGTATATCACACTGTGTTCAATACAGCTAGAAAAACTGATTACTGATGGTGTTAGTAATAGTAGTAGTTCAGTAGGAAAAAAAGTTCTAATTGAATTACTTGTGTAAATGGTAATGTTTTTGACTACAACACTGAATGTACCAGGTATGAATTTCTTGAGGAGTATAAGTTTCCTCAGCACCATAAATACTCAACTTTCGTGGTTGTCACCATTAGTACCACGTGCAAATTACCTTCAAGAGTCAATATTTGAATTCTAGTGACGCATTAAGTGTTTGTCGAATACCTAACATTTACTTCTTTTACATACTAATGATTCTGCAATCGTTTCGTCATTCATATTTATTCTTTGTCCAGTGTAACAAACATCCTAGTGTAAAATATAAATGAGACTAATTTTAATCGCTAATTTTTGAAGAAAATAATGTTGTTTAAGGAAGTAGATCAATAACCCATAAGGTCGACTGTAATATTGGTCAGAACCACACTGTAATGTTTCCAAATATATTTGACTGTTTAGAACTCTGATCCGAAACTATTTACAGGATGCAGTGTTCAGTACTTTAGTGCACTTAGTTCAGCTTCAGAATGGCAGTTAATTATGTAAGATAGTAATCCCAAAATTAGCTGATATTTAAATCACCTTAAATATTTTTAGCAGCCATTGTTAGCCTGTGGATCTGAAGAGATGAAGTAGAAGGTCACTAAAGAGCCAAGAACTCAGTAAGAGGACTAGGCATGAATTGAATAACCAATATTATGATGGTAAGTCAACAAACCATATAACGGTTGAAAGAGGCTAATGTAAGTGTAGGGTCAACAAGCGACCTCCAGTTGAAAGCTAGGAATGAGGACGAATAGAAATCAACGAACTTTTCTGCATTGGGTGGTAAATTAATTTTGAATGTGATTGTTAAAAGTCATTATTTGCCCATCTACATCCTCAGATAGACAAATCAACGTACAATCCGACACAACTGCATCGGGTTAAGTTGCCTTACTTCACTACAGCATGAAAGGAACAGATGGATAGAAGTGATATTAAGATGAATGAATATGTATGAGAGAACAGGGAACATGTAGATAAAGTTTAAATTTGTAAAACTTTGAAAATGATAAACAGTGGATGCATCTGCACTACTGTCACCGATTTCGAGTCATCAACAAACTCTGGGTTCTGATTTCTACTATCTCGAGGACCAAAACTAGGGAATCTAAATCTCCACTCATGGATAAAACCAAAGGTGTTTTTCTGACCCAATAAAACTTCAGTTAACATCACACGACAAAGTAAGCAGTAACTAGTCAGTGCAACATATTTCAAAGTCATCTAAGCCACTTAAGGGCAACAAATTCGTCGACTGACACGCTCCGAAATTTATATGTACTATTCCTACAGCTCTCACTTTACTGAAGTTCACCCTACTCATTCTCTTTTCTAGATGTCGTTTACATAAAGGGATGTCAAAACATTTGTAAGTATTTCTCTTACTGTCCACAAGTATTTGGGCTAGTCAGTCCGCAGATAGGAATGCTGTTAATTTATTAGTTAGCTGCAAATAGTGCATATCAGATTTTCTCTGTCATGAAACAGCTGCCACGATTTCAATGATTCTCTTGCTGATCTTGATTTATGGTGAAAACTAACATGAAAGAAGTATCTAACAGCTCATCGTTTTAAGAAACAGCCTAAAAAATAGGCTGCTGACCATAATTTGCGCTTTATATCAAGGTGACCCATATAGACTAAGCTCCTCTTTTCTTCAGTTCAAGAAAGCTGTATCGCCTGTAAACCTGAAAACTTTTGTGTCGAATAGTAAAATGACTTTGATCGCTTAAATGCAATTAGGTCAGTTTGAGGGACTGGTAGTCAAAGTATTCGACTGGATAAAGTGAAAACTTTAGAGTATCTTTATAGCTGATGCTATTTTTTATTTCATTTGATAGTGCTGTCATTAGAATTTCTCTCGGATACCGAATAGTGAAGGCTATTGAACATGATCTGTCTGATAGTGAAGCGCTAAGACGAGCTGATAAATAAGTTTCACAGCTACTAAATGATTATTCATATAAATAACTTAAATAGTCTTTAAACCACAGTTTATTTACACATCATTAAACTGTCATAACCACTAACAAAAACAAGAACTCCCTGAAGGAGTCGAAAATATTTCTGGTTGTGGATATTCTTTGTTGACTCCTTTCGAGTATAAAGCATCGTATGGGAGCTACGAGGCTGTCGCATCAACTAACCTAGTGGTCATATAACAAAAAGTATGATGAATGAAATACAACTAGTCAGTTGTTTCTTAAAAGACTATCCAAGTATCATGAGTTAGGAGAATTTTAAGAATTATGTGAAAACAAAACGTGCACTGATGTGTTAAAATGGTTTGTGCAACCACATTGGCAGTATTCTGTGTGCACCAGTGGATGTTGTGGATATTTTAACTTGGTTATAAAATAAGTTCAAATAAATCAACACTAAAGAGTGCAAAAGGACTCTTGAAAGTTAAAAGACTAATTCAAGAAAGCGGAAATTATTGTCGAACATAAACTTGTAGTTATATCGACGCTTATCTTGCAGACCGGTTTGCAAATATGTTATTATCCTGCTATTAATATGACAACCTCCCAGTAAAATTTATCTTTTGTAACCGTATTACGTGAAATATATGTGGACATCTACAACAGGCTGCAATAGTTGCTATCTTACTAATGTTGTACACCGGTATCTAATTACGGGATTACAACCTCCTGAAAATTTCCATTCGGTTCCAACATGTCTTTGCTAACTTTACTATAATATTAAGAGAACTGTATGAATTATTCAAAAGTAACTATGACGATTTCTAGGCAAATTTATGCAATTTAGACCCCAAGCAACCCGAAACGACCGTGAAGTAGTCTGAGTTGACTATGACTATACCTGTTGGTAGTCGTAGCAATCTGATTGGTTAAGAAATGTCTAGAAAAGTTTAAGCGACCTGAAAAGAAACTGTCTAACTTCATAATGTTTCCACATAAGTTATATAATGTTTAACAGTTCAATATGTTATTGATTTCAAACTATTATAAGTATATGGTGAAGAAAGAATATGAAGAGCGTACACCAATACACTGGATGTAACTTTGACGTATTTCTTAAATCTATTCGGTATAACCTAATGAATATCAACTTTAAGTCAATAAATCCCCACACACCTCCAAAATCAATTACTGCCCAATACTCACCAGTGACATACTTGGAGATGCGACTTCCTGAAGTTCTGGTGAGGAGTCATGACCGCAGTGGAAAATGAAGTCAGACGTGAGGACACGTACTCATCGACGAAGTTGGATGAAAGTCACGCCATATCGCGAATTCACAGAAACAGGAAGTTATGAACTATTGAAAGTAGGCCATAACTACTTGTCATGCTCAGAGGTATGCTTTAAATGCCTTCGAACGGTTAATTAAAAATCTAGTTTGACTCAGAAATGAAATGAGCTATGCTATTCAGATCACTCTATAATGCAAACTTCGTGAATTATGAGAGAATTTGAATCTGGTAAAAGATTATCTCCTAAGATGCTGTCTCATGAACCAGTATAATAATGCTTATGAACAATGATGAATGGCCTAGGCATGTGAGAAATACAGAAAGAAGCGCACGGGATTTTCAAAGCATAAAGGTACATTCCTGTGAATATTCATGTATCAAATAAGATTCAAAAAAACGTTTCAAGCTTCAAGTCAGTGCATATAAAGAAAATGCATTCGACTCTAATTAGGATTTTCTCATAGTACTCTTACAAAACTCAACTGTATGCATGCTAATTACAAGTTACATGAAAACTTAACAACAAAGCAAAATCAATAAACAAGGTGGGTTTTCGTATTGATGTGATATGTCAACTGACAATTCAATATTTAAGGCAGTAAGCTCATATTCTCAGAAGTTTTATTTTTTTTAAACAGGAGATCTAGCAATGAAATTTCTGTCTTAAGTGTATTTTTTCAAGCCTTATTTTGATGGGATTTCAGTGACGATTTAGGGCAACAGGAAACGAATCCACGGAAACGAAAATCTTCCAAAAAATAAAATCCATTGTTTGTGCTGTTATAGTTATGCTGGTGATGACTGGTTATACTACTTCTGCTTACTAATGACAGAAAGAGTTGTGTCAAACAGTTCATTTACCCAAATGTGTAATCAAAAACAACTCTAAGTAGTTACGTAATTTCAAGTAAGCAGCATTGAGTCAGAGTCAGAATGAAGGCATCTACTTCACGTTCGGACGAAAACCATGAGTTGCTCCCTGATAACGATAAACTAGTTATTCGTGCGATTAAAATAACATTTTTTTAGCTATGACACGCAGATCTTCATTTACTTTCCACTATACAGTGAATTTCTCGTTTTTTGCTTATTCTACTGCATGTCATTGTTGTCGCTGTCTAAGAAGAACCGTGTGTACCACAAATGCATGGTCAGTACCGCCATCATTTTTCATCATTATGGTGACAATCGTATATTATGGTAATGGTTCACGTATAATGGTTTCTTATGCAGTCTTAATTAGGAAATAAATAACCTTTATTCACCATTAGGCAGAACAACTGTCATCCTATCTTCTTTTGTACTAAACAGTGTATTTTATTATCTTTTTAAGGACTAAATTGAAATAATTTTCTGTCGGTTCATTCTTAAATAGGGAAAAAATTAGAAGAAGTGTCTAACTTATTTGTGTATAACAATCATTCCCTGAATAAAGTAATATTACCACAGGAGATTGTATTATCAGACACTGAAAACACTACTAATCATGATAAATACGAAAAATATCAGGATGTTTTTAATAAACTTTTGAAAAGAGCAGTGTTTAACTGCTCGGCTAACTTGAAGATTTTTGGTAGAATGAATATGACTGCAACTCAGCAACGAATTCATGCGCATAAATTACATATTGTATGCAGTCGAAAACAGCTTTGAAACTAAACCTTTCATGTTAAAGTTCCGGTTAAAGAATGAGTCAATTTAAGGTTGTAAATAAACCACACCCCGTGCTAATAAGTAGACACAAACATGAGACCAAGATATATGAATAACCGTTGACTACCCTAAAACACAAAATTATAAGGTAGTATTCATCACGGACTGACCTCAGTTGAAATACCACTTAAAACTTGGGATGACTGGACATGTGTTTCGGCCAAGTATATGACCCCTTGGCAGTACTCATGCATGACCCGGTTTCATTTAACAAACAGAAAGTGAAACTGATGCCAACTGAAGACCTTAGTGGATATTCGCGCTACATAGCGAATTCATAGAAGTAAGAAACTATGG
Organism: Heterobilharzia americana; assembly: GCA_944470555.2. NCBI lineage: Eukaryota > Metazoa > Platyhelminthes > Trematoda > Strigeidida > Schistosomatidae > Heterobilharzia > Heterobilharzia americana. The sequence continues at coordinate 152,129,624 of OX104127.1, forward strand.
ACTGTTAAACTCCCACTAAGTGGCTGAACAGTTAACACATTAGCTATGAGACCCGGTCTTGGGTTCGACCCTTAGGTGGGTTGTTGCTGCGTACTGCTGAGGAGTTGCATAGTAAGGTTAAACGTCTGTTTGATGCTCCCACGTTTTCAGTGGTTCTCCAAACGATGTCACTTCATGATGAATACTACCTTAAAAGTGAAATCCTCATTAACTTCAAAATATACTAAATGATAGTTGATTCTCTGTTGTAGTGATGAAAGAATCATCGTATCCTAACTAATTCAAAATCGAAAGAGAAGGATGATGTTATAAATTAGACATCAGATCAGAAGACAAATAGGAATGTTGCATTATTCATCAAAAATATGACTGGTTGCTGGTTATATTAGACTACTATATCTTGATATCTTATGTGTCTTTATGTTATTTATTAGGCATGCCATACATAAAGGCAGTGACGAAAAAAACATTTATGTAAATGGAGATTTATACTTGTAGCTTATTCAATTTGATAAAATAGGGATTATAAGGAATCATAGCAGTCAGTAATTAGTCTAAACTTACGTCACTTTTTGGACTAGCATAAATTAACAAGACTGAGCAGAGGTTCTTGATCAAGAAACATGTTGAGATCCCTTGTGGTTATAAATAAAGTTAAACCAATTAGTAAAAGTGGTAGTATTCTCACTGTTGTTAGGTGATAAAAGTGAAATGTGTCATAGGTAAACTAGGAGAAGAATATTCTGTTCAATATGCTGCTGTTGAGTCGGAATAAGTTATAGAAACCGCTTTCTAGCTAATTTTACTCAATGATAATTAAGGTCGGTCATCCTAATTCGTTAACAGTCAAATGCCTTTCAGAACAATAAAAGTTTATGTGAAAGTTTTAAAATAGTTTGCAAATAATTGGAATTAAATTTTGAAAAAACCTGCCTGAATTAAATCTTATACTGAAATCGGATAATTTCAAAGTGACTTCACACAGTTGTCGTGCAAACAGTATATGGTTGAAATAAGTTCACACTCAGCCTTCAGGATGGATGTATGGATTACTAGACATATGTTTTGTCATTATTAGATAGTTTCAATCTTTGACAAAACCAAGGCTTGGAGGATTTGTGTGGAACCTACGAGCAGTCCAAATGTGATCATCTTCTCAGTCATAAAAATAATCTTTAATACAAGGAAAGAGTTTGCTGAGACTTTTAATTCTAATAAGCCGTGTTTAGAAAAGGTTATCTTAATGAAGATATACTCAGATATTTTTTTAAAAATGACGTTGGTTTTGTCGAACTGGTAAAAATGTGTATGAACTAATCCACTATCAGAAATAAGGAATTTAATAAAACATTGATAGAGGCATGGAAATTTGTGTTAGACTCATACATTGGATAAGCCATAAATATACATCTCAGTTTCATTGTCAGAGTTAGCAGAGTTGATAATTCAAGCACTCGTCCAAGTGGACAAGCTGACGTTGTTTATTGTGTTAATTATTACCAAGTGAAATACCAATTCCATCATTTTAAAAACTAATATATTAAGACGATTACACTTCACTGTTCAATAAATGACAATCTGCCATAATAGTTTAGTTGTAGAGTTCTTCACCTCAGAACTGAGTAACACAGGTTTGAAACCCTGACGGAACAAGCTTTTGTGTTGGTTGTAGATACTGAAATGTCCCTGTGACTTAAAAGCTTGACTTCATACAGATCGGTTCCAGCTTTAAACTGGCGGTATTATCACAACCGCTTACACATTAAGTGTAGTCCATGACTTAGTTCAGTATGTACCAAATCGGATTACTTTACATTGCATCCTGCCATTAAAATCACCTTGACATTTTGCTACAGATGATTCATTTAAATCCCTCTGATAACGACAAAGTCATTTTAGTCATACATTAAGTGATTACAGTTTCTACTTATGCAGTAGGAGATTAAAGTAATGCTCACTTCTTGAGTCATTCTCATCACTCTAACAAAGCCTTTTACTTGAATAATAATAATAACTGAAAATTTTTAGAAACACCATCATGCATTAGTACATCATCTAGTTTGACCGAAAATAAAAAATCTTTTTAACAGTCAGTTTGTTTACCGTTTTAATTTTTCAGATTACTTACACAATGGTCATTCAGTTTCTTCTCTTCTTGTCGACATGAACTCACTTTATTCTAGAAGCACAAGTCAACTGATTTCTTATTGCACTGAAGTAATAAAAGATATTGGTTATGCTAAGAAACCACCATTTTCTTGTAATTTGGTTTAAAAATTTTGCCTTAAACTTCCAGCACTAGACAGTGCCTTAATATTCAAACATATTTTTTGTATTTTTCATCAGAATTGATAGACTTCACTCTGGAAATGTTTTAGGTAGAATATGTGATGTAGACTGCTGAACTATTCATGACTTTGCTGTTTTTAAAACTAGTTGCTTATGATATGCAGAAATTTTATCTGACAACCATTTCACTGCGATTTAGACTTTTCTTATAGTATCAGTATTATTTATGTGCGTCAGCAATTGTGTTCAAAATGATCGATACATTCCGGATAATCGAAATCAGTACTTCTTCTTGTACCAAGGTGCATTAGACCTTGAATGGCGTTTATCGATCAATGACTTCAAGTGTACTACAGGTATATTTCTATTCAATCTGGCTGACAGACAAGAAACGGAAATGTCTCTTCAGCACTGTAAGCTAACACCTAGTAAACTTTGGACACACCATTTGATAAGTGCTTCAAAAATTTTGCGCAAAGTGCGACCAAACTATATGAAAGGAGTCAGACTAAGAGAGGTGGACGTAGCCGAAGTTATAGCAATTCTAAAAGTCCGAACCGACATTGTGGATCCCAAAAGAAGTGCATGCAATCTCTTTCTTTGCCATGGCTACCAAGTGGGATGTATCATTCTAAATAATTCTCTTAAGATGGAAGTATATTCCATTTTCTAACGATTTTTTTATTTTTGCTGTGCTCATTATATAAGTCTTCCTTTTATATTTATGCGAAGCACTTAGTCTCTGACTGAAAGCTGTTTTGAAATATTACCGTATTAACGAATATGTATTAGGAAAACAAAGATACAGGATGATCCTTATAATATGCATTCAGATTCAGTCAGAGGCGGGATGCATTAACTTAAAGGTAGCTTTCATAACTGATTGAAGTTGGCTGGGATACAGCTGGAAACCTGAGGTTGTTGGAGAATTTTTTATTCTAGTTTTTTAACTTGTTAGGAGTACGCACCCATAACCTCATAAGGAACTGAGATTACTGTCATCAGTCAGCAAAGTCAGTAGTGAAGATGGATACCAACTAGTGCCATTGGATGGTAGTTGTACAATACCATCAATAGATAGGAATTAAAAAAAAAGCGAATCTTTGGAATCCAACCCACTAGTTGAATGACAATATGCTCTCCACAAGATATAACAGCCGTAAACTTAGTCTCTTGCAGTGTTGTAGGTGTTCAGTGATGTAGCGTCCCAAAATACAACGAAACAACTGTCCAACGCACGTTCATGAGACCGTTAAAACATTTTATCTAGTCCAATAGTTCTAGGTACTCACAATTAACTGTTCTGGTTAAATTAGTTCATATTACACTCTGTTAACGTTGAAGAAAGTTCCTGAACAGCTGTTTACTTTATCCTTACGGACGTGAGTAGTATCGCAAATAATCCTATTAATCATACAGAACACCATCATCTCTTAATGATAAAATACTTGAGATGAATTTCTAGGAGGATTGTGGTACTACGAATGCAGAAGCAACCGATCTAGGTAGACTATGAATGTCAATTAGTTCATTACTCTTACCCCCTACTATCAACACCACCTGTTGCAAGCCTAAGAGTTTTCTGAATAAACTATTACAACAGAACGCAGGATTTCTGCATCACAAAAACTATTTCTAGATTCATTTGCTTTGTTGAAGAGGTAAAGGGTGTAGTTTCTGTATCATGACAGTAATCAGGTGAAAAAGTCATCGAGAAAAGTCTAGCTTTCATCGAAATTTGTTGTTCAGTTTCGAGGTTTGTGGGGATTTATTGATTTCAAGTTGGTGTACATCAAGGTGATCATTGTCATCAGCCAGCGATGAATACGAAGTTGAAATTTGTTGTTGTTTACGTGAAATAAATCTTTGGTAATTTAACTGTCTATTAATTCACACTGGGTTCTTTTCACGGGATTGAATCCGCTGATTAACATGAATGTGATGAAATTAGTTACCTTGCAAATTTGTAGTACACAGTAACAACATCTGTGACCCATTACTGTTAGTTCATTCTCGATATCTGTTGGTAATTGATTATTCACCAACAGTTATCAATGAGTCCATTATTTTAGATGTCAGCTATTAGGCAAAAATTATACGTACCATCAGTTGCGTAAGATGATTACCCGGAGCTATCAATGAACTATGATGTTTTATGGATGACGTACAGACAGTCCTAAGTGGGGTTGTTGATACACTCAACTACTTTACTCCTTATCATTAAACTGGGAGTAGTTGCAGACCAGCTTTAAAGTGCTCTCTAATTTGAAAGACGTAAAGCGAATGCCAAACGTTCTCATATTTGTGGTCAAGGTCATCAGAAAACCTTGTATCTTGTCACCATTTTCACCTAGGAGGAGAGTATCATCCGCGTACCTCAAATTAACCAGATGACCTCCAGGGGACATATCAGTGCCTAGGAATATGTTCATTATTACATCTGTAACAAACCTGAACAGGAGCCGTGAAGACAAGCATCGCTAGTGCACACCACTAGCTGTCGTAAAATTCTGACGATAACTCTCCAAAAGCATTTAATTGGTTGCATGAGTTCGAGTAGACAGCTTTGACTAGCGTTATATGCTTTCTCGGTACTCCTTTCAAAGTCAGGCACTGCCACAATACCTCACGGTCGACAGAGTCAAGCGCCGCCTTCAAGTCAACAAATATGGTGAGTTCAGTACACCAGTATGTCTGTGTTCTGTAACCTGTCAAAATGGTGTAAATCTGATCAATACATACTTGTCCAGGTTTGAAACCTGCCTGTTTTCTCAAGTTTGCTATCCTCAAGCTCCAGTCAGGCGTCGGATAATTATGGATCCTGGACATGATATTAGTCAAACTGATTCCCTTTGGTTGTCACTAGATGACTTATCTCTCTAACAGACTGGAATGATCAGTGAAGGAGACCAGAATAACGGGGCTAATTATGATTACTGTACAATAACTAGTATCTCTATCCCTCTAATCAGCAATCTTTTACATCCAAATTTGAAAACGTCTGGTGGCAAACCGTGATGTCCTGTTGCTTTGGATGTTTCATGATCAAAACAGCCCTCTTAAATTTAAGGGGAGTTGAGGGACCGATGTCTATGTCCCATCCACGTTAAGGTTGGGTGCTAGGCAACTGAAGCGTTGCTAGGAGCCAGCTGAACTGTGCTTCGAAATGTTCCCCGGCCAACTTTCTGGCCATCTGTCCTGAAAGATTGTTAGGGTAGCCTCCCTCTACGTGATGGTCTCACTAATCATCTTCTCGACAATATTCATGATAGTGTTAAACAGTTTTCGGAATTTACCCAACACTGATGCCTTCTCCATCTCTCCCACCTTTGACACCCACCACTGCTCGCGATCACAGCGAAGACTGTTGGTCAGTTTATGTTTGAGCTGCACTCACTTATCTTTGTCTCTAGAGCCAGCTGGAATCAGTCTTCTCAGATCAATCAGTATGCATAACGTTGAGGAAATCCTTTAACGTTTGATAACCTTTGGATGTATGTTACCAATGGCTTTTAACCACTGCTCCTACAGCAGATTTAATATCACGACAATTTTCTTCAGGATGAGGATTGCCGTCATGTCCAGAGAGATGTTTGCCTATCGCATCCCTAAAGAAAGACTTCACGTTCTCATCTAGTCGAGCACATAGGCTTCAATGTCACCTGTCTCCTGCTACCAGTGTGGCGCAGACACACAAGCCTATAATGAAGCATGATTGGAGTCCAGACAGGTAATTCAGAAAGAGCGGCAATCCTCCACTGAACCCCACAAATACGGCTTATAGCAATATGACCTGTCTGCGTCCATCCTTGGTTTAATGTTGGTGGACGCCATGTGAAACAGTGTCTCCCCTTACACTTGAAGTTCGTAATGTGCAGAAGCAAGTGATTAACGGAACAAATTTGAAACAGACGGTCACTGTCGTCGGTTTGTTGGCATGGAATTCCGTAGATATCTCCATGTTACCTTTTTGACCGACTCAGCTCCCAACTTGAGAGTTGAAGTTGTCTGCTGTTATGACTTTATACGCATGTCTTTGATTTCAGTAGTAAAACTGAGAGCTTCTCATAGAATTCATCCCTTGCATCATCCGAAATGCAGTCAATGGGCGTTCGGGTCAAGATTAAGATTACGCATCGGTTAGACCCATGGTGCTTCCTAGATCCTATAGATATATTCAGTAAAACAGGACTAAACGGCTGTTGACTGTTATCCAGTCTAGAAAATCACTTTCTGCTCTACAACTTAGTGCTGTGTTTAGACCAGCCAGTCCATAAAAGATAGTCACAGAATCTCCGGCAACCTCGCAAAGTGAATTCTGGTAATTCACCGTATTGACCAGTTGAAGACAAGTAAATAATCACATTGGGGTCCTGTATGGGTGTCTTAGAAGCACAGCATACAGTCATGACTCAAAATTCCAGAGTTCTTGAGAGCACTACTTACTGTCCTATTTGGTACAGAGTTCGGAGGTTGGCAGCTGCAATCTGAGACGGACAGCAGAAAAAAGGATGGGATGCACTCAGCTACCATGTACACACTCATGCAGTAGGTAGCAAGCCACACCTATTTCGTGAGGGCTAAAGATACTACGTGACAACCTAGACCTCATTAGGTGGAATGGGGTTCATACTCTCTACCCGATGGGTGGTAGTTATCTCCCTAAACCAGTGTGCCACAACTCCGGAGTCCTAGTAGACTAAGAATGAGGTTTCGAAGATTTTTATCGTTAGAAATGGACGCAGCATGAGGTTGCTGTAAGAGGTTTAATAGTGGTATCAGAAAGTGAAGGCAAAGGGGTAGACAGAGGTGAGCGGGATAAGTTGTGTTTGGTTGGGTTTCGCTTATTTCTGGAAGTGTGCGACCAGATGGTACTTCCTCGCTGCTAGCATCGTGGAAGTTGTTTCCGCAGGGTAGTTGAAGGAGAAGAAAATTTGTATGACCAGAGCTCACAGAACATCTGCTTGGGGCCTGTCAGGAACAGCCTCTTGAGGATCTTCGGTGTGAATGTTGGGTTTATTAACATCTAATAGGAAAAACCCGTATCGCCGGAACCAGAGGAACGTAGAGTGGGGGGGCTGTGGCTTTATTGACAACCTTTTTACACATTCCCTGTTTTCATAGGGTAGGCAGCATCAGCGTCGTGTCGCTGGTCATCCGTGAGAAACACCTTACTGCTGTCCTAACCCGTTCCAGCCAGCATTACGACTTCACCCTCGAATCACCATCATAGTGTAGCGATGTACACCACAACTGCAACTGCTTTTCGTCTCACCACTATCCAAGTGACCTTCTCGGTATGGTAGGACCTCGAGGAAAGAAGTATTTCATCAGTATAGGTTATTGGGTTATCAGGATATTCAAGCCCGACCATCAAGTAGAGCAACAGCTATCGATCGGGAAAAAAGGTTATCTAATGTCATGTTATCATTTCACACAGCTTTATTGATTAGATTGTTCAGATTGTCTCAATGTCGCCAACAGTAATTATCATTTCAGGCTAATGACCGTCATATCTAACCATTGTATTCATAGCGCTCCTTCATTTCAGTTTTCCGTGACATCCATTTTTATTAAATTTTCAGTTGAGTGCATTTGACAGCATTCGGCATCATATTATCAAATCACTTACAAGAACAAAATTGGTCTACAGTTTCACTTTTCTTGTCGCCCCTTCTCTCCTTTAATTAACCTACCACAGAAAACAGAACTGTCTTTTTCAAAACGAAAAATCATAGTAAGACAGGACCATGAATTAAATAAAAATATAGATTCAATGTTTATCTGAGGAATAGATGACCGTCAGGATTTAGAAATACAAGTAATTATAGTTGTGTGGATGATGCGAATTTCATGTCACTGAGCATATGCTCTTCTTTTCATCGACCAGTATCATTGTTATACAGAGATCAGGGCAATATTAAAAGCGGTAAATAAACCGATGATAGAACTATTCTCATGAAAACCAACAACTTGCCTACCTTACATATTAAGATTTCAATCAATCTTCTTGTATTTGGATTTCTATATTTATGCTATTATTGCTTTCTTTTGCTGTTTTTGTTTCGTCCCTAAAGTTAATTCGTCTCTCGTCAGTTGCTGTCTTTTTTCTATGGTGTTCTTTTAAACAGTCTTGTAATTTCAGCTGAAGGTTGAAAATAAAATGAACAAAAGGTGCACCGACAAAAAACCAACTTGTTTTTCCGGTCTTCTCAAAAAAATTCGAAAGTCGAATTGAAGTAAGAAATCAAAATGAGAGAAAAGAGAACTTATCTTAGATTTCTTGGAACTGCATAATGAAATTTTTAAAATTCAAATCCATTCAAGTTGACAAACTTTCAGGACAATACTGAAATATTTTGTCATAATTCAGTATGAATTGAGAATGACTAGGTGAATACATTGTTTTATAAGGATTTCTTGCTTTTCGTGTATTTGCATTCATTCTGATATTCGTTATCTACCAAAGATGGTGAAGAATCTTACTTCTCATAGAATAGTCAGGAAGTGTGGGTTATCTACCATCAACAGAGAAGCCAAAGACTTTGTAAGGTATATTTGTTACAAAAAGTGCATTAAGGTAGTGAACGATATGTGTCTAAATGTTATGCTCAAGTTCATATACTCACTTTATAGGAAAATGTGGTAAGTATAAAATCATATTTAAATGTCAACACCCAGAGGATGACATTCACAGAGCAACAAGATAGATAACGCTTGAATTGAGAATAGGTGTAACAGAAAAGAGCACCTGAACACCCAAGGACTGACATTGTGATCCCCGGCACCATATGTGATAAAAATGCGGCTGTCCAAATGATTTTTCTTAGTTAGAGACGTAAGCTATCAAACTAAATCTATGAATTCACTTCTTCACAATATTTAGTGTAGAGATTCGCTAGGTATGACTACAAACATCCAGACCATTGTTGTTACTAATATCCCTGAAGAAGTTGTGTGCCAAGTCTGATTGAATCGTTATAAGAATATCCTTTAATATAATTCCAGCGTGTTTATAAAATGAGCTTGTAATAACTTAATTACTCAGGCGGGACAGAAAAATTACCCAACTTATGGCTTACGTTCACTAAATATCTGACGTATCTTTTGGCTATATATTTTGATGATAATAGAAATCCGTATATTCTATTGAAGAAGCTGTATCTTACACAGCGAAACGTTCAGAAATATCTTGTTTTGATTTTCTAAACACACTGGGATTATATTAAAATATACTCTTATAGGATGTGACTACCATTGAAATTTCTAGTAGTAGTGTATTTGTCACTCATACATCTTTTCTAAGATATTTCATTTTCTCTTTAAAGCACAGTTTAAGTAGGTAGGCGTCAAGTCTGATATTTCATTGTAATATGATATTCCAACTCATCGTATTCACCCCTGAAACAGAATTCAAAATAGGTGTGAATGCTTACTGTCTCAAACAACTTTTTATTCAGAAGTATTATCTAAACTGTTTCTTGGACGTTCTGATCAGATTTGTTGGATATTATCAAACGCTTCACTTAGGTCTCAAAGTGAGTGATTCTGACACTAATACTCTTTGATTGATGAGATAATATATTTGAATTCTAGTAAAGTCTCTAACTATACATTTAAGTATGTGGTATGTACTTAAATTGACTTTTCTACCATGGCAAAACTTCAAAAAAGTTTAATGTTGAGGCTAAAATTTAAAACCTGTCATAGAGTGATAAATTAATGACTTTCGTTTACTGATGAAAAATAATTAATTTAAAGTTTGCACTTGAATCACTGAACAGTGTAGCTAAGTTATTATGAGACTTAACTGATTAAGGCGCTCATAACGATTATGATAATTTTATACACGCCCATGAACACTGAATTCTACAGAATAATGAATCTGATAAAGAGAAGATTGGGAACCGAAGTTAGAATTATTTGTCACTAAACTTAATTGTCCTATAAGGTTGAGAATTTTTCCACAGATGTTAGTTTAAAATTAATGCGAAGATTAACAAAAGAGATCTGTGTGTAAATGATATAGAATAAGCTGCACGGAAATTTTATACTTACAGAAAAGTGTAATTTTGTAGGAAGGGCATTTTACAAGAGTGATTTTAAAGAAACCAAAAGTTCATGACTCCGTTTAGTCTGTTCAGAAGTTTCATACGTATATTCCCCCTTTTGAAATTGAATAGAGAAAGAACAACAATTAAAATAGAATAACGTAGTACCAGTCTCTCACCATTTGCTCACAGCCTAAAACCACATTTATAACTAAAACTTCTTTGCAAGCGGTGTTAACTTTATCTGGATTTTTCTATTATTCATTAAACCATGTTGTTCCCTGCTAACTTCATGTAACTGCGAAATTATGTCCAAATTCTTTCGCAATATGGTGTTCAAATGTTTTTAGGTTGTAAGAAGCTGACGAGAAACCGGTGAAATAAGATGGGACCATGTTATTCCGCTCTAATCGTTTTTCTTTCTCTACTCAACTTAATTTTGTCATGTATATTAGTTTTCATTCAAGTTATTTGTAATTGTACCGTACCTTGAAGAGATTCCATTTTTGATTTCTATCCGTCAAACTTATAAAAAAGGCGCGTTTCGATTAGTGATAATAAAATTCATGCAAAGACAATCAACATCTTTCACAAGCGGCTCGTTAGCCGCGTTAATTCTGCTTAAGAGGAGCATCCCATAAAATGCAAAATATCCTGTTTGCCATTGATTCATATATATATATATATATATATATATATATATATATATCATTGTTGTTTTAATCTCATGTCAAAATAACAGACATGCGAAAATTTAGGTTACCAATTTGGTTGAGAAGTACTCAGTTCTTCCTTGAGAATGTTTCCAAGATGTTTCACTTGGTCACAGAACTAAAACTGGTCTCAAAAAAAGTATAAATTATTTGAAATCTTTCCAACCGAGGATGAGCGGTAGTTACATAAGTTGATATAAAAATCAGTGTAAAGCAGGATGTGAATAAGTGTGTTTAGCATGCCTGAAACTTTTAAACGTAGCTGGGAGTCTATGGTTTGTGTCAATGGACATAACTGACATCAATAATAATAACAATAATGATAATAATAACTGTTCACATGCTAAACCTTTAATAACTTTTCCGTTTATTTGAATATTGATGTTTGCATTTTTCAGAGGTGTGAAGCTTGAACTGTGCTGTTCACTGATTGATAAAAACAAACACTACAGACTGAAATAATCAAAGTCAGCCTTGTCTAGTTAGATAGTCTAGGTCATTATAAATCAGAAGGGGTTTTAGTGGGAATGATAGCATTCTTTGTGGTTTCTACAATTAATAAGTGTATTCCCGTAGGTTATATAATCAATACCCATTTGTTCAAACACATGCTTCATTTCTACTAGCAAACTGACTCACTTCTGCAGCCTGTAATATGCATTACAGCACACTTTAAGTATATGCCCGTCTGTTTACATGTTAGAATAACACGCATCATTGACCAAAACAGTGATAGATAACTTTCGTTAAGGAATACTTCGTTGACGCCTCTCTGGAAAGGTCTCAGCTTTGTAAGTTTACTTAACTGACATCAAGATGTGCAACGGTGAAGTATTGGAAACTTAAGCATAGCACCACGCCTTGCTCTATGATTTTATGTGGCGTTGTAGATTTAAAACAGCATTAGAAATTGCTATGGAATGAGACTATACCCCCCAGATTTCTCATAGATGCCTAAAATTCCCTGAAAAGCCATTAGAACTAATCATGGGATGCCGAACATTCGTGAAAAATCACTTGATCATATATGTGAGCCTCAGATTAACTTAAGGACCTTCCGGAAAAGTGTAGACCATACCAAAGCCATCAGAAACAAATAAACCGTTACTTTTTGTATATGTTCGACTTGACAGTGAACCTTCCATTGTTTTTGGCACTTCTTTATACTTTCGAAGAACTGATTGACTGTGAAGGGTGAAGCCTAAAGTTATTTTTGAAGAGTACACCCATGTATATATGTATATACGTTTGTCAAAAATACTTTCAGACTATCCAAATTCATAAAATTGATACGGTAAGTAGAAAGCCAATGGCTTCATGATAGTGTGCCGTCTTGTTTTCAACTAGAAAAGCGTTCCCCATCTCAAAGGTATGCGCGTATACTCACTAGTCATGACGGAATATGCCCACACTGCATCACACATCGACTGTTGATGAAGATCGCAGAGTGGCGGATTTCGGTGAAGTATCCCAATATTTCCATAGTCTGCAATACTAAGAGGTTTAAAAACTGTGAATCAAAATGTGTCTAATACTTTCTGACTTATAGTGATCCTTCAAACAACATAAGTTAGCAACAGAGATCGCGTGAACGACATACATATTAACAGAAAATTTAATTTACTGTAGTGTTATACAATTGAAAAAATCGTTTCTTAAGAAGGAGTAATATTTTGCCGGCTGATTAATTCCACCAAGAGTTTACGCTTTGTGGAATAAATTAATTTATTATGCACGCAATAATTCGGTTGTAAGATTTTGGTATTATTTCGAGTAATATTACTGTCTGCGGTCGCACCAAATGTTGGACTGAAATTTCAAATTTTGTCATCTGCTACTCTTTTTTTTCTGAGAAATAATGAGATGATTTTAACCTGCTTGAGTTTTTAATTTGGGATCATTTTTTTGTATACATATAAGTCCTGACACAAAGTCTAATTGTATAGTTAACTTGTACTAAAATGAAAGATAATTTACTTTGTTTCAGTGGATACCTAAAATTAGTGTGGTCGGCCAAAAGAATAGAAACATTGCCAGTCCGTTCAACAAGTACTTTCGGATTACGATGCGCATTCTCTGAACTGTTATCACTGCATCCTACTAATCACTTAGTTAATAATGTTGTGACTAGTTCTGATGTTGAACTACTTTCTTATGAAAACTGCCTTCAAGCATAACAGTAATTTTTAACAAAATCTTCATTCAGCTCCTGTCCATGAATCTTTTGTCTGAGGTTGAGTTTTAAAGTTCAGTTAATAAACTATTGTAGCTTGTGATTTCTCAGTCCCGACTAGACTGAACTGATGGGCTACTACTGCCTTATGGATTTCTGTGTAGCTGGTCATTTCAGTCCCGTCAAAGACGAAGAACTACGAGCTATACAACTAAACTTTGTATGTCACACAAGCTGTGGCTGTCACTGCTCAGTAACCTAATGGCAAACTTTACAGTGTTTGAAACGATGGGTGCTGGGTTCCAGTTTCATTTGGAACATCATTAATCATTAGGCACGTAAAATCAGCTGATGAGACCAAAATAGGGTGAATTGTACATCCTGGCCTCCACAGCTAGTCACTACTCATTAGTGCTAGGAAGTCAATTTATTATCTCTCAAGAGGCGCCAAATATTTCTCACAAATGCTTATTTCCTGAAGGAGATTACGAATGAGTAAATTTATAGAAGTTAATTTATTTTATATATACATACGTAAAACTTTATTCTGTGGGTAAACGTATATTTGCCTACATATGCTGTTTAGCTCCTTCTTGTAATTCCAAACTACTAAGTTGTATGAAGCCATTTTTCTCCAACTTTCTGCCATGTGATACATATGATGGAAAAGCACCTACTTGGTTGGATCATCACCTACTGGCTACCAAATAATAATATTTTATAAATTTACGATACACTTCTTTACCAGAAATGTTTGTGTGTATACACGTAGGCGTATTTCAGATATAATATTTCGAATGATGTTCAGATGACTTGGCTGCCCTTGATTTTGATTGCTATTCTTTTATTCATATTAGTTTGTTTGACAAAGACTGTATTAATAAGTTGAAAGGAAAATGTTTTTTTATGTGGATACTTGATATTATCTTTCTTATTACACTTGAATCTTTATTAACAAATCGTCTCTCCGATACTATGAAGCTTTCTTCACAGATGCTTCATCACTTGCAGGCAATAACGATATAGCATGCATATAATCTGCTGGTATATTTAGTCAGTTCACAATATTTTTGATTAAATAATGAATGTTTTCATGTCTGATGAATATAGATAGTCAACAAGATACCCAGCATTTTAAATTTTATCCGTTTCCGCCTGACAGTCTTACATTTAAATCATTTGTTATCTCTAGAGTGGAAGACATCATCTCCAAGCTGTTTAACTGGCTCCTACACCAGATTTCGATCACTTGTTACTTAAAAAGTTGGAGAAATAATCAAATGTAAAAGTTGTCCATGTTTGTAATGTGGGTTTTAAAATGTTCTTAAATAACTGCGTCATTTGTAGTTGCAATCATTCTATGCATATCAATCAGCGAGATATCCGTGAAATGAGTTGATTACCTTTCGCCAGTCAGTTTCTTTAAGACGTAATTTTAATCAGTTTGGTCTCAAATAGGCAAATATACAGCTTCTAGTAATGATAGGTGGTATTTGACAGCGAAACTCAGGGCATGTGTGTTGTCCTACTTTGGATTCTTCAGCCGAATGTACCTACTTCACGGTGAGTGTTGTTCCGACTGGAACTCGAACCCAGAACCCATCGCTTCAAACTCTGTAATCTTACCATTTAGGCCACTAAGTCATGATAGCCACTCTCTATGCAGCGGTTATAGTTTTATGTTGTCGCCTGTAATTTCATGTCGTTGATTCCACCGATTTACTCGGTCTCTACTAGTACATGGGCTCCTGCGTGGATGCCTTGATATTGCCTATAATTTCAGCCTGGCAGTATTGATGGATAGTGGTACAACTATCCAGCGACTTCCAAAAAGGACGGAAAGTGCATCCTGGATTTTGCTGTTAGGTACTACCTATCACCATTATCAGAATGAAACTACAGGCAGTATCGACAGGTTCGCACATGAACCTGTATGCCAACAGAGACCGATGAATTCAGTCGAATCAACTACAGGAAATTACAAGCAATATCACACAAATATGGCTCGTTTGTTTTATGATTATTTCATAAAGACAAAGTAGTGGTTTTGAAATAAAGCTCACTGTTGAATAGATCTATATTTCACAGTATGAAGTTGTTTATCACAATAATACGAAAAAATGGCTTCACATAATTTACTTTAGATTTATCAAGAAATTTTGTTTCCTCTTAAAGTGCATCGTTGATTTTATTCATCGAAGAAAACGGTCAGACATCTCAACGGATAAGGTTTCATGCATATTTTATATTACCTCGATATGTACTTATAAAATACCTCTGGACAAACTGTTGCCGTAGACTGTAGCATATTTCAGTAGTTTAGTGGTATGCCTTAACAACTTCAAATGGGTTTTTTAAAAATTCCCCGAATCTGACTTTTAACTCCATCAGTGGTAAAGGAAACAGATTTACACGTTATCTACAGTATGAAATGCTCATTGTTCAATTTACAAACCTGCTGATATTCAACTTAACATTAAGAAATATTGTAGAACCTAAAATCAACTATAGTAGCGCAGTTGGCATCTCCCCAAAGTCCAGCAATTGGAGATGAAGTGTTCACTAATAATAACAGTCAATAACTCACACGTATCTGTCACCGTGGTTTGTGTTATCAACAAAAATATAGGAAAATAGTAATCTGATTTACTACATATGTGCACGGGAAGCATCAACTGACATTCTGATAGGTAAGTGGTAACACTGTAGCTAAGTAACCTAGTTAGTATCTTTATTAGATCTAACGTCACGGATTTTTACCTAAATGACAGTGGCACAACAGATAACAGAGATCTTGAGTTGAAGAGGCGAATATTCCAGATCTTTTTTAAGATAAAAATATCATGATACTTCAAATAGTAGGCTACACAAAAATTACTAATATGCAAGTTAATTGGCTTGAAGAGTGTTAATAACAGTAACAAGCTTCGAAATAAAACACTCCTTATCAATAATAAATATCACTCTGTCAAGCCCCAGCTAAGATAATCTCAGAGATAGTCAACATGATGCTTCTTCTCATTAATTCAGTTCGATCTTGATTAAAACGATAAGACCTACCTGGGTAGCCCGTACGGTTACGACGAACAGACTCTTGATCACGAATTCATATAGAAACTGGACAAAACCCTTGGTGACTTAAGTGGAATTAATATCTGGCTAACTAGTGGCTTTTATAATTCCTTTCGTAGAGAACTGGGCCAATGGTCACTGGTTCGTGTTCTGCCGCAACTCGGATCTTCATTTCACTTTCACTCATTACCCAGTATCAATAATACACGAGTCTGTCAAACGACAGCTATCTCAAATAATAGTTTCATTGAAAAACGGGTTTTTTCAAATTCTGGAAGCATACATCTACGGAAGTTGATTGTTAGGCGATAATGAATGTAGCTGACCAAATTCCTTCGGTCAAATGTGTAACATATCCATTGATCTACACGATTCGATACTGCTGTTTTACATATTTGAACTTAATCAGCAAGAAATCTCAAGCCCAGGTTTCATACTTTTCTGGTCTAGTCAGTTGGGTGTATCTGAAAGCCATACGAAATTCGTATAACCTTAGAGTCTCAAAACTGGGTCTCCCAAAAACATTTTAGAATGTACTTATAATGGTGTGCATATTTTCCTTGTACAAAAATTTTCTTGTTACATATATTCACTTAGTAGTAAATGAACTATTCTTCATGTTAAAAGAAAGTAAAATATCTAGTCAGAAGAGCAAGGCATTGAGAAGTACCACTGAACTTATATTTCTGCCTCTATTGTCCAGTATATGTAGACACTATGTTCAAACTAAAGCGACTAGAAGTAGGGTAGTACAATCACGCTTAAGGTTAGAGCTGATGTCCATCAAAAAATGAGTTGCAAAGAATCATCATTAACCATGGATGCAGAAGTGCGTCTCACAACCTGAGATTTTAAAATTCAGTCAATATTTTTGGGTTGTAAAATGTATTATTCGAAAAGTAACAATGTCAAATTTTACAAAGCGACTCATAAAGGAACTTCAAATATCTGAGATATTTCAAGAATAATGCTTGTAAAATGCTATATTTATAACTAGTTATGTGTTTTCTTTAACATAAGAAGCATTTAGCGTTCAGGAAAACATTAAGGTTTTATTATCTAATAATAATCTTTTCCGAGAGAAAAATACTTTAGAGTGAGGCTTGGTGTTTGATAGTGACTTCCAGTATTTGACACCTTATGAGTCGCTCACTAAGAAATGCTTGTGTAGTCTATACGAAATCATAAATCCAATGACTTCAAACTAATTCGCCAAACTCTTAAGTAATAGTGACCATTTTACCCTCAAAAGCAAGTGTGACTGACATTATCTGGGGATGACCATATCACAGAACACTTACTGGAGTTGTTACCCAAGGACAACTTTTCCTTATAAGGTGACAGCTTTATTCTAATAATTTGTTTTCAATTATGTTATTTGCCTGTCACTATCCTCATTCAAATGAGGATAAAAATTGGTCACGTTGGTCATTCTGTTGATTATGACTCTTTAATAGTTTAAAAATCCATAGGTTTTCATAGTTGTATGGATAGAGTAGCAAGTATATTTGAACAAATTTCATGTTACAAACTACATGATCTAACTTCGTTCAAGCTGCCACGGTATTTCAAGGCGCATATAAGTGAACAAAACTCGATGTACTGCACGGTTCAGAAAGATGTGCTACCTGTGTACTCTTATAGAATATTTCTCCAAACCGAGGATTTTTGTTAGTTTGCCATATCTCGTTTCCATTGTTTTCGTTTTTGTCATTTGGTGACAGTATTATTGAAGTTAGATACAAAGGAAAACTATCTTCAATGATTTTAGCATACTCGGAGCAAGAACAATCTGTTTGTTGTTTTCATTAACTTCTTCTTCAAACTTTATAGTTAAAAATCCAAGAGAATAAGAAAAATATAACAGCCAGTATAAGAGGGAAAGTAAAATTATTTCAGTATTCAAGCAGTCAGTGTTATGGGTAAATGGAGGTCAAGTGGGATAGATGTGAGTTTCTATCAGGTGGAACAGTTATCAGTCCAGCTTTATCTGTTCAGTGAAATCGATACGAACAAAACAATCAAGGTATAGCAAGACAAAATCTAGAGATAATGGTTAATTTTCATGCATCTAAGGAATGAGTTTGTGTATATTCCTTTACTAAGGATCAGATAATAATCATGAAGCGATAATTTATATTCAAGTAGGGTGAAAAATCATGTGAATACGATAATGAAATAATACAACAAATGTGAAGTTTCACTTAAGGGCTGAAAATAGACAGGGGCACAAAACATGAAAACAACTGTTTACCAATGAAATGAAAACAAAGTAAAAGAATGGGGTGGTGAAATTTGTGTCAGAAAAATTTATAAAGAACTTGTGGACCAAGGTAAACAAAGTCAATGAACAAATTTCTTTTGAACACGTAGATCAAGTTTTCTTATATTGATCCTTAAGGCTTCATCTGTAGATAAGAAGTATAGTCATGCACTATTTGAAGAGATTGCAGGGAACGGGATATATCACAGGAAAGGTGTGATCTAATCTTATGTCCGTCACATGCTATATGCGAAAGGTATGCAGTGTTGATGCACTTTGTCATTCTTTTCCCTAACCAAGCTGTATATGTTCACGAGCGCGCATAGATTGAGCCCTTTGAGTGCAGTTTATAATAACAGCTCCATAGAAGCATTTAAACTTATAAATGGACAATTAAGTAGCTATCATTAGTAACTTGTCCGTAGTTCGTTGTGCCAGTTATTGTTTGTTATGGAAGCTGACGAGAAGTTTCGTTATATTAAATTTTATTCAGATAGTTCTACTCGGTCGGTATGTTTAGATATCGGAAGCAGTATCACCTTTGAAACTTGGTGTAAGACTAAGGGTTTCTTAGCAACACCATCCTTCTTTATCGTTTCTTTGAGTCTCAGCATGTATGTACTTATGAATTTCATTTTATGAAGCTTACTGGGTAACCTTTTTGCTACAGTGCTATCTTCATCTTATCCATTTCTTCTTCCACAAAGCCATCAGAACAAATGTTTTGTATTCTGAAACTCAGGCATTTTACTAGGCTTCTTTTTTACTGAAAGTTATGAAAATGAGCATATACTGACCCCTCCTTGTGTTCTTTCTAAGAATATTCCTCTTAGTATCCGTATTCGTCTTCTTGGTAGGGGAGATACCTTAGTCTGATGTAGTATTCCCTTTATCTTCCTCTTAGATGAACTTCGTCATTAAAAATATTCAAAAGATTGTCTTTGTTGAAATCATCCTAACAAATGAGGAACATATCATGCACACAGGCGATAATAATCTGTTTTATTAGGTGCACCATTAAGCTTATTCAAGAAGACATTCGCTACCACAGGATCCAGAGAAGACCCTATTGTGTCTTCTGCGCAATCTAAATCTACTAAGGATTCTGCTATGATAAGGTCAGACGACGTGAGGGAGACCTCCATAAGTACATCTATGACAGTGTTAAGAGGGAACGAAGGGAGTGGACATGCTTGACGAATACCACTTGATGAACACAACTTAACTGACAACTCACAATACTTTCTATCTCGCCCATGAATGTTCTAGTATAGAGTCTCTAACAACATGATGTACTTTTTCAACACACTTTACACTGAGACACTTCCATAAAACCTCTCGGTTGACGGAGTTGCATGTCGTCTCCCCAACTTTGACATGGTGATCAGGGTTGAATATCACAATAGCCCAATGAGTTGTGCTGGTGGGATGCTTACCCCCTCGACGTCCTACCATACCAGAAGGGTCTGTTAGACGGTGGCAAGGCAAAAAGCAGTTGCCGTTATGATGTAAATTGCTACGCTATGATGGATATCTGTGGGTGCGGTCATACTGCTAGCCGAACAGTGTGTGACAGCAGTAAGTTGCTTCCCTCAGATGACCAGTGGTGCCAAAATAATGCTGCCTCCCCTATGGGAAGAGAAGGGTGAAAGGTTGACCCTAAGAATAGCACACTTCTCTTAACCGCCCAGTATACTACTGTGGGAGATACGAATTTAGATAGACTCATAGATTACAGATTGAGACTTCATACTTCTTACACGGTCGTGTGTGACCGGTCTCAAGCAGGTGTAGCTTTGGCTTTGCGGTCGAGCACTAGACTTCGTTTTTCAGGCATTTTAAGAAGAAATAACCTCCAATGGTGTGAGCAGTCAAGAAGTGCCAACCGCCCTAACAACTCTGTCGCTCATGGATTTCGCAACGATGATGAGTGCTTATTCCAACTTCTTTTCTGAATGGATTTTTTATGTGAACAAAAGAGATGCCTTTTAGAGTTGCTTTTACTTAGCGTAACGAACATGAATTTCAACCCAATGAGGTTTACTAACACAAACTGCTTAGGAGTCTTAAAAAGAACGAAAGTATTCCTCGGCAAAACTGTCTAAATATCTAAATTGATATAAAAGTGTTATGAATATCCTATAGTTTAAAAACCAGTTGATAAAAATGTCCATTAATAGACAAGCTATTAGTTTCAGCATTATATAAATCTACTTATCTAAGTGCATCATGTGTGGTGAAGAATTTACAAATAACAATTCAGGGGAGGGAATTTTCATTTTAACAAATCGTTTCAGAAGCTGTGCTTCCGTAGTTATAGTTACAACGAGAATATAAGTCCTTCAGCGGCTGATGGGTTAACACAGTGTCATCAAAGTTTGTTTCTGGGATTACAAGGTGATGGCTAATAGGTCAGTGCAAGGTTTGGTCTATGATGTGTGTACTAAAAATTGTTCATAGAAGTGCAAAGTGATTTCATAATAATCTAGGAAGTAATAGGACACGTCAGAAAAGCAGGACAGTCATTGAAAACAATAGTTACAGAGCAAGGAAAAGGGATGAAAATGTCAATTCATTTTGGAGGTTCGTAGAGATCTGTTGACTTCTCAGCAGTGTTCATCACAGGCTGACACCAGTTGGAGGGCTACTAATGTTAATTTTGGCAAATATAAAAAAATCCAGTCATAGGAAGAATGTGACCAAGGTAGAACTAGAGTTTGAATGTATTGCTTTTGAACACAGAGATCAGATATCTGCTGTTTTGAAGAAGTGAGTCTGCATTCCCTTCAAAATGTTTGGTTTTACTTCATAAATTACTTTGAAGTAAAATTCCAGAGAAGCAGAGTGCTACATTGCTTCCTAGATTACTAAGTAGTCACCTTGTAATCCTAGGAACAAATGTTGATGACCTTGTGTTGACCCATTTGCCACTAACGGACACAGATTCCAGTTGTAACTATAACTACAAATGCACAGCTTCTGAAAATGATACGTCAAAAGAAAACTTTCCCTCCTGATTTGTTGCTCGCTAATTTTCCATGAATCATTGCATGTCATTTACTTCGTTTAACTATAAGGCAGAAATGAGATGTAAGTTGTGAAAGAAAATAAATGACATAAAACGATGCAAGACAGTATACCATACTTTTACATTATAATAAAGTAAACTTTAGATAACACGTTTAAAATCTCCATGTAAGTGTAACAAGGCAGTGGATACTTGCTTAACTGTTGACTTCTAGTTACATGTTTTGCCGTCTCAAGGACACTACTGCAAAATTTTGTGACAACACATGGTACAAATTTCAAATTTGGTGAGTATCTTCATAAGGCTTAATTCGACCACTTAAGAATCTCTCGGAACTTTCTTCACGCCCTTCAAATAATGCTACTGGAGATAGATCAAGAGTATGAGAAATCGCTCTAAAATCGTTTAGAACATTTTATCAAGTGTGTAGAACTATGACTAAGTAGTTTTGGTAGGTGACCATCAACCAGCGGGTCACAGGTTTGACAGACAACTCCGCTTATACAGGTTTGGCTAGCCAGGTAGTATCACTAGACCTGAAACAAAAGGTCTGGCTGATCGCACAAGGTTAGTGAGTGCGTTTCGTCCCTATGAAATATGTTTTTAGTGTATATATAATAGCAGGTATATTCATCTGTAAGCGATCTACAACAAAAATCATTCTCCTTCTATTACCGTCCAAATAGATTAGATGTGTACAACTGGTTGACAAAAGGATTTAGTTTTTGTATTCATTGTACTAACAAAACATTCCTTCTAAAACTGTAAAAAAAGCGTTCTCAATTTGGCATTGATCCATTATTTTGTCAGTGAAAGTGCACTGACATAAATATGAAACTGAGTACTGGTATTACGAATTACTGCGAAAATGCATCAATCGCTGAGGAGGAGACATTGATACGAGTTACCAACTTCCTCATGAAAAAGGTGTCCATCAGACTCAGTTAATCAGGGACTAAATGATAGCCCAAACTGTTTTTCCGCGTTTCTAATAGAGTGGTTTTAAGCTGATAAACGTACCCTGCAGATTGATTCTAACAAGACTGAAATCTGATTTTCTAACCTTGTCCATAAAAAGACTAAAAACAAGTAAGATACAATAAGATGCGAAATAATGTCTTGTCATTTGGTTTATATGTCAGGTTATGTCTCTTGATTAACTAACCTCAGAAACGATTTTAAATTACCCAGTAATATTGGTTACCACTCAGCACAAAAAGTTGGTGATATTTCTTATTACTTCCCCCTCCTGTTGTTATTTAAAGTACTTTTATATCATATATTACACTTTTTATAGTGTAAATTTAGCACTTGAATCAAATAACCTAACAAACTTCTGTACGAAGGTGACTGTGAAAAAAAAGTATAGAAATCAGAGGTGAGTATTAGTGAACTCATTTAGGGGTTTTGACAGTAGACTGACTTCCCTTGAGGGAGGATTGTTCAAAAATCTGTTACATATGACGTCAGCAAAATCAGGTGTTAAGACAGATGCTAGCTGGTAATATTAGTTGATGGTTGCACTATTTCACGAATTAACAAAAGTAAGGGAAAAAACCGTTGGATTCCAAAAAAACAGCTGTGATTACACGCTTTCTGAGAGACATGACTGTCATAGCTTAGGCCATTGTACATCCTGTTAAGAAGTTTAAAGCTGAGATCAAAGATTAGGTTAGAAATAAATTTGACTCATCACATGTTTTTCTTAACGCATAAAGTTCTCCTTTACTATTGTTTCACTAGTTAATAATAAATTCCGTCGCTTTCAGTAGCTATTAGTAAGAAGATAGTGAATATCTTGTTAGTAATTAGCACGTTTTTGATGAACTACAACTTTCAAAGGCTACTGAGCATAAATAAATTACATAACATCAGTAATTGTTCTAAGGATAAACAGTTTCGATTGTCGCTAGACAACAGCTACAGAATCATTCACATCATGGGGAACACTTGGAGTTTCACTGACAAGTCATGACCTATGTGGTTAAGTAAGTCAACATTGAGGAGTGAACACTGACAGTCACCAAAACAGTGACTGTGACTTACTACGAAATCAGTGAAACTAAGGAATTTCAGCCGAGAACTGTAAATTGCTGGCCAACGTCTTCAATGCAACCTCTCATAAACTTTAGAATATACACTATTCAGGATTTTCAAACAATGAAGTAACGGTAAATCACCTCCCCTATGGGTTCTAAGTAGTCTTCTTGCTGACTCTGTAAGTGATGAGAAATGATCTTGAACCAGTCCATTTCCGACAAATCTCTTACCTGCTTCTGCTACAGTGGCTGTAAATATAATATTGTTGTGCCATATCATGACAAAATGACGCGGGATCCAGTTCAGAAAATGCATTTCAAAACAAACGTCATTCCAAAATGAGATAACCCTTCCTTCTGGGTCAGAAGATATGAAGTACTGAACTCTCAAAACAACCCACTATTTTCATATTTTAAGCTGTTAACCCACTGAAAAGAAAGTAATTAAGTGAATGGTCGTTTCCAATCTAGAATGCTCAAGCCACACGAAAGTTTTCATCTGACATTACCTGGGAATTACCTTCACATTGGTAAGTTGGATAGTTTTCCTATAAAAGTGATGCTGAGCATCACAAAAGTGTAGAGAATAACCAAAACCGATTATATCTCTTTAGTCCGTACTCAAACTGTCAGACACATAAATCGTCGTCAACAGGAGGATAAAGTGAATTTTAAAACGTGGGTAACCTATATCTATATAAATTATTCAATGACTTTCTTTGGTCTCAAAAATTCAAATTTCTGGACGTCGAATTTGTCCGATTATTTTTTGATGTAATATCAAGTCCTAATGCTTTTATTATGCATGTGAGATACTGTACATTAGATCTGCATCTGGTATCAAAGGGAGATTGAAGTGTTATCAGTAGCCTTGTGGACATTAGTACAGTAGGCGATGAACCATACCCATTGCGTGAGGGCTAATGATACTACCTGGCTCCCAAAACCCAGTTAGGTGAAGCGGTGTTTGTACCCACCACCGCTTGGTTGGAAGTCAACTGCTTAGGCTGACCAGCTAAAGCTCCACACTAGTACTAAGCAGTTGATACTGTATATAACGTGATCACTGAACGATTTCAATGAGAAAAGAAACCGAAAATACCAGTCAGATCAATAACCTGTTTTCTATCGGAACATTTTTTGCCTGCTAAAATTTGTCAAAGTGACGATTGCTATTCCCTTCAAAAGTGATGCAACGTTAACAGTAAATTTGGACTCACTGAAGATAGAAAGGTAGCAAAACCAAGCATGAACAGCGTACAGAAGTAAATCCGTGCAAGTTATCATATTTCACAGGAGAAAGCAATGAACAAGTGAGCGGAAAAAGACTGGTATCAAAGAAGACGGAAGTGTATCAGAGAAGAGAGGATTTAAAAATAAAGGTTAATGGAAATATTCAAACTTTAGAAGACATCAAAGAGTGTATAAAACTGCGTCAATGTTCACTGGAGCCAATGCTGACACATAAGTTTAAGCCAATGTTCTTTTATTAACATATCGGCTGCTCATGCTACGGTCTCAGTATGAGTGGAATATGATCTGTTGAGCCCATGAAGACTTTTATAAATCAGCAGAATAGTAGATAACACAAAGTAGATAACACAAAGTAGTAAATGCTGACTTGAAATTGAACTTATTGGAAAAATTAGGTCTCAGCAGGACATAAATAAATACAACTAATGATTTTCAAATACATAGAAACTGCAATTCAATGTTTCTGAAATTTTGTAAGCAAGTGAAATTGCCAGATTATTGAACATAAGAGAAAATATTACTCCTAGTTTATACGTTCTAAAGATTCGAAAACTGGAGTTGCGTATAGTCTACTGGACAGAAGAAGTTGGTTTGAGAAGAGAGGGAAAAAAAAACTGTACGGAATAACATATCGCTTTGCTTCATCAGGTTTTCATCAGCTGCTTGCAAACTATCAGATTTGAACATGGTGATATTATAGACAGAAGATATACGCTGTTCAAAACGCATTCTGCAGCCAGTTTAATCCCCATGTTTTGAGCAACTTTCTCACTAATACAGTCGAGAACTCACAGACATCCCTCGTATGTTCACTCCTGTTGTGTGCATAAATTCACATGCACACACTTACTCAGAAAGTCTACGACTAAGGGGATCTAGTAGTTTCAGAAACATGAATGCTAGATACCTAATAGATCCAGGACACTAGATGAATACTTTGAAATCTTTTAAAATGGTCAATAAACGGAACAGACTGAATCTTCCATGTTTTGCCAAAGCTAATCTAATTAAAAGGTTGGAAGAAGATTTGTGCGTTCGTAAAGAAGCACTTTGCTAGCCTTTCGCTAGCCTAGTAACTCATTTACAAACACTTTTCATATTCGATTACTTCTCTTGTTATTCCGTTCATCATTTTTAGTAAACATTATAATTCATACTAAGCTTCAACTATATTCAGCTGTACTGCACTCTGGATTACTCACTGAATTAACTGACATAATCGGTTTTCTAAATGTTATAGTCAACTTTCCGTTTCCCCTTCACTCAATTGTTTTAATCAGTAATATACAAACGTCAAATCGTGATGTGCCTCGTCGTCTTCACTCCCATTCGTGTTACTTCTAATCTTATTATGCCATGACATATTGGATTCACCTGATGACTGCTATCTTGTTGGTAAACTCAGGTATGTTGAAATTTTAACTTTGATTTCATGATGTTTTATAGGTTGTAGGAAGCTGATAAGAACCTTGGGATGTTGTTTTCCCCTTCTTAGTGTAAAAATGGAAACATGTATACAAAATTCAGTTTAGGTTCAGGATTGTTAAGGAGCTAATAAACAGTATGCCAAGCTGAGGTGTCCCATACTTGGGTGAACGCCTGTCGAAAGCCCCCAGGTTTCCAATGAATCTGCAACTGGTATCAGTCCATAATGAATACCAACTCAAATAGGTAATAGTTAAGGCGTCTCTAGAAAACAATTTGGGCTGAATTACTATTTTACAAGCCACATATATTGCTATTCTGTAATGGAAAGACTAGAAATGTCGTTTCAGTCAATATTACACTTAAACACACTTTGTAATAATGTAGAATTTTTATTTAAAAATAGTTTGTCGCTAACATACACCACTTTAAATGATGGCAAAGTAGTCTATTTATGGTGAGAGGGAAAGAAACATATTGTCGAAAGTCTGCTAAAGTTATGTCGAATGTAATTTATGGTTAAATTATATTGATTATATTTCTGTCTACATAAACCGCACTTACCAACTTTAGCTTTGTCTTCATTGAACAAGGAATAAATTGCTTTCGCATTCTTGGGTATTGCTAACAATCTTATAGTGCTCGATTTCACAGGATTGGATGTGAAATGAAGCAGACGAACAATAGACGAATATGTTTGCAATCAAAAAGTCTTTGGAAATTTACTATGCACCACTGAATGGTCATTTTCGGTGATAGATATTTGAAGTCAGGTGTTTTATGAACATTTCTATTAAGAACGGAAGATAGTACTTCTTCAAGATGCATTCACATAAATAAATAAGGGTGAGGAAATGGTCAATTAAAACACTAGAAAATTAACTCAATAAGGCTGTTGTCAATGAAATCGAATTGGCAGTCTAATAAAGTTCAAAATAAGTTAAAATTTCAAATTTTCTAGATGACAAACTGAGTTACCTGGTTTGATTGCCATCTGAAATTAGTCATTTGAGAAATGTGAAACTTAGAATCATTTTAAAATAAGATTCAATGACATTACTAACCATTAATTACTACCGAACAGTTCATGTGCATGAGAAAAGTATCATGTGACAAAACTTAGTTACTAAACTCATTTTAACAGTGAAACAAACTTTAAACCGTGTCTCTTACTACAAACGAACTTTGACGAAAGGTTATCATTTCAGTGAATGTCACATTGATTGATAATTAAAGGGTAACTAATTCCGTGACGTTCAGTTCTACTTCCTGATGGAATTATATATATATATATATATATATATATATATATATATATATATATATATATATATATATATATATATATATATATAAGTGCATAGGACCTAAGGAACTCAGTGTTCGTTCAGCGGGCGATAATGTGTGTTTGTCAGTATCGGGACAGAAATGACACTGCTAGAGGTAAACTAAGTCACCAGAGATTCTTTTATGTGGTTAGCCTAAGTAGCATTTTCAGTTGGAAAACAACTGTAGCCGCTTTTAGAGTAACCAGCTAAACAGGTCCCAGTTTAAAAGATAGTTCATACTTACTACGTGTCACGTATAGTGAACTTTATATGACGTTAGCTAGTTTCAGGCTGTTGGCAAGAAACGTTTTAGCAAAGTATATCTCCAAGCTCCAAGGACCTTATGTTCCGTAATAGATTCGAACCCTCATCACCCAGTGATGCAGTCAGAGACGCTATAGATGAGCTACTTTGGCTGCCATTCACCTCCTGCAGGGCTGGATAATATACATTGATTGGTCACTAGAAAGTAAGCAATGTCATATTTTCTAATGCTGAGTGTTGACTGAATTCTGTCGATCAATGCACTTTTGATTGTTGCTATTTCGAAAAGACAATAGACATAAAGCCCTGGTTTAATGACCACGTTAAAAAATGATAAATAAAATTCCATCAGGAAGTAGAACTGAACGTCACGGAATTAGTTACCCTTTAATTATCAATCAATGTGACATTCACTGAAATGATAACCTTTCGTCAAAGTTCGTTTGTAGTAAGAGACACGGTTTAAAGTTTGTTTCACTGTTAAAATGAGTTTAGTAACTAAGTTTTGTCACATGATACTTTTCTCATGCACATGAACTGTTCGGTAGTAATTAATGGTTAGTAATGTCATTGAATCTTATTTTAAAATGATTCTAAGTTTCACATTTCTCAAATGACTAATTTCAGATGGCAATCAAACCAGGTAACTCAGTTTGTCATCTAGAAAATTTGAAATTTTAACTTATTTTGAACTTTATTAGACTGCCAATTCGATTTCATTGACAACAGCCTTATTGAGTTAATTTTCTAGTGTTTTAATTGACCATTTCCTCACCCTTATTTATTTATGTGAATGCATCTTGAAGAAGTACTATCTTCCGTTCTTAATAGAAATGTTCATAAAACACCTGACTTCAAATATCTATCACCAAAAATGACCATTCAGTGGTGCATAGTAAATTTCCAAAGACTTTTTGATTGCAAACATATTCGTCTATTAAATTTTGAGGGGGTTGTGGAGATTTTGGAAATATTTCAAGTTGTTATTCATCGAAGACTGACATCATACTAGGACGAAACAGCTGTCCAGTGCTCCCAGGTTTCCTTTGTTCCTCCAACTGATGTCAGTCTTCGATGAATAACAACTTGAAATATTCGTCTATTGTTCGTCTGCTTCATTTCACATCCAATCCTGTGAAATCGAATAATGCAATTCTTCCTGTCGTTATCCTTATCCTTTATACTTCTAAAGATTTAGTATTTTGATTGTCACACTGATTAGAATTAAACAAACATTGATTAGTGAACAGAAATGATTTCATCAAGTGGTAACAGATTGTTTCTTATGTGGTGACATATTGACAGAAATGTATGCAGTGCAACAGAATATAACACTATATTTATTCCACTAATGTGATTTTCCATTCGCCATTTTCCTCTCTGTCTCTAAATTTCCTCTTCACCTTCATCCAAATCATTTTCTGTTGCTTTTCATCCACATGTATATATAGTTTTCACTTGCCGGATTTAACACTTAATATATGTATGTGCGAGAAAAAAGGTGTTATTTTGACCTCCATGTGATCTATTTCCAGGGTCCTTAATCCTTTCTCCCATCCACAGACTTCTGGTTTATTAGCAGAACATGACTAAGGAAAGAAATTGTTTGTTTGGTATGGAAATATGAAAGAAAGCTTAATAAAGTCGGACTTATTTTTGGCATACACTCATATAACCGTCTATTACATTTACACACAAATACACATAAACATACATCCATACATGCTTGGATGTACACTCATATTGCTTGACGAATTATCGAAGCTTAGATATGCTTGCCAACTTGTAAGAAAAAATGAGCTTCTTATTTGTATTTCAGTCACAGTCTGTTTGGTTGTGCTGGTACACACTGGATGTACGTCTTAATATGCATATGGGTCTAGATAATTGTGCATTTCAGATTTTTTTTATAGTGTTTTACGTGTTGATTACAAGTATTTTAATACATAAAGGAAAAAAGGGAAACGAAATGAAAATAAAGAACAAGTACAAAGAAAAGATGTACAATGTGTTGATGATATTAAATATAGTAGATGATAAGCCAAAAAATAATCACAACTCTTTAGATATTGTGCTATCATCAAGGTCATGCGCGTAGTACATAAGTATACATGAATCTTGTTCCACAAGTTTTGGTTTTAAACTTTAATTAAGTAAGGAACTACCTATTTCACCAATGTAACAAAACGCTGTTAATTTACAGGAAACTAGTCACAAAAAATTTATTCAATTAAAGTAAAATAAATTTTTAGCTTGAATCACAGTCGTCACCCAGATAAACTGTACCATTTTTATATTAGAGCTATTATTGGAATCCAAGATGCGTGTTTCGTCAGCTGGATGTACCTGCACCCAAGTAAGTAATGTTGTCCCGACCGAGACTCTAACCCAGTGCTCCTCGCCTCGCCACTGTTAACCACAACAAAGTCACCTATAGCAATAAATATTCAAGCAGTACCGAGACGTCCTTATGGGAGCCCATCTGCCTAGACAGGTCAATCAATGTGACCCTGTATAACAACAGGAAATTACAAGTGACAATAAACAATGCCATTTTGTGTTAAGTTTGTTAAAATGTCGATTTTATTTACTTATTATCTCCACTGGATGCGTTTTATTAATTCCGATTTGACCAGAAAAAGCACTTTTGGTTGTTTTTTTCACCAATGACTAATAAGCTAATAAAAAAAGAAAGTTCAAAAAATTCATAACCTGAACCAATGGTGCATGAGTTTGTTGCATTATAATTCAACAGTATAATACTAAATTTTACTCAAGAAGCAAATCACGAGTTCCGTCTCATTTTCCACCTGCTGAAGTTACAACTGATAGATACCACTAGCAGTTTTAGCACATAAGGTGTGGTTCTCTACCTAGTGTGCAATTGCAGGACTGTATTCTTTTAATGAGGAGTAGTTAAATACGGTTTATTGCTCCAAGCTTTTGTTTTCTTGTTGTCCACTTTATTGAGGTGAACATTTCGATTCCTGCTAGTATATGGATCCTTTGGTGAGGCTCAGTGTTGCCTTGAGTTTCATTCGGATGTTGCTTGTTTGTTGATAGCTAATAATGGATTTCTGCATGGATATTTCTACCTACCTAAAACTCATCAACAGAATGGACTTGAATCCTAATGAACGACAGTGTTTCTCATGTGGTTCGGAAAGATGGAGACTATTTCCATTAGGCATCAATAGTTAAGGCTGAATCAAGGATGCAGCTGTCGCTCATTGGTTTAAGAACTCTACTTTTAACTATTCGGTCAAGGATTCGAGTCCTACCCAATTTAACATGATTTATTCAACCTAGTAGTTACATTTCTCCTAACTCAGTAAGCTTGGCTAACAACCTAATTTATGAACACTTAGTTATTAACCTTCATTACTGTTATTATTTTTCATTACAACTATAGAATACCAGAAAATGTTGAATCGCCAAGTAATTTGGTGTACATCTTTTGTGATGTAACATATATTTGTTATCCAAATTACGTTCATTGCTACAACGGAGTTCAGTACAAAATACGTAGTTGGATGAATATTATTATTCTCTGACCAGTAAAGCAAAATAATTGAGTTTTTACAGTAATTATTTCCGAGTTGTTATGCAGGTCATTTTCCAGTATATTTTGCATACTTAAGTCTTTCTTTAAACGAAATAAGCATGAAATATGGTATAGCCTACAAAAATGTTGGCCTGTTTGAACTTTAGACTACATCATCTTACCACGGAATATATTGCATCAACTTTCGCCTTTCAGTACTGTTTCAACCGTTCAGTCATGTTATCTAGTCGTATTATGTACTCTTGTGCATTTTTGAAATCGTTGTACCAGTTGACACCCAAATTAAGGAAAAGCACCACGGTGGATGGCAACGGGCTCTCAAGAGTACGCCTGTTCCTGAAATTACAGAACCCACTTGCCAACTTTGCAACAGTAAATAACCTTTAACCAATGGTCTAACTAACAATGTAAAATTTTCCTCGTTATTGTCATTCTTTTCATAAAGTTTTATATTATTACTATTCGAAATGTTGTAAAGGAGTATATATGTATATATTTGCAATACATCATGCTGAAAATTCTTAAATGTACCAAAACATTATTCGGAATAAAGTGGTTATTATTAATAGTAATTGTAAGAAATGCACGTCGCTGTTTGAACTATCAGCATACACAGCTGTTTGAAGTTAACCTGACCTAACGAAACTATGTTCATCTTCAGGAATCTCGGATCAGCTAACAGGAGAATGCAACTGATTGTTTCTTAGATATGGATAGTCTTAAATTGATCTAATCTATTACATTCATCCATATATTGGATATTTAGACGGTATTTATAACAGACTGATATTTGGGTTTGAAGACAAACACTGGTCAACAGCACTGAATGATGGGTGCACCATACCACAAACCAGTAGCTATAGGAAAATGGTTATCTTTGGATCCCACGCTAGTAGCTGAATGGTAGGGTGCACACTACGAGAACTGAAGCTCTTGGGTTTGGTCCCCAGCAAGGTGGTGCATACGCACTGCTTAAATTTCCCAAACTAAGATTAAGCAGCTATTAAGTCTGTGATAAACAATACCTTGAGATTACTCAATCCGCATGAACCTCTAAACTTCACATAATGGACAGCAAAAATAATACCTAAGAAATACATGTCAGTCAATCTTTTATGAAACGACGAGAATGCGCCAATAAGTAAATCTTCTCTCAATGTCTCTTCAAACACTTTTAACAATTATGTTAAAATTTGGTGTCTTTTTCACCAAAATTAAATTGCCGTTTTGTCGGATTTTATTTTACTACATAAAAAATTTCAGCTAACGCTCTGAAGTAATAAGCCATAGATCTCCTGTAAGTTACTTCCCTAAATCAAGGTAGATGGTGTCAAGTTTAAACAGAGACACATATCAGTGTGTTAAAGTAACATACCTTCTATCATGAGAGTTACCAACAAGTGACTAAGTTCAGGTCCACATCTGAATACTTTGGAAATTTAGTCATTTCATTTTACAGTCTAACTGTGATATAATGCGATCGGATCAGCACTAACTAACGTGACCTACTTAATCTACCTCATAACTTGCGACTTCCCTGTAAGTGCTCGTAATTAAATTGTTGTTTGCCAAAATTATTCCACGAGATAACCAAACATCACTAATATGGGAGTCACAGTTGTGTTTACATATACTGAGTAGTCTGCGGCGTAAGTTACCTGTAGCAAATTTCATACTACAGTTGGTAAAGTGTCAAGTCTGCTATTAAGACGCTGCTGTTTCGATTCCTGCTGCCATCAAAGATTCTATTTCGCCTTCAATCGTCATTCAGTATGAATCAGAACAGTTTATATACAAAATCTTAAATGGCATCTAAAATAAATATTCAGTAATGATAATAATATCTGATTTCGTTACAGTGTCGAGGTAAGTTCGTATAAAAATTCTAACATGTGATAAATATCACACCACTATTTACCTTTGTACGTACGATACACATAAGATTACTTCATCTTTAATAAATGAAATGCATTCGTTATTTTTTAAATTAAATTGAAAAATCTGCATCTGTTCAGAACTACTTTTTTTCGGAACTGGGCGACTGGGATCGCTAAGTATTGAGTACTCCGTTCATGCGCAGTAAATATGATATTTTTTTACTTTCCACCTTATCAGCGCATTTTTCCTAGCTCACTGTTATGTCTCTTCATATACACAAAAGCATGAAGCTTAAATTTGAGGCTTTCCAACATCAACTAGAGTGATATACTCCTGTGTCATTAGGATTGTATTCCCTGAACGACAGACTTCAACCAAGAGTAAAGAACAGGTCGATACACTGATTAACAAGTAACGTGCAATTCTTTTTTAATTGATAGTATTTATTATCAAGGAGTCCAAACTATGAACTAAACAGTCATTCAATTTTTAGTGGGTTCCAGTGACCTAGTTAACCCTAATATATATTGAAATAGGGCCTTTCCTCACAAAAAGGTTTTTTTCAGCTAGATTTGTATGTGTTGACGGTAGGATATGGAACTATTTACAATGCATCTGATTTTTTACATCGATTTTGCTAGTATTCTAAGTAGCACGGAACACAACCTCTGAAGTGATCACGTGCTATTCATAGGTGGGAACTATCTTAACATAAAATTCAAAAATAACATTTTATAATATTTGTGGTTGGCATCACTATTTTTAATCATTTGTTCATTTTCAAAATCAAAATAAATGGATTACCCTCCCAAACCGTTACAGATAGAGTAGGATGATTGTGCTTTAAATGTTATCCTAACTACAGCATGACTTAGTAAATTAATGTAGGGCGGAACTCTTCGTCAGTAAAGAAAAACATTCTTCCATCTTATCGCAATGTTGTCTTTACTAATTCGACCCATTAAACTCGATTAGAAAAAGAAGGAGTGAAACAATAAAAATACGATAATGTTTAAGGTCTAATTATTTCCCCGTAGGCTAGTTGTACAAAGACAAATCACCTGAATAGTACCAGCTGATTGGGGATAATTGTAAAGTTTGTTGTTCAAGAAAGAATACTTGACTGGTACAAAACAAGCACAAAATTGAAGAAATGTGGTTTATTTACTGAATTACCATGTAATATATTTTGATCAGTTGATTACCGCATCTGTTGTTATTACTGATTACAACTAATGAATTCTGTGATCCGCGTTAGTGTGTGTTTAGCTATGTGTATGTGATTTGTGTAATAATTGAGTTCACTGAAAAATAACAGTTATTGTTATCTATTATTTGTCCTTTGGGTTACAATAAATAATAATAATAACAATAAACCTTAGAAATATATACATTCCATGCTAACAGATGCATTAAATGTAGGAGCTAATTAGAGGAGTGTGAAAATGTATATCAGCGAAAATCAAACGATTGGCTGTGGTTAGTTGTTCACTTTTTTGATAACAATTGCCTAGACAAATTGTGTATTGCCAGGCTGACGATCTGAGATAACCCCAGGTTTGGCAAACTTGTATTGATACTATGGTGATGATTAAAGATGAAATAAAAATCTGGTCCGCTGCAGGATTTGAACTAGCTACCACCGGGTTTCCAGCTCGATGGCCTACAAGTTGAGCTATGAGATAGTAACTCAACTTATGTATTTTCATTTCTCTACACTAGGGTTGATAAAACAATTATTGGATATATTTTTAGATCATGCGTTTGAAAAACAAAGTAAACACATATGTATTTAATGGGATCGGCCCTCCACTGCATGTGATATATGACAGTTAGCCAAGGAACTCATATATATGCTCATTCACATTAAAGCCTATGACATATAATCAAATGTTCAGTTCAGTATCTTCCTATTTTGATTTAGATATTAAGCTTTTTCTGGTTTCGCATATACCAAGAAGAAGAGGAATTTCGACCTCTATGGCACAAAATGAAGAACTTAATTTCCAATGAACTTTATCGAAATGTGGCCGATTAGCTTCACATAGATGAAACAAAAATTGTTAGTGATAGATACTGGGACACTGAAGAAAATTGACTTTGGTGAAATATATCTTCAGATAGCACACACGTGCACATTTTCTTTCTTTCAGTGTAGAGACGTAAATACCACCGCCTACAATAATTTTGATAACTGTGCAGTCTAGGCCAGTATCGGATGATAAATTTTGTTAGTAGTGGTAGTAGTAGTACACTTGGACGATGACAGGTTGAAAGATTATATGGGCTATGAGAAAAATTTAAACAGATTGTATCTTACTGTGAGGGGTCAAAAACTACTGGCTAATTCATAGTAGACTGCTCTCAAATGAGAATTACGACTGTTGACCTTTATATGATACAAGTCATAAAGAGAGATTCACACGAATCATTTTACACTAAGCCGGGTAAGGAGGGAAGGTTGGGCATAGGGCCAGCAACCCTACCCCGTAAAATCAATCTCACCGCCAAAGAAACTTCAAAGGAAAAAGAAATTATGAAAAATAAAAACAAAATTACTCCTCGCTGGAATTGGAGAGAAGAAATGATGCCGGTTGGTGAAAGCCTTCGGGAAGCAAGTCGGCCGATGTGTCTCCACTCTCTCAACGAAAGCAAAAGTAAACATGGGGACACGGAATGTCCGCACACTGTTTGAAGCTAGCAAGGCTGTCCAGATTGCAAAAGAGATGGGGAGGTATGGCATGGAAGTGCTTGGGATCTGCGAAAGCAGATGGAATGGAAGAGGACTCTGCAAACTGTCAACTGGAGAGGAGTTGATAATCTACTCCGATATTGTCACTCAGACGACAACCACGAGCACACTGAGTTTTCGAGTGACTATCATGATGTCTCCAAGAACATCGAAGGCTCTCATGCAGTAGGATTCAATCTCCTCCAGGATCAAGACTATGACAGCAAGATTCAACTCAAAAGGAGGCAAAGTCACAATCGTACAATGCTACACCACGCACCTACAAATAATGCAGACGAAGAGAATTCTACAGAGGAATTCTATAGACAACTGCAATCAGTGATGAACAAGACCTCAGTTGGCGACGTCGAAATTCTAATGGTTATGGTGACATGAATGCCAAACTGCGTGGAGCAGACAACACCGAAGGAGAACTCATCATGGGTCAAGGAGCACTCGGTGAAATGATGAGTGGGAATGGAGAACTGTTTTGCAGAATTCTGTGCAGTCAACAATTCGGCGATTGGAAGCAGTGTGTTCAAACACAAGGATATTCACAAGGCGACATGGACTTCACCAGATGGACACACTACACTCAAAATCAGATCGACTTCATCTCAATCTGAAGAAAGTGGAGACACAGCCTACTTGACACATGATCAAGAAGAGGAGCAGATGCAAGCAGGTTCAGACCACTCACTATCTAGTGCAAGGAACCTACAGTCAAAATCAAGTCGAAAGCCTTCAAGGAAGCTGGTGATAGACGACCACAGTTCAAGTCCAACACGCAGAACAGGAACTGGAGGACAAAACTACAAAAGACATCTCCACCTCAGTCATCAGGATAAAATGGGAGACATTGAGCAACATCCCCAAGGAAACTTGTGTGGAAGAACACTAGAACTCTGTGAAAACGACGTGGAAGGAAACCCGCATAACCGTGTTAGGAAGGAAGAGGAAGCAAGACAAGGAATGGATCTTGACAGACACATGGGAGCTGATAGAGCAGGGAGAGGAAGATGGTGAAGCAGAAGATGAACCAATGTGGTGTAGGGATGAACAACGGAGAGAGGAACTGAACACAACCTATGAAACACTACACTGGACAAAGAAGTGAAGAAGAGTGCATGCAAAGACAAAAGACCCTTCTACAACACACATTGGCAAGTGAAGCAGAACAGGCTGCAGGTAGGAGAGACCTGACAACACTGTATCAAATGACCAGGTTACTATGTGGGAGGGAAGAGATCAACGCAGATGAAACCAATGAGAGATAGTGAAGGAAAGCAAGTTACCAAAGAGCAGAAACAAAGGAAACGACGTTCCATATTAGATTTGTTTATTTGATATAAAGCGCACAGTGATACAGTATTATTTACTTGATTACGTTTCGAGCATAAATTACTGCTCATAATCATATCAATGTAATCACACTTCTTTCGACATCTGATTTTATAGTCCTGTCACCTGATCTCTCTTTGTTTTTTTTGTTTTTTGATTGGTAGTAAAGTTTTCCATATCTCTGGTATAGGTGTTGCGTCATTCCTATTACATGTGTTGGGTGTGGATTCGATGAATAAAGATTCAGTAATTAATCTCTCTCTCCACCTAGCTATATTAGACATAAGTACAGTGGTTTTGTCCCACCCTATTGTGTGGTTGTGTGTTAATGAATGTAATGCAATGGCTGAGTGTTTTTCTAGGTTATTGATCTTATTGGGGTCTGTCGTTCTATGTTTAGCTAAATTCCTATGTTCTGTTAATCTAACTGACCCCGACCGGCTAGTTTGACCTATGTATTTGACCTCACAGTCATTACATGGAATTTGGTAGATTATATTATTTTGCTTAATTGGTTCTATCGGATCTTTTAGCCGACAAAGCTTACCTCTAAGTGAGTTTGTTGGTTTAAATGCCACCCTAATTCCAACCTTGTTGAGAATCCTACGTATGGTTTCTGATGTTCCTTCCTTGTATGGTATCACAATAGAGGTGCTGATTTCCTTTCTACTTATGTTGTCACTATTATTTGTATTTGTATTAGTGTTATTATTTTGCTTCTTATGCAGAGACTATGGATTTATAATAGAAACATCAGACAAAGCAAGATTAGCTACTCTCAAGAAATCTAGAAGAAATCAAATCAAAAAGTTCAATAAACTAATGCAAGAAAAATATGCTTCGGAAAACAATGAAATTACAAAGGAAACATCATCGAACATCGATAGAACAAAGTGGGTAGTCAATCTCTCCTCGAAAGCCTTAAGCTCAGCTGAGATGAAAGTACTTGAAAAAGGACTAAACTTCAACATAACAGTAGATCATCTAAAACCAGAAGATGTCATACCTAGCATAGAAGTAGCATTAAGCTCGGTGGATGTGACAACTGCTGAACAGGTTAGAGCGCAGTGTGCATTAGCACTTAAAAAACAAAAGAAGACACAGCGAAACTTAACGAAACTGGAAAATTCAGCTTTAAACAATCTACGAAAGGATAATAGTATAGTAATTGCTAAATCTGACAAAGGTAACTCAACAGTAGTTATGGACAAATCGGATTATCTTAAAAAAATGGATGAACATATCCAAACAGGGCCATATGAAGAGATTAAGAAACCTATAGATACTGTCATGAATAAAATTAAGAAATCTACAACAGATCTGATACGCCGACTGAAGCCATCTCTAGGTAAGTCCGAATGGTTTACTTTAATGCCAAAAACTAATAATCCTAGCAGAATTTACGGTACTATTAAGGTTCATAAAGCAGGTTATCCCATTAGGCCGATAGTTGACTTCCGAAACACACCAACATATGAGATATCAAAGTATTTAGCATCAGTATTACGTCCTGTTAGAGACCGTTCCAACTCTAGACTAGTAAATTCTTACGAGTTGAAACAAAAACTTAATGACCTGCACATAGAAGAGGATGAAAAAATGGTTAGTTTTGACGTAACAAGTCTTTATACTAAAATACCAATCAATATGGCACTGGAGGCAGTCAGAAATCAACTAGATACTGACTCACAACTTACTCAAAGAACCAAGGCATCGGTTGGTGAAATCATGTTAGGAGTGCAGTTATGCTTAACCTCGACAGTCTTCAAGTTTCAGGGAAAGATATAGACAAACAGAAGGAGTAGCAATGGGATCACCAATATCCCCTATAGTAGCAGATATATTTATGGATAGTTGGGAAGATATGGCTTTACGAACATATAATCCGACACCTAAGATATGGTGGCGATATGTAGATGACACATTTACAGTGTTGAAATCGGAACATATCGACAGTTTCTTGACACACATAAACTCAGTAGTTAACGCAATCCAATTCACCTACGAAGTAGAAAATGAACAAGGAGAATTACCTATGTTGGATTGCAGAATAAAACGAAGGATAGATGGTGGTTTAGATACTACCGTCTACAGAAAACCAACACATTCTAACAGGTATCTAGACTTCAAGTCATCTCATCCAGTGTCAGTTAAAGCGGGTTTAGTCAAATGTCTAAATAACAGAGCTGAGAAACTCACTAGTCATTGTAAGGACTTAAATAAGGAATTGAAACACATAAAAGAAGCGTTAATAATAATAATTATCCCCATCATTTTATTAAGAAATTCACACGGACGCATAAGAAGCAAAATAATAACACTAATACAAATACAAATAATAGTGACAACATAAGTAGAAAGGAAATCAGCACCTCTATTGTGATACCATACAAGGAAGGAACATCAGAAACCATACGTAGGATTCTCAACAAGGTTGGAATTAGGGTGGCATTTAAACCAACAAACTCACTTAGAGGTAAGCTTTGTCGGCTAAAAGATCCGATAGAACCAATTAAGCAAAATAATATAATCTACCAAATTCCATGTAATGACTGTGAAGTCAAATACATAGGTCAAACTAGCCGGTCGGGGTCAGTTAGATTAACAGAACATAGGAATTTAGCTAAACATAGAACGACAGACCCCAATAAGATCAATAACCTAGAAAAACACTCAGCCATTGCATTACATTCATTAACACACAACCACACAATAGGATGGGACAAAACCACTGTACTTAAGTCTAATATAGCTAGGTGGAGAGAGAGATTAATTACTGAATCTTTGTTCATCGAATCCACACCCAACACATGTAATAGGAATGACGCAACACCTATACCAGAGATATGGAAAACTTTACTACCAATCAAAAAACAAAAAAACAAAGAGAGATCAGGTGACAGGACTATAAAATCAGATGTCGAAAGAAGTGTGATTACATTGATATGATTATGAGCAATAATTTATGCTCGAAACGTAATCAAGTAAATAATACTGTATCACTGTGCGCTTTATATCAAATAAACAAATCTAATATGGAACTACATTCTACCACAGTGCCCAAGTTTTTCACTTATATTAAAGGAAACGACGGTTTGACCACTTCAACAAACTTTGAATCGACCACCACGATCACCACCACCACCACCTGTAACTCGTCCAGAAATACCACCACCAGCGCAGCCACAAAGCTATCA
Source organism: Heterobilharzia americana (assembly GCA_944470555.2). NCBI lineage: Eukaryota > Metazoa > Platyhelminthes > Trematoda > Strigeidida > Schistosomatidae > Heterobilharzia > Heterobilharzia americana. Next base: position 152,170,235 of record OX104127.1, read on the forward strand.
GTGAACACAAGCCCTCTGACAACAGCAGAAGTGACGTCCTGAATGCCGTAAAGTTGCTGAAATTCGAGAAAGCATAAGGACTAGATGGAATTCCTCCAAAAGCGCTGAAAACAGAGATAGAGACATCAACGGACACGCTCACACCTCTACTGCAGAAGGTTTGGAAGGAAGGAAGGAAGGAAAGGTACCTGCCGAGTGCAAGAACAGCTATCTTGTCAAACTCCCAAAGAACGGAGACGTAATTCTTTGCAAGAACTGTCTCGGAATCATTCCCCAACTCTGTCCACTCCAAGCAAAATATTGTGCCACATCATCCTGAAGAGACTAAAGGATGTACTGGATTCAAAACTACGACCGAAACAGGCTGGCTGGATTCAGGAAGAACAAATTATATACGGATCAAATTACAACGCCACACTACGCATCATCATAGAAGAGATTATAGGATGGCAGTCAACCCTCTACCTCAACTTCATCGGCTTTGAAGAGATTTTCGACAACGTCGACCGAGAAGTAAGTTGGTAGTTGCTTCAACACTACGGAGTGCCACTAATCTTTATCAACCTCATTCAACAACTATACGAAGACGCCATACGCTAAGTGATCCACAGTAGAAAGCTCAGTGACGCCTTTGAAGTGATGACAAGAGTAAGACAAGGCTGCCTCCTGTCACCCATGATCTTCCTGTTTGTGGTCGACTGGATCATGCAGCAGACAGTGAGGAGTGAAAAGATGGGCATACTCTGGACCACAGAAAAGACCCTAGAAGATTTGGATTTCGCCAACGATGATGATTTATGCCTAATGTCATGTCGCACAAACTCGAAGATCCACAGGCGAAAACTAACAAGTTGACAGAAGAGCCGGGAAGTGAAAACGGGACTTCAAGTGAACGTAGAGAAGACGGAGGTGATGAAGATACCCAACCAACAACAGCATCAACAACAAGCACCAACTACCAACAACGGGAGAAACTTAAAGGAAGTAGTCTCTTCCACCTACCTAGGCAAGGCAGCATCGTCCCAACTACAGGCGGCACAGGCACAGACGAGGATGTCAAAACCAGGATCGGAAACACAGCAAGACAGGCTTTCACTAATCTGAAATCAGTGTGGAGATCTACCACACTGCAGTACACTCAGCATAAGGCGTGAACAAGATCCGGATTTCCAACACCATCGTCAAGCCAGTGCTGCTATATGGTTCAAAAACCTAGCGAGTCACGAAAAGCACTTCCAACAAACTACAGACATTCACCAACATCTGCCTATCCTGCCTCAATACTGAAGGTCAGATGGTTTGAAAAAATAAGCAACAAGGAACTCTGGCAACGAACCAACCAATAACCTATCACCCAACAAATATATAGAATAAAGTGGAGATGGATTGAGCATAAACTGAGAAGGCCGATTGGGGACATCACGTGTCAGGTAGTGAAGTGGAATCCAAAAGGAAGACAACGAGTTGGACGTCGGTGCCGAGGGTGACATGGAGGAGATCATGTGAGGAGGAAATGAAAGCTTGTGGGCAATCGTGGAGCGAGGTTGAAAAGACTCTAGAGAAGAGAGTGCAATGGAGACGTGCTACTGAGCCCCTAAGTTCCACTAAGAACTCAAGGAAAAATATTAATATAATAATACCAGGAATTAATGATTGCCTTAAAGAAAGCAGCTGTTTATCCAGACGTTCGAATATATATAGCGTCATCAATAAGTCGAGTTTCATTACTAGTAGTATGGGAGAATTTTAGTTGGATGAAGAAATTAGTGTGCTTGACATGTATGCTAATAACCACAGTCTGATTGCTAGTGAAGTCTGCTCATTTAATTCTGACAAGCTGCACACTTGTCACCAGTCTATTCATTTCCTCTTTAACCTTTAATTTAGGATTTGATGGAAATAGCCGCAAACGCGTATTTTTAAGAGGAGGAATGTGATTGTTGCACTGCTTGTCAGTTAATACCACTTCAAAACAGTATAGCATCTCTAATTACAAGTAAATTATGTTCATATGAATTTGAGTTTTTGGAAAAGTCCCTTAAAAATAAAGGACTTGTTTCCTTAAAAATGAGACTACTCTTCTGATGATAATGATAACAAGTGAAAATCACATCTAGTATAGACTCCTTGTTATTATAAATACTAGTATATATGTCAGCCGCACCTTCTCAAGTTGTCTAGTCTATTGTTGAAATCTGTAAAATCAAAATTTATTTATTTCAGTGAATGCAAAGAAGTGAATCCTTTTAATTGTACAAACAAGTTAAAGAACTTAGTGAATTTAAAAACAGAGAAATAACTTGCATATGTCAGTCGTAAAAGTGTATTCGATTATATTTTCATTCATTGTTCCAGGTTAAAGCTCAAGGAAATTTCACTATGTTCACGAGACTAAGATAGCAGTGGTCTACATTTTTAGTGTTATTGATACTAGGTTGTGATTAGAGGTAAATAGAAGTCTGGGTAACAGTGGGATTTGAACCAGCCACTTGTAGGCTATCATTGCGGTGCTATCCCAAATAACCTACGGGACGCAGCTGCTGAACAGGTTTTGACTTCACTTCCGGGCTGGTAATCCAGCCGCTTCGAATCATGACCAGATTAGAGTTTTCTTTTGACTTTCTCATTGTATTAGTGAGCGCGATTGATAAACAAAAATGAGAATAAAAATACTCTTCAGTTCACTTTTGTTCTTCAGACCACCGGAAGTATTCTGACTCATAAGGTAAGTTATGAAGGTTTTACTTCCCATGACGCTGACGTTATAATTTAAAATATACTGCGTACTTAATTCAAAAGAGTCATGTGCTCGACAGAAATCGTTCATATTACATATAAGCGGACTATGTTCGAATAAGATTTGAACATTACTGTCTGTCTGGTTTACATACTTGCAGACCAGCTAACGCATAAATGCAAGCTTTCCTTCTACTTGATATAATCGTTTCCCCGGAAAAATCAGGTGTATCACAATCGAATGATATGAAGAAAATAAGTAAAATGCAAAAAATCTTTTCTCACAATCGGTTTTCGGATATAGGATAATTAGTAGTGCAGTCGTTAGTATATGTTTCGAAGTGAACTTCGTATGAATCATGACCATACGAACTTCAAAGGAATGAAACAAGCTCTCAGCTGAGTTATTTAAAATGGTAAATCTATTTTGAAGGAGAACTTGCCCTATGCTAGTCAGTAAATACAGTATCATAAAGACAAATATGATAACGGTTAGATCCGTTACATTTCTTTACAGCGCAGAAGTTAATAATCAGCTTAAAAATGCTGTGATACTTTACACTCTCTTACAAAACACCAGTTGCATCTCGTCGAGATGTTATAGATTCGAAAACAGTGTATTCCAACCTGTTGTTGTATGCGAGAAGACAGAAGACTAAAAAGAGTGTAACTTGTTAGAACGATAATCCTAACTTCCCACTTCCTGTATCCATATAATTATTGATCTGGAAAGGGTAATACTATACTAGAAATCTGAGTCACCAGGTTTCATTCTATTGCATGACATTTGCAACCACTGCTTTGATTAATCATTGGAGAAAAGGTAACCCGTGTCATCTTATCTTGTTTGAAGTGCTAACCGAATTCTGCTGGTCAAGTGTGCCATGTGGTCACCAAGCTAGGAAACTCTTCATCACAGTGCACATCGATTATTGCCAAGTGTGGTTTGAGGAAATCAGTGATGAGCTTCTAGCTAACTGTGCCATTGGTCTTCAACCTTTGTTTACGGAGTTATGAAACTAGTGATTTGTATTATTTGGTCTATACGTTTCCAATGCAAATTTTGTTATATTGACTCACAAAGTGATGAAAATCTTTCGGGAGACTGTTGACTACTGTTCACAGTTGAGAGTAATAACTTGAGTATCTATGCCTTTAAAAACACATCAGGTTTTGAGAAGGAGTGATGTACAAGAATTTGTGGAGCTTAGAAATTTCTGCCTTTAAAAGAAATATCATGCCAACAATTTTTTCTGCAAACCAATGACGTTGCAAAGATGATGTGTTCAGAAGTTATGAAAAGTAGTAACTTATATTATTCAGCAGGAACCGACATCGGTTGTACCACCACTGACCACCCGGGAGCATTGGACAGCTATTTCGTCCTAGCGCCTTAAAATCAATAAGTCCCTACGAGTCGCCGAACTGAAATCATTTATAAGTTCTGTCACTGAGTTTTCTAAATGCACCAACTCACTGGGTATTAAGTCATATAGAAGTCTGCTCTGTGATTGGTTAAAATGTTGCCCACCACTATTCAGTTGGATGATGATGGACTATGTACAAACTTTTCGTTAACTATAGTTGTAATTCCCCATGGGAAAGGCTGGAATAACATCACTCATTGAAGTGCAGGTACATCCAGCTGACGAGTCCTAAATAAGACGAAATGCACCTCCTGGATTCAACTGCGAGTCAACAAGATGAATAGAAAAATGATTTTATCGGATCTTACTGAATCATAAAGGAAGCAACCATTCTGAAACCACAAAATATCCAGTATGATAATGTATATATAAACAAGTGAATTAGATGGCAGAAAACCTACAACCAAGGTTCAGTGACTGATTTGCAAATAATTCACAAACTGTCTAATGCATCCCAACACTTCTTCGATTTAGTCAATTCCCCATCTCCCAAGTTTAGTGTCTACAGTATTTTGTTAGACATGCGTCTGCCAACATTACAGACTGATTTCTGAAATAAGTGACAATTAAAATATACTACTGAAGAACAAAACTAATTAAAACCTATTCATACTTATCCGCATATTTTGATCAGACTAGTATCAACGCTGTATTATCATTTTAATTGTTTGTAGGTGAGTATGCATCGACGGTTTAATGTGACAGTAGTAATATATTTCATTACTTCAGGATATCTTAATCACATATGGGGAAACTGGATTTTGATTACAAGGTTCCCAACCGATTCAAAAATTGGAAAACTAATGTTGATATGAACTATACACTTGGTAAATCATTTGCAAAACAACCAACCATTTGAAAGTAAACTGTTTCATCTACTCCAGTTAATGCAAACAACTGGGCTGTGTGAACTAATTTTGTTTGCGTACTCCGCTGATGAACTTAATGCCAAGTATACTGAACAGGTGTCCAGATCTAAATCATCTAAAATTCATCACCAGTGATCCCTAACTACAGATCGTACTAAGTAGCATATTTCTGCAAGTAGTTACCATAAAAGCAGTCTTATATTTTGTTGAAGAAAGGGTTAAGGATCATATTGATTTATGACATCAGTTCAAGTAAATGAAGGCAATTCATTTTCATTTATGAGACAACGATGTTCAAACCCGTGAATCTATCTACTCTTAAGAAATTCAATTCTACACACTTTTAATCTGCTGGTTACTGAGCCCTAAAAAACTCAAAGTGATGCAAATAACTTGACAGACCATAAGAACATTAGATAAATATGTCAGAAATGAAGTGAAAAGAGCTTTTTTATTTTATCTGTATTAATTTTTTCATAGAATTGACTATATTACGTTAGCACAGAAGAAACGATCATCTATTCACATATATTGGTAATAAAAACCGAGTAGCCTATCTTTTTGCATTGCAAGAAGATGCGCCTAAAATATCATTCCTAATTGTAAGTTAACTATACTGATATATTATGCAGGTATAGCACGTATTGTCGACTTCTGGTATAACTAAAGTATTTCCATTAGTTAGTCGTTGAAATACGATCAATATCACTCAGTTCCATCCCCGGTTCTAATAAAAATCTGCTTATCAAAGAATTTCATATTTTCATTTGAATGAAAAATAACGATTCAAATTAATTTGTTAGTCAAAGAACCTCTCAAAAACCAAGATAACAAATACGATTTAGCTGAGATCGTTAAAAATTATTCCTTTTTTCAGCTATCTGAAAGAATTCTTGTTAGCAGACTGGAAATCACGCATACGAAGAACTACCTTCTCCGAATCAAGATTTATCTGTAATTTGGCTTTTCCTTTCAGCAATAAGCTAAACGACTTGAAGGTAGATAAGTAATTTGAAAGTAGTTCTTCTTAATGCAGACTGACGTCACTGAATGAATTACCAGGAACCATGTAGACTTAGGCAACTACATCTTGGTAAGGTGTTTATCCCAACACTAGTTAACCGAAAGACAGGATATTATGCACCTTGTATGACTACATAATTGTTGGGTCATTGAATCAGGATTTCAATGAATATTATTGGCATGCAACTTCAATACACCAAAATATTGTCATTCATGAAGTAGCATTACTAATTTAAGTAACCTCATTTTATCTACGCTTTGTAATGCATTTAAATAAACTTTATCATATGCAACTCTTTAAAACAACAATTATAGGTTAAGTATTACAATATAAATACTGGCAGAAAAAGCCGGAAAAAAAATGTGGGTAGCTGACGTTACAAATATATCGTTCACTCTCACTTATGCTTTTCTATCGTGGATAATAGTGAGATTACTGCCATGCACTTTCTAAAAAAACTATCTTCTCTTTTAAACTTGTTTAAATTAATCATTGCAACGCAATGGCTAAGTTTTGAAGCGTAATACATGATATTTTGTAGAATACATGTGTACATAAAATACATTCATCTTATAGAAGACGGCAAAACCACTAATTAACTCATAGAAAGAAAAAGGCTTATATTTAAGTGTATTTAGAATATAGCTAACTGCGAAAATAAGTTCATCGCTTAACATCCTTTGATGCCATGTGGTTAATGCCAGTTTTTGTTGTTGTGGTTTCCGCTGTTGTTCTTCTAACTTCTGTGGAGGTAACAATATATGTTTAAACATACTAATGCATAAGCAAATTTGACATTCAAGCGTCTGAATAATGTACCCACCATGTACATGCAGGTACATATATATATATATATATATATATATATACATATAATTTAAACGCCCAGACTTTAGTGGGTTATTTGTAGATACAGATAAATAATAAATTAAGAAAAATATACTAAGTTGTCTAATATTGACTTCTTGATGTTAAATGTCGAATTTAACCATTGCATTTGATTAATAATCTTATAATTGGCTAAAATATGGCGGTAGAGGAAATAGAAAAAAGAAGAGAGAATAAAGTGAGACTGATAAGAAAACAATAGCGGGAAATAATATTTTTTTAACAGTTTTTCAATATTTGAGATGAAAATTGAAGAAAAATGAAGTGAAAATCAAAATGTTTTACTAATTGACATTATCTACTACCACATCCAGTGTATTATCTTGCATTTTAAGAGTACATTGTCTTGCTGTCTGCATTTGTGAAATGAAACTGAAGTTTTTTTAAGCGTTTTGAAATCTGATAGAAGGATTGTATTAGTCGATGATAATTTATCACCTTAATGCTTGAGTTATATTATCACTACATGATTCTGAATGCAACTGTTGGGTTTATTTGGAAAGTGAAGTCAGCCAAAACTTGAAACCAGTCCAGAATATTACGCGTAAATCAATCAATGATAATGATAATAATATAAGGTCATCATAGTGAATTCACTCAAGTCATTTTCCTTCTTTGTGATATATAAGTACGTTGATGGGTCAGTGGAGAGCAACTCATTTTTCGCTGTATAATTCTGAATTCTGACTGAATTCTACCGATCATTTTGGGTGAAGGACGTAAGTCTAGTGGGCTCAGCATCTCAGTACACCTTGATGGATGTAATTTGGTTAGGGGCAGTCAGTCAAAATCCTATTATCATGGTGTATCTTTAACGTCGAGTGGAAATCAATCTTCATTGATAGCTCAGTAGTAATGTCGCCAACTATACCCCTGGGTGATGCAAGTTCAAATCTCAGACGGTAAATCAGTTCCCTCGAGGTTGTGGGTATGCCTTGCTGATACGGCTTCATGCCGACTGTCTCCAACCCGTACCTCAGCACATAGTGGCGCATCTAACTAACCCTCCACTTAACTGGAAGAATACGGTATTGGATTAATTTTGGATCTTCTATTCCACTGGATTCACTGTGATCGAACCGGATCAGTTTCCTCTTCGAGTAGCAAATAAGTCCTGTTGAGCTTGAAGCGTCCATTTATTTAGCTATAAACTACATCTAAAGAAGCGAATTTTGTCTTTTCATTCGAGAAAGACAAAACAAAACATTTCTGTAGCTTCCAATTCAAAAAATTGAAAACAATGCTTCATCGGTCTAATTTCAACCTCCATCTGAAAAGTGCAAAACTTAATTCCACTTAAACTTAGTTTGTGAATACTAAACAAATCACATGATAAGTGTATTGAGACCTCTGCTTATGAGACTAAACCTCTGGCCTTGTCACATGTTTACAGGACTATGAAGTCAGTAATGTTATAGTATATAGGAGGAGAGGATGGTGTTTCAAAGTTCTGATATTTTGTTCATAGTTCAACTATGAACTGCATTCAGTAATTCGACATTTTGTTTACGTTTTCAGTCGAATTGTTCAACAAAACAAAGTGGTAGTAATAACGGTAATGATAGGGATGACCAAAAAAGTTTCGCAATACACGTCTACGAAGAAAATTGTGCATCAACCAATCAACTGAATTTCATATAGAACTGTATACTATTATAACGAAATTTTTCCTCACAAAACACTTTTAAGAAAAAGTTTAACTTATTGACAGAGAAAACAACAATTCTAGCACCAGTGACCGTGGTATAGTGACCTTTCTATATACTTCCTTTGAAAAGTGGATAATATTCACAAATACACACACACAGATTCATGGTTAAAATGTAGAGCGGATATTCAGTGTGAAGCAGTGAGACGTATTAGAAGTGAACAAAGTCCGTAACACATAGAAAAGGACCAGTTACTAGACTTTTGCATTTACTGAAACTTCACACTAAAAATACATTCTGAGAAATTACTGAAAATATGTACTATACATTTTTGCTACTGATTAACTCGCTTTACTGAAACTAGAATAAAATGGGTGGCTCAGGCTTGGCCTATGAATTTTTAAAAGGCACAAAAAGCGGACTGTAAATAACCTGTACACTAACACAAATTAAAGTAGTGAAGCCACAAGACTGGTTCTTAAAGTGAAATAATAAGAATGAGCGATAAGTTTTTTTAAGTAAAGTCGGCGGTTAAATAGTTCCTTGTACCTGAGTGTCATGCATCAAATGAGCTGAATGATTTATCTTATCGTAGTTGCATCCTGGAGCCTATTCCAGAGTTCTAGCATACTGAATAAAACTAGTTCAAATCGAATGGCTAGTAGACATACTGAAGAGTCGTGGTCTCATTAAATTTAGTCAATGACGTTATACCATCTTGTTTAGGAAGCTACCTTTCCTATATATGGTCAAAATAATAGGTCTTAGATCCTCCAGTTAGTGTTCTCAACGGAACCCATTGCCTTGTAGAAGGTTGACATTTTGCAATCCCGTGTGGCTAATTTATCATTATTTCCCATAACTTTGATGTTAAAGATTTCCTTGCGTTCTCCGTATTTTAAAAAGAAGTCATCTCATAAATTCACTCAGTATGGATGTCGTGGGTGGTTTCATTCGTTTTTAACATTATCCGGGAAGACTCAGCAGATAGACTTATAACGAAATAGACTCAACCAACTTTTTTAAATAAATTACATTTTCACGGGAAAAAGGATTTAAAGCTGATAAGATTTTCTCGCAAGCTAGGCACTAACAAGTTTCTTGTTATGGAATTTTTAACAAGTTATAACAGTCATCAGTAGGAATATTTGATACAGCTAACTCTTCATTTTAGCTTAGCTGATACTTGGACATTAACCTATGCTCTTAAAATAAAAATCTGGTTGATATGTGTTGTTCTACTTGGCATACCTAAGGAGCCTTATACATAATGATATGTAGTTGACAGAAAACACCGGCCACAGTTTTTTCATCAGTTTGTTGGAACTTCCTGAAGAACTTGTTCCACCCCTTTATATCTCCCAATTGGTGGTAGATATTTGCAATTAAAGAGTGAAAATTTCCAGAATAACCAGAATGAGTGCTTACGCTTTGATCGTAAACCCTAGTTTACTAACCTCTATTCACAAGTCGTGCTCGAAAAATAGACTTATCTGGCATATACAGATCCAGTTTCAGTAAAATCTTTATTCCCGGAGATGTTTCATTTAGATTTCACAAGGAAAGCAAAGATTTTTTGAAATGATCAATGAACTAGTTGATTGTTTGGATGAGATAACTTAGAAAGCTAAAAAATCAAGCGAACACTGCTGACAGATGTGACAAGATATCAGTTAAACGTGAGGAATTTTACTAAAATCTATAGACTGATATTTCGGCTTCTTACTTCGTAATGAAATAGTAATATGACAAGTATACATTTGCGAACAGTTTATTTTCCACACAAAAGGTGTAAAATGGAAACATATTTTCCGGAGGACTTTAGTTCAAAATCCTCTCATAGCCCAGGAATTTTTCGAATTTAATCACATAAGCTTCCCATTGAGCCAATTCGCTAACCAATGTTCTCGAAGAATATAATATATGGGGGACTAGATAAATTTCCTGAGTTCAAGCAAAATAATTCAAGTATGCGCTAGATATATGAGTCCAACTTGGCGTCTTTTCATGACATCTTACCAAATTTAATGAAGTAAGCCGAAAGGCATTAGATAGACAACGTGAATGGACTGTGTTTGCTGAAGCGAAAATGATAGTATAACTTGATTTAACCTCACTATGTGATGGTTCCATATAGTAGACAGCTTGTAATACATGATAAATAAGTTTTGATTGCAGATACGCCTTGCTGATGAGTGTCAACAACTACGAAAGCTAAGTCCAGGGATAGGTAGCGACTGACCCGCACCAACTAACTAACCCTAACTTGTGATAAGTGAGCGGAAATAGGCTAGTGCTCAGATAAGCCTTGATTGTTTAATGAAGTTTTGTTTTACAGGTTGAATCTAGTGTTTATTTCATGGAACCAAAAAGATATATTCTAATGCTAAAATTAGCGGACAGTCAGAAAAGGTTGAATACACTAAGATGTAAGAGATACACAAACAACTTGTCACTTTTGCCAATTAGAGACAATCATGGCGTTTTAAAACTGTTTCACTTTAACACAAATGAAGAACGACGGAAATTCCTAGGAGAATTTATCGTGCCTACAGCAGTGTTAAGTTATAACATTGTTTTAGTGTCAGTGACAGAAGACAATACTATAAGCAAATACCCGAGTAGAAATCCATTCAAAAAAATGAGAAAATGAAAGAAATTGGTCAGGGAAAACGTGATCCAGATAATGCTTGAGATGACCCAGTTGTTTCAGAGAATGATAACGCACGCAGAAGTTCAACAATTTATAGCAGAAACATAAAAGTCAAGAGCTAATTGAAAGAGAAACTCTAGAGGCCACTCTAACAACGAGTGAAAGAGTCGACTAGTTTTAATTGGGTTTAACTCGAAGGGCGAATTTAATACAATAAAGAAGTTTAGTTGGTTATTTGAGTTATTGTTAGGGGGAATTTTGGAGTTAATCGAACAGTTGGAATTTTACTACAGTAATGATCTTTCAGCTGAAAGCAATATATTTACTAGGAGGCCTGAGAGGCATGTAAATGTTCCCACAGAAATTAATAACGAACTCTTAGCCGATAAGAAACAATAATAAGTAAAAGACTTATTGAAGGGACTAGAGAATAAAAGGGAAGATTTCGAGAGAAATTCAGATCATGGCATTTCACCAAAAAAGAAAATGTCGTTTATTGGTGTAAATACTAGGGATGGTGATAAAAAACAGTATCAAGTGTTATTACGTAACAATCTTGATTAATTATCGTTCTGATAAACATATTTCTATCAGTAATAAAATGTGAATATTATGGTGCTTTTTCTAACTTTTGTCAGTTTATTCTGTTTATACACTACCTATTTTTTCGTATGGTATGAATGCATAAAACATTGCCTTTTTCATGAGCCTATTGATCATGTTATACAGGGGTTACTTGTATTCATGACTCTTCTATACAGTTCAAAAACCAAACACACCTGAAAGACTATAAAGTAGACTCCTAGTCTTTTTTTAAACGCCTTGAATATATTTCACAGACAAAGGCAGGTATTTTAACAAAGCAGTATTCTATATAAGTGAATATCACTATATATAAACGAATTTAAAGTGATGTTGAAACTCCAGAAAACTACAAGAATTCAGTTTCTTATAGTAGACCAAGAGCAGAACATTACGATTACAGATCCTTTTCAGTTTCATTTGATACAGAAGTCTTAGGTTCACATATATTTGATCACTTGGTGTGAATCATTGACAGCTTTTACGATGGAAACCACGAGCGTAGAAATGTGTGTACAATATAAGAAGTTTGAGTAGTGAATAGTCTGCTTTATATCCTATATCAGGTTAGACAATACTTGCTTCGTTTTCGTGTACTAATCTAGTACTTCACAGTGCTTGAGTTATCATACCTTCGGTGATTTACTTTTCTCCAGATTATCCTCTCATTCCATGGATTAGGACACTGAACAAACGATTAAACACATCATTTCGAAACACAGAGTTGTGATAATTATTTGGTGTTCTTCCAGCGCTGAGGTTTGTTCTTGGACGTTCCATAACTAGGCTAGGCGACTTCATCAGCGCTTACTTCATAAAGATGTGAAATATTTTCAAGTTGCATAAATATTTACGTGTGATAACCGCTCACTTTGAACGTTACTGGGTGGTAAACAAGAGCAGCATTTTCTTCGCTTTCATCATAGGTTGACTGTTGTAACTATTAGGATAATTTGACCTTCGACGTTCTCCTAATATCTGACTAGTAATTTGTCTGATTGATCTCCATCTATCTGATCCCTTCTTAATAATCTGTATGTTAGGCTGGTATCTGTCTACCTATAGATTGCCATTTGACCGGAGCACCATGCTTCCAAACTTCTCTTTCAGTTTTTCAGCATGAGTGTTATTGTATTACTTCGCTGTCCCGAACAAATCTGTGGTTCTGATGACCTACAAGTGTCGATATCAATGAAGATGTATCACTTGTTTGACTGCTAATTAGTGTTCTTTGACTTTTTATGGTATTCGACGATTGTGTTGACAAACATACAGACGTTGACAGTCTTTGCAACTAATTTTGCAGATTATATTCATCTTGTGTTCCTTGGATAACAGGACCTTCAGTTTGGATAAATTTTTTTGCGAGGATATAGTGTCTGTTTGTTACATTGATATTGAAGGAGCGAATTCACCAGTCGTCAGCTTCCAAGGCATCCTTATCCTACAAATGAATTTTCATTTACGTATTCGTCTTTAAATTACTGTAGTTAAAACCATCTGATGCAAACATTACATCCTTATACCTACAGTAATTATAGGTTGATTAGCCAATTGTTTGCAAATATCAACTGATATGTTGAAGAATTTATTAAATGAGTCAGTTTTCTATCAACATACCAACTCTACTGCCAGTGAGATTCCGGTTTGGAAACTATTGATTGAAGAAAGTGAGTTGTAGTGTCTGATAAAAGTTGTTCTGAACCAAAGGGATATACTGCTGAGGACATGAATAGTTAGAAAACGTTTATTAATACTTTTGCAGCATGTCTTCATGACAAGAATATTTAGACTATTTCAGAATTTCGGCTGGTTTTTACACTGAAAAACATTTGATGGGCAATTTGGTTGAACATAAAATGCAAAGTAAAATACTTAAAAACTAACTTCTAAATGAAGTTAGTGCTGATGAAGTCTCCTAGTCTGATAATGAGACGTTCAAGAACAAGCCTCAAAGATATGAGAACACCAAGCAGTTATGTTGGTTGAAATTATACATGTATGACTTCCTGGTTCTGAGTATGTAAATGTTAATGAGATACAAGTTTTTAGATAAAATATAACCATTTGTGAATCTATCATTTTGTACATATATGAAAGTTATTCTGTACATTCACAACTATTACTGGAGTCTCCAAAATAGCAATCATATTTGCATGCTTCAGTCTTAGTTGGTATTTTGATCTTCAGAATTTCAAATAAATTTCAGAGATAAAGAATAAATGAAACGATTTCGCTTGTGAAATTCATCAAGAGCGACCATATGTTTAAAAGTATTAGGGTAAATGTTGTAAACAGCTCTTTTGAAAATAAAATAAATCCCATTTTTAAATATCAACTATGATCAAAAAGGTAAATTGTAACCCGTTGTGAACGACTACCTGTTTTCTCATTGGAAATGAATATGCGGATGAAGTGTGGAGCTGTGGATCATTTATTCGGCTACACAATTTCATACAAATGTGCTGACAATTCATTCAATCTACTGATCTTTGAGATGTCAGATAACATCATCATCACACAGCATTTTGAACTAGTAGAGTAGTGTGTGGTTTTGCATATGGATGATAAGTTCACGCCAAGTACCATTTCCTTTTTTCCTGGAACTGTCATAAAGTAAAACAGTATTTTCTAGTGAATAACGTTCCGGACACAGTTTATTGTTCGTATTCATGCATCACATAGTCAATATGTCCAAAACGTCAATACACCTATGCCGTAGATATGAATGTGATTAATGGTGACCGAAGTATTTATCAGTTTTGTTTATATTTGTGGAAATAAATAAATTGTTTTGAACCAAGTAAACCCAAATGACTATTAATTGAAATAGTGAATTACTCAAAGTCACTCGGGCATCCTTTCAAAAATTCCAACCTCATGGTCAGATAAAATATTAGCTGGAATTTAGTTGCCTGGATGAAGCCAGCAATAAGCCCAGTATCTAGACTTCGTGCTTGCTGACACTCATCAGCAAGGCGCATTTCCAGCCTCAAAAAAACTAATTTTGTCTCAGAGGTCCGAACTCGTATCATCCAGTATTCCAGTTAGATACCATATTGCGAAATGTTAGATGGAATTCCATCAGCAATCAGGACTAGGCAATACGAAATTGGCTGCTCTTCAGTGATCTGTCAATGTATCCATGCATCCCTGCAGGAAGTGGATAGCCAATAACAAACTGATTTCAAAGTGGTTTTCATATCTGGTTAATATTATACGTTAATGAATTCACTCCTGCATAGCAACATCGATAAACACCTTTATTGAATTTCACACCAGGACAAATGATTTGTGTAACGTTTTCTGATTATCGATTGCTCTCTGGTCGGTGTTGATTTATGCTAAAGACTATGTCTGTATACAATCACTCGTAAACTAAGTTCAGAAGAAAATGGTGCAAAATGGTGAAAAATATTCTCTCCATAAAGCGAAGAGTTACGTTCAGTTAGATCAGTTCATCATGGTGTCAAGTTTATTTTAATACCTAGTGATGGGAGGATGAATACTGATCTGACACAGTTTCTATATCCATCTTTGAATTATTATCCTATTTAGGTAGTTGGTATTCGTGACAAATCTAGTCCGAAACTATTGGCGTAA
Organism: Heterobilharzia americana; assembly: GCA_944470555.2. Classification (NCBI taxonomy): domain Eukaryota; kingdom Metazoa; phylum Platyhelminthes; class Trematoda; order Strigeidida; family Schistosomatidae; genus Heterobilharzia; species Heterobilharzia americana. Next base: position 152,185,666 of record OX104127.1, read on the forward strand.
TCTCTGTTAAGTAGATATATTCAAAAGCATTATTCCCCTAATCAATGTCAGTAATAAGGTTGATACTGCATCCTGTTAGTGTAATTCATTCAATTCGTCGTGTTTCAGTGATAAAAGCTATGATTTCATGTGCTGGAACAATATAACTGGTAGGTTTTTTCGACTCTGGTACACTGAAAATACAACTGACAACCACTATAGTTTTCCACATATCGGTGACAGTAATAGAGTTATAAGTCAAAGGATGCTACTCGTCTAGTAGAAAAAGTGACTAGCATTTAAAACTACATTGGGATTGATTGCACAGATAAGAGTATCCAAATGCGATTTCTTGGGATAAATGCTAAACTACGGTACGGTTTTATAAACATAAGTCGAATCTGCATGATACTCCAACTCATGGGATCAATATTTTTGGGGGTGGTTTTTTTAGCAGATTTATAGAAAATAAGCTGCTAAGATAGTTATTGGTAGAGAATACTATTCGAAATTTATCGATTACAACATCTGTAGTTTCACTTTGATTCATTGTGTATATTTCTATTTTTAAGATAAATGGCCTCATCTCCATTCTCACATTCATTTACATGCTAATTAATTGGTTAAAAGACTTGATTAAACTGGTCTTCACCAAAAGTGAGCAGTCAAATTTATTGTGGTTCAGTGAATAAGTTTCTTACCTAGTTATTAACTTCACCAACAAGTCAAATGTAAAAAACGAAAGTCTTTGACTTGAAGAACAGAAAAGCGAAATAAACTAATGAACACCCTGATTCGTTATAAGTCAATCAGTCTGATCTGTAGAATTTCTCAGTCAGATAAGATTTATCTAAACACTGCACAGCTGTTTCGCCTGTTTAGGGTCAAGTTCAGCAGCGATGTAACCGGACAAATTCAGCTCATGCAGCAGAATTAGTTCAGATCAGTCGAATCTGGCTACCTAAATTGCATGGATCGGTATACTATATCTTGAATAGGATGGTCAGTTTGTGAATGATTTTAAAACTTCATGGTTCATGTTGATGTTTATTATAAGTGAGTGGTTTTTCAACTAACCAAAGGTGGTGTCTGCAGGGTTTCCGTCAGAAACCACCCTACGAAGATCACAAGGCGTGATATGTGACACAGGGTGCCATGAACTGGTGAAATATACTTAATGCTGAAACAAAGAGTGATGGGATTCAAAATAGAACGAGAAAATGTTATCGAGTGTTCAGCCTACTTTTCAGAATCAGATGTCCGGTTTGAAAAATATGAGTATCTATTTAATCAGCTATACACATCAATGGTTTAATGTGTCCTTTGGATCATTTTTGTGTTATCCTGAAAATGACTTGAAATAAACTGCTAGGTATTTGAGAGTAGAGTTGCTTATATTTATTGTCAAGCCAGTTTAGCCAGGATAAACAATATTCCAAAATATTTTTACAAAATTGACGTCATGTATGCCTAAAATATTTTACTTATACACAAGCAAGTAAACAGATAGTTGCATACTGTGTTGACCAAAAGTCCTATTCGGTCCTCAAAACCCTACTGAACCGATTATCTAAGACAGAATGTGGTTGGTTTCTAAGCAAAATATTTTCCTTAGAGATCCCAAGAGTTGAGATTGTTACTGCAGTGTCACTCTGCAATCTGGAATTCATTGAAATGATTAGTTTCAGTATCGTCCATTCTTTATCTATCATACTGAGGCTGATAAATCTGAGTGGATGTGTGTTTGTCTAATACGCTATTATGAAGCAGGATTTTCCAAATCCTTTTACGCAAGGAAATTCTAAGGTATGCTTCTGAATAAATGACTCAACTTTGGAAATTGATAAATTGTTAACTTCGTATTGGTTTTCTGTACATTAAGATTTGGAATGATCATATATATGTTTTATAAAGACACTCGGAAATAGAAATGTCTGCTTCAATCCAAGCTTCAATGTAGATTTAACAGGTGGAGAAATAAATTTCTAAGCACTACAAAGGTTGTTCAGAAAGACATTTCCACTATGACCAATACGTTCTGTGTAAAAGTGAATTTGTGTGGGCAGTAAATAAGGAAATGGGTTAGAAGATAAGAAGCGCTAAAAGTCAGCTAGAAGTTATCCAAGACGGAACTAATACACCACTCCGTCTTTCTCATATATAATCCTCATTCAATTTGAAATAGTCGTTGGGAATAAAACTTATAAGTAGTCCTATCATAGACGACACTGTTGTTGCCATGGAAAGTAGTAGGAGTTACATTGTAAGCAAATAGTTTCACGGAAGAGAGTATTGGTGAAGAAAGGAGTAAAACTCAGTTCAGTAATTCGTTGCTTGAACAAAATGTCATTTCCCACTCATTGTATGCAATAAAGTGCCTACAATGGTAGGCAAACTTTTATCCAAACACGCATCAACCAAGCAATATGAGAAATTATTCGTGTATGATATTAGTTAAGGCGGAGTACATTTTTATATATCTTGAAACTGATTGCTGTTTAGGGCTACTGAAATTCATTGCGTTTAATAAGATTGATTTTCCTGTCTCGTCTAGGAAATGTTCAGCTGATTGCTTTTTAGAACTAACTTGTGAGATGATACAGGTCATACATCATTACGGCATTTTATTGAGTTTATTAAACTCACGTTAACACATAACCAAATTAGGATTGCTTTTTTACCCCTTTGAAGTTTTTCAGCTACTTTCTATGTTCCTTTAGTAAAAGATAAAGAAGTCGAAGCCATTTTGATGTGCTGAAGGGAAACTTAAAAATGGTTGGTATCCTATCTACTGAACTATATTCCTCTTCGACAAGATTTTCAACGTAGTTTTGAGCTCTCAACCATTTGATGCTGAATGAAACACTGCAAAAATGAGAACTGAAGGATATAATGTGCATTTCAGCTAAAGTTGGAGGTTCATGTGAATATTTACATAAAATGATGAATTCAGTTCAGCTGATCTTAAACCCTTTATGAGCTTTCAGTCACTATCATCACGATGTTTCTTAACAACAGTGGATAAGTCTTGTTGGGATTCATCCCATTTTCCATAGGACAGTTCATGTAATTTATGATCTCTTAGTAATGTTCTGGAACACGTGAACGCGTGGCTTCACTACAGTTAAGTTTGTTGTTATTAAACTCATGAATCTAAGCACAGATGGTTCCAATGAGGGCTCACAACACTAATGGCTTTAGATACAGTTTTCCAGATAGATCATTTGCATTTCCACTCTTGAAATCTCGAAAAATTACTGAGGAAAACTGAAAGTTAGTATGTTTTTTTGATGGTGTATCGAACACAATTTCTTATCAACCGTTATACCACTGCAGTCACAAACAATTCTGTAGTTCTGTTTATCGTTTCATTGTGATATCGTTAGTAGAATACGTAGTAATTCATTCCTCTTGTATGTTTGGTATGGAGGAAACACAATAAGAGCTATACACTACCGTAGTTCCCAAGTCCTACCGACAAAAATATCTAGTTGTCACCGGGTAATTGATATATTTTAATGAACTGAACATCCCTCGTTTAAAGTCAGTGAACAATGACCAAGAACATGTAAAATAAGCACACATACATACGCAATTAAACGGCTTCTGAAACAGATCTGTTCATGACCGGTATTTATGTTCACCTTTTACAAAATATATTATTGAATTGTTACACAGAACTGAAAGTATTGTCCTGCAGTATAAGCTTTCTGTGTTAATGTATACGTGGGGTACTGGTCTAAATACTCGACTTTCAACCAGTGGGTCGCGGTTCGAACCCTTCCCTGCCTAATGAGGTTTGGGAAGCCAAGTAGTGTCACTAGCCATCACATATATGGTGTGATACACCACTCAATACAAGAGCATGCACACAGTTGTTGAAAGAGTTTCTGTTACGTTAAAATCTAAGGAAGAATATCTTTCAATATACCGACATAAATAATTTGTCGGAACACCTTTCATATTATCATACTTCCTTTTATCTTCATTTATTAACATGAATTTTTGTTTGTTTTTTAGTGAAATACCGTGACCAGTTGCTGTGTAATGAAAGTTGTTAGAGTTTTATTACACTTCAACATTCAGTGAAATCAATGAAATCCCTACAAGCCTTCAAAATGAATTAACTTAGTGCTTATTGGTGACTAGCTTCGAGAGGCAATTCCTGATGTTCCAATGAGAAGTCATGACCGATGGGGAGAACCGGGCAGATATGAGGACAACTACTCAACAATAGCATTGGATGATGGTCACGATATACTGTGAACTGACAGAAGGAGGAAATATGAACCATTGGATTCTGGCCTGGTGGCTTAATGGTAAGACACTAGCCGCGGAACCTGAAGGTGCTGTGTTCGATCCTTGTGTGCACTGATGAGGAGTTGCATACTGGGATGAAACAGCTGTCCACCGTTCCCAGGTCTCCAGTGTTTCTCCAGCCGATGTCAGTCCACGATGGATGTCAACCTGAAATCAATAAATAAATTCTCACAAGCCTCCAAAATGAAACGTTTTTCAGGTGTATATAAATGTATTTTTAGATCTTATTTTATTCTAAACGAAATCATTCGGTTGCACCGATTCGTTATCAGTACATGAGGAGATTAAAGAGGAAAGGGGTTGAGATTCTGTTTACAAACTCAGTATTTACGAGGGTATAGGAGGATAAGGTCATTTGAATCTACCATACATTGGCTTAGATGTGTGTAAAGTGCATACTTGTTTACATGGAGCGAGTAAAAAAATTAACTGAACTATTCACGCTAGCCGTTTGTAAAAAACTGATTAAAATATCTATTAGAGTCCGGTTTCAACGCAATTTGCCAACAATATAATACTTAGTCGGGAGTTTTGAGGAATGGGAATTAATGTCTAATAATGATACAGGGTACAGTCGGACCCAAGTCAGAAAATGTCAGCCACTAGATCTAGTTTTGATATTATAACCCAAGGAGTGGCTTTCATGACTCAGTGACCTGAAAGATAACTCTATGGTGTTTGAAGGCATTGGTTCTGGCTCCCAGTCTTAGTGGGAACAACAGCATTCACAGCTGATCAGTCCAAAAACAGGCGTGATGCGCGTTCTGGAATCTAAAGTTGGCCACAAACCAATAATATCACTGAATTCAGTTTTACTAACTTAACACGAATACACTTAATAAACGAACAGGTCTATGATTCCACCCCGAGTTCTACTTCAAGTAACATTCCAAGTCAAGTTAGGTGACGGCTCGGCTTGTACAACACATGTTCAAGCCACCTCAATCATTTAAGGTGCCCAATGTCAACGACTGAACTACCTTCCCAGCTTAGTACCCTTGCCTTACTTCGATATTGTTCACGTGATGACTGTGAAAACTTACAGTCAGAATGAACTACGTGTTTCGAACTTGTAACAGAAACATGTAATATGAAGTAGATGATGCCATGAGAATGAGTGTAGTCATCATTGAATCTTGGCTATCCTCTAGTATGCAATTAGGGTGACATAGATTGTATAAACCCAGGACTGAGGTAGAATTCAAATCAAAGGATTTTGGACCGCTGCATATTCAACCAAATGAAATGAAGTGGTCATAAACTGCATAATTATTTGATATATTTTTTAAATAATCAACATTTTCTAAAGTGTACTCAATACTTTCCATTTGTCAATCATCACTTTCTGAGGAATACATGTTCCTTATCGCTTTTCACCTGAAAGATGTATATGCAGAAGAGGTGAAATGAATGCACTGATGCATTAGCATCTTTTGTTCATATAACTTCTTAGTCATCTCCATTCCCGATTGCTTAAAAAGGTACCGTTTCCTAATGACACGAAATTTGATACTATAATATCAGACTATCAAACTGTAAATGTTATTAGTAATGTTTTCACACTACATTCTCAAAAAAATATTTTCTGTATGACTGAAATAAACTAAAGAGCATACTGAGTCGAACTCTTTGACCTCTGTTAGCAGATGGGCTCCTGTATAGATGCGTGGTATTTCCCAGATATTCATATTACTTTGGCATAATCGGCGGCTAGCAGTGGAACCAAGGACGTGAGTTTCATTTTTTAAGGGGATGGGCAGTAAAAAGGCTTCCACATAGGAACCCGTCAGCCACAGAGCGGTTGACCAATTCGACCGAGTATAGTAACAGGAAATTGCAAGTATCACTGCGCAACAACTGATGCTCATTGGACAAGAGATGGCTCTAGTACTCGAAGCGATAGGTACGGGGTTCGAGTTTCACCGAGAACAACACCACTAACTGAGGTGCAGGTAAATCCAACCAGCGAGTTGCAGATAGGACGAAACCTACATTCTGAATCCCATTGCCAGCCACCAAATCAACCACAAAAGAGGTGGAGATTTCCAAAAAAATTTCAGCTTTTGATGCTGATGTTGGTTACATAAGAGAATGATTTCTTTTTGATGTTATTTCTCGGAGTTAGACAGTCTGGTCGTTCAACTGACAGAACACAACACTATCAAGGATTTTTAACCTAGTTACCAGGAACCATTCAACAGAAAGCTTTGCATACGAAACTACTCTCTGAATCAACTTACTGACCACATCATAAAAATGATCTATGGAATTTAATCAATGTAGCACATATAAAACATGACAGAGAAGTCAGTTATCATCGACTGACCGGTTCGCGTACGCTCAACTTAATAAATCTATAATAACAACACAAATGAGTAGATTTCAAATAATGAATGATAGTTTTCAGCAACAGGTGGATTCATCTGAAAAATAATCTCTTTCAGGAACTCGTAACTAACTGGCTCGCTGAAGGTCATCGATGTTGTTTGGTTTGTCGAAGTGATATTGGTTCACACTGACCGCCACTCTTCAATTTTGAGAAGTTTTTTGTAAATAACACACACATTAAAATCAGCATCTTTTGTTTCTATCTGTGATTAGTGTATGCATATAAGCGCATGGTAATGCACAAATACAAGAAAAGAATAAGTGTTTGATCATTGGACAGATTAGAATGTACGAAAAGGTTTAGACAGAAGTCCATGAGAAAAAGGAAACGGCAAATTGTACCAATTAATCAACAGAGCACCAAACTGGTAGTAAGAGAATGAATATATTTCGTCTACTTGTATGTTCATACAATTAGGAACGTTCATTAAAGCATTGTTTATGCATTTGTTCACTTTCTTTCCTGCAGATTACTAAATAATAAAATAGGTTACAAATTAGTTGCTAGGTTAAGCTTGCTTGCGTTGTAGGTCGACACTAGCCTATGAATTATTAAAAACCAAGGACTACTGGATGGCTACTCCACTTAACTTTCACGACTGTTTACAACTCTACATGAAATCCCTCGCATCATTTCGAAATGTCATTGGTGGGCAACTGTTCTGGGAAAATAATTAGTTATCCTTTTAGGTCACAGATTCTCATCTGATCCAATAGTTGTGAGTTCGATTCTACAAAAGGTGGGGGATTCAGTTTGTTGAAATAAGGAGAAAAAGTTGTGGAGTACTCCCTAGATTTATTGACTCTAGATAATTTTGAGCCCTGGTGGAAAAATTTTCAAGTCCATGAGTTCTTCACGAACTCCAAATGAATGTTAGTTTTCGTGCTGAAGTTATTTTAATTTTTAATGGATAGGTTCGAAGTGGTTGTAATTATTTACGGAAGAACAGATTAGTGGTCTGCTTATATAGAGGAAAAATGAAACTCACTCATTACTTAATACAACATGTGAATTATTTAGTAACTGACGGATTAAGAAAACACTATGCCTCACATTGAAATCACAAGGTAAGTTGAAATTTAAAAACTTTGTTCAAACGTGAAATAGACTGAATGATGGCTTAGTATCACTGCCCAGCAGTTCGCTCTGCCCTGGCTGTAAAATATGGTCAATAGAGTTGAGGTGTATGAGAATGCACTATGGAATTGATCATCTTTGCCCTCAATACTACCTGTCATGGAAATATCGTGCTATCAGTACGGCAAGGCATGAAGTCATAGGTAAAGTAGGTAAGTCTATTGGTGAGGTTGTACACCATTGACTCAGATGGCTGGGACATTTGTTAGGCATGCTTAATCAGCGTTTACATAATGTTAGTCGAAGTGGGTTTCGACTGATCATACTACAATAGGACACCAGTTCATATAATCTAACTGTTGATCTAAACCATGTAAGGTAATGTAGACATCCCTGTATCCACGTGACAACCAAAATCGGTGTTTGCAGACTCTAGGTGGTTTGGCTCAGAATCAGTCGAAGTGGACATATTATTTTCATCTTTATCGTCACCTCAAATTCCATTATTGCTTTATTTTTCGTTCTTCGTCTTTCTATAAGCCTGGCTACGAAGTTCGATTGCATTTCTCCTTACTTTTCACTTTCACCTTGTGATATTCTTCCTTGATGTACTGATATGAGTTAAAATAACCTGAACGGCTAAACAGTAATGACAGGTCCCATATCAACTGTCTAAACGACTGGCCAACTAGTAAACTGCTTTGAACCGAACGATGACATATTTTTTTGACAGTTGTTGCAAGTTAAGTTTGATAAGTTAGAATAAAACTTGTTAGTTGAAGCAGATCATACACAGTGACGGATTTCAACCCTTCACAGAATGAGGCTAACTGATACAGGTTATTGAACATATTAGTATTCAACTCAACCACTAACTTATGTACTCGAACTAAAAACAGTTTATAAAATAGCTTAAATTATTCAATAATAATATGACTGACAGTGATGCTGAATAATGCAGTTATTAACCTTATGGTAGTTGCATTACACTGAGAAGATTATGTCTGAACTTCTTCACATATCATGAGAAGGTCTCATGGTTCATTATTATTGCCCTGATGTACGAACCAGTTCAGTGGTGTTCACAAAAATCTACTTGATACCTCATTACCTATAGGAAACACTAACGATAACAAATCTTCCAGTTCAATTAGACATACCAAAGTTGCACCGATGGCTAAACAGGTAATTCTCAGTTGAACATTGATTGTGAATGTATAAGCTTTTCTGATACGAATATTGGAAAAATATTTCTGAAACAATCTGGATGAGTAAATGTAAATTTAGCCTATATTGGAATACTCTGTTAAATGACTGTAAGCTGAGAAAATTGAAAATTCATTCAGCGATACGGTGAACAAAGGAATGACGATAGTAGACAAAAAGTGCTATATGTCCCACGATATATTTAAACTGATTCATATTGCACATCGCTGAATAGTTTAATACGCCTGAAGAAAACCTTTGAATAGCTTGCGCAACGAAAAAATAACGTGCAGATGTATTGGAAATTCAATCATGACGAAACTCAACCCGGCACATTCTAATACACTGGATTACGAGCCCTACCTGTTATGTAAGGCCTTATGATACTACTCAATTGCCCTCGTCGTGGAAGGTGGAGAAGGGTCCAAAACGAGGACCCATTGTTTGAAAGTTGATTTTTGAAGCCAAAGAGTCACATTTCCACCTCAGTCCAGTTATGCCTACACTAACATATTAGTTATACTAACTGCATGATAAGACACCAAAACAGTTTTGCCTATCTAAAGAGGTTGACGAGGAACTAGATCAACAGCTGAATTAATAATACATCAAGCGATAGAATAATCATGCTTGCAATACCACCCGGTTGCCTACACCAAAGTACGGATGCAAAATCGAGACGCATTGTATGGAAATCAAGTGGGGAAGCCAATGAACCCTAATCAATAGCACCAAAACCGAAATCACTTATAATAATGCTAATAAGAGAACAGCATAAACTCACCAGATATATGTCGATGTGAATTAACCAATCTTACAGTTCCATTATCATGAATACTTAGGTATTTTTGCTCCGTTACATCATTTTTTATTGATGAAACTAGAAATAATGGTGATGTGTCTAAATTTGACATATAAAATGATAAACTACGTTTTGTTCTTTGTGATCGCATAAACACATTTGTTATACGTATATCATTTGCATGACTTGCATTAAAATTAGGATTGGTTAATATATCTAAATATTCAAATAGTAAGTCATCTGTGCTCAATGATTTATTCTTCACACTCGGCAGTATATTTGATGCTATTGCCACCGTCGAAGGTGAAGACCAAATAATAGGTGATACTGATGATAACGATGAGGATGAATAGGAGCTATTGATGATCGAAGACAATGAAGGGATGACAGCAGATGTATACATTAATGAGGAAGAAGTTACATTCAAATCTCTTTTCATTGATAATGAAGTGGGCTTACTATGGATACATTGAACACTGAACAAAATTAATAAATATATAAAAGCAATATAAAATCGATAGTACAGGTTTCGAGAATTAAGAATACAATGTCTTTGTTGTTGATACTGGTGGTTATAGCGATAAGGACTCAGCTGAATACGTGAATTATGATAATAATCACCGCCGGTAACATCGGAAAATTGGATATGTTTACAGCATTCTACTTGTTCTAAAGCATTCATTGCTGCTTCATTAGATAATAGCCGTCTTCCAACACGAAAGTCTCTTTGTGACAGCGTTTCTTCTGTTGCTGTCATTTCAAATGATGTTGATCTTACATGTCTAAATTGAGTATTTTCCATTGAACATTGAAAGTCGTATTGACACTGACTAGAGTCATTTGTGATTACAGTAACACTATAACATTGAATCAAATAAAAACCTAATAGATTTTTGATGAACTCTATATTTAATCTTAAGTAATTTGTAACTAAACGTAAAATAATCACCACTAATGTAAGTGATGATGATTGGGAAGAGGAATACAGTGATGATAATGATAAGAAAGAATGTAGATATTCATTAAATTTTGCTTTAATCCAAATTATGGTCAAATGTATTAAGGCGACATCTGAAAAATGCATGAGTTGATGAACTCGACTCTCCTCTTTGATTTGATAAAATCCAACTCAACTTTCTTGTTGAACGTTTTTTTTTTGTGTTATGCTAACTTAGCCTTCAAAGTGGTGTTATTCTAAAAGGCTGTGACAGCTGATGAAAATCATACTGTTTAAATTCAACCGATTTCAAATTGAATATACAGATAAATGTATGAGCTTTTAAGCCAACCACAAACACCATGTGCATAAGAATTAAATTATAATTTGATTTGTTAACATTTATCATGATGATTAAGGTTTCTGTGTTATTATGATTATTTTGATAACGCCTACGCAGATTTTGTCTGAAAATTCTCTTTTGTTTTATTTGCTATTTGAACAGGAAAACAACCAACGAGTGATACGGAATTATACTACAGATATACACACTCAAATGTACATCGATACACATATACGGTCTGTCTTACTTTGATTTATGAAATTGTTTCATAACAAAAATAATAATGATAACACATGGTGTACAATTAGAAATTTTCTGCAAAATCATGTAGATGAACGCGTATGTACACTTTTTTTTGTCTGATGTTTGCTTGCCCTATTTTTTACTATTTACAGTGAGAATATGCCTTTGCATAGTTCATCCAACATTGTCATGAGTAATACTTACAGTAAGCAGTTGTGTGACGATTACTAGACAAAACTCGGTTTGCATCAATTATGACAAGATAAATATACATCTGTCAATCAGAGAATGATTACTTTTGATTCTCCTGAGATAAGTGTCTAATCATGCGTGTTGGAGGATGGTGGGATTAAAAGAGTCCAATTATATTCAACTATGAAGCTCTGTACAGCACTACTAGTATTTATTGGAACCATCAAGTGAGAGATTTTAACAAAGAAGGTGAACCGGTTGACATGACCTTAGATTCAACTGGATAACTTCTAAACTAATTTCAAGGCCACCCTGACAACAAATGAAATAAGTGTAAAACTTGGGCACTGTGGTAGAATGTAATTCCATATTAGATTTGTTTATTTGATATTAAGGTTCATAAAGCAGGTTATCCCATTAGGCCGATAGTTGACTTCCGAAACACACCAACATATGAGATATCAAAGTATTTAGCATCAGTATTACGTCCTGTTAGAGACCGTTCCAACTCTAGACTAGTAAATTCTTACGAGTTGAAACAAAAACTTAATGACCTGCACATAGAAGAGGATGAAAAAATGGTTAGTTTTGACGTAACAAGTCTTTATACTAAAATACCAATCAATATGGCACTGGAGGCAGTCAGAAATCAACTAGATACTGACTCACAACTTACTCAAAGAACCAAGGCATCGGTTGGTGAAATCATGTTAGGAGTGCAGTTATGCTTAACCTCGACAGTCTTCAAGTTTCAGGGAAAGATATACAGACAAACAGAAGGAGTAGCAATGGGATCACCAATATCCCCTATAGTAGCAGATATATTTATGGATAGTTGGGAAGATATGGCTTTACGAACATATAATCCGACACCTAAGATATGGTGGCGATATGTAGATGACACATTTACAGTGTTGAAATCGGAACATATCGACAGTTTCTTGACACACATAAACTCAGTAGTTAACGCAATCCAATTCACCTACGAAGTAGAAAATGAACAAGGAGAATTACCTATGTTGGATTGCAGAATAAAACGAAGGATAGATGGTGGTTTAGATACTACCGTCTACAGAAAACCAACACATTCTAACAGGTATCTAGACTTCAAGTCATCTCATCCAGTGTCAGTTAAAGCGGGTTTAGTCAAATGTCTAAATAACAGAGCTGAGAAACTCACTAGTCATTGTAAGGACTTAAATAAGGAATTGAAACACATAAAAGAAGCGTTAATAATTAATAATTATCCCCATCATTTTATTAAGAAATTCACACGGACGCATAAGAAGCAAAATAATAACACTAATACAAATACAAATAATAGTGACAACATAAGTAGAAAGGAAATCAGCACCTCTATTGTGATACCATACAAGGAAGGAACATCAGAAACCATACGTAGGATTCTCAACAAGGTTGGAATTAGGGTGGCATTTAAACCAACAAACTCACTTAGAGGTAAGCTTTGTCGGCTAAAAGATCCGATAGAACCAATTAAGCAAAATAATATAATCTACCAAATTCCATGTAATGACTGTGAAGTCAAATACATAGGTCAAACTAGCCGGTCGGGGTCAGTTAGATTAACAGAACATAGGAATTTAGCTAAACATAGAACGACAGACCCCAATAAGATCAATAACCTAGAAAAACACTCAGCCATTGCATTACATTCATTAACACACAACCACACAATAGGATGGGACAAAACCACTGTACTTAAGTCTAATATAGCTAGGTGGAGAGAGAGATTAATTACTGAATCTTTGTTCATCGAATCCACACCCAACACATGTAATAGGAATGACGCAACACCTATACCAGAGATATGGAAAACTTTACTACCAATAAAAAAAACAAAGAGAGATCAGGTGACAGGACTATAAAATCAGATGTCGAAAGAAGTGTGATTACATTGATATGATTATGAGCAATAATTTATGCTCGAAACGTAATCAAGTAAATAATACTGTATCACTGTGCGCTTTATATCAAATAACCAAATCTAATATGGAACAAATGAAATAACCTATTAGGTTCTGAAGTTTATAAAACAAGTAAATTTCGAGGAGAAATTAACAAACCTGAAAGGGGATTTCAATACTTGCTAGGGTAGCCTTTAAAGTCACTCCTTTTTAAGTGGATACGCACACTTAGTCTGAATGCTGACCAGTATAGAAGTGTGTAGCAGAGGGTTAAGAATGAACAGAATAGAAAATGGGGCGACTTTAAAGGTCACTGTTACAACGATCGAAATAACCAGTTAGGTTTCTCCATTTTGGCTGAAAAGGCAGACTTTCATAAAATAGAGAAGTCTAATTGGTTATCCCAGTTGTTGCTAGGGTGGCCTTTAAAGTCACTACAGAAGATGCTATTCAAAAGCAAAACTAACAAATATTGGTTCGTCTCGTGCAGAAATGGTGTGCTTAATGGCTGAAGTCAGTGAGAGCAGAAAGTGATTGGTAGATTTCCGAAGCAATACAGCCTGAGTTCTATTTATGGTGTTTCCTTTTTGGATATTATTTCATGTAACAACTTCAATCAATGAATTCTGTTCTTCAGTTCTAAATTGTTGAACTTGTTTTCATCAGACACTCTAATCATCTCTACACAAAATGAAGTTTCATACATTCTCTTCTAAAAAGTGGTACCTGATTCTACTTGAATTTGAGAAGTCGACAGAATAAATTCAATGAAAAATTGACCATCTCAAAATATTTAAAACATGTTGAAACTATTGGTCGGTCACTGAAGAACAACTAATTTTGTTTGATCTAGTTCTGGTTACTTCCAGCCGACCGACTTTCACCAGTGCTCACCACTCTCGTACCCCAATGACTTTGTGGAAAACCCTTTAGGGTTTGAAGCGATGGATACCGGGCCCCAGTTTCAGAAGGGATGACTGGCTGGAGTGCAGGCACCTCTAGCTGACGAATGTCAAATAGGACAAAACGCACGTTTTGGATTCCAGCGCGAGTCATCAAGATCATTACAACCTTGAGAATATGACTGGTTTTCACTGTATTGTAAACGTAATGAAAATGTCTGGGTTATTTACAGAAGTGATACTATTGATTAGTTTGGACCGAGGTGATGGGCCACTTTTCGGACATGGACCCCATGCATTTGTAGTGATCAGTTTCATTTTGGTAGTAAGGGTGACCAGCAGCTAGCACTAGAATAAAAAATTCGCCTTTCGCCCAATTTGTGACATGTCAGTTGGATGTACATGTCTCCCAATAAGCGACCTTGCTTCAACTCTCTTCGAATCGAATCGATCCAATTATTTCTATTATTATTGCTATTATTATTATCATTATTATTATTATTTCTATGATTATTATTATCATTAAAATTTCTAAAGTAACAAAGGTTAGTAACAAAACAGTAGACCTAATTAATTTCACGTTCATAACTTTTAAACGGTGATATTCACTGGGATAATGATATGATCTTATTGTAAAACTGATAGTAACCAACACCTACTGGCATGTACCTAAAGTAACTAGTTCCTCAGCTGTCACTTCGAAGAAAAATATTGCCAATTAATGGCTGGCGCTGGTTTCAATCAGTGCTGCAATGATTTTTGAGTAAGTAACAATGTCTGCTTCACAGTTTCAGAAATCCCTGAAAAGCCTTAAAAGATTCTTATACCATTATACAACAGCAATATAAGGGATGACTATTTGTTGTGATAAGGCCAAGTTTGCACCAAATACATTTTAAAAATGGAATGTGCATTAGGGACTGTAAGCAGATTGGCCTTTTAAATTTGTCAAAATGATCTATGTATGTACGAGGAATGTGACGACGAAAGAAAGAAAATAAACAAAAAGCTTGACCAATCTTATTGCTACAGCTTCATCTCTATTCAGAAAGCGTTGGTGGGCTACTTGTGGTAATGTTTTCGGAATGCGTTGTACGACAGTAAAAGTTATATTGGTGTATCTTCACACTCTTCGCTTATGGAGTGTGCCAAGACAAAACATCTTATCTCTTTGACATAGCCTTCTCCAAATCATGATGTGAAACGTCCTCTTATCAGAAAACTAACTTACCTAATCGTGCACACTACAAAATTTGTTTTATAGAAACAGTTAGATTGATATATGCAAGATGAGGATTGAAGATTAGGTCCATTTTATTTCAGCCGCATACTGAGCATTGGAAGGCTACCAAAAGATGTAGAGAGATAATCAAAGTAAAATGTTCTATCTATTGCCCCAGTTAAGCTTCGTAATGTGATATCACTTTAAGTGTCTCCCTCGAATTGTAAAATCAGAAAGAGGTTTCTTCGGTATCATCATTTACCGTCTGAGATCTATGTAAACCATGTTGGCTTTGATGAAGTTTTCAGGGCATTCATTTTCACTTAGAATATGATACATATGCTTCTGCTTTTGAAACCATCATTTTCACTAACACATCAATAGAATGCATGCGTTTACTGATGTCGCATATATATAAAACGAGTTTAGGAACAAACGACGTCGAAGTGATCCAGAAATGAACTAATGCATAAACATTTATCAAAGAATAAAAACGTATCGTCTAGGTATCGGCAGCACAAATCTATATTGGCAACTTTATTCTTCGAAGGGTTCTTTTCCAGTTTAGCCACAAATAAGTCTAGGAATATAGGATCTAGAAGCGTTTGAATAGCACCTCCGAAAATTTCCATGCGCTAACTGCTATTGAACATGAACTAGGCTTTCACTGTAGTTCCACATCACATTTATCGGTCTCATATACCATATAGCGATATAGAACTATTCACTTGGTGACGTTTCGTGCATAAATTATGACTCATAATCACACTTCTTTCGACATCTGATTTTATAGTCCCATCATCCATCTCATATTCTTTGTTTTCAGTGGTAGTAAACTTTTCCGTATCTCTGGTGTAGGTGTTGTGTCATTCCCATTACATGTCTTAGGTGTTGACTCTATGAACAAACACTCAGTAATCAATTTCGCTCTCTCCACCTAACAACATTGGACTTAAGTTCAGTGATTTTATTCCACCCTATTGTGTGGCTGTATGTTGATTCAGGCGTTAAAATAGACAAGGCTTCCTCTAGATTATTTATCTTATTGGTGTCCATCATTCTACACCTAGCCAAGATCCCAAGTTCCGATAATTCACCACTGAAAATAAATAATATGAAGTGATACTACTAAAGAAGTCAGATGTCAAAAGCTGAGTGATTATATCGATATGACTCTCAGAAATAATTTATGCTAGGAACGTCATCAACTAAATAATATTGTAGCACTGTGCACTGTTCATTAAATGAAAAATCTAATATAAAATTACATTCCACAACAGTGTCCAATTTTTACACTTATATCAATGAAACTCTTAGTCTTCCTATTCAAAGGCTCATCAAGAAATTCACACGACCTTCACAAACTGAAGCGCGTTTCATAAATCATCGTATTTTCAATATTCGTTGCATGAAAAATCAAATTACTTCCAAACATCTTCGTCCGCGCATCCCAATATCTAGTGACAAAATCAAAACAGCAGTACAACATGTCAGCAGACTCTGTCTAAAAGAAGAAATTCACAGGATTAATAGAAAGTTAATTACCATCCAGAATGAAATTGAACAACCAAAATGTAACTTTATGAGGATAGTAAACAGTAGAGATCATGAATGTCTGATCAAAACATCAGATAAAGCAGGATCAGTTACTCCCAAGAAATCCAAGAAGAGTCGAACCAAAAATTTCAACAATTTAATTCGAAAGGAACATCCCTCGGAGAATGATCAGATTATAAATAGGACATTATCAAGCATCGATAGGACAAAGTGGGTGGTCAGTTTTTCCTCGAGAGCCTTAAGCTCAACTGAAGCAAAAGTACTTGAAAAAGGACTAAACTACAGCGTGACAGTAGGCCATCTAAAACTCGAAGATGTCATATCTAACAGAGAAGTGGTATTGGGCTGGGTGGATGTGGCAACCGCTGAACAAATTGGAGTACAGTGTGCATTAGCAGTAACAAAAAGACACAAAGAAATTTAACGAAACTAGAGAACTCGGCTCTGAATAATTTACGAAATAACAGTAACATAGTAATTGCCAAATCTGACAAAGGTAATTCAATAGTGGTTATTGACTGACATAGGATTATTTCAACAAAACTGCCGAATATATCCAAACAAGACCATATCAATGGATCGAGAAACCGATTGGCATTGTCATGAATAAGGTTAGGAAATCTAAAGCTGGTCTAACACACTGACTGAAGTGATCTCTGGTGAGTCTAAACAGTTTAATTTAATATAGTAATGATGGATAGTGGCTAGCAATGTGCATTTCTTCCTATGTGGGACTCGCCTAAAACCAATAATCCTAGTAGAATTTACTGTACTATTAAGGCTGATAAACCAACTTATCTCATTAGGCCGATAGTTGATGTCAGAAATACCCCCCAACATAGGGAACATCAGGGTACTTTATATGAATATTATGTCCCATTAGACTAGACTATTCAATTCTTTCGAGTTGAAACTGAGACTTAATGACCTACATATAGAAGAGGACGAAAACTGGCTAGTTTCGATATAAAAAGTTTTTATACTGAAATACCAATCAATATGGCACTGGAGACAGTCAGAAATCAACTAAATACTGACTCACAACTTACTCATAGGCCTAAGGTATCCGCTGATGAGATCATATCAGGTGTACAGTTGTGCCTGACCCCCACATTCCTCAGGTTTAAGCAGAGAATATATAGACGAACAGAATGAGTAGCAATGGAACCACCAATATTCTCAATCACAGCAGATATGTTTATGGACGGTTGAGAAAATGTGGCTTTACTAACGTTTAATCCTACACCTAGGATATATTAGTGATATGTGGCTGAAACATCTTTTGTGTTGAAATCTGAACATGTCGATAGTTTCTTCATATATATGAACTCAGTAGTAGACACAGCCCAATTCACTTACGAGGTAGAAAATGAGCAAGGAGAACCAGCCATGTTAGATTGCAGAGTTAAACGAAGAGCAGATGGTGGTTTAGACACTACCGTCTACAGGAAACCAACATATTCTAACAGGTACCTTGACTTAAGGTTTTCTCATCTAATGTCAGTTAAGGTGGCCAAATCAAATGTCTAAATAACAGAGACAGAAAACGCACTAGTCAGTCCAAAGACTTAACCAAGGAACTGAAACACACTAAAGAAACGTTACAAATTAATAATTACTCTCTGCAGCTTATTAATGAATTCATTTGAACACATCGGAGACGAAATAACAGCAGCAATACTAATATGAATAATAATTACAACTCGAGTAAAATGGAGTTCAGTCTCTACTATACGGAAGGAACACCAGAAACTTCGAGCAGAATTTTCAATATGGGTGGAATTGGGATGGGATTCAAACTTACAAACTCATGCATCTGTGGGATACTGTTGCCTATAAATTTCAAATTTTCCAGTATGGTAGGAAAAGTGTACTTGTCATCTTTCAGTTCCTTTAGTAAGACAGTTGAATTCTTTTCTACCTTATCAATTGGGTCTTTTTTGACTCTAGTTTCTAAGATCCTAACCGACTGACTCGCAATACTGACTCCACCTTTTTTCTAGCATAAACACTCCGTCCATAATTAAGACCATCAGCCCTTTATCAGGTTTATCAATGATGTTCTGATCTTTTCTAAGTCTACTGAGAGCCCCACAATCATTTATGGTTAGTGTGCCTATTGGGATTTAAATCTTTCCAACGCTACACAAAATGATGCAGCCAGACTCAGTGTTCATGTGGACAGGTGGATACATCCTTTTCTGTTTGGTTATACTGTTTACCATAGTCCAAAAACGTAGAGGCTCAACAGATGGTACTTCCGGTTGTCATTTGTCGGGTATTAGGTTAGAACTAAATCCAATCAAAACAAAGCAGTTTGACAAACAATATTTGCTTTTGATTAGTTTTTATGAAGTAAATTTATAACACAGTGAATAACAGTGTATTTTTTAGTTATGGGTTCATTTTTTTATTAGATCTAGAATCATATACAATTACCAAACAGCTGTCCAATGCTCTATGCTTCTGAAAGCTTGCTTCTTCAACATATTGTCAATCAGTAATAAGTGTTGTCTTTAACATATCCTTTTCAACTGGAGGCATAAAGTAAGCATAAATTCATGACGGTATGTAATTTTAATTAACCAAGTATTAGAAAAACAGAAGTTATACAAATGCAAAAGTTCTTCTGTTTCGTGAAAAATGAAGTCACTACCTAGAAAAAAGTACTATGTGATCACTCAGTGGTAAAGTAGCCGAAACAATAGAATGTATCTGAAAATCAGTTCAACTATGTTCTCTTCTCTTTTTTAATCATGGTAAGTATTATGGATACACAAAGTAATGAAAATTCCAAGGACTAGGGTTCTTAGCTGAAATTCATGCAGACCAATCAGGTGTAAAGAAACGAATTCGAATCAAATTTGAATGATGGAGTGAGTTATGAAAGATTAATTAAGTTTCTTACTAGTTATAAATGCGTTAGTCATATCTCCGGAACTCTGAGTTATATAATAGCAACGGTAGTACGTATGTACAGTAAAATAAGGTAGGGTATGCAATAAATTTTATTTCGGCATTAGAAAATACACTAAGATGTTTCAGAGAGAGTCACTTGATGAGAAGAATATGCTTATATTTATGAAGCTCTAAAGAGTCTTCACAATCATCTCTGTTTTCCTTATGCCATCTGAACTCAACAGGTGTATTTTTGTAAAACGGACACTAAGTCAACTAAGTATACATTATGAGTTTAACTCTCTGAGTTGAGCGCCTTGTTTTAATACTTTTAGTCCCAGGCAGCTGATTACAGACTAAAATACATCTCAACTAACAAACTTCCAGGTAGAATACTGGTACACCTGCCACTGATCTGACAGTTGTAGTCCATAACTGAGTGAGTAAACTATCAAGTGACTGACGAATTTCATTTCATCATAGTCCTTAAAATGAATTTACCGTCTGTTGGAGAAAAATCTAATTCAGCATTACATCTTGAA
Source organism: Heterobilharzia americana (assembly GCA_944470555.2). Classification (NCBI taxonomy): domain Eukaryota; kingdom Metazoa; phylum Platyhelminthes; class Trematoda; order Strigeidida; family Schistosomatidae; genus Heterobilharzia; species Heterobilharzia americana. Next base: position 152,206,200 of record OX104127.1, read on the forward strand.
TCAAGGCCTGGTGTTGATTTGCTTGAGTCATTCATCCTACCAGTAAAATTAATAGTAAGATTAACATCCCTTTAACATTAACAGACAAAATCAACGTAGAACCTCACACACAAGAGCCTTGATTCAAGTTGCAACAAATCACAGTAACATATAAAGAACAAGTGGACGGACAAAAGTGACATCAGGGTAGACAAAGTTGTGTGAGAGAATAAACGATTTGAAGATAAAAGTTAGTGCAAATATTCAATCTTTAGAAGACATCAGAGTGAATACTTCTAAGCTATTGTGACCAGTTTTCAGCCGTCATCAGCCACTGATTCCTTTTGTCTTGGGGATCGGAAACACACAGTCTTCATCTCCCAACACAGATCAAAGCTACAATTAGGAGCTTCGTGGACTGGTGCCTCATCTTCGTCTGGTCAACCTGAACCCTCTTCCAATCAAATCCAACTTCCCCTAGCACGACACGTGGAGGCAGATGGTGGCTCACTATGTGGATCTATTTCAGTCAGGCAAAATTCCCAACGTCGTCAATCGACTTCTCGATCTTCCCTAGTGCTCTTCGTTTGACCTCAACATTGCCCACATAGTGATTCCACTAAGCGCTAGCAATGCTATGAAGACACCTGCGGTCAAAATCCTGAAACCGCATGTCTTCTACTTTCAACGGTCATATCTTACAGCTGTTTAACAGGAAACAACGGACCACAGTACAATATGCTCATTCTCTAACAGATAACCGGATATCTCACCAGTTAGCGCCACAGATACCGTAAGCTGGAAAGTGCCAAACAGGTCTTCTGTATCCAAGCTAAAATTTCGTCAGAAACCAGCCTGTTTTGACTGATGCAAGTTTTCAAGTAAGTGAAGTGGTCGACACGTAAACATCTTCACTCCCTCTCCCTTTAGCATAATTACATATGAATCCAATTCAGGGTGATTAGTTTACAATATACTGAGTGACCGGTGTCCTTTGGGCATTCTATGCAATAAAAGTTGGAAGTCAAGAAATGATTGGTGAGTTTGAATTATCGTCTATGACCTACTGGCTACTGTAATGCCAAAAGAAATAAAATACAGTGAAGGCCAATTGTATATGAATCATTCTGATTACATTAATAGTAGCATTACCGATTTTTACGTGACATCATATAAGTAACAGAATAGAGAGCTATTGTAGTTTCTAGCTGGCAGAATGATCAAACATTAAACATTTTACGCAAATTGACAATAAGTTCCATATACTCTTGTTTGCTTTATGCTATCTGAGCTGAGTGGTTTAATCGTGAAGCCGGAATAGTCTGAAAGAATTGTGAGAGCTTCGTGATTTAAATATCTGGCCCAGGGAACGCAACATAACCAAAATCATCCATCATCAGTTTCATATACTAACGTAAGAGAGGTCAACCGATCAATGAATGTAGTTGAGAGATACTAGGCTAAATGTAATTCCATCACTGTTCTATTTATTATTTGTTGAGAGTTTTTAGTTATGAGTCGTAAGAAACTTCCATTCACTCTCACCACTATGACGTAATTTATTTTTTGAGTGTGCTGATTAGAGTTGTGACCTTGGTAACTTAGAACCACAATCAAATACTGTTATTACATTCGTTATCTTGTAGCATGTTCTTAACTATCAGATCATCCGCACAGTTTTACTTTTATGTATTGAAATAAAAAAATGATTTTGTCTTTTTAATAAAACAGAGTCATATGAGTAACAAACAACTCCTTGAATCAGTGATCTTCAAAATCAAACCACTGAACAACGATAGTATAATTTATTGGAAGTTTACTGATATATGGTATCCAGCAAATACATTTAAAAATACTGTGTTTAACTTTTATCTGAAATAATTCATCACTATATTTTGGGACGACGATATTTTATGCTGATTTCGTTTGTCTCTGAAGTCGTTAAATGAAATAAAATTCCCTTGATCGTGAAGCTTTTTACATGATGCTTCATATCTTTGATATGAAGAAATATCGATAGGAAGCTCTATAGGTCAGTTAGGTTGAAGAATTTAGCCATACGCTTTTGACCCTTGTGTTTCATCAGCTTTGAAGTGGATTTTGATCTTAGTGATCAATAAACTGGTACTTGATTTATTAGTGTTGTTTTGCGAAAGATGTGATAAAAATGGATGAAATTCAAATCTTGCTACACTGCAAGAACTCAATATATTCCTGTACCAAAAACTATATTTTTCCAGTAATCGAACAACTTTTAGACCTCCCTGTGTCACATTTCGAAGTGTTGTAAGAATAGCAATTATTGGTTATTTTTAATAAAGGTGGATGCGTTCAGTTCAGTATTCAAATAAATAATGAGATAATCTGAGTGATTGAATGGAATAAGAATTTTTGGTGACATACAGTAGGAACGCCGGAATAACGATGTTGACTTTTCCCAAGTCTTTATTAACTCTTTGGTGAGCTTTACAGTCTGTTTGAAGAAGAAGTTTCCTCAAGGTCCTGAAAGGTAAGAAATCTATTTCTCTGTCTCATTGGCATTTTATCGATACTAGTATAACTCACTTGGTTTCTTTATATCAACTTGATAGATTTAAAATATTTTTGCAATCTCGTTATCAACCATGTACGAAACAACTTATGTCACACAGGTATATTAGCGAGAATGAGAAGTTCAGCAAAGATAGCTTTTTGCCTCTAAAGTTGTTTGACTGTATCGGACATTTACAAGTTCTGTTTATTGAAACCTAGTAACAAGATCAGGGTCAATGAAGACCATAATTTTTAACTTATATCAAAAAATGACAAGTGCCATGCAAGGTGAAGAGGAATGAAAAAACGTTATACAGCTCAGCATAATTAACAGAACAAAATATGAAACTGTATAATATGTGGGAGGGATTTTCAAGGTAAAGTATGATCAAGGGTAGGAAAGAAACAAGAGCAAGACGAGGCTGAGTTAACAAAAATATAAAAATAAAGTTGTGAATATTAAGAGAGGATAGAGAGAGAAATGGTTGGTGTTTAACGCTATTAACTAGGGCCACGGTAACAAAATAGACCGAGGAAGTTTCTTTTGTACATATAATTCTGGTTGTTCTACGCATACGGCAAGATTTTCTTGCGGTAGAGAGGTGGAAATATACCATTCTCAGTAAGAACAAGTAAATTTAACAAACACGAAACTAGACAGATGCAGAAGACTATTCTTCGAGTTGCGAGAAATCCCTGAACGGCTGGCGAATAAAAACCTTATGTTAGGCGCGAAAAAAAATTTAATTTAACAGGTTAAAAACTCTTCTAAAGAGACCAGTGGCAAGATCACCTTTGCAATCAAGCTTTATGTACAGTAACTTTTTTGGAGCCGAAACAGCCATCTATGTGCTTTAGTCTTTACGTTTTTCTCTGCAAACTGTGATGGCCGTCCGTTTTCAGCTAGACACTTCAGAGAGATATGAGTTTTCCTTCTAAGGGTTCAGGATTGCAGACTTTTCGAATATGGAGGACAAGAGATACAATAAGAGTTCTATCTCAACCTACAGGTATCCCACTGCAGAAATTCGTGAGTAGAACATCCTGTACAGGTTTCCTATGGATAGATCACGGCACACGAACAAATGAAAAATGGTGGTCCATGCACAGATAAAAAAATGTTCTCGACGATTTCATTTGCTAAAGCTGAACTGTCATATTTATAATCACTGGAAACAAATAATGGCGTTATCAGTCATTCGGACTAAGTTGTTACTGTAATGTTCAAGAGTAGGATTTGAAAGTTGTTTCTAAAGACAGAAGTAAACTACTACTTCTATCATACTAATGCGCATGTGTGCACGTATTTTAGTTGAACGCGGAGATGAAGTGCCAATGATTCATTTTTATATGGATAACGCAGTGGAGAGCTTTCTGAATTGTAGAAGGGTATTCTGTGAATTACTTTGAAAGAATTACTAGGAGAAGCCAAATGTTATGAGATGATAGAGTAAGTTTTCAGAAATAGAACTACTGGCATTCTTCCTTTCTCTTCTGGATTATCAAGCTGGACTTGACACAGAACGGTCAAACTACATAAACTCACAGATGCTCAGTGAGGTGACCAGAAGTGGTATTCTGTCCTTAACGCATTGATGGATTAATTGTATACTTCAGGATATGATTCTCAGGCTAACTGCATAAAATGTTTCCCTGAAGGATATTAAGAGGAGATTTTTGCGAATTCCAGATGAAATGACGTATTTGGATTCCAGATTCATGCAGACATTTCTTGAAACCGTACATGACTTGTGTAGTTGTGAATTTTTTTTCATGTTAAAGCAAACGAATCCAGACAGAATACTCTTTTCCCAGCAGGATTTTATGTGGGAATTTTAGCCGGCTGTATAGTGTACCTTAAGAACATATCTTCTGAGTTCTTGAAAATAATGAACCCAAAAGATCCCGTTCGCTAACGAAAGAGACATAACTTCGGAAGTTTATGAACTGTCCAGCCTATTTTGGCTTCTACTCCATTGATCTCTTGGTAGAGTTATCCAAACTTTTTGTTAGCAGCACATCCAGGAACGGTGACCTTTATTAATAAATGACCAAGGCTGAAAGTGTTGACAAATCGAATTCTTCGTTACATATGATAAAGTATCATTGATTTGCTTTTTATCAAGTGTAATCACCAACCATCTGTGAGTGTAGCTGAACAGGAATACCATTTCGGGTTTTTTTGAAAGACTTCAACGGATCGGTCCACAAAGTTACCGATAAACACGCCGGTTCGTCGTATAAAGCCCTTTTTGATTTCCATTACTATTAAAATTAAGGTTGTTTTACAGTGCTGAAAGAAGGCAGAAATTCTGTGTTCTTTGAAGCAATTTCAGTAATTCACACTACAGTAGGAAGGATAACTCTTAGATATATAATATTCGATTACGATTAGTAAACTGTTCATTCTTGTATTGAATGACCCGTCTTTAAAGGAAGGAATAAGTCGAACATACCTACAAGAAATAAATACGAAAATGAAGTATACGATATTCTGCTAGATGACACAGGAACGCTGAAAACAGATGATGGTGATCCAGTCTGTCTTTAAGTGAGAAGATAGGTTTTATATCATCGTCCTGATTCCTACTTAAATAAAACAGTTTGTCATGTCCGCAGCATGCTTAAAACATGGTTCTTAGACATGTACTATACCTTTTAGATGAAATTTAGTGCAAGGTTTCTATCTATATCTGTATCCGCAGTTCCAGATGAAAACATTCCATCAGTGGACCAATAGCACAATTACCTGTGAACATTGCATTACAAACCTTTCAATACCATCTATTTCTTGGGAATATATACTCAATCAGCCTGTAGTAGTGACCAATAACCATTGTTCAAAACACTGTTCGTTATTCTCTGTCCTAAAAGATAAAGACATATACGGATCATTGCCAACCTTCTGGGTTTTTACCTGTTTTATCAGTGATATTCCTAAGTTTCATGAATTGTCCACACAGGTTTCTCCAACTTTCACTTCAATTAGTCTAACCACTCAAAAACACGTATTTCATCACTTAGTTCCTTGTATTTTTGTCAGAGTGTAAATTTCTCAGTTATTGATATTCGTTATCAAGTAACCAGTATGTACATGGCCAGGTCTTTGCGGATCATATGAATACCCAAATAGGAATAAATGTGGTTGAACAATAATCCTTGATTCGGTATACAGCAATGACCACTTGCAACACAGAATAATACAGTCACACTGATGTAACCCGCAGAAGTCAGCGATTAAAAAAAGAAGAATTTTCCTACAGTAAAAAGTAAAAATGAACCAAGAAGCAGTTATTTATAAGCTTAGTTAACAAGACTGTTAAATTTTAAATTTATCTCGCGAAAAAACGTTCTCTCTCACTGGCCGATTATAGCCTTCTCGGTTGGGATCCACGTGGCAACCAAAATCAGTTGTTTGAGCCTGTATGGGAAATAACTGAAGATCGAACGCAATGATATAGATGTGTCTACGCATTATGCTGGTCCCAGACATCATGCCGAACTTTATAGTAATTCTACTGTTTCTTGTTCTCTTATCACGACTTTCTACCGCTTTGGCTTTCTCCTCTGTTTATCTATCTTTCCTCTTGGTTCATTTTCATCTGATGTGGCGATAAGGTGCGGCAACATGAACCACTACTCAGTAATGCTTAGTTCAATACTCAAATTGTGTCTCCGTCTGAATTTTTAGTTATTAGTTTTTAACCATTTTATGCCATTTTTCCCATCATGATTAGTGCGGCTTAGGCTGTCTTCATGATAGTGAACTCTAGGTTTTGCGGTAAGTTTGAAGGTAGCCAAGTCCCAAAGTGTACGTTTATTGAATAATCATTAAGGATCATGTTCCATCACCTACCCCTTTTGTTATATTTTAATATCTTCCCAGATTATACGGACTTAAAAAACAGTCTAAGTATAGCTTTTATCATTTACCAGATCCATTACAGTTCAACTCTTTAGAGGAAACCATATGTTTTTTGAACAGGAAACTTTTTCTAGCTTCAGACAACTTGAGTTAAGATGTAAGTGATGTTAAAGTGTCAAGTGTACAACCTCTTTTACTGCATATTGCATATGAGTTCCTGCTTTCAGTCTGAAATCAACAGACAACACGGGTTAGAGATTAATGCCAAAACTTTAAGTTATTCTTCTTGTGTGAATTTATTTTATTATAAAATACTTTGATTCACCTTGACTGAACTCTATGCACAGTGGAACACAACACATACTGGCTTCAAGGTGAGCACTGTGCAAATTGGGCGATGGTGGCGAAAATATTTTCAATAAATTCTTTTCTCATAAAATATCCAAAATTTAATAACATTGCTTTTATTTCTTTTCATGAGCTTTAGAACAGATGTTTGAAAGTTTAAGATGTAACTTACGCGGTTAGCTGAGTGTAGATTGGTATAATTAATATAGCTGTAAGATTTGGCCACCGTGGGAAAATGTAATTCCAGATTAGAATTGTTTATTTGATTTATAGCACACAATGATACGGTACTATTTTCTTGACGACGTTTCGAGCATAAATTATTACCCTTAATCATATCAATGCAATCACACTTATTTCGACATCTGATTTTTACAGTCCTGTCACCTAATTGCTGTCTGTCATTCTACATTTGGCTAAGATCCCAAGTTCCGATAATTTACCACAAAGCAAATAATATGAAGTGATACTACTAAAGAAATCAGATGTCAAAAGCTAAGTGATTACAATGATTTAGCTTTGACCAATAGTTTATGCTAGGAACATCATCAAGGAAACGATACTGTATCACTCATTGTATGCTGTATATCAAATAAACAAATCCAACTGTACAGCTTGTCTGTCCAGGTTGAGCACTTCTTTCAAGTTTAAAAGCTGTTTTCTAGCAAGTCTATCTTGATGTGCTTAGTGAGTTTCAGCTCATGCAGTTTTTTTCCTTCTCATCTATATTTCATATTGTGCTCTTCTCTCAGCGAACAGGCTCCTCCAGATGATGACTGAATATCAATAAAGAGTCTAGTATACAGCCTCAACAACAATTATTCTTACCAAAGTACATAAAATATGAGGACATCATTTTAGCTTACATTTTATCCGCTAAAACTTACCATTGAGATATGTTTCTGTTCAACAGTAATCTGTGTTTCATTAATATTAAAGTAAAACTTGAGCACTGTAGTAGAACATAATTCCATTTTAGTTAATTTATTAGACTTGTGACAGTGGAACAGTATTGGCTACTGGATTACGTTTCGGACATAATTTATTGTCTACAGTCATATCAAGATGGTAATGACTATGATAAAAATGGCGTAATTTGTATTGTTTATCAGATTCTAAGATCATTTAAAGCAATCTCTGAGAACGAAAACCACTATGTCACTTGGTTGCTAATTAGTATTTATCAATAACTAGGACCATTTTAAGACAAAATGCTGTATGATAATAGTCTCATCACGTTTGAGAAATCTTAATGTTTGTTTAATGGCTTAGTTTCAACTGAATGTTTCGCAATGCCTCCATTTAAATTGTATGTAGTCTTTTGATTTTTATTCACTAAATTTTAATTCTCCTGTCAGATGTATTCAAATGAGATCGCCATCCATTTTCTACAGAGTAACTATCTAGTGGTCTGCATATCTACTTCTATTCCTTTCGGAATAAGTATTCACTTACGTCCCTAAACAATGAGGTTCTCTGGCCGGATACGGAATGTAAAATAGAAGCTTCAGGTCGCGCTCCAAGTGAACTGCCATTTACTTACTGTAATATAGCTCGACGATCCAGTCAGTCAGTGCATGATGTGTTACAACAATCCCTTAATAATATCAGTGATTATATGTACTCAGTCTGCATTTAGTTCACTCTATACCTAGAAGTTTGTGTCTACAACTTCAGAAAATCCACCACAAACTTTATCGCCAATGTACACTTAAATATTATTTAGGTGAACGAATTTAAACAAACTGATTAACGCGAGAGTGAAATTCATCAGAAATTGTCATCAGCTGAACCGGTTTGTTTGAAATCCAAGCTTATTTCATGCACGAATGAGGTATCTCGTAATAGAGAAGAAGAAATTTCCCTAGTGTCCTGTGACTTCCACTGGCTTCTCATCTGATAAAAACTTATCGTGAAAACTCTCTTTACTTGAACTCATTTTTCAGAAAAGCAGTGAACTCAACTTATTACGGCAATAAGTAATTTCTGCAGCTTAGTGAACGAGCTTTAGTTCTAACTGACCTTGATAAACAAGGTTGTTCTCTGCCTCTAAATTCAGCATGATGGATCATATATAATTAACTACTGATAAAATAATAATAACTGTACAGCATTTCATCTTTCGGCGAAACGTAACTATTCGTAGGTGAATAAAGATGATGCAACTAATTCCGTACTCGAGAGATATTTCACGAACCGAAATGTACTTTAAGTGAGTTAACTGTACAGGCTAAGAGAAACATATTGTAGTCGTTCAAGTAGGTCTTAGTTTTTACGTGTTCATAAAATAGAGTTATAATCAGACAAGTAAATCTATTTAGTGTAGTTACCAGCATAGTAACTGGCACTATTATTTGTATTCTGACCTGACGTGACCATCATTACTTTACGTGGTGAGATGTGAGTATAAGCATATATGAGGATCTGATGGTGTAAATATTATCAATACTGAGTGATAATTGAAGGTGAAATCTCAGATATTCCAAATGATAATGAATATTACCATGAGTGTTTTAGACCTTTACAAAACTGTTGTTCGTCTCCATGGTTTACAGTATACTGATTAAAATGACCGTTTATCTCAAACCAAGCAGTTTGATGTCTTTCAATGTTCTGCTTAGAAAAATGCTTTGTGATAAAAGTATTTTCTATACCGCTCATTTAAAATTGTCATGACAATGATCTCTTTGTATATAACATAAAGGTGTGAATTTTATCTTTGGTTTCGTGAGTTGGAATCACAAACACCCACAATATACTGAAGTAGAATTTGGATCACATTACAATGACCCGGTGAATATAGCTCTAGACCGTATTATAACAAATTAGGTCATAATTCTGTGGGTTCAACCCTTTGTGTGGTAATTTATTCCGATATTAAAGTTTAACTAGCAAAACTGGTAGTAAATGTACTCTGAATAAATTTTAATTGAAAACTTTACACACGATAATAGGTTTTTTTAATTTTGTTGTTATTTTGAAGGAAAATTACTGCCCGTAATCATACCAACAAGTGGAAATTTTATTCACACATTTAACTTTAGATCTCATGTATGTAGTCTTTCCTTTTTGTAAGTCAGTCTGTTTGTTCAGCACAGTGTTCTTTATGATTGATAGTTGTATTGACCCGTCTTTGTTGCATGTGTTTAGAGTGACATGTATTGATATTGAAGTAACTAACGTACCTCGGTGGCTTAGTAGGGAATGACTTAGAGTTTGAAGCGATGGGTACAGGATTCAAGTCTTAGTGGGAATAACGTCACTCACTGGGGTGCGAGTACATCCAGCTGACGGGTCTCAAATAGGGTGAAACACACGTTCCATATTCTTTTATTGACCACAACTAAGTTAATTACTGTGGTAAATATCGATTCTGCCACTAATCTTTCGTTAGTAAAATTCATTTAACAAATGATAATTTGAAAGGAAAAGTAGCGGTCGGAGAAAGTATTCTACATCAGATTTTAGGACTAAAAACTTAAAAGTCGTAGCCTTGTGGGAGATAAAAGGTTCTTATCAAAGTTGTTAGTGAGTAATAATAAATGCTGCCATAACAGAACAATCCCAGGTGTTCAATAGCTTTTCGATTCATAGCAGATTAAGTGAGAATCGTTTTCAAATCTTTGTTTAAAATACTCTGGCCTATTAGGTTTAACACACACACTTTCCATGTTACTCGTAATAAAATTGTAAGTTAGGCTGAAATTTGATTGATTTATTGGTTGCCAATGAATTTTATTTGCAAAACTTTAAAGGTATTGAAAGGTCTGTCATGTGAATTTGACTGATCAATGAACGAAGATATCACAGGATGTGAAAATACGACGCCTTAATTAGTGTTGTTGCAAGTTTGAATAGCACAACAGGTAAAGGTCAGTGAAAATAAATGAAAATGGTGGTAATAGGGAACGAGGGAAAATGAAACCAAAAAGGTATGTGTAAACGGATGTATTTACATGAAAACAACATAAATAGTAAGTAAATCAGTGAGAGACGGATTTTGAATGACTATTATTTAGTATCCGCACCTACTCGATTATGTTGTCCCAAAGACCTCAGTTAAACAATCTACACTTTCTTCTCATTATTCTTACACATTGTCAGTTATTCCATGAATTATTGCGGTACATTAATGTAAGATTTCTGATGTTTATTCCTTCTTAATAAGACGTGTGTGCATGTGTCATTTTCTCAATTTTTTCAACTGTTTAGTCTTAAAACTTCAATAATAGATTTATATGGGCAAAGCTATGAAACGTACTTCAGTGTTAATCATTCAGTATCTTGGCCAGTATCTAGTCATTACTTCGGTGATGAAAGAGTGTTTATCGAACTATATTCTTCTTATGTTTTCACTTTGAAAGCTTTTAATTACTATTGCGTAGCACACTTAAGAGTACTGTCATACTGTATATTTGACCCTACTGACTGAGCTATCTGAAATATGCGCTACGCAGGCTAAGCCACCACTTACCTAGAAGCAGCATATCAGATATAATTTAATCAATCCGAAAGGAATCTAACTGTGGCTAAACAAAGACATCTCTGACTGATAATTTAGGAGGTGTTGGGATGTGTAGGCTACCTGGCTGGGGTCCTTGAGGTGTCCAGAATTGACGTCTGAGGACCCTTAGAGTTATAGTTCAGTGTCAATAAATTAGCTCAAATATATGCACCATTTATCATCTTCAGAATTTCGAGCACTTTAACAATCTTCATTTACTAATCCTTACTCAGATTCTACACATTCGTCTATTTTAATAACATCCTTTATCGATCTTGTTTCTCTTCGTGCAATGTTGTGAAATGCGACAACTTAAATTGCTGTATTTATGTGCAAGAGTCTACGTCGAATTGCATGCAGATCTATCTGTTTATAACCAAATATCAGATAATCGGGTGGGTATCTTGTTATGATGGAATTTTACGTAACATGGAGAACGCCATTCGCCAAAAAACAAAAAGACTGCAGTAGAGAGCCCTACTAGTATCCAGAGGTCACTGACTTGAATCCTGCTGAAAACTGAGATTTCACTTCACATGCAATCATTACGCACTCATATTACCTTGAAAGAAGTATCTAGGAAATGCTGTGATCAGGTCCTTATGTCTTTGTGTGGAAAGATCTTCAACGGGGTGGTGAGAAGTATGTTATGGGTCTAAAGAATAGACAGTGTGCCACCTAACGACTGTTTGGTTATGTTAGGTTCCATGAGCTCCATTTCATATGTTATTTTCCTACCGTTTTATGTTGTCTAATTGATCCAGTATGGCTTACCATTTACATGTTGACTGAACCACATGCACTCAGGATCATGTTGTGTTGTATGTACACCGACCCTGAGGTGTCTTTCCTAGCACTTAACGCCTAGTTTTCTATATCCAAGAAAGAAATATGGGAGACTACTAGCTCATAATTTTTAGCAGTGGAGTAATCACCTCGTATGTCAACAAAAATTGCATCCAACTGTTTGAATATTGACCGATGATAAGCACACTGATGTTTAAGAATGTCCTGTGTCCATATCTAACAGAAACTTGGCTTTTTATCAAACATAAATTCAGTTACGTTTTGGACGTATATCCACTACTGCTTCTACTCGTTTACCAACGTGGTCTGTTGGTTCTTTAGCTCAATCATAATTTATTCGACTATATTGTTCTAAGGTGAAGAAGACCAGAAAAAGCAGCTTTGGTGGGTGGTATTTAGGTCGTATTTTAGTAAGACATGCAAAGTAATCAACAGAGAGAATACTCTCCATCTTAAAAGATATGCATCTAAAACAACAAGTTGATCATGGCTCCATGATCTGGTCTTAAGACTATAAAACACACTGTCGATTTTTATGTGTTCTCAGATCAGACATTATTGCCCACTGAACCTAAGCGTAACACTAAGTAAGAAAAATAGAGTAACACGGCAAACAAGCTCCTATATAGATGCCACTGTTTTCAGTCTGACATTAATGATAAACGGTGGATAGCAGCGGAATCCTGGGTTCGAGTCCTAGTGAAAACAACATCATATACTTGGATGCAGGTACCTTCAAGTGACGAGTCCCAAATAGGAAGAAACTTACTACCAAGGGTATCCACGGTTAGCCACTATCTATCTATAATTGTTAGGTTAGTTTGTGGGAACAAATTTATTCCTAGTCGGTAAAACTGCATAAGAAAGTGTAAATAATTTATCGTAAGTACAATTTCGGAAATTAGTTACTTTGATAACGCTTTACATACCGAAGTGAATAGTATAGCTGATGATTATTGAAGATTTAACCGACTTGAGTGCTATTTCACTTCAGAATCTAAACTTTTTTCTGTATGTACTTTGGCGCCTAAATAAGGAATTTTAATAGAAACACTTTGTAAGTTTATTCAAACAAAATATGGCAAAATAAATTACCCAATAGGGCATTAATGTACGGTAAATTCATTCATTGAATTTAACCAACACTTCATCAAATTCAAGTCCAGTAGTTGTAGTCGTTGGTGTCATTATACAATTATTGCTTTATGTGTCCACCTACTGTGATACTCAGTACATAGCATGCAACATATAGAATTTGATAAAGTCACTGCTTACCATTCAGTGATCAACTCGTGTACAATATTCACTCCCACAAGAGATCAGTCACGATATAAATAGTTTTATGGTAAAATATCTGATATCGATAAGAAATGGCATAATTTTCAGTCTCCTAGGAGATATGAATAAATGTGGAAATTCACTCACTGAATGAGTGCTAACAGGCTAGAAAGTTAAGCAAGATCTCCTATCAGTTGACTCTCAACATCCAACAACAAAATGCAGCATTACTTTCAAAAGAGTTATTAATACTTGATCAGATCGCAATGAGAATATAAATTATATACCTGAGGAATATCCCACTGTTACCATGTTATAGGGTTGCAAATGTTTACAGTTTTTCTGATCGATGCATTCTATCTAACGGTTGTTATTCTGCATGAAAGAGTAATTTACGCTCTAAGTAAACAAGGAAATGCGCCCGGTATGTTTGCCATAGATTAACTTCTCTATGAAGTAATCGCTGAAAAAGCCAACTAGCTCTTTGAAGTTATGTATTCAACCTACTACCAAACCTCACAGGATGCATGACAACTGTTACAATCACATTTCATTTTTGGGAACTATATTCTCAGACAATATAAAATAACTACTTGAAGTATGATTCTGAATTTTAAGAAAAATTGTTAACTGCTTAACGGTAAAATAGTAGTCATAAATGCTTTCAATTCTCGAATGTACATTCAGTAAATTGTTGATATTGAAGTTATTGAAAGTTTAGTATGCATTCCCATGGTTCACTCATAACTTGCAGCAAAAATCTTTTAGATTGATTATAATTAAGGAAGAAGTTTCAAATAATTACTAGTAACAGTAGACGAACTAAAACGAGATCGGTGTCCAGTTCTCTTACTTTTATAAAACTGTTTCATAACTATATCAGGCTGAAGTAACTGTCTTTAAAGTAATCATTCATCCAAAATGATTAAGACTTCATTGATAATGTTCATTTTTACTTTATCGCTTATGCCTTCATATGTGAGGGATGAGAAGAAGGAGACTAACTGGAGGCAATTAATGGTAAACCCTGAACTTGTTCACACTCAGTAAGACATATCTGCAACCTCTAAGGAAAATGTATCTCCTCTGTCCCCATGTATTACTCAGTAGTGCAGTCAGAGACGTTACCGCTGAGCTATTCGACCCTCGATTAACCTCCTGCTGATTGCCTGCAACCAACTAACATCCATCAAGGTGGACCACAATACTGACCCTTCTGGCCTGCTGGCCAGACTGTAAAATGTTCCATAAGATTCAGTCATCACTCATGACTAGGTGGCATGAAGCTGGTTGCTTCCCAGTGACCAATCAGCACGACTTTCTAGTTCGTAACGGTTTTTTTTACTCAATCCGTTCATGGCATAAATGTCTTAAAGTAAATCATTTCTTTAAAAACTACTCATGTCAGATAACAGATTTACCAAAAATGATGTAATATAGCAGCAAAATCCGAGGACTATTGTAGATCGTAATTTTATTTTAGTCTGTTTATTCGAGAAAAGGATTTCGAAATGTTAGCCGGCACTTTCAATAAACTGAGGTCAGCTGCCTAACCTTAACTATTAGCATCAGTTTACATTTCGGTTAGCCAAGTATGCTTTTCGTGCACGAAGGCTTGGCTAAATCGATAGTGGTATACCTTATTAAGATAATGAACCTAGGGAAAACTTGGTTATAGCTATCAATACTATTACACACAATCCCACACAAAAATGCGACAAAGCGAAAGTTTGAAAGAATAACTTATTTGGGTAGAAAGAGAGGTGGATAACTAAATCGTTGCTCATCAAATCAACACAAAATAAGTATGATAGGAGTGATTCAGCACATTTTTCAGATAAATGGAAAATTCTTCTACCTATATCACAAAAACACTGTAATAAACCGTGTCTCAAAGTTGTGGAGTTACTTTACTATGAATATGGACAGTAAATTCTGTCAGAAATTTTATGCAGTAAATGATACCATTTCACTTTGTAGTACATTTAATAAACAACCGAAGAATTCTTTTCCAGTCGAGAAAATCTTAGTGTAATGAAATACCACAGAGGGGATTATAATGGTACCATTCATCAACTGCTTTGTGCCTCAGGATTTATGAGGTTTCTGGAAGAGCAAAGTAGTAATGCGTCAGAAGAATATACTTCAAAGAATGAAAAAAAGCGTGACTTGTGATTTGTCTGTCCTGTAAATGGTCGTGAATGTATATAAACTAAAAGCGTTTGTTTATCTTCCTGGGAGTTATGCAATTGTGATCGAGTTGTGCACTTTTAGTTCGATCATTTGACTCTTGGAGCTCACATTTTCAACTGTGCATGAAGTAAAGTTGCCCTTGTCTATTTGAACACTTATTCATTGAACATCAACTTGTGTATATCTCTGAATTTACTTATTTCACATTCAGCTATCATTTTTTATACATACCTTAGAGAAACTTCTAGCCTCGTTTAACAAGAAGTAAACAGAAACCCTTCATGGTTCGATTTCCAAAAAAATGATCGATTCTAAGCACCTGATTAATCAAGACACTAACTTGGTTTACATATGTAGAGTTCATGTGAACCTCTTGCAAAGTGCCTGCTTATAACTTCTCCAAATTGCGAAAGCTACTGAAATTGATATTTTTAAACCTTGACTTTATATTCAAAAAGCACGTGTAAAGTCCCTTAGTATGCAACCCGTGTGATATGTTAATACACCCGATCTTCATAATTGTTTATTTCAGTGTGTTACTTTGACTATTCTCTTCATATCGTATCTTTCCTACCCTATAATTCGAACTTCCATTTTTCGACTGCCCTTGACTCACTTAACCCTGTTACAACTGTGCTCAGACACCATATATTTCCGACCAGCAGGAACTTCAGACATATAGAAAGACATTGCATGAAGTGTCACTCACCAGGCTCAACTCAATGGTAAGCATGAATAGACGCTGTTGATATCATTTATCACCAAAGAAGGCCGATGGAATATTCCTACTCATTCTGGAGCACGTGTTTGTATAGTGATTACGCGTTGGTGTGAGCGAACACATGTTACGGCCTAAATGGATATAAGAAAATTATGATGGAAGGACGGCTTAGAGCTCAGCTCGACAATGAAAATCCTTAGGCTGCTTTTAATGGGAAACCGATTACGGAGTTATCAGAATAGGAAAGTGTCACTGACCATAAAAAAATTGCTACGACTTCCAATCTAATGTAAAAACAGCGATTATGACCGTTGACGATGCTCATAATGAATTTAGGAAGGGCAGATGGATCTCAACGGCTCCTTATGAAATAACGGATGCACATGAACGCAATCGTCCAGGTACCGAAAGCAACTCAAATGTAGAATAACAATAAGCCTACACAGTGACTGAGTGGTGGAGGGCAACTACGGCTCAACAGATAAAAAGTAGCGGTATATGTAGGCAGTAGATAACTATTCACACTGGTGAACAAAACTGGAGAAAAAAAGTCAATGTTGAGTTAGTCAGCAGTGGAGTATGATGGGTCTGGGATTCGGCCATACAGACTGGGATGACGGGAACGACGGGGTAGAACACTTCAAGAAACAGTTAAACTGACCTCCAGTTATTATTCTGTAACCCGCCATCTAGTCCGACTTTGAATGGAACTTTGAAAGAGTACCTCCAAATCTTACCGAGGCCTAGAAAACTGGAAGTAAACTGAAATGAAGAAGAGTAGATGGCCTCAACAGGCATGTGAGGACTAGACGTGACCCTCAATGACCGATCCAAACCATTTATTGCCGTAGGCTTTAGTAAACGAGAGAAATCTTCCTGGGATAACTGCAGAGGAATCAGTCTGACGAACGGAGAGTCTAAGATCCTAGATTTTGTAGTCACTAGAAGCCTAAGTGGAGCTTACAAACAGCAAACCCGAGAAAGCCAGACAAGCTTTGTACCTGGTCATGGGTGTATCGAACAGATATTCACACTCTGCTAGGCTCTGATATACAAGGGAACTTACCGGCACCCGGTAATAAATGTTTTTTGGACCTGAAGTAGACATTCAACTCCGCCGACGGAGAGATCTGACGGCAGTGTCTCTCACTGAAATAGGTGCCCGGCGATCACACCAGTGTTGAAAGATTAACATTTGGAAACCAGCGAGTGCTAGAGCCTATAGTGAAGTATGAGATGTGTTGTGTACTAGAAGTGACATTTGTCAAGGACATCTACTGCCCCATTCTTATTCTAAGTTATTAAAGAGGTCCATATGAGATCTCTTTTTTCTCGTTTGAATTTGTGAAATCTAAAAAGTAATCCCAAAGTTTGTCAAGGTATTTAGCAGTAAATCAGTGAATACGTCCATGCCTCCTGACTGGACTTTCCATAATGTTAGCTGAAGTAGGTTCAGGCCGGAAAAATGGGTAGAGGTGGTGGGAGTAAAAAATTGTATTATTACATGGATTCTCTGACTCTTGGTCTACACAATGTGTAGAAATTTAAACTTCTTGCAGGGGGGTGTCCTCTTGACTGGGGAAATCGGTCGTCGGAGACTTTAAGTGAAAGGGCTGAAAGCTCATCACACAGGTACAGATGCATTTACATTTTAATTTTATCGAAATAACCATATCGCATTTCGTAAATTACTCTACTCTCTTTCCTCTTAAGGTCTTTGGTGACTTCTGCTTACGTCTTATATATTTCTGTATCTCATCCTGCTATTTTTTTACCTTGATGTTCTGATATGAGATGTTCCATCTTGTACCGTTACAAAGGAATCTCAGGTCCCATGATGATAGGTACATTTAACCGTATAGCATCATTCAGCACGGTAACAGTATTTTCTGGTTTTTTATGTTGTGTACACATTTTTTCTGATCTACTTAAGATTTATTGAAACTGAAATTTTCTGAAGATATTTTATGAATATTCCGAGTAAATATATTATTTTGGTGTAATAACACAGGTTGAGTATGTTATGCGTGAAAAGGTTTTAAACATATTACAGCTTCACCAATCAGACTTGCAGAATTAAAGAGTGAACAGCACAGGCATTTCTTTAATGCCATGAACCTACTTTCTTCAATAAAACCCGGCACTACATGTATGTTATGAACGAAGATTTTTACTTGCCGTAGTTGAAAACATGTCTTTCAGGCGGCATAATAATTAGGTAACATACTGGTTACTTTTGTATGCACTTGATACTATTTTGCATGTGATAGTAACAGATGCTTCTATAAGTGTGAATACCTTCCATACGATACCTGTCGTGCATGATTTTCTTGATATATTCATGAGAAGACTGAGCTATACAGGTAGGCAGCTGTGATAGTATGGAAATGAATATGAAAATAATGTGTAAGAGGAATGAAACTGTTGTAGAGCAACATCGTATTTGTCAAGTAATAGTGAGTTTAAAATATTTGATGGACCAGATTAATTTCCTAATAAATCATGCAGGTTTGGAGACAAACACTAAAGTATTTAACTAAACAGTCACCTGTCCATGTGTGAAGAAAGACTGAATTCTCCGCAAGTAAGGGATAAGCTGGAACAAGCACCTGATTTGACATTAATGATGGATTGTGACTAGTAGCAGAATCCAGGACACGTGTTTTATCGTATTTGAGGCTCATCAGCCGGATATACCTACACCCCAATGAGCGACATTCTTCCCACTAAGGCTAGAACCCGGGATGAAACCCGCCTCCTGAATCCAGTTGCTGGCTACTATCCATCGCTACTCTGAGACTGAAACCACAGGAAGTACCGAGGCATCTCAACAGGAGTCTGTATGCCAACAGTGGCCGATCAATCCGGTCCAATCAATAACGGGATAATACAAACAACATCACATAACTCCTGTTTGTTTCAAATATTTCCTGTATGAAAAGCCATTTTATGCCTTTCTGGAGATCCACCTGGAGTGATACTATAATTGACGAGGTAATTACTTCCATATTAGATTTGTTTATTTGATTTATAATACACAGTGATCTAGTATTATTTGCTTGATGGCGTTTCGAGCATAAATTATTGCTCATGATCATATCAATGTTGAACACTAGGTCATTTCCACTTTTTGATTCATTTCACTTCAGAATTATGCGAAATGTGTTGACGACATCAGTAGTAGTTTAGCTGATATATTAATCCGGTGATGTTATAATGATATATGAAATCTACTGAAAGATGAATGCATAATAAACTTTTAATTGATACAGAAAAGTGCTGATTTTTTCATGTTCTTTATATTTACGTTTATTCAGCTGTCGTCTTAGTTCTGCAGAAAAATTCCTATCTGTTAGAGAAGAAACAAACCATCTTCAGTAAATTCACTTTGTGAAGACAATTTGATTCCGATTTTTACTCGAGAAATTCAAAAGACTACATTGACAACTACAAGAATGGTCAATTAGCTTTATTTATTTCATGAAAAAACTTCCTATGTAGCCGAAGTCAACAAACCTGGTTAGTTATTTCAGTGGTTTTTAGGATGTTCAATTTAAAAATTTTGAGTTTCTGGGTCCTGTATAATTTCATGATCCTCTTGAGAGAAACTTGGCGAAATGAGCTTAAAACGTTAATGACGGATAGTGGCTAACAGTGGAGTCTAGGATGAGCGTTTCGTCCTATTTTGGACTCACCATTCAGCTGGATGTACCTGCACCGCAGTGAATGATGTTTCTCCCACTAAGACTCGAAGCCTGAACCAGTCACTTCAAACGCCAGAGCGTTACCCAATAAGTCATTGAGTCATGATAACCTCTGTTGAGAGGACAAATCGTATTCTAGTTGCCAACATTTAATAACCTTCATCAGTATTTGTTGCAATGCATCTGATTGATAGATGACCACTGTACTCCCTTATCAATCATTCGTGAGTGGTAGTTATATTTTGAAATGACTCCTCTTCTAAAGTTTCAAAATCTACTAGAAATTATTAGCGATAATCGAAACTTTAGTTTGCTTTTTGATTCTTCTTTGTTGTTCACCTGTATGATAATAAGGAATGAACATTGCACTGACTATGTAACCAATGCTTAAAGTCTTTTTCGGTTTTGTTTTTGCAATCTAGTTGTCACCTATGTGTGTGTCGAAAATAATAATAATAATACATTTGTCTTAAATAAGAACAGTTTTGATCGATTTGTCTCGCATTTATCCACTATCTAACTTTTCCATCGTTTCATTAAATCACTTTTGCATTAGAGTCATGTACTTTTATTATCAAGGACAATTATTTTAGCTTTTAATTAAACTATATATCACTTTTTATCGATTATTATTTGAAGTACTTTAGTATTTTTGGATATGGATTGTATTCTGGATTGCTATTAGTGGTTTAAATAGCTATTCATTGTCACCTTATTTACTTCATTTTTAAACTTCTTCACTCAGATGAAAATTGAAAGCCTAACTGACAGAATAAACTGTGAACGGAAATATTTCTTACCATTGCTTGATATACTTGTAAAACTCCGCAGTTATGATGGATCACACTGTAGCTATCGTGTTTCAGTGGTCTTGTGAATAACGCTTTGGCGTTTAAAGCGAGGAGTATGAGGTCCGAGTTTCGGTGGGAATAACACTCACTGAGGTGCAGGTTCATCAAGCTGATGAGTTTCAAACAGGGCAAAACGCGCATCCTGAGTTCCTTTGCTATCCACAACCAAGTAAGTTACCATAATAAATATTTCTACTCAGTGATACTCGTAATTTCCCGTCCCTATATTGGACTGAATTACCCTAACTCCCCTGGTAGATGAGCTCTTATACGACTCGTGTTTCGTTCTATTGGAGACTCGTCAGCTGAATGCACCCCAGTGAGTGATGTTATTCTTACTGAGACTAGAAACTAGTACCCATCAGTTTAAACGCCAAAGCGTTATCCATCGGGCCATTGGAGCACAAAAATTATCACTGGTGCATTGGGGATTATACTTGTAATATTTCTGAATTACACGATAAATGAGTTCGGTAGTCAACGGTCAACTAGGTATTTATTTGATTTTTGTAGCTGTTGGACAACAATTTGATGGCTGACTATGAAATAGAAACTGAACAGGATTTAAAATTACACTGGTATAACAATATCATCGAGCAGCTTCGCTGATATCGTATTCATTTTAAGCACAATTGCAAAGTACTTATAAATGATTAATCTCACTTAGGGTAAATATGAGGAATTTATCTGACATTTGAATGGAAATGCGAAACATGCGATGAATTTTGAATTAAAACACACCTTCTGAAAAGGTGTGCATATTGGTCGTAACTTTGTGAATAATTATCATTGTAAGCTTTCAAGTGTGAGACAAAGTGATCCGATTTCAGCTTTTTCATTCGCAGTCATCTAACACAATACTGTTTGAAAAAAACAACTCGTTAGCTACATCTGATGTATTCGAAACACAAAACAGCTGTTCTTAATGTTTCTGTTTGACTGTACTACTGTTCACTTCGGTACTGGATTGTTTGATATTCTGTAACCTAGACTATTTTAATCAGCTGCAAGTGGACAGATAAAGGCCATGGAGGAAGCGGTAGAGTAATGTATCGGTCAAAGTTAACGTACCCCACAAACATGTTAATAAATATATCCAGCTTAATTTGTAGATGGTTTTGCCCTTTGAGCTTCGATTTTCTCAGGTAGAGGACATATAGCCTGACGTTGAGAACTGTGCCTTGGTAAGGTAAAGCTCAACAACATACACATATGTATGCATATCGAAATACACGGGTTACACGTGTACACTTATGTCGCAATTCTAAAAAAACTAATCGCCTATAGAAATAAATGACTCTATTATCCTATAGCCAGAGTGAAATTCACTGCATAAATGTACATGACCATAAAAACGTATGTATGTAGACATTTACGTACTTGAATTTATGCTGTCTAGTTATATTATGACGTTATTTGAGTATACAAATGCATACACTTCTATGCATTACAACTTCATTAGGCTTAAAAGCGAACTGCACATTCATTTACTTTACAAAAAAAGATGAAGTAAGTTTCTAGTTTATTTTGTCCAAATGTAGTACCGTAAAGTGTGCTCGAAGAGAAGAGATTTACAGATAATTTTCGTAATTGTTATGAATAATAACAACTATCCATTAGTTTTTCCATAGAATACGGTAAGTGATAAAGACAAACACCATTATTTCGGTAGAAATTAAAGTTTACAGAATTAACAAGTGATATAATTCACACTTGTAGAATGAACGTACCTAACTAATTTCGCATTTTTTCGAGACGAAGTTAATGTAGATTAAGTGATAACTTTCCTAATAGTTAAGTTTACCCCCGAGTTTATAGTAGTAGTAGTTGTTGTTGTCGTTGTTGTCAATGTAGCTGTAGTAGGAGTCTGCGTGCGCCATCTTATCAGAGCAAACCATTATTACCGTAAAAGCCACCCTAATAAATAAAATAGCCCTAGCATGAAGACGTTCTACCTCTGGTAATATTTAATTGGGAAGGACACACCTCAAATTATTCTGAAGTATTCGACTAGGAGAATTGTAAGAAATTGATTAAGTTCACTAGCTGAAGTTGACCGGGGAAAGGCTAAAAATCAGGACGCAATGAAAAATTGTTTTGTCCTGATTTGGGACTCCTCAGTGTCGTACACATACTATCTCATACAGGAAACAGTTCAAGGTTATCATGCCTTGTATTTGACGTCTTCACCCAACAACTGGCTCAAAGTTAAGTAATAAGTCTTTTTCATCTTCTGAGATCCACTGGTGATTGCAATCATGTTCAAATAAATATCGTTAGACACGCCTCCGCAGGCAAGTCATTTAGACTTTGGTGGGACAAGCTGCCATTTAAATAAAACTAATTAGAGGGCTTTATGATTGTTTCTATCAAAATTTTTGATTATTCATCTTGCCTTCGAAGTTTATATTGTTTAACTCACTGGAGCATTTCAACACAATCAAATGAATGGACATATGAAAGTATATTAACTTGAAATTACTTAGTAACCACAGCTGTCTTTGACCGGAAGCATATAAGTCTAAAAGATAACGGATTGAAGTTTTCAAAAACGAATATATGTAGCACTGAAGTGCTCTGAAGGAATCTAATGAAGTCTAAGATACTGAAAAACTATTGTGGTCTGTCTAAATGGAAGTCTAACACTTACAATTATTGCAGCAGAATCAAATCTTATTTTCTAAACTATCTCCTGGCATTAGATGCATGGAAACAATCCATGGAAAGCTTCAGATTTCAATTTTGCGACTGTTACTGAACATCAGGCGATATCTGCACTGACAAACTGAATATAAGGATTTCACATGGTGGTGCTGAATTGTGATAGAACGGAGACATAAAGATTTTCCGGTCCTCAGTATGCCATAAGCATGTCTTGGCATCTACTAACCATGTTGGATAGAAAGGCGACGAAAGCCCCACGACTAAATCATCCAGCTCAGATGACCCAACTTCACCCCAACACCTTTACTATTTATCACTTGATAAGGATAATGTAAAGGTTACAGGGATATCGTGGAAGTAAGAAATATGCTAAATAGGGAATTATGTATCTATGTTTCTATCTAATCTGGTCCTGACGCGTAGGTCATTCGCGGCCTGAATAGTTCAGTGGTAAAGTTGCTGACTACAACACTAGGTGACACATTTTCAAGTCTCAGGCAGGAAATCGGTTCCATCGGGGTTTTAGATACGCCTTGCTGACTAGTGCCAACAAGCACGAAACCTAGGTCTAGGGCTTCTTGCCGATTGCCTCCATCCAACTATCCATCTATCAAAGTGCACTGTGATGCTGAGCTGCCTAGTCTAGTGGTCACATTACAAAATGATCGGTAGGATTCGGTCAACACTTAGGACTAGACACCACAAAGTTGATCACTCTCCAGTGACTATTCAGTGTAGGGGATTACGTACCTATCTTATATATTCACAAGTTAGTTGGGATTTTACATTTTTCCTCCTTGACATCAGTGTCCAGTGACAACCTTCGTATGGTAAATTTGTATACCACAGTGACATGATGAATGACGACGGCATAGATACCAAATTAAAGTGCTTTATAACTAGTTATTTGCATTGGAAATTTCCACAAACTGAAAAATTTGTGCGAATTCACCTCAGTTCATCAAGTTGCATATACCACTAATCTAATTAATAGTCAAAATCTGTGTCTATGTCTTCTCTAAACCAAATGGCTTATTTACAAAAGGGTGAGTATCGATAAGAAATCGACTGGTCACTCATAAAAAGAAATAAAAGCAAAAAATGAAATTAAGAAATTTTCTAAGTTTACACCTCATTCAATTTTCGTATACAATGAAATGAAAACCTTTTAGATTCTTTGTTCAATTAAATTTAACTTGGACACATTTCTACATTGACGTATATTTACCCTGCACTCCTGCGATTAGTTAAACGGTCGACTGAATGAATACGCCGATGGTTATGCATATCAAGCATATATCGGGACAAAAGGGAAAAAAATATTTAGCAAAGTTAGAGATTATTATTATTTTTAGAGAGCGGTTACTTAACTTTCAAATGTGGAATGAGGTCAAGATCTACCAAAAAAGCATAACACTTCATTTTAATTTCTTGATAATAAAAAATTAGCCATTGCGAAAGTAATGGAACGGGAAGTGATACTGAAGTCGTTTGAATAATGTGTCAGGGAATCACTAAAGCTTATTCTGGTTAGTTACTGCCTATCCAGATGCATGCAGAGATGTACCCGAAAAAGCATCTACTTACTGCGTAATACGAATAGTCAGACAACCTGTAATTCGAGCTGCAAGTTTGCCAGCTACAAGTGACGTAAAACTGAAGTTATTCATTTCAGATATAGTTCCTCAGTTGATTGTCTGAATGTATTCTGCTGATATTACTGCACAGAGCTCCTGGCAACTTCAATCTAAAAATAAACCTTATTAGTTTATGAAGACCTTTATAATGCAGATAACAGTATGATTCTGACTTACTAGTGGTTTTAGAATGAAGTCCCAATAGTGCCATATTTAGGGTGTTGTAAAATGACCCTACTCTGAAACTCATATTAATATGGAGTGTGTGATTTCCAGACAATTTACGGTGTCTTTCTCTTAATAAGCCTTATTTTTGTCATTTGTATATTATGCGAGTTAACAGCATTATTTCTGTGTTCAAAGTACACATGGCACTTCAAAAGTAAGCTTTGGCAAATCTCTCTGCTGGCATACCTTTTCCATATCCAATCAATCTTTTGAGACCTACATCATGACTGAATGTCCTAGGTATTTATTTGCTGACTACTTAAGTACAATGAATGGAATAAAACCAAAGGATGAGGAATAGTTGGAATTCTTGTAGTTATTTCAAGGAACAAATGCAACAACGCAGACTACAAACTGTGGTTAATATTTGTAGCTCAGATTGTGGATGTTCAGGGTAACTTGTTCTTTGAGCTAAGATTTTAGTTGGCGAACTTTTCAGTGCAATGCTTCAGAAGGCTTTCTTGTGAGGTTCTGATCCACTGATAATGGTATCTAGCAAGACTTCAAAACGTTTACCAAATAAATTACCATCTCAAACAACACCTCACTCCGAACACGTGCTCCTTTGGGTTGACAACGCTGAGTGAAATATTTCTTTAAGTAAACTGCATAAATATTTTTCTGCAAATAGTCATGATGTAACGCATACAGTTTGAATTTATTAATATGTTTTTGAACTTAGTCTGATGAATAATTTCTCTTGTACCGGTCTCTGTAACTTCTCAGTTTCATTTTTTTATTTACAGTAAATTATTGAAATTTCTAGTCTTAAAATTCGACATCTACATTTCCAGTTAAAATAAGCATGATTCGGTTCAAGGTTTGACTACATTGTTTCAACAATTTAAACAGTTTTCGTTACACACTAACATAGACCAGAGAACCGTGAAGAAACATGGGACGTCTGCAAATGTTTCTTCATCGTACAAAAGGGATCTCGCATGCAATCAAACAATGACCTTTAGGTCTTGTGATGAGCTCATCCGTATTCCGTCCCTGGGCTGAATTACAACAATTCACACTGATTAGCTTAATCCAGTTGGAGATATTGGGTTACCGTTTTCCATGGGCATCCATCAGAGATCTTTGTTTGTTTGAACTCTCAGACTACTGTTTACCATTGGAACTTGTAGAATTCCGTTTAGAAGTCAGCAACTCATAGTCACTGGATTCCCCTTTAGTTGAGTAGTTTTTGAGTATCTAATCCCTTTAAAGCAGTGAATAGTCATCTGAAATTTGGTTCAGTTAAGACCAACTCATTAGGTGAACGCTACAGATTTTGTCCCAAAATGTGAATATCTTGTGTTCGATTTTATTTGACATCGTGAATGTATTTCGTTGAACAAGATAAGGATGAAATAGCACCACCACTGCTTCCTGGCTTTCGAGCGACTTCTGAATATTGTAAACTCGCTTTGTAAACTATCTTGATTTCAATCAGTCCTCCAGATTTCACTCAAATGAACAGTTTTACAATCACGGTAATTTGGTTTTGGCTAGCAGGAGAATCCAGGACGTGTGTTTCATTCTACTTAAGACCTGTCAGCTGGACGTACCTGCACCCCAGTGAGTGATGTTGTTCCCAATGAAACTCGAACCTCGTACCCATCGTTCCAAGCGCCAAGAAGTTGTCCACTATGCCACGGAGACACGACAGTTACTTCTTGTACAACGGGTAGTGGTTATCACTATTTATTGACACACTTGGAATTCTCTGTTGTTTCACTGGATCAAACTGTTCGACTTCTATTGGTATATGGCCTCCTATGCGGATGCCAATAGACGTGTAACAATTCGATTCCATAAAACAACAGTGAATTGCAAGCATAATAATAAATAACAATAGTCTTATAATCGTTTCTGTTATATTCTTACTAGTGGCATATTGTTTTTATTGTCTGGAAATCCAACTAATGAGCTTTATTAATATGCATAAAAAAATTCATTGGATTCCTGGCTTATCTCTTTTTCTCCCTCATAATTTGCATCAACGATTGTTTGTGTTCTCAAGGTGTGCTTGTTGTAACTGAACAGGAAATTATTTTGTTTAAGATGAGACGACTGACTAGTTTGGTCACTTGAATGATAAGTTATCATGTCGTTTTCACAGTCGAAATAGTCTTCAACATGCAAATTGCCTCTAAAATGTTTGTTTGCATAAAACTAGTCTTAAGTTGATCTTCAAAAACGGCTGAATTGGATAACATGAGGTCGATTTTGGATTATTGGGTAAATTCACCGTCGTTTACTGAGTGGAATAAGCAGACTTGATCCTTCTGATCAATAAAGCAAAACAATATCATGACTTTTTCTATAGACTAATAAGTTAGGTTCAACCAAATACTAGTTAATTCAAAAATAATTAGTGAGACTTTCTGAGATATCTATGATTTGAAAGACTGTTTTGCAGGGTTTCGGGAAATACTAAAGGGGAAATAAGAACTTGAACAGCAACATAAAAATAACAGAAGAAAGACGTAAGAGCTACGAAAATGTTCTTTTGGACGACTTCATTTTCTAAAGCCATACAGTCTTATTTATAACCATTCAGAATAAATAACAGTCTATTGTTAATCAGTAGGGATGGCACGGCAGGGTTAATAAATGCACGTGATATCTTTGAACATAAAGGTCATGTTTAAGGTTGTGGACTGTCAATGATTCGGCAACGCAGAAATAAAGAATTCGAAGTCCTTTAGAAATGTGGGAAGGCACTTTGTAAACCACTCTTGAAGGAACTACAAGGAGTAGCTAGAAGTCCGGAGATGACAAGATGTTCTAGAATAGAACTGTTAACATCTTTTCTATCCCCTGTGGATAACTAAGCTGAACAATTCCATTTTAGTCTATTTATTAAAAACGTCACAAAGTGAAACGGTATCACTTACTGTATAACATTTCGGACATAATTTATTGTCCATATTCACATAATGTAACTCCACAACTTTGAGACACAGTCAATATAGTTCCAACTGACAGAAGTTCGTGGGGACAAAGACGGGGATATCTGTCTTTGATTTATTCATTTACTGACCCAATTACTTCAAGCTGTGACTACTGGAATAATATCAGCTTTATACTTTGCTGAATAATTTCACTGAATACTAACAGTTAACCTCAAGAAAGTATCTTACCAGAAAAGAGTCAATCAGTAACGAACCCCATCCTCTTTTCCGTTGATAATTCTTCATTGCCCCAACCATATGATGTCGTACATTTATCCATCCGATTCAAACATAGAATGCCTTTTGTACAAACAAAGCCTCAGTTTACACTGGAATGAATGTAACCGGAACTGTAAATTCAGTTTTGATTTACTTCCACAAACTGCATTCATATATT
The DNA here is from genome assembly GCA_944470555.2 of Heterobilharzia americana. Lineage (NCBI taxonomy): Eukaryota > Metazoa > Platyhelminthes > Trematoda > Strigeidida > Schistosomatidae > Heterobilharzia > Heterobilharzia americana. The sequence goes on from OX104127.1 coordinate 152,234,853, forward strand.
CGGACATGTAAATTTGACTAAAATCACTAGAAGGGTTGAATCAATTTGAAAATTGTATAACGTGCTATCAAATTCCTATGATATGATGAGTTTTTCTATCGACAGAAACGCTAGTCAAAGTCGGTCACTTACATTCAATCATAAGTGCTGCAGTTAACTGAATATGATTTGTGACTATCTCTGCTCTCGATGAAGGAAATAACTGTCCAGTATTTAAATCACTTCCATCTGCATGTTCAAAGTAGTTTACTAATGAAAAAGTTTATCAGCTAATTATATTAGTCAGTAATATGTTATAAAAGTTAGGAAACATGTGCAGAAAGAAATAATAAAACAATAAAGCCCAGTCTATTTTTACTAGTTAATTCCTTGGCGGTGAAGAATAAATGAGTCATAAATTAGCAAGTGTTAGTTTTAAGTCCTAATATTACACAAAAGCAGACACATGCCTACACCAGCGAAGCGCTGTTGGCCAGTCTGGTCGCACTAACTACACTCGATGTTTTAGCTCCATCTTTTTATGAATTCATCATCAAAACAATCCTCCACTTATTTGTAAATCGATCACTCCTGTCTCCTGAACATGAACATGTGTAAATAATTTCTTTTTACACAATGTCTTTCTGTTCAGTTTTCAGGCAGATGTTTTCTTTTAGTGTTTCATCATTACTTTTTTCTCCACATTGTTACCTCACTCATCAAGACACTGTCAACGTTACCTTTACACCCTCCCGTCCCCCCTACTTTCGCGATGTTTGAATAAGGATAGTGACACCTGTTTACAATTAAGGGATGAAAGAATAAGTTGTTATGATAGTCGACAGAAAAATAAATAGGCTAGTTTTAAATGTGTATGCAATAAACTAGGTACTTAATGGAGGAGGTTACACTCTGGGGAAGATAGCTTTATTACATAACTGTGTCGTTTGTTTAATCACACTCACACACTTTACTTCAAGTGTTATGTACTACCAGCGATGTGTGAGGGTTTAATGACCCAAATTCAAGACAGGGAGATAGTATACAAAGCTCAAATCCTATCGAAATACTAAAACCTAGCTACTACATAGTCTTCAGTTTTCTATAGGTTAATGCATGTCAAATTCAAATAAATTCTTACTAAAATATAAATTACACCTATAATTTAGTGTGTAAGCCGTTTGTACTCTACTTTACTCGATTAGAAACTCAGCTTTCTAATAATGATTCATGAGTTTGCATTCACGTCCGAATTTTACCGCATTTTGAGTAACCAGTTAGGATTGTTAGCCGCCATACATTAGAGGAGCCTTGTAATCTAGCGCATTAATCTGAAAGCAGCTGCTGAGTAGCAGGTACTATTCGCAATTTTACGCACTGATTCAAGTTCTCTTATATGACTACCGTATACGCAAAAGCTTCATAATTCACGATAGTTATATTTTTTTGGAATGAATCAAGTGTCGAAGTATAACATAGAACTTATTCAAGTTAAAGATAAACTTTTTCAATGAGTAATTTCAAATTCCCTCTCTTTCATCACGAATTACGTGGTAGACTTTCATTACATGAACATACTAATAAAAGATTATAACCGCTTATATTTCTAGGACAAAGTACTCTTTCTGTTTGTGAATCAACTTCCGATAAACAGTTTAGTGTTTGTCGGAATAAACAGGCAAAAGATATTATTCGTTTATAAGGATAGAAAAGTATTGATATTCTCAGAAGTCCTTCAAATGAAAATGCTTCTCTTCTGTACTAATAGGAAATTGCCGAAGGCGAAAATGTTTCTTCTGACATTTGAAAATTAAAGTGAAGTCACTTTCAACTCGAGCAGATAAGCGATCACATTCCTGACCCAAACTTGAAGTGACACCGCTCAGAGTTGCTTAGGAAATATAAATCCTCTTCAGCCTATATATACGCTCAACTATCAAATGGCCGTAGGTATAGAAAATAAGACCATGTCTTCATGGTAATGGCCTACAACTTCCCAAAATACAGCTAACACAAGTGTCACTATCTTATATGCAGCTTAGATAACTACCAATTTGACTATCTGAGATAGATGTGGTTTGGTAGACTCGTACTGATAATAAGTGATGATTCCAAAGTGAAATGAAAGTCTGGGCTGTGGTAGGATTCGAACCAGCGACTACCGAATTTTAACCCGGTGCTCTGTCAGCTGGACTGTGAGACACGACTACTTACCAGATTTTATTTTACATCACTTATATCGTCGATTGTGAACATAACTAATTTACAAATGTAGATTAAAGAGCGTCGAATGGCCAACTAATCTTGTCTTGTACATGGACATTTGTAACTAATATTATTCACTCTTAAATTCTGGTCCAATGCATTTGATCTTAAGAACTGCGTTACTTTATGGACAACTCTATGAGTCAATAAACTCAACAGGGATGACTTAGCATCCTTTCCGGATATGCAGAAAATCTGATTACCCATATCGCAAAGAGGACGACGAAATTAGGACTAGGATTGTATTTTCCCGACGTTGATTGAATCGAACTCATCGGTCTTTGTTGGTTTATGGACTCCTGCGCTGATGCCTCGATATTGCATGTGTTCCAAGTATATATTTATGATAAATACAAGCAAAAACACTGAAAACTATACCCATTGTACAACAAGTGGCTATTATGGCTCGGTAGCCTAGTGGATAATCCTCTGGCGTTTGAAGCTATCGGTCCCGAGTTCGAGTCCCACTGGAAACAATATCACTCATTAGGAGGCAAATACATCCAGCTGATGGGTCCCAAATAGGACGAACCGCGCATCCTGGATTCCACTACTAGCCACTATCTATCATAAACTGAGTAAATGATGTCTCAAAGTTGTATAGTTATCGAAATATGGACAATAAATTATGTCCGAAACGTAATCCTGCAAATAACACTAATACATCAATTAAAATGGAACTAAATTCCACCTTAATGCTTAAATTTTACCTTTATATCTCTGAGTGAACACTGAAGTAGTTGATAGCTAAAACTAATTACCATTTTGATAGAAACAACAGTATGGTGAAGAATATCCACATGCATAATAAATTCATGAGCAAATTCCTCTTCACATGACTTTGTGTTTGCGAATAAAGGTATTTGCGACACTATATGTATTTCATATTCGGATGTTTATTTGATATGGCACGCAGTGATACGGTATTATTTAATGGACAACATTTTCGACAGAATTCATTGCTCACATTCATATAAATAAACTAACACTATGTCTTTTATCAAATAAACAATCCAATATGAAACTGTACTTTACAACAGAGGCCAGGTATTAAATATTGAATGCATTCGCCTATGCCAGGAAAAAATAATTGTTGTGAAACAGGCAGTAATCTGTTGAAGACCAAAGCGGAGTGAAGACCTCATACCTCCTTTCCTCAGAAATTTTCTTCTCACAGTACTGATTTGACAAAACCAGTCAAGACAAAAAGATCAAACTGCATAATAATAGACATTTCAAATGCACTAATAATTAACGCAGAAATACGTGAGACAGAGGAAGAATTGAAGATTTAACAAAACGTAATATTTCTTTTATCTACTTCGTAGACAGAAAGCAGCATATTGCAATTTAATGGCCAATAATAAGTATGCAAACAGTCCGCAAAAATCAGTCGCCTTCTGCCACGAGGCTCGCTTCCGAAAATAATATGGAGGAAATATTTATCATAATCGAGACCAGAATCATAAAATTATTTGAGCTTAAAAGTAATACCTAAAACTTTCTTTGATACCACTATCAATCCAAAAATTATTATTTGTAGCCCCAGTTCCTAGTGGAACATAAGACTTCGCTAGCACATCCCCACTTCACTCTCTTCTCTGCAGTCTTTTGAACCTGGCTCCACGACTGCCCACAAGCTTCCATTTCTTCCTCACAAAATCTCCTCCATGTCACCCTAGGACGCCCAACTCGTCGTTCCCCATTTGGCTTCTACTCGAAGGCCTGGCTTGGCCTGGCGCATGATGTCCCCAGTTAGTCTTCTCAGTGTATGTCCAATTCAATCCATCTCCACTATCTTCTGCATATTTGTTGGGCGATGGATTCTTTGTTGGTTCGTTACAAGACCAGAGTTTCTTGTTGCTTATTCTCATTATTCTGGCCATCTGATCTTCAGTATCGAGGCAACGTAGGCAGCTGTTGATGAATGTCTGTAGTTTCTTGGGAGTGTTTTACGTGACGCACCAAGTCTCTCAACCACCACATAGAAGCACTGACTTGACGTTGGTGTTGAAAACCCGAATCTTATTCTTTATGTTGAGTTGAGTTGAGTGCAGTGCAGTAGATCGCCACACTGATCTCCACAGATTAATGAAGACCTGCTTGCTGTCTTTCCGATCCTGGCTTTGACATCCTCATCTATGCGTGTGCCGCCTGTAGTTGAGACGATGCTGCCTAGGTAGGTTTCTCCCGTTGTTGTTGTTGGTTGGGTATCTTCACCACCTCCGTCTTCTCTACGCTCACCTGAAGGAAGTCCCATCCTAGCTGTCCCACCTCGCCTCTTCTGCCAACTTGTCAGTTTTTGCCTGTAGATCTTCGAGTCTGTGTGACAAGACATTAGACATAAATCTTCATCGTTGGCGAAATCCAAATCTCCTAAGGTCTCTTCATCGGTCCAGCGTATGCCCGCCTTCTCGCTCCTCACAGTTTGTTGCATGATCAAGTCCACCACAGTCAGAAAGAAGATCGGTGATAGTAGGCAGCAACCTTGTCTTAATCCTGTCCTCACTTCAAAGGCATCGCCGAGCTTTCCATTGTGAATCACTTAGCATGTAGCATCATATAGCATGTAGCTGCTTAATGAGGTTGATAAAGGTTTGTGGTACTAAAACAGAAGTGTTGAGTCAGCTGCCTGCTGAATTACTTCTCGATCGACGCTATCGAAGGCCTTTTCAAAGTCGATGAAGTTGAGGTAGAGAGTTGCCATTCTGCCATTATATGCTCTGTTCTATGATGATGCGTAGCGTAGCGCTGCAGTTTGATCCGCAAATGATTTGTTTATCCCGAAGCCAGTCAGCCTGTTCTGGTCGTAATTTTGAATGCGGAGCATTCTTTTTAGTCTCTCCAGAATGACGTTTGCTTGGAGTGGACAGAGGTGGAGAATGATTCCGAGACAGTTCTTGCAAAGAATTAAGTCTCCGTTCTTCGGTAGTTTGACAAGATAGCTGTTCTTGCACTAGGCAGGTACCTTTCCTTCCTTCCTTCCTTCCTTCCTTCCTTCCTTCCTTCCTTCCTTCCTTCCTTCCTTCCTTCCTTCCTTCCTTCCTTCCTTCCTTCCTTCCTTCCTTCCTTCCTTCCTTCCTTCCAAACCTTCTGCAGTAGAGGTGTGAGCGTGTCCGTTGATGTCTCTATCTCTGTTTTCAGCGCTTCTGGAGGAATTCCATCTAGTCCTTATGCTTTCTCGAATTTCAGCAACTTTACGGCATTCAGGACGTCACTTCTGCTGTTGTCAGAGGGCTTGTGTTCACTGATAGCTTTGTGGCTTCGCTGGTGGTGGTATTTCTGGACGAGTTACAGGTGGTGGTGGTGGTGATCGTGGTGGTCGATTCAAAGTTTGTTGAAGTGGTCAAACCGTCGTTTCCTTTGTTTCTGCTCTTTGGTAACTTGCTTTCCTTCACTATCTCTCATTGGTTTCATCTGCGTTGATCTCTTCCCTCCCACATAGTAACCTGGTTACTTGATACAGTGTTGTCAGGTCTCTCTTACCTGCAGCCTGTTCTGCTTCACTTGCCAATGTGTGTTGTAGAAGTGTCTTTTGTCTTTGCATGCACTCTTCTTCACTTCTTTGTCCAGTGTAGTGTTTCATAGGTTGTGTTCAGTTCCTCTCTCCGTTGTTCATCCCTGCACCACACTGGTTCATCTTCTGCTTCACCATCTTCCTCTCCCTGCTCTATCAGCTCCCATGTGTCCGTCAAGATCCATTCCTTGTCTTGCTTCCTCTTCCTTCCTAACACGGTTATGCGGGTTTCCTTCCACGTCGTTTTCACAGAGTTCCAGTGTTCTTCCACACAGGTTTCCTTGGGGATGTTGCTCAATGTCTCCCATTTTATCCTGATGACTGAGGTGAAGATGTCTTTTGTAGTTTTGTCCTCCAGTTCCTGTTCTGGGTGTTGGACTTGAACTGTGGTCGTCTATCACCAGCTTCCTTGAAGGCTTTCGACTTGATTTTGACTGTAGGTCCCTTGCACTAGATAGTGAGTGGTCTGAACCTGCTTGCATCTGCTCCTCTTCTTGATCATGTGTCAAGTAGGCTGTGTCTCCACTTTCTTCAGATTGAGATGAAGTCGATCTGATTTTGAGTGTAGTGTGTCCATCTGGTGAAGTCCATGTCGCCTTGTGAATATCCTTGTGTTTGAACACACTGCTTCCAATCGCCGAATTGTTGACTGCACAGAATTCTGCAAAAACAGTTCTCCATTCCCACTCATCATTTCACCGAGTGCTTCTCGACCCATGATGAGTTCTCCTTCGGTGTTGTCTGCTCCACGCAGTTTGGCATTCATGTCACCACAACTATTAGAATTTCGATGTCGCCAACTGAGGTCTTGTTCATCACTGATTGCAGTTGTCTATAGAATTCCTCTGTAGAATTCTCTTCGTCTGCATTATTTGTAGGTGCGTGGTGTAGCATTGTACGATTGTGACTTTGCTTCCTTTTGAGTTGAATCTTGCTGTCATAGTCTTGATCCTGGAGGAGATTGAATCCTACTGCATGAGAGCCTTCGATGTTCTTGGAGACATCATGATAGTCACTCGAAAACTCAGTGTGCTCGTGGTTGTCGTCTGAGTGACAATATCAGAGTAGATTATCAACTCCTCTCCAGTTGACAGTTTGCAGAGTCCTCTTCCATTCTATCTGCTTTCGCAGATCCCAAGCACTTCCATGCCATACCTCCCCATCTCTTTTGCAATCTGGACAGCCTTGCTAGCTTCAAACAGTGTGCGGACATTCCGTGTCCCCATGTTTACTTTTGCTTTCGTTGAGAGAGTGGAGACACATCGGCCGACTTGCTTCCCGAAGGCTTTCACCAACCGGCATCATTTCGTCTCCCCAATTCCAGTGAGGAATAGGTTGTTTTTTGTATTTTCCTGTGCTTTTAAACTTCTTTGGCGGTCAGATTGATTTTACGGGGTAGGGTTGCTGGCCCTATGCCCACCCTCCCATATTTATCCAGGCTTAGGACCGGCTAGTAACTGGTGAACCTGTTACCTAGGCGAGGTTAATTTAATTTCCTGCCTGAAGTCTACTTTATTTTGTCGGCTTACAACTGACACTGAAAGCAGTTTCCATGGGCTTCGTTTCTGGAAGAGCATTCAAAATTCTAGAAGATGCCCATGGTTTAATTTTGAGCTTTCCACCTCAGTAAATCGTTTGCTTTTTTGATCTTGTTCCAACTGATCATGAAGTCTATGAGGCACTTTCAAAATGAAGCCTGTTAATTACTAAGCCTTTAAGAGACGATAACAATGGTTATTAGTCACTACTGGAAGACTGACCTATTAATCACTGTTAGGGATGAACATTTTCCTTATTTCTCTGACTTAATTATTCTTGGTTTTTAAATTCTTTCTGTCCTCATCTCTCAAAAGTGTTATATTTCATAAAACTCGCTAGTGTTCTGATTAGCTGTCGTGCCTTTCAATTTGCTAGCTATCCCATGTCATTCTAAGCCATTGCAGCTTTGTATGTAGTATCAAAATTTACTAACATATATTTCGGTTACTCACAGAGGAATTTAGGACGTGTGTTTCATCCTATTTCGGACTTGTCAGCTGTATGTAACTGCATCCTAGTGTGTAGTGTTGTTCCCACTGAGGCTAGAACCCAGTACCCTTCACTTCAAACGCCAAAGCGTTAATCACTAGGCCACTGGGGTACGGTAGCCATCTCTAGTGAATTGAGTGGCAGTTGTTGTAATGATACTAGTAACTTTCCGTTGTTATACAGGGCCGAATTACTTGACCTTTGTTAGTAGATGGGCTCCTAAGCGGACGCCTCGATACTCCCGAATAATCATGATGCTATATTGATCGTGGTGGCTAGCAGGTACATCCAGCTGACAAGTCACAAGTAGGATGAAGTGAGCATCCTGGATTCCTCTGCTAGTCACCACAATCGCTGTAACATCATGAATAGCCGGGAGTATCGAAGCATCCACATAGGAGCCCATCTGCCAAAAGCGGAGGTGGAGGATTTCGGCTCTGTATAGCAACGGGAAATTACGAGTATTATTGCAATAACGTCACAAGTTTCTTAGAAGACTGAAAGCAGTTAGTATACAGTGATCTTTATGAAAAAAAGCCCAAACACCATGCTGACACCACGTCATTATAGGTGATCCAGAATAAAGAAAGATATGTTTGGATCCTCCAGTGATTCAGCTGAAAATGGCTAGCAGGACTTAAGAGTCTATAAATAAGTCCTCCATGGCAACGTATTGCATTTTAAGACAGTATCCACCGCAGACTATTGTCAGTTGCAGGACCGTTGAAAACTGTGTATCACCAGGCCACTTCACTGCACTCAACTCAACTCAACATAAAGAATAAGATTCGGGTTTTCAACACCAACGTCAAGTCAGTGCTTCTATGTGGTGGTTGAGAGACTTGGTGCGTCACGTAAAACACTCCCAAGAAACTACAGACATTCATCAACAGCTGCCTACGTTGCCTCGATACTGAAGATCAGATGGCCAGAATAATGAGAATAAGCAACAAGAAACTCTGGTCTTGTAACGAACCAACAAAGAATCCATCGCCCAACAAATATGCAGAAGATAGTGGAGATGGATTGAATTGGACATACACTGAGAAGACTAACTGGGGACATCATGCGCCAGGCCAAGCCAGGCCTTCGAGTAGAAGCCAAATGGGGAACGACGAGTTGGGCGTCCTAGGGTGACATGGAGGAGATTTTGTGAGGAAGAAATGGAAGCTTGTGGGCAGTCGTGGAGCCAGGTTCAAAAGACTGCAGAGAAGAGAGTGAAGTGGGGATGTGCTAGCGAAGTCTTATGTTCCACTAGGAACTCGGGGACAAATAATAATTATGATAACGGCTAGTTTAATTAGAATTCAGATGATACGGTCCAGTTTGTGAAGTATAAGTTAACAAAAATAATCAACTTATATGAATCGACAATGATATCTAAAATAGATGATTCTCAAGAAATCTTTTTACAGTGGTAGGCACAGACTGGTAACTGTTTCTTTCTGAACATATAGGTCTGATATCAATCTTTCAATGGCTACTCTGCTAAAGCCGTTGTTCCTTCTCTAGTTCAATTTTGTTTTTCCCATCTGTGGACCCAGAGAACGTTTTTCTATCTGACAGCGGTCCGTTAGCCTTACACGTGCACACCTGTTACTGACAAATCTCTGTTCTTTCTGAGCTGCTTGAGTTCTTCTCAATACTTCTGTGTTAAGTAGCAGCGTGTCTCTCTTTTCGTATTAAATTACCTCTCTTGACGGTCAGCAATGGCTGATTTGAAGTGCTCAAAAGCTTGTTCAGAGAATACAGCGAAATTCGCGGTTTTTCTGTTGATCATGTTTCCAAAGTGTACATGCATATGAAGTCTGCTGTCATTTTGGTTCACATCGTGAAATTTTTGTGTCAGATTGGATCTCCAGCCATAAAGCAGACAGCGATACTGACGAGTAGTAAACCACTGACTGGTAACTACGGAATGGCCAATTTCATGTTGTTTAGTAATAAAACACAAATTTCCTGCAATCATTGGTAAACCTTACATGAAAACTAACATTTAACATTGTATGACTTTATGACTGAGACGGCTAAGAGTCGCTATGCTGATTTGGAAAGTATTATTCATTACACTGGTTGCTCGCTGGAGAGCAACCTGTTTTTCTTGTCTAATCCCTAGTGCTGACTGAATTCTATCGAGCATTTTTAAATGTGGTCACCAAGCTAAGTGGTTCAGCACCGTGGTGCACTTTGATGCACGTTAGTTGGTTGAGCACAGTTGACACGAAGCCCTTCACTTAGGTTTTGTGCTAGGTGATGAGCGCCAAGAAGCACGAAACCTAAATGAAAGGCTTCCTGCCTATTGTCTCCAAACAACTAGGAGTATCATTTGTTCTTGATACAGCTAATCTACTATGATTCCTTCATAAATTCTTTGCTAAGCAGTAGGCTGGCTTATAGCCATGAGAAATCACCATTTAAAACATTAGCCTAAAAACGAATTTCGCTGTGTTTTTAGTAAAACGTATATAAGAGGTGAATGAAAACGCTTGGTTCTTAGATATGCAGAAGTTGAATTTTAAATCAAAATTTTATTTAGCAGGACCCTTGATTATTTCATTACTCGTTTCGATGGATCATTTCGTATCGCTGCATTTTCTAAAGTCACCCCACTTTTTCATGATAACAACTCCCGTTGCTTGATCTGCTTCAATAATAACCGCATCTAGATTTCTCTGATCGGTATCCGGTGGTTTCCTTCTTTCCTCAAATATCCTTCTGGATTTAACTACTGCAGATATCGAGTATCGATTTATGACATCAGTTCTCATCACTAGTATTATAAGTAGTTGAACTGAACTTTTTCATCATTTACACTAATCTGCTTACAAAGTATGTGAAAATTGAAGCTATGGAATACTGAAGTTTATCTTGCTCAATGTCGGACTAGTTACAGTGAGGACGTGGGTGACATTACCTGCCAGCGACCTAACTTATTTTTCCTAACTAATTAAGAAATGCCGAAATTATTCTAATGCTGTGGGCACAAGATGGTCGATTCCTATTCACCAATCAACTTTACCTATAGGCTGTTGAACTAACCGTTAAAAGTTGAACTTAACTTATTCTTGACAGTCTAATCCTGTCAAGTCTGGAGACAAACAGACTGAGCAGCAATTGACCAAACCACTTTCATGTTAGGTATGTAGATATGGTCATCATTTGAGAAAACGTGATAGAAACCTCAAAAATATTTGGAATTCACGACAATGCATATTCAAAAATTTATTCTACAATAGAATGTGAGTACGACGACGGTTTAATGTTTTAGGTTTGTTTCGCTGATGGAATGATTTCGGTACGTTCAAAAGAGGCAAGTATTTCCAAGACATTTACACTAAGTGATTTTCAAATCATAACTTCTGCCTCAAGATTACACACATGGATTACTAGGGTCCCTTGTTAATAGGCCGGGGAAACTCTGTTTTGTAGATGACCTGCATATTGATTTAGCTCTCTCTAAGTCGCTTCTATCTGAAAACAGATTTTCTATAGAGGTTCATCAGTGAATACCAAGGTTTACATGTGGAACAAAATAATGGACAAGACAATAAATGAATCAGAGGAGTAGTTTCTGTACACTGTATTATCAGCAAGCACTTATCCAATGTCTGACTGGATTAAAAAGGTATGCATAAATAATGCCTTAGAGGAGGAAATGCAAAACTTCATCAAAGTCTTATTAGATAATAAATATCCCCTGAAATTTGTTTATCGTAACAGAAATGGCCAGCAAAAAACAACCACTCTGAAGATAAATCCAAAGAAAGGAGTATTTCACCCCACCGCATATCGCTGATTCACAAAATTTGACTGCCAAACAAAGAATTAAATCAGCCATCCAGAGAACATACTATACGGAGAAATTCAAAGCATTATGGAAGAAATAGGAATTGAATGATAGGGTCACATCCATTTGTGTTCATCAGCTTACAAATCTAGAGAAGACCGGTCGGTCTATGCAAGTAAAGGCGATGAAATACATTTTAGAATTGCTACAACAACAAATCAAATCAAATGATCCCATTTATCTAAGCAATAGATGTCCTACCTCATCTATAGCTAAACCTATCACTATTACAGGTTACACGCTTGCCTTATATGCATATTTTTAACCGGTTTACAAGACTTATTTGGAACACACAGATAGTTTAGGGCTCCTTTCTGTATTCAAAAATAATTTGTTACATTAAACTCTTGATGATTCAATCTGAGTATCCCTTCCCATCTATTTTTTGTCCCGTAAACTAACATTTCGACTCTTTACTATGTCGATTTAAGAAAAACTAATTTACCCTTTGTCATACGAATGTGAATAACAAGTACTTTTGTGGCGAAATTGTTCGAAATGTATTGCGCAAATGTATCACACGTGTCATATAAACTGAGTCTTCCTATACTTTTGTCCAAATTTATTCTGAAGACCAACTGTTTCAAAAAAAATGTTGAATCAAGAATCTAGGTCTACAATGTTTTGCTAACTGCCTCCTAAAATCTGACATTAAGCAAGGTGCATTATCTCATCATGATATGTAGCTTAATAAACTAGTTCAGTGCTTGATTGGTAGATTATTATTAGCACATAAATCTAAAATGAATACATTGGTCATCAACTGGAGACAATTTATTGTACATCTTTCGTTGTCCTACCTGTCTCCTTCTAAAATTCCAACACAAATCAGAAGGGTAAAAAAAGAAAAATATCCACTAGACCCATCATATAGTAAATGGCTAAGAGTAAAATTATAACCAGACCCTAATTATCTGTCGATACTCCTAATAACCCGCTGCTATCCTAAATCGAATTGTTCTATCTCTGTTGGTAGATGGTCCCTTATGCGGATTTCTTGATACTGCTTGAGTATTCATCCTGTTGTAGTTTACAAGTACCCATTAGTAATAACTGATACTCTCCGCACAAGAGGTGGCTTTCGTAATTCAGTATCCTAGCGGATAACGCTCTGGCTATTGGAGTGGTGGTTACTGGGTTCGAGCCCCGGTGGGAATACCATCAATTACTGAGGGGCAAGTACATCCATGAGAAGCGAAGCACAAAAGTAGAATTGTAAGTCCTGGATTCCACTACTAGCCAATAAGTATTCTGAAACAGTGGGATCTAAAGTGTGAGTTTCATCCTGTTCGGGACTCATCAGCTTGATGTATTCAAGTTCCAGTGAGTTGTGGTATTCTCACTACGACTGGAACTCAGGACGAGTCACTTCAAAGGCTAGAGCATCATCCACTATACCAGTAAGTCACAGTGGCCCCTCCTTGTGCAATGGATATAGTATAGTTTAGATGCTTAAGCTCGTATTTCCCGTCGTTAATTGAACCTTACTAATCAGCCATTATTAGAAGACTTAATTATTTTATTAAGTTTCATTCCACATATTTGAAACTGTCTCTCAAAATTGTAATGACTGTTGGTACAACATGTTCAGTCCAATGGTCAACAATAAAACCTTATAGCAATTGAAGTCAGATACTATGATTTACGCTATCATTCATTTATAAATTTCCTCCAGAAAGTGATTTTGCACCTGAAAAATGTGATGCTTCTGATGGTTTCCTTATGGAACAAAGTGTGACTATTCTAACAGAAGTATTTGTATACAGTTCATGGTCAGCCAACTCACAGCCGACTATTTCGCCTTCTAAAGGCAATGCTGGTTGTGTTGTGTTAATCCGTTTATACTGATGTTTTTCTGCAATATAACCACTAAATTTGGAAACTCATATAGCTATAAAGTGTATTTTGATTCACATGACGTTCTTAGTAAGGTCGCGGTGAACGATACTTGTTCTTATGTCATAGTGAAAACATGCGATTTTGTAAGCTGAAAAAGCTGAATTCAGCTTTTTGTCCCTGAAACTACCAAAAAGACACTGATAGCATTCATTCACTCGCTAGTAGGGCTTTCATTTCGTTTCAAAAGAGCACTATGACTTTCGTCAAAAGTCCAATAAAGACAATGATCACTTTATCTCATCTAGATCTTGGAATATGCCGTACATCCTTCAAAATGAAAAGACTTGTATTGCGTTAGTGTTTGTTGAATTCATAGGGTACTAATGGTCTATGACTGAAAACAAAATTTAATAGTTAGTATCGTCTTTCTTATAACTTACACTGAAGTGAAGACATCTCGGTACAGTTAGCTCGCTGTTCAAAAAAATAAATGCATCATGTCAAACTCATCCCAACGCTTGTTTCGCTCAAATCAAGCCGAAGCCTAATGTACACTGGTGTTTGCGAATATTCTTAGTTTTAAGTGAACTAACTGCTAGTATACACTCAAAACCCAAAGTTAAAAATCCTGTGGAGCACAGCTTTTTCAAAGTCATTGGTTTATATATTACACGTTTTTTACTTGAAATGACATGACAAATACTCTATCGAATATTCCCAGAACAGCTTAAGGATTTATTAATAAATGTCATGGAAAAGAACTATGTTAAGAAAGTTTCGCTTACATTCAAAAAGGATATTTGTGATCTAGGCTGATCCTGGAACTCAAGTGTTTTTTCCGTACAGTGCGCTAACTATTGCCTTACTGGACAAAATTATTCGGCGAAATTTGTTGGGGATCTGTTATACTGGTAATTAAAAGAAGAGATGCTTCAGTGAAGAAGATTTTCTTGTTCGACGATGCCATTCTCTAAGGCTGTACAATAGTATTTATAATTCATAAACATGTAACAGTCTATTATTCAACGGCAGGGTGCAGTTGCATCATTGAGCTAGTGTTAAAAGTTAAGTGAAGAGTGGAAAACAGCTGCATAATGATCTATCAGATAATGTAAATAACGAGAAGGGCATGGGGTTTCGCAAGCTGAAAATTATTGATAAATGTGAAATGCGATGGTTGGTATAGCAACAGAGATCCTTAAGAATCATCTATCCAAATCGCTGAAGAAGATATTTTTCTCTGCCAATCTTAAGATCCATTTCTCTAACCAGCAAACGTCTGTCGCTTTAATCTACTTCATTATGTGTCTATAAATTTATTTGACCCTGTACAGTTGGTTATATAGGGTACACAAGTAGGCACTTTCCAAGCGTATTGCGAACACTGTCGCATAAGGTTGTAGATGGGAGAACGCAAATCAATTAACAGTTAAATTCTTGAACATTTGACCAACCCTAGGGATACAGCTCCACCACAGTTCTGCTTAAATGCCATCTACAGGGTCAAAGGGAACATATGAAAAGGAATACGCTTTCGAATGTTCTGCACCATAGAACTATTGGCGATTCACCAATTCAAACCTAGTCTTTGGAGGCGTGTGAAGAATGTTCAACCTCTTATCTTTCCATGATCTTAACCCTCCTGCATTTTTTCCTTCCTTTATCGATTTCATCACAATTAATTAGTTCACTATGACCAACTTTATTGCAATGCTTTTTTCTTTCTCCACCTTCTTTAAATTCATCAACCGGACAGTCAACTATCGCATTTCTCATTTATCAATAATTTTCGCCTTGTTAAACTCTTTGCCTTTCTTGTCTTGTCTAATAGATCTTTAAGCAACTCCTTTCTACCCTATATTTCACTTTTAACACTAGCTTGATGATGCAACTGTTGGATAATAGACTGTTAATTGTTTTCGATATATATATATATATATATATATATATATATATATATATATATATGTATATATGTATATATATATATATATATATATATATATATATATGATTGTACAGCTTTAGTGAATGGCATTATCGAACAAGAAAGTTTTTTCACTGAATTATCTTTTCTTTATACCGGTAAATGTTGCTATTCCTGTTGTGCTAACTTCTGTCGATGAGAGTTTTACAGATAGCAGTATATGTATGTAAATACTTCATTTGTAAGAATTAAATCCACTGAAATTGTTAACGTCTTTATTTTCTTCGTTTGCATGCATCTTATCTTTTCCACTGAACAGTTTCTTCGTGGATTCTATTTAAAACTAATTCTAGACGTTACTACCTTCACAATTCTTACCTAATACTCTCACACAAAACTTAGAGCTTAGAAAAACTGAGGAAAGACAGGGGAGAAGTGAGAAGAAGAATAAACAGGAAGGTAAGAAATTGCAGAAAACAAACAAAGTTATAGCGAACATAAAGTTTGCCATGATCTGTGGAATCATTTGATGTTTATTCACCTGTCTTATTTCTCTGTCAGTCCCAAAATAAAGATTAAAAAGGGCAGTGTTATGTGCACACATATGGATATGTCCCGTTTCACTTAGGACAAAGACATTTGAAACGAGGCTGGTGTATCATGATGGGGACTGTTAATCATCCACATTATTCTGAGCGCAGGTGTACGGTTAATACTTATTTTAGATGCACTTTTACTGACAAGTATTCTGGTTCTATCTGACTGACCAGTTATTCAGTGGTACACAGTATCCGAATAAATAATACTGGGGAGGAACGGTAAGTATTGTGTTCAGTGGATAAAATTTTTCAAACCTACAAGCCGACATATTATTTCTTACGAATATTTTAGATAAAACGTTTGTCTGTATACAAAATTAATGAAATAAATGTATACGTGGTCAAAGACTGACGGTGATAGCGAACTTAGATAGCAACACAATCCACTAGTTAGAATTTTTCCCTAACTGGAAATTTCTTTCAAATTAAATCATTCAATCTGTGTATATACAGATTAGTCCATCAACCTAAACTATTTGACAAAGACTTGCCAGGAAAATAAATGTATTTATAACTTACTAACATTTAAGGCAATGTTAATCACCTAACAGAGTGAATTATTACTAATACCTTATGGATATTCCTTTGGAATGTTCTGTTGCCACTCTACCTGTGTCTGTTTAGGATTGAGAAAGGCGAATTTCTCTTACCGATATCAAATATCCACGAAAAATCCACGGTCATGCATCATACTTCTACCGGTAACTCGTAATATGGTCTTCAAACTAGCTCATAATTTCACTGTTAATTGCATGTAAGAAGTTTCGAAAGAGCTTTTTTCACCATAATTAGGGTATATTCAGTTTTTATGAGTGAATAAATCTGCAACCAAGCAAAAATGAATTTTGTTAGGTGTTTCTACTGCACCTAATGTGAAATACTCTAGAGAACATTTCCCAAGTCTGTTTTTAATATTTAAAGGTGGCATTTGAAAGAGTAAATGTAAATAATACTTTATTATCATCAACGATAGTCATTTTTATCGTTGCAACGGTTTATCCTCAAAGAAAAGTCCCAGACAATATCCATTTGCAAATGTTTTGAAACTATTCAGGAGTTCGAACCAGGAACTCTTATTTCATCTAACAGACATACTATCTTTAACGATATGAATCTCAATTTACTGCTCAAAGTCTCGCATCTTAAATCTGTCTGTAACAAAGCCTGGGTACACGTACAGTGTTCATCTCAAAGACTACTGCTGTCGATTAGGTATTGAATATATGCCATTAAATATCTCAATGAACTACACATACCTTTCGAATAGTTTAATGTCACTCTTTTGAAAAAGTTACAGGTCATACTAAACGTCTTGGTTCACTGAAAAATGAGCAGGGAACACCGCATTTCTTTCACGTTAATCTAATAAAGAAGGTCAGCTGTACGTAACACCTCTGAAGAACATGCTTAGTATCATGAGTCTTGTAATTTTACTTCAATGTATTAATACGCTAGACTAAGCAGCTGTTTGAAATAAATAAGCGTATTTCTGAGGCTTGAAAGCTAGTGTCTACTTTTTATAGGAAGTAGTATATACAAATAAATACAAATACCGGACGCATGTTAGACAAGACTGTATAATTTGGTCAAATGAAATTGAAAAAAAGATTATAGCACTGTGAACACCATGTCTATAAGCACACGGATACGCATACAGCTTAATGACCATGATTTGTTTGTTTTGTATCTGATAACTTAATTCATAATAAATTAATTACATTGTATCATTCTACTAAGTACTTCATCTTAGAAAAGTCTAAAATAATTGATTTCAGCTTTGAGATATCATCACATGAATAAGTACATTTCTCCCAGTCTGTGTTCATCATATAAATAAGAACTTAGTCACTTAATGTATGGCCTGAAAAAAGGTTATACGTTTAGTCTTTTTTGATGTACTGACCAGCCGTAGATTACGTCAATGTAGAAGCACAGTGTTTAAAAATCCCGTCGAAGTCAATTTATGCCTCCTAAGATGATGATAAAGTAGATAATAGGAAATGTATCGAAGTTCAGTTGATCAGATAGCAGCAACACTCAAACAAGATGGAAATTTAATGATCGAATATCAACTTAGAATAATCAGCTGAAGTAAGGCAGATAGGTAAGTGCATCACATACTGACTAAAGTAGTTTTTCTCTATTAATGTTTTCGGAACGAAATTCCCTTCGTACACTTAACCACTGAATCTACACTGGCAAGTGTTTGTTGAAATCTCTTTTCTAACCACCCTACTAATAAGCTACAATAATCTGACTATATATATATATATATATATATATATATATATATATATATATATATATAATTATTATTATTATTAGTCCCTTGGGTTCCTAGTGGAACATAGGGCTTCAGTAGCATGCCTCCAGTGACCTCTGTTCTCTGAGATCTTTTGAACCTGGTCCCACGACAGCCCAGAAGCTCTCATTTCCTGCTCGCACGACCTCCTCCATGTCACTCTCGGACGTCCAACTCGTCGCTTCCCATCGGGGTTCCACTCGAGGGCCTGACGCGTGATGTCCTCAGTCGGCCTTCTCAGTGCATGCTCAATCCATCTCCACTTCTTCCTGCATATTTGTTGCGTGATAGGTTCTTGGTTGTTTCGTTCCCAGAGTTCCTTGTTGCTTATTTTTTCTGGCCATCTGATCTTCAGCAGCGAGCGTTAGCAGTTGTTGATGAATGTCTGTAGTTTATTGGAAATACCTTTCGTGACGCGCCAAGTCTCTGAGCCATACAAGAGCACTGACTTGACGTTGGTGTTGAAAATCCGTATCTTGTTCCACATGCTGAGTGCAGAAGATCTCCACACTGGTTTCAGGCTAATGAACGCCTGTCTTGCTTTTCCGATTCTGACTTTGACGTCCTCGTCCGTCCCGCCTGTAGTTGAAACAGTGCTTCCTAGATATATATATATATATATATATATATATATATATATATATATATATATATGAGTGCCACGCAAATAAATTTGATTCATTTTGCCAAATGTTTGATTTTTCTTTAATCTGCTGAGCTACAAATGGACGTATTTTTTTTCCTCTTAACTTTTATTATTCATTCTTCAGTGGGCCAGTAAGGTAGTGTGTTGGGCAAAAATAAATTCTATCAAGTGTACTAATGAATACCTTTAAAGTCGACCTATTTCTTACAATCACATTACATTGTACTGTGTCAACTAGGTTCAGAATACAGTGGTTAGTTGTCTTATTCAGATCATAAGAATATTAACATGCATCCTATACATAACAATTTATAATAGCATCTAAGTGAAACACCGTTTAACGAGATAACGTATCAGTACATAAGTGTCAAATTTCATTCTGGGTTAATTTGGCAGCCTAATTTCACTTCGCTTGGCAGGTGAGTAAGTAATGTGTACTCAAACGAAATAGACAATTTTGATGACTTTAAACTTGTCTAATCGTCTTGCTAAAAGTTTTTAGATAGGAAATACGTTAATCTGCGCCCCTTTCAATGATAACATTTTGCCTTTCAAATGCGTCAAATGCATTCCTACTCCAATCACAAACTATTCTGTTTTTTAACTGCAATTTTTGATTAAAATGTCATACATATTATCACTCACAAAAGACTGATTTTTATTTCTTGGAGATCCAAAATCCAGAACAGTAACCAATGGTTGTTTCTACGAAAGGTATCTGTTTTTGTGATTCAGTAGCTAATACCTGTTCCTTAATGTTAATAATGATGAAGTAAGTTTACAGTTCTAATACGGTATGAACCTCCATCAGCTTTGGTTGTTCGAACATGTATCATCTGTTTCTTGCCGCTCTGTATCTTAACTTCAAGTGATACAAAGAATAAGAGTAAGTTGAAACCCCTATTCAGATAAAATCTGTTTATTCCATTTACAACTGAGCAAACCAAGTAACAGTCTTTTCTCAGCAAACTGACAGCTGTCAGTAAATGAACCTACTAAGTGAAATCAGATGAATTGAATAACCATTTCATGAAAAAAAGTGTCAAATATATATAACAAAATGTTAGCTGTTATACATCCTTTGATTTATCGCAATTACTTCGGCAATAATCTGGTCTAGACATCGACTTTAAAGTAAAAATATTAGGCTCAATTACAGATTATGTCCATTTTACCTATAAACGTGGGAAATATCTTTCTGTAGCATTTTAGTAACTCAATATACTCCTTCATAAAGTCCTCAACTATTTACGTCTCTTAGTGAGTACCATCTCTGCAAACTACATCGTATTCATGTCATTCTTCTTCGAATGTATAAATTTTAGACAGCGAACCTTAGCTAATGTACCTCCTGTTGAACATTCACCTCTATGTTAAGTACTTTAACAATCTCATTAATTTTATTATTATTATTATTTGTCCCCGAGTTCCTAGTGGAACATAAGACTTCGCTAGCACATCCCCACTTCACTCTCTTCTCTGCAGTCTTTTGAACCTGGCTCCACGACTGCCCACAAGCTTCCATTTCTTCCTCACAAAATCTCCTCCATGTCACCCTAGGACGCCCAACTCGTCGTTCCCCATTTGGCTTCTACTCGAAGGCCTGGCTTGGCCTGGCGCATGATGTCCCCAGTTAGTCTTCTCAGTGTATGTCCAATTCAATCCATCTCCACTATCTTCTGCATATTTGTTGGGCGATGGATTCTTTGTTGGTTCGTTACAAGACCAGAGTTTCTTGTTGCTTATTCTCATTATTCTGGCCATCTGATCTTCAGTATCGAGGCAACGTAGGCAGCTGTTGATGAATGTCTGTAGTTTCTTGGGAGTGTTTTACGTGACGCACCAAGTCTCTCAACCACCACATAGAAGCACTGACTTGACGTTGGTGTTGAAAACCCGAATCTTATTCTTTATGTTGAGTTGAGTTGAGTGCAGTGCAGTAGATCGCCACACTGATCTCCACAGATTAATGAAGACCTGCTTGCTGTCTTTCCGATCCTGGCTTTGACATCCTCATCTATGCGTGTGCCGCCTGTAGTTGAGACGATGCTGCCTAGGTAGGTTTCTCCCGTTGTTGTTGTTGGTTGGGTATCTTCACCACCTCCGTCTTCTCTACGCTCACCTGAAGGAAGTCCCATCCTAGCTGTCCCACCTCGCCTCTTCTGCCAACTTGTCAGTTTTTGCCTGTAGATCTTCGAGTCTGTGTGACAAGACATTAGACATAAATCTTCATCGTTGGCGAAATCCAAATCTCCTAAGGTCTCTTCATCGGTCCAGCGTATGCCCGCCTTCTCGCTCCTCACAGTTTGTTGCATGATCAAGTCCACCACAGTCAGAAAGAAGATCGGTGATAGTAGGCAGCAACCTTGTCTTAATCCTGTCCTCACTTCAAAGGCATCGCCGAGCTTTCCATTGTGAATCACTTAGCATGTAGCATCATATAGCATGTAGCTGCTTAATGAGGTTGATAAAGGTTTGTGGTACTAAAACAGAAGTGTTGAGTCAGCTGCCTGCTGAATTACTTCTCGATCGACGCTATCGAAGGCCTTTTCAAAGTCGATGAAGTTGAGGTAGAGAGTTGCCATTCTGCCATTATATGCTCTGTTCTATGATGATGCGTAGCGTAGCGCTGCAGTTTGATCCGCAAATGATTTGTTTATCCCGAAGCCAGTCAGCCTGTTCTGGTCGTAATTTTGAATGCGGAGCATTCTTTTTAGTCTCTCCAGAATGACGTTTGCTTGGAGTGGACAGAGGTGGAGAATGATTCCGAGACAGTTCTTGCAAAGAATTAAGTCTCCGTTCTTCGGTAGTTTGACAAGATAGCTGTTCTTGCACTAGGCAGGTACCTTTCCTTCCTTCCTTCCTTCCTTCCTTCCTTCCTTCCAAACCTTCTGCAGTAGAGGTGTGAGCGTGTCCGTTAATGTCTCTATCTTTGTTTTCAGCGCTTCTGGAGGAATTCCATCTAGTCCTTATGCTTTCTCGAATTTCAGCAACTTTACGGCATTCAGGACGTCACTTCTGCTGTTGTCAGAGGGCTTGTGTTCACTGATAGCTTTGTGGCTTCGCTGGTGGTGGTATTTCTGGACGAGTTACAGGTGGTGGTGGTGGTGATCGTGGTGGTCGATTCAAAGTTTGTTGAAGTGGTCAAACCGTCGTTTCCTTTGTTTCTGCTCTTTGGTAACTTGCTTTCCTTCACTATCTCTCATTGGTTTCATCTGCGTTGATCTCTTCCCTCCCACATAGTAACCTGGTTACTTGATACAGTGTTGTCAGGTCTCTCTTACCTGCAGCCTGTTCTGCTTCACTTGCCAATGTGTGTTGTAGAAGTGTCTTTTGTCTTTGCATGCACTCTTCTTCACTTCTTTGTCCAGTGTAGTGTTTCATAGGTTGTGTTCAGTTCCTCTCTCCGTTGTTCATCCCTGCACCACACTGGTTCATCTTCTGCTTCACCATCTTCCTCTCCCTGCTCTATCAGCTCCCATGTGTCCGTCAAGATCCATTCCTTGTCTTGCTTCCTCTTCCTTCCTAACACGGTTATGCGGGTTTCCTTCCACGTCGTTTTCACAGAGTTCCAGTGTTCTTCCACACAGGTTTCCTTGGGGATGTTGCTCAATGTCTCCCATTTTATCCTGATGACTGAGGTGAAGATGTCTTTTGTAGTTTTGTCCTCCAGTTCCTGTTCTGGGTGTTGGACTTGAACTGTGGTCGTCTATCACCAGCTTCCTTGAAGGCTTTCGACTTGATTTTGACTGTAGGTCCCTTGCACTAGATAGTGAGTGGTCTGAACCTGCTTGCATCTGCTCCTCTTCTTGATCATGTGTCAAGTAGGCTGTGTCTCCACTTTCTTCAGATTGAGATGAAGTCGATCTGATTTTGAGTGTAGTGTGTCCATCTGGTGAAGTCCATGTCGCCTTGTGAATATCCTTGTGTTTGAACACACTGCTTCCAATCGCCGAATTGTTGACTGCACAGAATTCTGCAAAAACAGTTCTCCATTCCCACTCATCATTTCACCGAGTGCTTCTCGACCCATGATGAGTTCTCCTTCGGTGTTGTCTGCTCCACGCAGTTTGGCATTCATGTCACCACAACTATTAGAATTTCGATGTCGCCAACTGAGGTCTTGTTCATCACTGATTGCAGTTGTCTATAGAATTCCTCTGTAGAATTCTCTTCGTCTGCATTATTTGTAGGTGCGTGGTGTAGCATTGTACGATTGTGACTTTGCTTCCTTTTGAGTTGAATCTTGCTGTCATAGTCTTGATCCTGGAGGAGATTGAATCCTACTGCATGAGAGCCTTCGATGTTCTTGGAGACATCATGATAGTCACTCGAAAACTCAGTGTGCTCGTGGTTGTCGTCTGAGTGACAATATCAGAGTAGATTATCAACTCCTCTCCAGTTGACAGTTTGCAGAGTCCTCTTCCATTCTATCTGCTTTCGCAGATCCCAAGCACTTCCATGCCATACCTCCCCATCTCTTTTGCAATCTGGACAGCCTTGCTAGCTTCAAACAGTGTGCGGACATTCCGTGTCCCCATGTTTACTTTTGCTTTCGTTGAGAGAGTGGAGACACATCGGCCGACTTGCTTCCCGAAGGCTTTCACCAACCGGCATCATTTCGTCTCCCCAATTCCAGTGAGGAATAGGTTGTTTTTTGTATTTTCCTGTGCTTTTAAACTTCTTTGGCGGTCAGATTGATTTTACGGGGTAGGGTTGCTGGCCCTATGCCCACCCTCCCATATTTATCCAGGCTTAGGACCGGCTAGTAACTGGTGAACCTGTTACCTAGGCGAGGTTAATTTAATTTCCTGCCTGAAGTCTACTTTATTTTGTCGGCTTACAACTGACACTGAAAGCAGTTTCCATGGGCTTCGTTTCTGGAAGAGCATTCAAAATTCTAGAAGATGCCCATGGTTTAATTTTGAGCTTCCACCTCAGTAAATCGTTTGCTTTTTTGATCTTGTTCCAACTGATCATGAAGTCTATGAGGCACTTTCAAAATGAAGCCTGTTAATTACTAAGCCTTTAAGAGACGATAACAATGGTTATTAGTCACTACTGGAAGACTGACCTATTAATCACTGTTAGGGATGAACATTTTCCTTATTTCTCTGACTTAATTATTCTTGGTTTTTAAATTCTTTCTGTCCTCATCTCTCAAAAGTGTTATATTTCATAAAACTCGCTAGTGTTCTGATTAGCTGTCGTGCCTTTCAATTTGCTAGCTATCCCATGTCATTCTAAGCCATTGCAGCTTTGTATGTAGTATCAAAATTTACTAACATATATTTTAATTTCGGAGTTCTATAAATTCAATTGATTTCACTCTGTAAATCACTGGGATTGAATCTTCTTATCCCTTTGACTATTGATCGATAATTATACTAGTACATTCTCACGACTTAGCATCATGTCAAATATCAAGTGGAATATGTACGTATTTATTCCGGTGATACTGTTTAAGATTAAATATAAACCATGAGCTCCGCTGGTGGCCATCGGTCAGTACTTTGAACTTGTGTTCAAATGTAGTCTCCGAATAACCTTGGTGGAATGTATCTCCTAGATTCCACAGATTACCACCATTCATCCATTGTACATGAGCAAAACCACTGGAGATATCGAAGCATCCGCATCGAAGTTCAGAAGCCCACAATACCCGATCACTTAGCACTTAACCAGTCAACACTGGACACTTATCACTCGAACCTTATAAATCAACAAAGAGAAAGCTAATGTCACGATGACGCTTCTTAAGATGGATGCTTATCTCAGAATAATATATTGTTTCTCTAATTATTTAATATGCTAAATAATATAAGACGTATACTAAACTATCTGATTCCAAAAGTCAAATTATCTTTGCAATTCAAAGTGTTACTTTCAAAATTGCAAATTGAAGTGTTACAGTGGATAAAACTGCAGTCGAGCATTCATAGGTAGAAAATTACTATTGCCTGGTTGCTTCTTAGTTGGAGGTAATATTATAACTATTTCAACCGGATCTAAATTTCCTACGCAAGTAGCAGTTGTCTAATTAATATCCCATCCCCTGATTCTAGCACTGATTTTTCAAGTAAGATATTACTAACTGGTATACATGGTGGAACGATGCAATTTTGGCACACCTCAATGAATGACAAATGACCTTGAAGTCACCAATGAAGAAATCAATGTTTCCTTAAACTTTCAATATACAAATGAAAAGAAATAATAGTAAATATGCTGATGTTTTTTAACCATGTTAAAGAACCCATCTACAATTTAAACTGTCTCTATTACCGCTGAAACTTAGAGTACACACGATGAAGACATTCATCTATGTTACTACATAGCATTAGTCTACCTGAACTATGATATCGACGTAAATAAGCCTTCATGTATTCGACTGTAGCTTCCCAATTATTTGTGTAAACTCCTTCATGTAGAAGGGTCTGAGAACTCGAGTTTGAGAATCTCAAGAGATATTGAGCACATGACATTGGTTTTAGGCGGAGACTTACAGAATTTCGGTGAAGCTGAAGAGTGAGGACTGACGGGGAATTACTTGTTGTTCGCTTGCTCCTTTATGACTCAGTGAGTACTACGAAGGGAGCTAAAATGAAGGCTGTTATCAGGTCTTAGTGTGTGTAACCTAATACTGAAGTGCACTCCATTGTTTACTTCTTGTCTATGGTTTTGTATTTGATGAGGAATGTGGGCTCATTGAAAACCCCTCAGAATTAGCCAATGTTGGAAGACGACAAAATGAGCAATAATTCCCTTCAACTCAGTCGTAATTATCATCACTATCAAAATTCTACATAAACCCATCGATAATTAGCGATTTCATTTCAATAATTCAAAGCTTCTGAGAACGACCTCACTGTCACTTCCAGCCTGACTGGTCACCTCAAGGTTTTTTGGTGGTCACTGAAGGACGCGAAATTCTATAGTTCCCTCCTATACACACTCAGTGAGCTACTATTCGTTCTTTTGATTACCTTCATTTGGGCTGTAAGTGAGTTAATAATCTTGGTTGTGTTGCGTTCTCTGAGCCCAGAGAACACAATTTAACCAAGACCACCCACCTGAACTACAAATATTCTCCATTATTTCAATTAATAATCTCTTAAGTGAGTGCATAATTCACTGTAAATCGTCAGAGTTTTTTCCACAAATACAATAAAAACACATATTCAACAGAAAAATCGTAGCATAGTCACCTCAAGACCTAGTGGTCCTGCAGCAGATTCCTGGCAAGGACACAGGTGCGTATTACTAATGAGTCCCATAACAGAACGAAACAGTTTTCCAGTGTTTACAGGCACAAAATGTTTTTCCAAATGATGTCAGTTCATAGGGTATACCATCTTGAAGAAAACAAGAGGTTGAAGTATTCACTAGACAGTTTTGACACTATGATTGGCAGTGAGTTGTACAGCAGTTTCAAACTTCAGCAAACCTTTTTAAATGGAATTTCTCTCAATAAGAAAAGATATCAATGATTAAATCTGAAAAAATAGATGTTGTTTTAATCTTCAAGTTTAAAACGTTCATTTTGCTTACTAGTTTTTTTTGTGTTGAAGTAATACTGAATAATAGCTAAAAAATGGTTCAAATGACATTATTTTAGGTCATATGTACACCCAGATAGCTAAATACTCAGTGAAAGTATTGAACTTGTCATGGGTTGCATTAGGCACCATATATTTGAGTCACCTAAGTTAAATTTCGCATACAGTAGGACTTTTAAACTTCTACGGATCCCAAAACCTAAACCTCAAGCTAAGACAAAGGCGGGCTATAGAAATAGCAGTTCAACACTAAGTTTAGTTCATATGCATATGCCAACACTTATCTACGTGGTCATAGATGACTTTGAACCTTTCTATAAGTTTTTCAAATATTCTTAAGCATTTATGGAGATTATCAAAAGTCTATGTAGCGGACATCAGGATTACGAGGATTCATAGATAAACTCAGTAAAGTTTCCCATGCGTGGTTATTCTGCACATTTTCCAGGGTTATCATTAATGTTTTAGGAGGAGTGTTTACGGTAGATAGGAAATATATTAAAGTTATCAGAAATTCCTAGAACAAATCTCCACCTGTCTTCAACAGAATCAAGGTTGTTTGAACATTCTTGTATTATTTTTTAGATTTGAAGTCAACCTAGTCAGTAGCGACGGAATGAATTAAAATGGAACCGTCAACTCATTACACCCATATATGACAGATCAAAACCTGAGATCTTTCCTGCTTAATTTCAGACACAATCTCTGCTGATATTTTACTTAATTAGCTCAAATGAAAACTTTTCGATTGGCCAAACAGTTATTTCATCTTATCCTGACATTGCTAAAGAATATGCAACTGAATAAGGCACATTTTTTGAGAATACATCAACTTTCGGAACGATGAATATCTGATCATTTCCGCCTAAGCTCTTTCTAGCTGCCAGCTAACATACAAAATAACTGGATAGGAATACTTATTACCCTAACAGATACAGATTACTGTGGTCTGCAAATAAGGCTGTGGCTCATTAAAATAGGTACTATACTTCCAACCACTAGGTCACATCACACGAGGTTTGGGAAACCAGGTAATATCACCAACCCTCACACAATAGATGTGGCTGACTACCTGTGGCACGAAAGAACAAGTAGTTGTTGAGAACACTATATATATATATATATATATATATATATATATATATATATATATATATATATGGCTATCGGAAAGTGAAAACATTTGAAACAGAAAAGGCATGGCCGAAACCAGTCAGGACGCAAAACCCTTAGTATGAAATTTTCTCAGGGAATCCAGGGAGTAGTGGGTTTAGTCCACCTAGTAAACTCAGGGCATTTCATAGATACCTGTCAAGTACTTAATGTCATACACTGCATACCAAAGGCAGTACTATGTGTAGCTCGCCACTGCCCGTTCAAATTAGCTGAGGCAGTTGCAATGAGATTAATGCAAACCGAACTATCCATTCAGAACGAACATGTTCAAGCGTTACTCCTCCCTTATAGGTTACCCCCATTTTTCCTACTTTCTGTATTTCCGTTTACCATAACAGTCTCCATCTGCATATGTATCATTGAAATATTGATAAATTTAACAAAAAAACCGACTTCCTTTTAGTAGCTAAATCAGATTTCATTTTGAAGCTGTATTCCCCTTAAAATTGGCTGGTATCAGTGGTGTACAATTCCATTTTATAAGTGAGAATTTGTTGGAAGAAATATTCCGCGTTCAGACTGTTCTTAGTTAATGATAAGAGAACCATTGAAAAGACAAGAATTTGAGCGAATACATATTTCTGTAAAGTCTCCTCAGGCTGTACCTTTAAATAAGATATTTGATACTTAGGAACAAACACGTCGAGTGGTTACATGAACTTTTTACAGTTATATGTACATTAAGCTGGTTATGGGATTAAAACTGCGTAACACCTTATTACACAAGATTTCGGATGACTACTATTAAAGAATACTAATAGGTATGAAGATCACCAATTTAAATTGCATCAAATTAAAAAATAAATAAATCCTCACAAAACCCCAAACTGACCCACTCTGGTGCTCATCAGTGACTCGTTTCGAGAGGTGATTCCCGAAGTTC
Source organism: Heterobilharzia americana (assembly GCA_944470555.2). Classification (NCBI taxonomy): domain Eukaryota; kingdom Metazoa; phylum Platyhelminthes; class Trematoda; order Strigeidida; family Schistosomatidae; genus Heterobilharzia; species Heterobilharzia americana. Next base: position 152,263,420 of record OX104127.1, read on the forward strand.
TAATCAGAAGTCGTGACCAGTGGGACCAACCAAGTCGGACGTAAAGATAGTTACTCAACGACGGCATTGGATGGAGGTTACGCAATGTCATGAACTGACCGAAGTAGGAAATATGGACCGTCAGATTCCAACCCAGTGGCTGAATGGCAGCGAAATCCGAAGGTCCTGGGTTCGATCTCTGGCGGGATAATGGGTGTGCTAAGGAGTCCTAAGACGAAGCGACTGTTCAGTGCTTCAACGTTTTCAGTGGTTCTCCAAATGATGTAAGTCCGTGATGAATACCACCCAAAAATTAAATATCGTGACAGGCAATCATTAAATGTAGGAAACTGCATTCAAATAAAGATAAAATTATGGGAATGAAAATCGAAGTGATAAGCAGAAACAAACGAAATCAATCACTTTTTGTCTGAATTTCTTAAGTTCTATCTTTGCAGATGGGCATAGAATGCTTGAATTGTTTTTACACATACAGCTCAGGTTTCATGATTTTTATTGCAGTTTGAAGAACAATTCTTACTGCTTATTGCATCCGAATTGGTATATTGTGAGTTACTGAGAAAGCAGACTTAATGTCAACATTGTGATCAGTATCAGTTAGGCGGGACTGGACAAAAGATCTCGTAATCTTCTTTATCTCTCCTTTTACTAGTTATACTGGTAGATGTTCTTTTGCACTCTGTGAAAGGGTTCTGGCTGTTCGGCCTAAACAGCTGACTCCACAGAAGTAGTTGAGTTTATAAATACACATTGACATAGACATATGGGAGATCCTATCTTTCATGTGTGGTGGCAAGACATGTCTATTGCTGAACGTCATTCCCAGATTGGCTGTAAGAAAAGTATTCTTTAATGAATGCTGAAGTCTACTTGCAATGGTTTCGGCTAGATTAACCCCCCCTCACAAGCGGAAGTTTAAACAACATCTACTTCTTTAAACAGGCTGAGACGACTAGCTTTTCCGTTCTGCTTGTCATATTTTTGCTACTGAAATTGTCGGAGTATTAATTCTATCTGAAAGTGTCCATCAAAACTTGTAACTTTATCTATCATAGTATCGCCGAAAATTATTCTTCTACTTTCAAATAGCCACTGAACCAAGTTCCTTTTTCTACCTGGATAGAACAAAACTATGAAAGTATATTTAACTTTTACTCCAAGATGGTTCGTGGTAAACACTTATGGCGATCTCTCTTCCTTCTGATCTAGATGGATAGACATCTAAGGAAGAGTTTTTATGAGAATTATCCAGTTCATGTGAGAATGTTATTCATGGATTTGATATATTAAAAGCTACCGGTAATCCATTTGTCTTAATCTTCTTAAAATAACAAAGGTATCCTCAATATATCTGCAATAAGTATTCAGTGGGTCTACGTATGGCTTCAAAATACCATTTTGCAACTCTGAAATGAACAGGTTGGTAAATATTGGTCTAAATGGGGAGCTCATTGTTTCGCCATGTATCCTGGATGTTCTTATGCTGAGTTGTGCATACCTAAAATTTATTTTAATAGTACATCATCTTTATGAATTTTAGGTAGTCTATATAATCTGGGAATATTAATTCCTGTAGGTCTCAAATATTTATACCTTTCGGGTGCGATAATTTGTCTTCCTGTCAGTAACTTCGGGGAATTAGTTATTTCTTATTCTATCTCCAGGGTCATGTTCTTAGCACCTCGTAATTTCTGAAACTTAAATTCATTGCTTACAATCACATTTATGCTTCTGATGTAATCCATCCTGTCTAATAACACTACACAATTGCTCTAGTTTAGCCAAGTTATAATGAGATTCTGATAGGATTTCAACCGCTTAAGTGCTTCTCTATGCCTTTTGGTGAGCAATGACTTCATTTTAGACTTTAAATTCTGGTATCTGATGAGAGTTGCTTTCAAATTCTCTTCCTCAGATTCTGCTGTTGGAACTAGGTTTACTGTCGATGATATATAATTCTGGAATTGAACCTCTGTTTCCAGCTGGTCTGTATTCTTTCTCAGGTCATAAAATCTACATCCAAGGGATAAAACTCATTTCAAACTTATTCAGTGAAGAAAGAGATCAGCTATGAACATAGCCTTTCAAATAAATAGGGAATTTGCATTGTGCCGATTGCTTTGAAATTTATTTTATGACACGAAGTTTCTCATTCTCGGCTAGTATCACTCACAATGATGGTGAGTGATTTGGACTAAATTCATAAAACTTTCTGATAGTTGTACATATGGTTTGCTTAATGTACACAGAAGTGGAATCTAGACTTCTTGTCAGTCACTAATAAAAATTTAAGGATAGTCCAATAAACTGAGAAAAGTTCACTCAAGGAATGAATATACTATAAAGTGAGACAATAAAAAGTATTTGATGAAATTTAATTTCGTGTTTATTCTTTGGTGATGCGACATCAAAATTGGTCTGCTCCGGTCAATACAGACAATAATAAAATATTAGTCAAAACGACTTTGGAATCATTTAAACAATTAGGTTGTATTCTGTTGATTAGCTCACAGTAATTATCTCGGCCTTTAGAATAGTGATGTGATATGTAACATACACCTGGATGCAATTAGTAACTAACAAGTTCAATTAATTGACAGTAACCTTGCATAAAATCTATGCAATGCATTATTTCTCCTCATAAGTCTTTATTCAATATATCCGGGGTATAAACCTTAAGCCGTCAAGTTTCTACTCATATCTAGAGAGCCGAAGCGTTGGAGGGATCACCTGATTAGAGATCCTTGCAAACTGAGATCATGTTACAGTAACCGGTCGATAAATAAACACTATTACCACTTGAATCTAGACAGACAGAATAACTCAGAATCACTGGTTCGAATACTGCGGGAACTCGGGTTTTAACTACAGCTTAAATGAACACCCAGTATCAATAACGCTAGTCTAGCAGACCATGTCTAACTTAAATGGTTCCGATACTAGTCAATACGAAGCTTACCCTCTACAATTCAGTCCCATTCAAATTTGGGTAGCGAGTTGTGGCTAGATACCCAGTTAGGTTACAATGAAAGGACATTTAGGTACCATAGATTTACATGACAAAGCCGAAAAAAATCTCTGTGAGTGAAGTGAAGACCTGAACATTGGCCTTGTCTAGTAACTCAGTTAGTAGGGTGTCAGGTTAGTTGCCTGAAAGACCACTGGTTTGAATCCTGTAGCAACCCAGGTTTTCATGATGTCATCAATCTTCACAGTACCAGTAATGACTTAATGACAACTGGAATGACCTTCTTCTCCTCCGGTATTTTCTGCATCGAATAAATTAGCTTTCATTATGACTGTTTAAACTTCTATGAGATAATAATTTACTTGGTTTTGGCTATCATAATAAATATTCAGGCACTATCGAGGCATCCGTATAGGACCCCATATGCCAACAGAGGTAGAACAATTCGATCCAGTATAACAACGGAGAAGCATATCAGTTGACAGTAATAATTCCACTGGATAGATTTAAGTGCGCTAATACTTGAAATACAAATGAGATCTAAATTATATATTTAGGACATGCGCATAGCTATATATATCCATGAATCAATATGCATGTTCATAGAGACTTTTCATTTAGGATTAGTTTTGTACCAAATGTTTCTGTAATATAGTGGTTGGTGCAATCATGCAAAACTTGAGGAACATGATGCCGACAATTTCAGTCCTGAGTATACATACATCCATTTTGAGGTCATTTAGGGTTTTAATTTTAAGTCACTATTCATAACGAACTGACACCGGTTGGAGAAATATTTAAAATCTGTAAGCACTGGATAGCTGTTCCTTCCTAATATGAGACTCCCCAACAGTATGCACCCGCCACCTGGTTAGGGATCGAACTAAAGACATCCAGATTTCCCGCCAAACGTGTTACCATTCAGCCACAAGGGCGGAATTCAACGGTTCACAATTTCCTACTTCTGTCAATTTGCAACTATCATCCAGTGTCTTTAGTTGACATCCACCTCACTTCCCATTGGTTGAACCCACAGGTTACGGTTTCTCATTAGAACTTTGGGATATCCACCTCGAAATACGTCACTAATAAGCACCACACAGTGTTTCAGTTTAAGGTCGTAGATATTATTATTATATTGCCTTTAATTTTTTGTCGATGACTGGTTTAGACTGAAGTGATCGACATGATTCCAGATGGATATCTCAAAGTGCTAATGAGAATCGGTAACCTATGGGTCAAACAGTCGAAAGTGAAGTGAATACCAATCGAAGACCTTGGATGATAGTCGCACTATTTCGCAAACTGACCATAGCCGGATCGTGGGTACATACTGTTGGAGAGTCCCATACTAGGACAAAACAGCTGTCCAGTGCTCCTATGCTTTCAATGTTTCTCCAGCTGATGTCAGTCTGTGATGAATTAGTGAATAAGTAATAAGTAAATGCTTCAGAATACCTATTTATCGGAGTGACCAAGCCAGTATTGGAAAATAAACGTATCTCAGATTCGACGTCTAGCCGTCAGTCAAATATCACGTTAGTAATTCAGACAGTAGTACAGAATAGTTCTCAAAAGAATTCCATGTGTCATATGAGGCTAACCACTTCACTAATCTTCCCATAAGAAAAATATTTTAATGGACTGTAGTCATTTGAAATAATTCTTCTAAAATAAATGAAACCTGAAACCAATTTTTTCTTACAAAGGTAAATAACCTGCAGTAAAAATTACACCAATAGGACTTTACTATGGAACTGTTCAAGTAGAAGATAACATGTACAATCACTTTTGGGTCTATACTGATTAACTGTAGTGATATTATTATAATTAGTTGCGACTTAATCAGCAGCTGGGTCTAAGTCAATATAGCATCGGATGGCTAATCTAAAGACCAGTGTTTTGAATCCTACTTTAACTCAGGTTTTTGCTTCACCGTCAATCATTACCCAGAATCAATGAAAACATCAGCCCACTGAAATGTGGCTATTTCAAAGTCTTATTAATCATCAGTTAACTAAGAAAAAACAGTTTTGTTGTAAATTAATATTGAATCAATCTTTCATTGATGTTGAGTGTTGATTGAAGGTGAAATGGAAATTTGAGCAGCAACAGGATTCGAACCAGTGACCACTGAGTTTCTTACCTGGGGTTCTGCCAACTGAGCCGCCGGACCCAACTGCTGGTAATATTTTCACTTTCACTTCAATCACTGAGGGTTTTGCCAGACTGCTACGCGAATTCGAGACGTATTACTATCACTTGACTGTTCCCGCTAGTTAGCAGTTAAGTCTCGGAGCTCATTTGGTAGAGCACCAGAGATTTCTGGTTCCAGTCATGCAGCAGCCCAAATTTTGCTTCCACCCCCCGCTATAAAATCAGCAACGCACGTTTCAGTAAGCAAAAAAGGGATGATTTATTTATCTGCTAATTGAAGTAAACGGAAATACATAGGTCAAACTTGGCATAAAATTACTTTTCACGCAAACTGGTACAAATAATGAAATCGTAAACAAATAATTGGATGCCGGAACTGGTACAATCGTAGTATTGATTGTGAGAACAGAAAAGTACTAACTTGTCTTGTTTATGAGGAAGAAAAAATTGTTTTTCTGATTGTGTGTGTGCATTAATTTACGTGTATGTGCCAGTATGACTGTGTTTAGTAAGAAATACCACTCATAATTACCACTGTAAATTGCGTATTGTGTAGCATTCATCCTAAAGCATACTTATATACTGCGTGTAGTTACCAATGCCAACATGCCAAAACGAAAGAATCAAATATCACTTAATAGTATAGCGGTATGTATACACATTTATTTTTCTACATAACATGTATTAGTCATTCATCGTATTGAATTAGTTTTGATGAGATCGGCGAATCTCGAAATAGAGCAACCATTAAGATTTGTTTTGCCAAACTTGAATAGTGAAACACCAGCAGAAAGCTTATTTGTAGGCTTTGAAGTCAAAGTATATTTGACTAGTGAAAGATGCTAACTTGGTACACGTGTGTGCATGTGCAACCACGGTGAAAAACGATGTGACACCATACTCACAGTTTCGGTTAAGGGGTTAAGACTTGAAGAACAATAATTTAGATTCAGAACTGAATACACTATTAAAGACAAAAGCATTTTCAAGGTCTGTTTGCAATGTCAAGCGTAAAATTCTATTAAGAAAACCTTTCTCGTCGAAATTCACTCAGATCACCTTTTGAAATAAAACGCTATCCAGCAATGTACTATTAACTGGGCTTCCTACAATTCATCCATCAACCTTAAGATGGTATAGAACCTTTTTGAACACATTATATCTTCTGCTCTATGGAATAATTGCATGCAACTGAGAAGAAATAAATGATAAGCAGTTAACTCGTTCTCAGAAGTGATATTCTAATTACTTAATTTACGAAAATTAAATAACTTGTTCATCGATTAAGAGTCTGTATGATAGCAGACTGTACCTAGTATATATTAACTCTAATGTACACATAGGAAGCTTAGACTTCTGAATGGCTAATCCCTCAGCAGACTAAAAAATATGTCTCAAACAGATTTTATAGATGGGTTTAAATGACCTATCTATATCCATTTTTTGCTCAAAATCAGTAACATATATAGCGAATGAGGATCTCGGATGTACATTTCAAACATTAATCGAATAAGGCGACTTCGTTTGCTTCAAAATGACGAGTTTGGGATACATAAGCCAAAAACAGCTAAATTTTACAGATCATATCTGAAAACTCATGTTTCCACTTTGTGTGAATTCGATGACTCAGACTTCCTAAATGATTCAACTTGAGTACTCAGCAAAATGAAAGTTGATTCGCGATGTCCAGATATGTCGCCATGAGGTGAAGCTAGCGAATTTCCGATTAGCGGGTATTCTTCTGAAGAACTATCTGTTCCATTTAGTGAAGAAAAAAGTAAAGACTTGCAAATATTGGAGATTAATAAATATATATTAGAATGAGGAATGGAACTGCGGAATTTTTCTAACCTTCGGCAACTATTAAATGACCTTGAAGTCACCAATGAAGAAATCAATGTTTCCTTAAACTTTCAATATACAAATGAAAAGAAATAATAGTAAATATGCTGATGTTTTTTAACCATGTTAAAGAACCCATCTACAATTTAAACTGTCTCTATTACCGCTGAAACTTAGAGTACACACGATGAAGACATTCATCTATGTTACTACATAGCATTAGTCTACCTGAACTATGATATCGACGTAAATAAGCCTTCATGTATTCGACTGTAGCTTCCCAATTATTTGTGTAAACTCCTTCATGTAGAAGGGTCTGAGAACTCGAGTTTGAGAATCTCAAGAGATATTGAGCACATGACATTGGTTTTAGGCGGAGACTTACAGAATTTCGGTGAAGCTGAAGAGTGAGGACTGACGGGGAATTACTTGTTGTTCGCTTGCTCCTTTATGACTCAGTGAGTACTACGAAGGGAGCTAAAATGAAGGCTGTTATCAGGTCTTAGTGTGTGTAACCTAATACTGAAGTGCACTCCATTGTTTACTTCTTGTCTATGGTTTTGTATTTGATGAGGAATGTGGGCTCATTGAAAACCCCTCAGAATTAGCCAATGTTGGAAGACGACAAAATGAGCAATAATTCCCTTCAACTCAGTCGTAATTATCATCACTATCAAAATTCTACATAAACCCATCGATAATTAGCGATTTCATTTCAATAATTCAAAGCTTCTGAGAACGACCTCACTGTCACTTCCAGCCTGACTGGTCACCTCAAGGTTTTTTGGTGGTCGCTGAAAGGCGCGAAATTCTATAGTCCCGCTCAATGAAGATGTACTAGTCTCTCACTGTGAAAGATTGTATTACACCATTGTTTTTACAGAATACTTTTCATTTAAACGCATAGAATAAACAGTGCACAATAAGTGGATTAGCACTTATCCTTATCATCATTTCTTTTAATTTGCTTTCATGTTTTAGGAACAAGTCAAATTTTTTAAATAAGTAACAAATAATTTTCTTAACATGTCAAAAGTAATTATCTTTGATACCAGAAATAAGCAGTCATTTGAAAATATGTAGACTTTGGATTTTTCAATTCCCTTTTATTGTATCCAAATAAATTTTAACTATCCACGCAAACACCATCTGTTCCTAATTACTTCAATATTTTATGCCTTTTTACATTTTAACAAAATTGAAGATGTGAAGTAAATATAAAACAAAAGTGAAGTAAATATTCATTTTTTTATCATAATAACAATGGTTGCATTTTTGTAAATAATTTGATTAAACAGATAATTTTTATTTTAAAATCCCATTTTCTGTTTTATTTTGTCCAGCGTATACATAAAATTGTATGTAGAGTAAATTTGCTAATTTCATTGCATGAAATTTACTAAGCTAATGAGAGTTGGTGGGAAATACGAATTTCGAAATTTTCAGACACAATTACTGCATGGGAATATACATTTGGATTTACAATCAAGATACCTTTGGCAAAAAAATAATTTTGTACTGCCTTGAGTGCAGAATACAAATTACTTAGGAAAATTTTCGCTAGTTATTCAAGTATGCCAATTTAAAGTTTACCCAAATTAAGGGCTTGTTGCACAGAGACGTTAGTGTAAATTTCAAGGTATCACAATATCTAGATAGTGCAACTAGAAGACGAAGTTTATTTTTACAGTATTATGTATTTGGACAATATATTTCAAACAATCTGATCACCCACTTATTTGTCAACATGATTTATATAAAACCGAAGAATGGGACGAAATAAAAATAATGGGGGTTAGGTTAGGAAGGATGAGAATAAAAAGGAAGAGTGACATAGTTGATTTTTATATCAGGATTTTTTGAAAACCTAACCAACGTAGGTGTAGTGTAAGAAAAAATTGATTGGCACACATAAAGGTGGTTTCAGTTTGTGTATGGCTATCGCTTTTGCAAATCTCAGTATGCCTCCCCGACCTCTATATAAAATTATAATATCTGCTTGAATGTTACTTTCGCAACCCGTTCCTATAAAATATCTAGTCATGGATGAAGAAGATTGCCTCTCACCTCCATCTGTTTTTGAAGCCATTTAAGTACATGCCCTGCTACCCTCAACTGGGTGGCTCGATTACTTCTACGTATGCCTGTGGGACCACACACACATGTAAAATTTTGAACATAATGTGATGTGATGTAATCATTTATACAGTGTTCAGGTTTGTGGTGAAGCATTTGCTTTGTCTTTCTTCAATACCACAAAATTAATGAAGACAAATATGACTGGAGGGAAGGAGATTACTCTAGGTTTGCGAACAAACTGGGGACTCACTCCAGTTACTCCATAGAGTGGTGTCTTAGCCATGTCACCGAGATTCTTGATCACTGCATAACATCACCCAGCGTCATCTGGTCTAGTCAGTGACTCAGCTTTTCCTAATTAAATTTTCGCTTTTATCACCGAACTTCTCTTACCACTGTCATATCCATCCTGGTGACTAGGAATGAAATCCAAAACTCCCGTTCCGTCCTATTTGAGACTCGTTAGCTGGATGCATCTACACCCTAGTGAATGATGCTGTTCCCACTGAGACTGAAACCCAGTACGCATCGCTTCAAACACCAAAGCATTCTTTTACCACCCTTGTAAACACAGCAGCATAGCCACTAATGGATTAACTATAGGAATTGGTATCATAATAAGTTAAGTTAGTAATGACTCAATATCCATAACTATGATCCACCACCTTTAAATGATAACTGACTTCTCAAATTTTATCAGTCATCCATCACCTTCGTCAGAAACGATCAGTTTCTAGGCTGCAACAACAGTAAAATCCTAGTTGTCACATGATATTATATTCATATTCCATAAATACAAAAAAATGCATTGCTAGCAGTTTGAACCATCAGCAACTGAGTAGACAGCTTTTCAAACTTCCCAAAACAATCTAAACTCAGAGAAGCTTAAATGGCTTTCTACACACTAAGTACAATTTATCCAGTGGAAAGCCACCTAAGTATTTAATTCAAAGTAGGCTATGTTAACTTGTTAACCAATGATTAATAACGCCAAAAGACGTGCACTCTAGTGGGAAACCCGTAACTTCTCTTTAAAACCAGTGATGCATAATTTACAACGAAAATTAAGGGGACCCTGTACCTTCTAGAATCTGAATGTTATGCATTTCATTTATAACAGCATTTTCCGCTCTCTTATCCAGATATGTAAAATCGAAATTTGAATTTTATTTCAAGACATGTAGTCAATTTGAGTTTTTTAACAAGCTTTATTGCAATGTTATACAATGATACATAACACAAATAGCTCATAGTTAACATAATCTTTGGTCAACATGCATTTTAGGTCAGTCGAAAAATATTATTCGACTGTAATAATAAAAACAGTTATTTGACTTAGATTGTACATAAAGACAACGTTATGACATGAGCCACAGATATTTTGAAACTAATACAAACTACCAAGCAAGCATGTCTAATTCTTGGTTGGTTTGTTGATGATTAGATTCAATACAAACTTACACAGTATTTTAGTCGGTTGATAAATTTAATCAAATATCATAAGTCAGTAGGGATACAAATGAGCAGATATGCTATTCGGCACAAACATTCAGGAATTCCTTTTCATAAATGAATGCACAGTGAAATTCAGAGCGAACACCAATCCCCACAAGATTATGAAGCTATAATATAACTGGTTTAAGTAAAATTTATGATGGGTAAGGGCTATTAGCAGAATCCAGAACACTCATTTTAACCTATTTGGGACCCATCAGCTGGATGTACCTACCTCCCAGAGAGTAATACTGTTCCAACAAGGGCTCGGACTCGAGACATATCGGTTGAAACGCCAAAGCCTTGTCCGCCAGGTCACTGAGTTACGATAGCCACTTCTTGTGAGACGGGTGTAGTTTTAATGCTGTTACCTGTATTATCCCGTTGTTGATTGGAGTGAATTTGATTGGTCTCTACTGGCACATGGATTCTTCCGTGGATGCCTTGATACTGCCTGTGTTTCAATTTTATGATAATACTGTCGCACAAGAAGTGGCTATCGTAGCTCAGTGGCCTAGTCGATGTCGCTCTGGTGTTTAAACCGACCGCTTCCGAGTTCGAACCTTTGGGGGAACAACATTGCTCAGTGTACATCCGGTTGATGAGTTCCAAACAAGACGAAACGTATGTCCTAGACTCCGCTGCTATCCACTATCCATCATAAATGTAAACCTGAAGCAAAGGCAACATCAAGACACCCGTGTAGGAGCCCATTTGCCAGCAGAAATTGGTCAAATTCGGTCCAGTCGACGGTGTCAGTATAAGTTGGTCAGTAAATCTACGTGATTACTTTGAAAATTTCATCGAGACGAATTGTTAAGTCAAAGGAAAAAAACTATTGGGGTAGGTGATTTTTCCTCAGCCTTTTTTATAGAAAGACAATCTGCTTCAAAGTATCCTGAATATATTCCGACAAAACCTGAAGAAAATATTTTCATAAGATAGTTTATGAAAAGTTACCTATAGGCATTTTCATTCTCTGAGATAAATTTGAGCAAAAAGAAAAGGAGTAGATTTACACAACAGAATATCATTTTGTTTCATGAATATTCCTCAGCTCTATGCAGTCTAGCACTACAATGTCTATTGGCACACACTGCCGGTATCCCACATGTTGTCATGTAAATTAAATGTTATGTGACTTATATTAATGGTCATCATTACATTCAAATAGTGTGTAAACTGAGTAACTTTAAAAGTTACTTTAATTTATCTCTTCAGTTTTGGCAATATTTCTAATCTAGAGTGCCACATTAAGCTTACACGGCAACATACCGCATACTGGGAATGATTTTAAGTTATCGTATGTGCTAATCTTCTCTGTTAGGTGTCTACTAACTACGCTGGTTAGAATCTTGCTTCCTTTCCAGTATAAATCCTTTGGAATATGATCAGCTGACCGAATGGATACTCGCCTCTTAGTCCTTTCAATGTACTTACTACTGCAAGTACATGTAAATTCATAAATGCAGAGGTGACATTAGTAGGATATATATGCAATTTGGGCTGGCTCAGTAAACATGCGGTACCACATACTGGTGCATGTTTAACTGCAGGGAGGCTTCTTTTCAGCGTTCCTTTGATTCGCATATCTATTCTCTCGCATATTACATCTCTCTTTAACGAAAAGTCAGTGAAAACCTTCTTCTTTTCGACAGTGGAGTACTTAGTTCTCTCGATCCGTTCTTCCCCTCACTTCATAATAAATCTTATAGAATCTTCATTATCCCTAAGAAACTTTCCAATGATTTTTAGTTCTTTCTCTAACTTTCACTGATCATTCACAGGAAAGCAGTCAATTTCATGGTGTCTTTCCTTGAGTGCTGACCGAATTCTATGTATCATTTTGTAATGTGGCCACAAATCTAGAAGGGTCACCATCACAGTGCACATTGTTGGATGTTAGTTGGTTGAAGGCAATTGGCAGGAAGCCGTGGACCTAGGTTTCAGGATTGTTAGCACTCGTAAGCAAGGCGTACCTGTAACCTTGATGGGACTTATGTCCCCTATGGGGTTCGAACCCGCGTCGCCCAGTGTTGTAGTCCGCAGTGCTACGAATGAGTTTTTCAGTCCGAGATTGACCTCCTGCAGGACTGGATTACATGCATTAATTGGTCACTGGAAAGTAACTAATTTCATGCTGTTGAGCCTTGAGTGCTGACTAAATTCCATTGATCATTTCTTCCTCTAACTTGTCCGCAGAAAATAAGTTCCTAGCTCTTCTGTAAAGTGTTTTGACTAGCCTGCACTTATAGGTGGCAGGACAGAAACTGTTGTACTTAAAATATTGTCCAATTCATTTAACTTTCCCTTGCACCGTTATTTCTTCTTTGCACGTTGAAGTGCCATAAATTGACCTTATTGTCATGCTGATATTCATCTTAAACTTAATGTTTGGAGGACCCTTGTTGAGCAAGTCGAACGACTCAGTTGCATGATTCATATCATTACAAACAAGTGCAGTAATAGGTTATTCCTCTGGCGTGTCTATTCGAGATAACCTATGAAGATATCTGCCAGGACAGGTCCTAGAGATGAACCTATGACCACTCTATCAATCTGTCGATAAAGCTCGTAACTGAATTGGGACTTGACACCTCTTGTGCAAAGGAGTAGTAGCAGTCTCATCTCGATCCCAGGCGATGGCGACAGATCAGTTTGTTGACAGATTGTATCAATCGTTTAACTCAATGGTATGTTTGTGAATAAGGAAGTCACATTGTATGGCACCATGAGGTTATCCGAAACGCCAACATGATCTATTTCATGAGAAGACTCAAATGTAGGTTCTCGTTTGGTGAATGGATAAGCTGATGTAGTAGGCATGCAGAAGAGTGTGTGCAGGTTTGGTTGTAACAGTCCACTTAGTCAGCCCAATAATCATGAGAAAATGAAGAGAAAAAAGTGAGCTGGCTGTTTAACGAGCACAGAGAATGTAAACACTTTTGATAACAAATAACAACCAACAAACAGTATTAATTCATAGCGGGAAGATAAGGTGGTCTGGAAACCGAAACCAGAATATGGATAAGTAATTTTTCGAAGACGTAATAACTTTATGTTTTAATATCCACCATAATGTTAGCGTGTATGCACCCAAGGAATATTCGTGAAGTAAAGTAGTATCCTTTTATTCTGAAAATCTAAAGCGCTTTCCCTTGACACAGAATTTATTGTGGTGCATACTTGTCTCCTAAGACACAAACTATGCAGATCAATTCAGAGAACTTTAAATGCTGGTAAATTACAAATCACGTTTTCCACGTGCCCAGTGGTGACAGGGAAACTGAAAGATGAATTGCCTAGAATGGCCACTTCCCCTTGTGTTTGTCACTTCGACTGCTGCTGTGCAGCCAGCTACGTCGACTCTAGGGATTTATTTTTCCGTGCTCACGAAAACTTCCCAACGTGGTTATGTAAAGGTGCGGCAAAGGCCATTACCAGCTTCATATCAGCACAATAACCATAAATTGGATACGCATGAGTCGTTTTCTAGGTTCCCATCGACTTGCCAAAAGGTACCCGGATCCGAAACCTTTAAACTACAGAAGCAGTAGCGGTAGGTGTGAAACAACCTGATTTTAGTGTTCACGAAAAGCATGTATTGCCACTACAACTATCGCGAGCACAAGTTCATTCACATCCTACTCCAGGTAATATAATTTTCTAATTCCACACTGCAGATACCCCTTCATCCCTATAATCTGAAACAAATTCTGTTGGCCTATTTTGTCACCCAACATGAGTAACACTCTATCAAGCTATTATTCTTCAAATTATCTTTCTTAGTTTATTTCATCCACCTCTTGTAAACACCTTCTTATTGTTTTATTAAACTACCGACTTACAGTGTTACATAAACCGTATGGTTTATATAATCAACTGTTTTTTGGATCCTAGTAAAAACTTACTCGATCACATCAGCATTCACACACAACTTTTCTGAATTGGCTTCCTCAACTGTATAATATTGTTAACGAACTGATAAGCGAAATGTGAATAGTGTTTACGCATAATTACTCAATATGTACATATAACTGCGGTACCTGAAGAAGAAGAAGAAGAGATTGTTGAAAGAATATTATTTTTTGACGTAGTTGGCTTTTGAAATAAGAACGATTGAGTGTTCCGCAGTAACCAGTAATTATTTAAAATAAAGAAACTGGATTTTTCTACAAAGTGTACGCGATGGAAACTAACAAAAGTAACTCGAAACAAAGCGTTAGACAAATCATCAGTAATACTAAGCAACTAAAAGTTAGACTGTATATTCATTCATTTTGAACAAGTGAAGGTATCAGACAAAAACAGTTTCTTGATTCTGAAATGACGAGCTAAGCTTTCCAGGAATTTCGCGATGTAGAGCTCATCTAATCACGCTGGTATGCCATTTATATTGAGGTTCTGCTGATGTATATATCCAGTGAACCACTGTCCTATAATTCAGCAGTCTAATACTTTTAAGAAGACTAGTTTCGTTAATAGCTGAATGAAAAGCAAGATTGAAAAGGGGTTTCCACAAACAACTGTTATTACCTCAATGAAACAAGAAACAAATTAGAACCAACTGCATTATCGGTTCCACTTGGAGATTTCTTATTGGTACCAGTATTTCCCATTTTTATATAATAGAAAATCAAAAACAACCGTAGTCTTTCGAAATCGTCGGCAAAGTTTCGCGGAATACGGAAACACTGGCCAGATGACATGATGAACCTTTAGAACTATACGTTACAGAACTCATAGATTTCAAGTTTCGTTAAGAATAGACATTCATTCAGTAAACAGATGAGAGGAATCCGGTACTCTAAGTTTTCTAATTTAAATCAGTTCTAGATGCAGACTTACTGATTAGAAACTAACGCCATTCTAATTCCATATTAGGTTTTCTTATCTTGTATGGTAAAAAGTGAAACAGGATTATTTACTTGATGACGTTTCGATAGTAAATTACTACTCATAATCACATCAATGTAATCACACCACTTTCGACATCTAATTTTTATTGTCTTGTCACCACATATTCTTTGTTTTAGTGGTAGTGAAATTTTGTCTCTGGTATGGGTGTTGCATCATTTCTATTACATAGGTTAGGTGATGATTCGATGAACAAAGATTCAGTAAACAATCCCTCTCTTCACTTATTTGTATTAAACTTAAGTTCAGTGATTTTATTCCACCCTATTGTGTGGTTGTATGTTGATTCAGGCGTTAAAATAGACAAGGCTTCCTCTAGATTATTTATCTTATTGGTGTCCATCATTCTACACCTAGCCAAGATCCCAAGTTCCGATAATTCACCACTGAAAATAAATAATATGAAGTGATACTACTAAAGAAGTCAGATGTCAAAAGCTGAGTGATTATATCGATATGACTCTCAGAAATAATTTATGCTAGGAACGTCATCAACTAAATAATATTGTAGCACTGTGCACTGTTCATTAAATGAAAAATCTAATATAAAATTACATTCCACAACAGTGTCCAATTTTTACACTTATATCAATGAAACTCTTAGTCTTCCTATTCAAAGGCTCATCAAGAAATTCACACGACCTTCACAAACTGAAGCGCGTTTCATAAATCATCGTATTTTCAATATTCGTTGCATGAAAAATCAAATTACTTCCAAACATCTTCGTCCGCGCATCCCAATATCTAGTGACAAAATCAAAACAGCAGTACAACATGTCAGCAGACTCTGTCTAAAAGAAGAAATTCACAGGATTAATAGAAAGTTAATTACCATCCAGAATGAAATTGAACAACCAAAATGTAACTTTATGAGGATAGTAAACAGTAGAGATCATGAATGTCTGATCAAAACATCAGATAAAGCAGGATCAGTTACTCCCAAGAAATCCAAGAAGAGTCGAACCAAAAATTTCAACAATTTAATTCGAAAGGAACATCCCTCGGAGAATGATCAGATTATAAATAGGACATTATCAAGCATCGATAGGACAAAGTGGGTGGTCAGTTTTTCCTCGAGAGCCTTAAGCTCAACTGAAGCAAAAGTACTTGAAAAAGGACTAAACTACAGCGTGACAGTAGGCCATCTAAAACTCGAAGATGTCATATCTAACAGAGAAGTGGTATTGGGCTGGGTGGATGTGGCAACCGCTGAACAAATTGGAGTACAGTGTGCATTAGCAGTAACAAAAAGACACAAAGAAATTTAACGAAACTAGAGAACTCGGCTCTGAATAATTTACGAAATAACAGTAACATAGTAATTGCCAAATCTGACAAAGGTAATTCAATAGTGGTTATTGACTGACATAGGATTATTTCAACAAAACTGCCGAATATATCCAAACAAGACCATATCAATGGATCGAGAAACCGATTGGCATTGTCATGAATAAGGTTAGGAAATCTAAAGCTGGTCTAACACACTGACTGAAGTGATCTCTGGTGAGTCTAAACAGTTTAATTTAATATAGTAATGATGGATAGTGGCTAGCAATGTGCATTTCTTCCTATGTGGGACTCGCCTAAAACCAATAATCCTAGTAGAATTTACTGTACTATTAAGGCTGATAAACCAACTTATCTCATTAGGCCGATAGTTGATGTCAGAAATACCCCCCAACATAGGGAACATCAGGGTACTTTATATGAATATTATGTCCCATTAGACTAGACTATTCAATTCTTTCGAGTTGAAACTGAGACTTAATGACCTACATATAGAAGAGGACGAAAACTGGCTAGTTTCGATATAAAAAGTTTTTATACTGAAATACCAATCAATATGGCACTGGAGACAGTCAGAAATCAACTAAATACTGACTCACAACTTACTCATAGGCCTAAGGTATCCGCTGATGAGATCATATCAGGTGTACAGTTGTGCCTGACCCCCACATTCCTCAGGTTTAAGCAGAGAATATATAGACGAACAGAATGAGTAGCAATGGAACCACCAATATTCTCAATCACAGCAGATATGTTTATGGACGGTTGAGAAAATGTGGCTTTACTAACGTTTAATCCTACACCTAGGATATATTAGTGATATGTGGCTGAAACATCTTTTGTGTTGAAATCTGAACATGTCGATAGTTTCTTCATATATATGAACTCAGTAGTAGACACAGCCCAATTCACTTACGAGGTAGAAAATGAGCAAGGAGAACCAGCCATGTTAGATTGCAGAGTTAAACGAAGAGCAGATGGTGGTTTAGACACTACCGTCTACAGGAAACCAACATATTCTAACAGGTACCTTGACTTAAGGTTTTCTCATCTAATGTCAGTTAAGGTGGCCAAATCAAATGTCTAAATAACAGAGACAGAAAACGCACTAGTCAGTCCAAAGACTTAACCAAGGAACTGAAACACACTAAAGAAACGTTACAAATTAATAATTACTCTCTGCAGCTTATTAATGAATTCATTTGAACACATCGGAGACGAAATAACAGCAGCAATACTAATATGAATAATAATTACAACTCGAGTAAAATGGAGTTCAGTCTCTACTATACGGAAGGAACACCAGAAACTTCGAGCAGAATTTTCAATATGGGTGGAATTGGGATGGGATTCAAACTTACAAACTCACTCAGAGATAATCTTTGTTAGCTTAAGGATCCGATAGACTCAAATAAGCAACACAATCTAATCTACAAAATTCCATTCTGCGGCTCCGAGGTCAAGTACGTAAGTTAAACTAGCTGATCGGGTCCAGTTAGATAATCGGAACATAAGATCTTAGCCAAACGTAGAATGATAAACATTATACGAGTAATTTTTAATATAATCCCAGCTTGTTTAAAAATCGAAAACAAGATTTTCCTGAACGTTTTGCTGTGCATGCTATAGCTTATTAGACAGAATATCAGAATACTTATAACAACTATGGCCTGGATATTTATAAAAAGATAAAATTCTAAAAAACCTTGTCTGTTTTAACGCCTGAATCAACATACAACCACACAATAGGGTGGAATAAAATCACTGAACTTAAGTTTAATACAAATAAGTGAAGAGAGGGATTGTTTACTGAATCTTTGTTCATCGAATCATCACCTAACCTATGTAATAGAAATGATGCAACACCCATACCAGAGACAAAATTTCACTACCACTAAAACAAAGAATATGTGGTGACAAGACAATAAAAATTAGATGTCGAAAGTGGTGTGATTACATTGATGTGATTATGAGTAGTAATTTACTATCGAAACGTCATCAAGTAAATAATCCTGTTTCACTGTATGCCATATAGCAAATAAACAAATCAAATGTGGAAGTATGTTTAACCATAGTGGCCAAGTCTTACACTTATATTAATTAATAAATCCACTCTAGATTCTGCTAACCCCATAAGTCACAATTGTCAATGTTTTATGAGAAATGAATCTATCTAAAATATTTTCCCACCATTGATCAATCTACAGAGTGCTCACCTTAAAGCCAGTATATATTGTGTTCCACTGTGCATAAAGTTCAGTTCAAGGAAATAAAACTATTTCACACAAAAATGAGTTTCAGCAAAACAAGTATCTCAATGTTTTAGAACTGATCTCTATACCCTATCGTCCATTGATTTCAGACTGAAAGCAGGAACTCATATGCAATATTCACTTTATTTTAGCGTTAAAACTTATTGGGTTGGTCAGCTTTTCAATAAAAGAGGTTGTACACTTGACACTTTAACATCACTTACATCTTAACTCAAGTTGTCTGAAGCTAGAAAAAGTTTCCTGTTCAAAAAACATATGGTTTCCTCTAAAGAGTTGAACTGTAATGGATCTGGTAAATGATAAAAGCTATACTTAGACTGTTTTTTAAGTCCGTATAATCTGGGAAGATATTAAAATATAACAAAAGGGGTAGGTGATGGAACATGATCCTCAATGATTATTTAATAAACGTCTACTGTGAACTTTGGAAGCTTTAACATTCACCATAGATATGAAGTCCACTAATTTGAAGATAACCTAAGCTGCACTAATCATGACGCTAAAAAGTACATAGTGTTTGAAGTTTACCAAATAACAATTAAAAATTCAGACGGAGATAGACAAGATGAGCTAAGAACTGGGAATTACTGATTAGCTGTTCATGTTGCCACAGCTCATCATCACATCAAATGAAAATGCCCTAACAGGAAACATAGAGAAATATGGAAATTAGTCAAAGTAGTAGAAAGTCATGGTGACTGAACTAGGAGGAATAAAACAACCATGAAATTCGGTATGACGTTTGAGACGAAGATAATGTGTGGTACATCTTTACTAATGCGATCGGCCCACAGTTACTTCACCTACAGGCTCCAACAACCGATTTCGGTTGTCACGTCGATTCCAACCGAGAAGGCTACATCTCACTAAAAAGCTCGGTCAAACAGTCAAAAACTACATGCACTGATCCCATATTTCAGCCTAGCCACATTTAACATCTATTCATTTTGAAACTACTAAAAGCAACATTGTATGACGAGGTAGACGGTAACCACTCCTGTGTAACATATGCCTCAGCTATCTGAGTTGGTGAAGTTCAACAACCTCATCATTTGGCTTTCCACTTCTGCATAAAATTCTAAGTTTGACTCTACGTTAATGAATAGGTGGCGCCACAACATACGGTCTATGGTACGAAAGTGACTGCGAACGAACACCTCAATCCTTCTAATGTCCTCTTCCTTCACTAACTGTGCTTCACAAGCATACAATAAAACAGAGAGAATTCCACGGCAAAATACTCAGCCTTTGGTGTAACCTAGGAGTTGTATGTGACTTTTTACATTGATCTGTCTGACAGACGATCGGTTATCACAGCTGCGTCACAGATGAAGTAAGTCAATGAAAGCTACTTGAGTCTTTTGTATCCGGGCAGAGATTTCGTCAGCTACCGACCAACCAAGTCTAGCTCGACTTCGCAGGTAAGTGAAGTGGTCAACGCGCTCAACTACTTCACTCTCTATTGCTACACAGGAAAGGAAACTTCAGTGCTGACCGAGTTGTGAAGATGGTTGACACTTCCCGGCTGCCCACACCGTGGAAGGCTATTTCTTCTCAAGGTACCTGAAAGAGATTTGTGTGACCACAGAGCCCATTGGACATCTACTTGAGGCCTGTCACACCCAGCCTTGGGTGTATAGTTTTCTTGAATTTTTGTATTTTTGGGGCCGGATGGTCAAAAGGAAACGATAAATGAACCAACACCACCAGCCCGGTAGACCGTGGGGTATGGTGGAGTGTGTTGTTTTGGAGGCCAACCTTTTCTAACCACCCCCCCCACCCCCCACCCATTCCACTGAGAAGGCAGCATCAGTATGGCACTGCTGGTCATCCAAGGGAAACACCTTACTGCCATCACACCCCATCCAGCTAACAGCAGTGTGACTTCGCCCTCAGACCCCCATCATAGTGTAGTAATTTACACCACAACGGTAACTGCTTTTCGTCTAACCACTATACAACCGACCTTTCTGGTATGGTAGGACCTCGAGGGAACAAGTGCTCCACCAGCATAGCTCGTCGGGTCATTGTGATATGCAAGCCCAACCACCACGTCAAAGTAACAGCTATCGGTCGACATTGCTACACAAAACACCAGTGAAAATCAGTCATGGAGTAACAATTTGCATTTGGTTTGTGAGAAACATATCCCAAACAGTCTCAAGTTGCCATTTAAGGTATACAGGAGACAGCATCTTGCTAACCACCTAGCAGGAGGATATCGTCTGAATACTAGGTCTTACGTGACGAGACCAATTTTTGAAAAGTTGGACGACAAGAGAGGTAGATTTCAACAAGCACATATATTACTAGTTTAGATAAGAATGGGGAAAGTGAGTATCTTTGACGAATTGTAATTCACGTACACAACTCATTTGATACTTTATTGCAGACTGTAACGGTAATGGGCGTTCAAACACAGAGTCTTCAACAGAGTGATGTACTAACGCAGCATCTCTTTCATTCAGAGGCTGCCGTGAGATCTCTCCATCGATGGAGTTGAATGTCGCCTTCAAGTTGGAAACTAAATCTAGTCTCGGAGGCCCGAAAGTTTGCCTGTGGTCCAGAACCTGATGGAGGGTGTATACCTAGTCGATCCATCAACGATCGGGTCCGAAACTTGCCTGGTTTTCTCGAGTTTGCTGTTCCTGTGCTTCACTTAGACTAAAACTAGAATCTTAGACAGTATGATCGTCAAACTGATTCGTCTGTGGTTATCACAGAAGGATTTTCCCGGGACAGTCAGTTGTTGAAACCAGATGGAGGGGGATCATATCTGTCTCTCATATACCACTTAACACCAGCTGTTTTAACTAAAAATACTCTGCCACCGTCGTTATATACTACTTGGCTATGAGGCACTTCCTCTCTTCAGATTGCTTACAACATTCTCGGCTTCTGTAAATGTCGAGGGTCTTATATCGATATTTCATTGAGGACCCAACCGAATGGTGGGCAAAGGAAGAGTAGATAAAGGTCAGCTGAACTTTTTCTTCGAAGCGCAGTAAAGGGTCAACAATTTTTCATTATGTTGAGAAACAAGATGAATACAACTCAGAAAGTGAGAGTAGGTTTTGAAATAGATAGAAAAATGCAGAGAAAAAAGGTATCATAAATTTTGCACTTACAAAATTACCAAGGTAAACCAAGTTTGACAACAGTAACATTCTGAACACATAGATCAGGTTTGAATCTTTTAATTGCAACTGCTTCGGCAAACTGCAAAAGCGTGAGTTTTATTTGTTCGCTGATCTCTTTGAACGACGTCAGTACGTCGACTTTATGTGTAGTATCAAGGAAATGCTGAGTGGTTGCACTATTTAGACTTTGTGAACCTTCGAGACTCAAATTCGTCGGGATACGCTCAGAAATGCGGACAAGAACGCTTCTCTCTGTCATCCCAGTGTATTTGTATTAGGACGTAAATGCGAATTGGTATATACAGCTGGGAAATTGTCTACTTTAGATTTTTTCAGTGACCATTTGGTCTGACACACACCGACTTACTTGGGGGTCGAATATGTCTTTTCTAGTGAAGTAGTCAGTCTATGGTTCATCCATGTTGTGATTTCATCCCTTTGAAGGCAAGGTGTAGATAGACGAGGTTCTTGCCAATTGTACTGTACTTGATTCTCTTCACTTCTATCCTACCTCACTTATAAGTGAACTTTCGTGGAAAACCATTTTCGCACAGATAGTGTTCAACATAGGTCAGTTCTTCCTCAATTTTCTCTACAGAGCATACTACGCGTACGGTTGAATAGTGTTCTTACTAGATATTTTTTGTAACTGATTGGGCAAAAGCTGTACATCATACTGAATAACTTTGATGTCATTGAGATACATAGGAACAAACAACTTGTTCTCATTCTACTTTTCAGTGAAATAGATCATCTCTAATTTGATTCTGAGAGGAGTATACTATATTTGCTCTCAGGTTCGATTTCCTGCCATTAAAAATATCACTTACCCTCCACCTCAGGAATTTTCAGCTTCCAAATAAAACTTATCAAAGAAACTGCTGCGAGTTATGATAAAATCCGTGAACATTATAACAACAGATTACGCTGATTTCTAATGAATCCTTCATCACTAACTGGAGATTTTTAGAAGGAAGGCGGTTAGCTCAGAAGCGATACTATTTCATGGCTTAAGCGTCACTCTTTTGTTTGTATGACGAACGATATTTTACTGCTTTGTTGGGTATATCAGTAGGATTAATCCTATGTTATTCACCAAAAGCTTACGTCCACTCTCACACAGAAGACTGACGACGGCTGATTGACTAGTCAGATTAGATTTAGCCCCGCTATAAAGAAGGTTCTCTTCTAACTCCATGAATTACCGCCTATCAGTGATATCAGTTTACAAAATCACGACTGTTTCATATAACTTATTCAGAAACTGTCAAATAACTAAAGCCAGAAATTAGTTCAAAGAAGAGATTTATGAAAATTTGATTGGCTTGAAGGCAGTTTTTGTTAAGGAATAATGGTATGCAAAAAAGCGTTGAAAACAAAATAGATTTCCTGGATGTTCCGAAGAAACTCAATGTTGTATGTGGTCCAAAATATCATGGGTAACGAAGATGTTCAGCGGTTATATTATGTGGTGGTAACGTGATATCATGAGCCGATAGGAATCAGAAAATATGGACCAGAGAACTGTAACTTAGTAGACAAACGTTTGTATGCTCACCATGAAACCAGTAGGTTCTGAAGTGGACTGGGTATATGATTAGTGATCCACACTACTGGGTGATAAATTTTCTACCTGGTTTCAATCCTTGCTAGAAGTTTTCTTCGAGATATACTGAAGGAATAAAAAATGTGCAACTTATTTTCATAGGTGAAATAGCTGAGCCTATGCAACCAAACTTCAACAACTCTCACCCACTCTTATATCATTGATGAACAGTGGCTAGCAGTGGGATACAGGACACGCGTTTCGTCGTATTTGGGATTCGTCAGCTGGTTTTCCCTTCCCCCCCCCCCAGTGAGCGATGTCGTTCTCAACGGGACTCGAACTCAGGACCGATCGCTCCAAATGTCACAGCATTACCTACTAGGCTACTGAGTCACGACAGCCACTCCTTGTGCGAAGAGTATAGTTTTTATACCGTGGCTTGCATTATCCACTTGGTTAAAGAATCAGTAATTCTCATTCCTTAAAAGTATAGTAATGTAATTAGTGTTAAATGTACTAATTTTGCG
The DNA here is from genome assembly GCA_944470555.2 of Heterobilharzia americana. Lineage (NCBI taxonomy): Eukaryota > Metazoa > Platyhelminthes > Trematoda > Strigeidida > Schistosomatidae > Heterobilharzia > Heterobilharzia americana. The sequence continues at coordinate 152,287,650 of OX104127.1, forward strand.
CTTCTTAAGAAGAAAGCATTAGAAGTGTCCCTGAATTGTTCGTTGTTCTTTTAGAGTAGACAAACAATGTACAAAACGGTAGGGTTTTATGCGTGCGACTATCACATGTGAACTTTTCTCGGCATTCAATGAAATCAACTGCCTGTACGAACAGACAAAGAACTGGAATCACTGTACATTTCCAACATCTATTAATTTTCCATCAAGATCCAATAAATTTAGGTGCATACAACACTTACCAAAGTTGTCTGCTATATTTACACATATAATGTTGGGTAGTTGAAAAGACGCATACTTTATAAACAAATCATCGCCTTGTCCCTCAGCGTCGTTATAAGTGGCAGCACCGTAGAGGCATTTAAACATTATCTAAATCAACTGAGTTAAAGTGGAATAAGTTGAGCTTTAATTTCAGTTTTCCTCATCTACTCACATCAATAGCACTGGTGATCAAGTTTCAAATACATTTAAGACAATGCCATGATAAAGTCTCTTCTTATGCAATACGTGTCTACTTATCAAAGTTATTCAGAAACAGAATGTGAATATCGTTTAACAGTTGTTCAAGATATGACCTGTCTGTTGTTTTATGCTTCCTTAGCATGAACTTCAAAGCTAGCGAATCTAATTCTATTAGCCAGTAAATAGAAACAACAATATGGAATAATTGCTCAATATCTCCTAATTTTCACCAGTACTTGTAATTTAAATGTCATCAAGACACAATAGAAGGTGACATCGAGACCTTAATACAACGAGATGATATATCAACAGAAATGATCAGTTTGATCATAGAGATCAAGGATATGAAATCTGAAGCTCAAATATAACATTATCACTTGTTAACATACCTTCAAATTACTTGTGAACTGACAAAAACCTATCCAAATAAATGTCGCGAAGTAAATTTAAAAAAGGCGGGTGGTAAAATGTAATGTCCACGACTACCTTTTTACCTGTAATATCAATAACCAATACAGTAATTCTTCATTTCTTTATCGAACAAGCAACTGGAGGTGTAATTTATTCAACGTAATAAATTTTATAAAATAGTACACTTTACAAACTGGCTTTTAAACTGTTATCATTTATTGTTTTTAAATTCATTTAATTTATTTACACTCGATCAACACATTACGGAATCAGTGTTTAACAATATTTTGTTGTCTATTTTTACACAATCTACTTTATTGTTTGCTTAAATGTAACATTATGAATGTCTAAGCATGTTTTAGTCAAGTAACCAGTAGAATTTCATTCTCCTAAAACCAATGCTTGACAACAAGCCTAATAAATTATCGATAGATTAAGTAATTTTATCCGAAAGTCAGAATTAATCAGATGAAAGGTGTGCTATGCATTACTTAATGTTCTGAGTAGTTAATTCCTGTCTATACTATGATTATGAAACCTAATTGTAACATGCTAACTGTGGATCCCTGGGCAGTTACTGAGTTTTGATCACTGGTATCTTCGTAATATTACTCGCATCTGGTAGAATTACTACGTAAGCAATGTTGAAGTCAGGCGAAGGGTACCAGACAAGACACGCTACTCTGTTGATTAAGTTGTGAATATCCATCGTTTGAGGCGGTTCGGACATGTGCTGCACATGCCGAGTCACCACCTACATCGACGTGCCATATTAGGGGAAGTTGAATTAGTTAATGATGGATCGTGGCTACCAGTGGAATCCAGGATGCTCATTTCGTCCTATTTAGGACTCGTCAGCTGGATGTACCTGCTTCTCAGTGAGTGGTGTTGTTCCCGGTGATGTAGTGAATAACGCACTGGCATTTGAAGCGATCGCTCTCGAGTCCGAATCCCTTTGAGAACAACATCACTTACTGGGAAGCAGGTACATCCAGCTGACGAGTCACAAATAGGACGAAATGTGCATCCTGGATTCCACTGCTAGCCACGATCCATCATTAACATAATTAGAACACTGGCAATATCGAAGCATCCGCACAGGAGCCCATATGCCAGTAGAGACCTATCTATTCGGTCCAATCAACGACGGTATGATATAAAAATAATTACACTAAGAAGTTGGATAAAATCGGAAGATGGTTCAGGGTTCCCAGATCAAGGCGTGGCACCAGTCGATGAATTCCCTCACTGTTGACCTGAGTCATATCGGAATATGAAGACTGTCGCCGAGACGATAGGAATCAGTGGTTGAGGACTCCTAGTGACATGGCTGGAAACCAACCACATTGGCGCAGGTGCATTTATTCCTTGACATCTTTCAAAGTTTGAATATTTACACTAACCTTCATCTTCAAATTGTTTGTTGTCTCACACAACTTTGTACCCATCTGTTCTGTGAAGTGTGGCAACTTGAACCGACGTACTTCTTTGTGAAGTTCTACGTCGATTCTGTCTGTCTGATCACTGTTGAGGGATCACGCACCAGGACGAAACAGCTGTCCAGTGCTTCCAGGTTATAAAAGGTTCTCCAGCTGATGTCAGTCCATCCTGAATACTAACTTGAAGAGGTGTTTATGTTGTATAGTTGAAAGATGAAATCATTTCTTTTGTGAAGTAAAAGGTCTGTGATATTTGAAGTTCACAATCTATAAATGAAATATATTTGTAAAATCCCGAAGTAAAAAAAATAAATCTCTGACGTTTCTCGATTTCGTGGAAACCGCTACTTCAGAGAATAAAGTCTGTACAAGTTATCGACTGTTCCAGCGAATTAAAATGTGTTAAATTTTAAGCAAAACAGTATACTTTGTTGTCCTAGGTTGTAGGCAGTTGACAAGATACCATCAAAGTAAACCCGATCCGTTTTATGCCACTCCAATTGTTGTTCTTGCTATATTCAAGTACATGCATTTAATCCCTCATATCATATGCCTCCTACATTTACGGGCTAAAATTGTACTAATATGGACTGCGTTTTTACTGCTTTGTTTTCCTTTATTATTGACTATACAAGTGTCAATATCGCAAATTCAGTAAATAAATTAGACAAATAAAGACTAGATTACCAGAAAACATTTCTCAACGCATAGTATTCATCAGAATTGAAAAATCGAAATATATTACAAAACAACATGAGTAGTTAGAAACCACCCACGCAGATTTGTAGATTTTACTGGCCGGATCAGAAATATATAAGCACCAGACAGCCCTTTCACTCATTTCCGGCTGGATCAGTTCATCAGCTGCACACCTGGACAAATTCAATTCGCTGGATCCGGTTAGTTGAATAAGATGGACTCATATACCAGTTGGTTTGAACAATTCTGCTATGTGGTCTCATTTTGTCTGAGTACGCCGCTAATGAGTTTTCTTGGTCTCAAACGAGAGAAACGGCAGTCCGGTGCTTAGATCACTCCGATCTGGCTAGTGAAGTCTACACAGTGTGAGTGGTTTATTACAAAGAATACTGTTAAGCAGTATGTTTCGAAAGTTCATGACACTTCTGCTAGAGACCACACTTTATGATCTCGACTGGGTGGTTTCCTATGAAGGAAATACTGACAACATAGATGGGCAGTTGAAAAATTATTCAGCTGTGAGAAATACCAATGCGCATAGTGCAATTTGTAAATCAGTTTGTTACCCTATGAATTGAAAACTGCTTAGATTCCTTTTCAGGTTTCTGAGTGACAGTAACTCACCAACCTTTTGAAACTGTCAGCACCCCGTAAACGAATTCAACTCTGTAAAACGCTGTTATTAGGATGCAGTAGGTAGCATTTTTATCGGCTTTCTAATGAAATGAAAAGCCTGAATTTTCAAACAAAGTATCGAGGATTCGGGATTAGCCCAAACAGAATATATTGATCGAAATTCACACATCATTATACTTTACAGCATACGTACAATAGACTTCAAGTTATTGTTAGCCGAAGTGGGATTGAATTGGAAGAAGGCTCAGGGTGGTCATACCATGACCTGGCACCAGTCCATGAAGTGTCTGAATGTTGATTTGAGCAGTGTCGGGAAGTGTAGACAATCTGGATGAGATCCGTAAGATGACATGAATCAGTGGTTGGAGATCCTTGGTGACACAGCTAAAAGTCCGTAAAAATGTTGTAGATATAGTGATTCTTTGAAGCCTTCCAAATTTTGAAGATTTCCTTCAACCTTCATTTTTTCGAATTCCTCCTGTCATTCACTATCGTCGATTATGATTTCGCTCTTTTTCTACCCACGTTCTTTGCATGCTACTGTGAAGTGTGGCATTTTTGCGTAAGGTTTGATACTGTAGTTGTCTATCTGTCAACCTGAGAATTGTAAATAACATCACAAATAATTATATGGGAACCATTAGAGGGATAGTTCATTCACATCATCCCCATTCATAACATAAAAAGGCATGATTGATCAACACAAACAAAGATAATCATTCTTGGTTGTACTGTGTTCTCTCAGCTGGGTTGTTTAATCGTAAAGCTTTCATCGTCTTTCTAGACGACATCATTAGCAATAGCTTCATTTATATTCAAATAAATAATTACTGACACAAAATGAGTGGATGAGCTTCAGTGTAGGTTTATGAGTGAAAATCATAGGCATTGCGTACTATGACTGATTCAAAATTCTTTAAAAAAAACCGTTAGTCACCTTTAATTGTGCAATCTTTACACAATAATTACTCTGATTATCTTCCGAAAAGGATTTAAAGTCATGTTTGCTTGACACTTTTATGCAGAGAAATAAATGAGCTATAATGTTTATATTTTATCCTAAGGCTTTTTAATCAATTCTAAGATTGAACAAAATGAGAAGCGAACAAGATAAATGTAGTACAAGATACTCAAAAGCTTCTAGTACTATTCACATAAGATGTATTAGTCTGCAAGACAAAGATGTGATCTACAGTTAAGTTTTGTTTTGAATTAGGATCAGTTGTTGGCCACTTAATACCGGTTCGCGGTGAATATTGCCTTCAAATCAAACGATTTCCCATAGACCACTGTGATAAAAGATACTAGTAATGAGCTTGTTACCATTGCGAAATTATTAGTGAATAGCATGATCATATTTATCTTACAAATATAAACTAGTATATCATGGTTTTAATGATGCAAACTAGTGATTCCGTTCATACTAAGTTTGTTCTTATGATTATCCCTCCGGTTTCAATAAAGTCTAGTATCGTAAAAACCAGCAAAAGAAACACTTAGTTAAATATTAAATGATGAAGTTATCCCGATTAAATAAGGCCCTTGTTTCTTTTTGTAATCTAAGCTGTAGTTACAACCAGCTAAAGTGAGTAAAAGTGGATGAAATATATGTCCCACATTATCCCTCTAGTTTCTACTTAATATGTCAAAAATCTGTGAAAATTTATTCAGTACCCATCAGCAATGGAAAACTATGAGTGCCAATAATATGATTTCTATGGTTTCGATAAGACATATATACAGTGACTCACGTTTTGACAGAATTCCCCAGGAGGAATAATTCGCAGTTGACGTAGGTAATTCACTATCATACATATGACCAAAAACTAAAAAGTAGGTACATTAATTTTGTCTATTCACTTTTACTACTAATTAGTCGTCTAAGTTGAATTTCGAAAATTCAAAATGCGGCAGAGTGGTAAAAATAGTGATCGAAAAGGCTGGGAAAAAAACTTTAATTAATCACGAACTCTTAACAATAAAATTACTTTTAGCAAAATGAAAAATATCTTCACTCTGAATAATTCAGTATTCTTATTTCTTCAAGTTCTGTTGAGTAATATGAAAGCGAAGCAAACGAGAAGGCTTTTAAAGAGGTTCGCTACTCAGTCAGCAAGTAATAATATCAATAAGGGGATTTCATATTTAATTCACACTATAGTTAAAATGATACTTAACATCTTGAAGCTAAAGCTGCAACGAATCAATCGTTGGTTGAACTGAAAAGGTCTTCGGTCTGTTTTTAAAATACCAATTCACTGTTGAATCCCAGCCGAAGAAAAACACAAGAGCAAATGCACATGACATTACTTGCTACAAAAATGAGACGAGTTATACAGAAGCTTGATTAGATAGCTATTCCTCTGCATCACAGACATACAAACTGTATAGGAGTTAGCCCACATCTGAGAAATTGAAGACAGATGATGCGTTGCAGATAGCGCGAAAGTTGTCATATGTTAGTCCACCATTTTTGTTTTTTCCTTAAATCCTATCATGTTGTGACCTGTCAACAAACTGGCATCAATTTTATTTTAATTGCAGTCATCCTTCCTAAAATAAGGTCCTATCTGTCAATCAATACTATTTCAAACAGTCTAGCTATCAGCGAGTTAGTGTCTACTCCTTTTTAATTTTCATTGGAACGAGATGCGACTTGAGAGAGGGTGTAGTAAAGGATAGTTATCGTTGGTTTCTCAACTCTCGGAATAAGCTATTAGTCACAACTGAAATTCTAAATGAGTCGGCAGTTTAGTCCTGTGAATGAGCAGAAAGCTAGAGGGATAAACTGAAGTCTACCGGCTCAAAAACCTTGCTAATACTCTGATTCTCATGCAGTTTGATAGTTCAATTTATGGATTTTTCAGAAAACAACCAAAGTACTTACAATAATCAGATAGGATGCTTGTAGTATTTGAGTCTGATAAATCAAGTCTCTACTAGAGCATAGAAAGTGAGACTAAATGACCTCTAAGCTTAAATCCGTCGCTCCCATACACTCATCCAAACAACTTTAAATTCATTCCTTTTTTTATATTAACCAACTCATCCAGTCAAACATTTCAACTAGACACACCATCTTGTAGCTTCGGAATTTAGCAAGCCGAATTACGTGATGTTTATTGGAAGGATTGCGATATCTCATGTAAAAGTTATTAAAATTAGTTCTACAAAAAATAAAATGCTGCAGTCACAGGTTAGCAACCATAAAAAAAGGACACATACTGTACTATCAGCCTTCAAACCACCTACTAGTAACAAACAGTTCAGAAATGGTTAGATAATGAAGTGAAAGTGGTTTAAAAAGCACCCAGCATAAAATAGTCGAGGAGGAACGACGAGAATTTCCGAGACCATTTCTTGCTTTTCACTAGTCAGTTAAGTACATTTAAAATGTCAAGGAAATTAACGTTCCCACTGACGATTTGAGTCCGAACCACTTCTCTCATCAGTCAGAGACATTTAAACCGACAGTACTACTTCCTTTTGGCGCTCTCAAACACTTCTTGAAATCATTTGACAACAACCATAATACTGGGTGATGATTGAAGGTGAAATGGAGACAAGGGTCATGGCAGCATTTGAACCAGTGACTATCGGATTTCCGGCCTGGCGCTCCACCAACTGAGCTACGAGACCGCATTGCTGACCAAACTTTTATTTCACACCAACCAACAAGGGTTTTGTCCGACTGCCATGTGAATTCGTGACGCTTGATCGTACTCCCATTGGCTGCCCAGTTAAGACTTCTCATCCCAATCTATATGATGCTCCCTTTTTTTAAGTCAAGTAGATTTTGATTAGAATGAGAAGTCGTGATTGGGCAGCCACTCTGTGTAAGATAACATGACAGTAACACATGGCGGTCGAGTAAAACTCTTGGTGATTGAAGTGAAATAAAAATCTGGTCAGTAGTCGAGCCTCGTAGCTCAGTTGGTATAGCACCGGGCCGAAAACCCGATGGTCACTGGTTCGAATGCTGCCCTTCAGTCATCACCCAGTATCACTACAAGTCTGCCAAACCATGGCTATCTCAGAGAGTCAGACTGACAACCGATAAGTACAATATCTAGACTTAAGTTTTCTACTGATCGCATCTCTGCTTAATATCAATTTGATGCTTAGTCACCTAATTTTGTGGCCATATAACGAAACCTGTCCCATAGAATTCAGTCAGCACCGAAGATTAGGAAGTATGACACTAAGTATGGGAAACAGTTTTCATCAAATGTTTCTGATGAAAAAACGCCGACATGACAGAAAAATAAGATACACCGTCGAAAACAAGAGATAAAGCCACTTCCTAAACCAAGTCAGTGAACAAGATGTTCCAAAGTCTTAAAAAATTTTTTTTATAACTACATCGTTCGACTGGAAGAATTTAACACTGGTATTCACTCGAATACAGTTACATCCGGCTGATGAGACTGGTCATAAAGTCTGCCAATTGTCTTCAACCAACTAACATTTACCAAAGTGCACCACGATGGTGAATCTCCTGGCTTAGTGCCCACCTTACAAAATAACCAGCAGAATTCAGTCAGCACTCAAGACTAAACAATATGAAATCAGTTACCCTCCAGTGACTAATCAATGAACCCCATCGTCTTAATAATAACTAATTTTACTTATAAACGGAAAAAGTGGTATAACTGTAGCCAGACAACAGTCAAATTTGAACGGTACAATATATAGCATTAATGAGTGGGTGAAAATAAAGCTTACTAATATTTCGATAAAACCAATAAGAGAAAATTTCACTAAAGTCTGTTTTGAAACAACTCAACTTCAAATATCATTATCTATTACTAGCCAATTTCTCATTGTATCAAATCGGTACAAGTTAACAAGGACTGGAAAAATATCACCAGGTGACCTGATAAAGACCTCTATTAAGGTTTAATGTCTACTTTTTCCAAAAAAGAATAGTTACATACATGAATAGCAAAAAGAGACAATGATTTGCCACCTGGCTACATTTTAAAATTAAAAAGTAATCAAGGCGTTAATCCCAGCGTAAGGAGCTCACTGATTGTATACTCTGTTTAAATTAAGACCATACTTTTAATTTACTGCGTCGAATACCAAGTGTCTGAAAGATTAAGTTCAACAATATAAGTGTAAAACTTGGGCACTAAAATGGAATTGAGTTCAACAATATTTATAAGAACACAAAGTGTTTAAGAGTCAGTGGGTCTAATTAAGACTATCCCCTATCCGCAGCAAATACGAACGAAAAGAAATGCACTCAACTACCTTATGCACGTCCGTGCAGTGAGCCATGCCTATTGTATGAAGGTTAGTGATACTACCTGACTGCGAAACTTTGGTAGGCGGAACGGGGCTCGAACCCGCGACCTAGTAGTGGGCGGTCATCTCTTTAAACCACTGGGCTACAGCTCATATCTACAGCAGGTAACCGATTAGTTACTGCAACAAATAACTAATTCCGCGTACGCGCCGATTAAAGAACATTAATCAATATGATGTTTAGGTTCCAAGATATGCATACAAGTCATTGATGAGTTCTCTGTACTACACTACATATTCCACAGCCCTTATCAAACAGTTTGTAACAACACATCCAATTGAGGTGAAGTGACTCAGGTTCAGATCTCCAAAACTGCAGCCCCTTATAAATGGAGGTTATAAGACCCAGGTGCACCGCTCCTTACCTCCAACCATCCGAAACTAGTTCTAGAGACTAAATGAATTCTCCTAATTACGTTTTCCGATTTTTCCATAAAGGGAAATGAAAAGATTACAATGCAAGGTGTGTTTGAAGCTGGTCAAAAGGAAACTCCGATTTTGCGCTTGTCGTCACTCATGGACAACATACATCCGAAGTCTCAAGGTACACCACACAAACTCTTGAAGATTCGAACCTGCATCATTCAACAACGTAGTTGGAGACACTGGTGCTGATCAAACAGACAAATCAACGTAGAGCCTTGCACACAAGTACATAGGCTCAAGTTGTCACACTTCACAGTAGTATACAAGGACAAGTCGACAGAACAAGAGTGATATCAAAATGGACGAACTTGTGTGAGAGAATAAACAATTTGAAGATAGATATTAGTGCAAATATTCAAGCTTTAAAAGATGTCAAGGAGTGGATACACCTGTGCCATTGTGACTGATTTCAAGCCATGTCACCAAGAATCTCCGGGACCCCGACCAGGTAGTCTGTATCTCCCAACATGACTCAGACTAACAGTCACGTTTCATCGACTGGGGCCAGGTCTTGGTCTGGACACCCCGAACCCTCTTCCTACTTCCCCTTGCATCCAACATCAAGAAAGCCGGTGACTTAGCATGCGGAACACATATTCAAGGCATCTAAGTTGAATGAGGTTCACAACCTCAACAGTCGACTTGCCTGTCTTGTCTGGTACCCTTCGCCTGACTTCAACATCGCTCATACGGTGATTCCACCAAACGCGGGCAATTCTACGAAGACATCTGTGATCAAAACCCTGTAATCCCTTCATGTCTTTTACTTTTAATGTTCATGTCTCACGCCATATTACAGACTTTATTCCGATTGTATCTGAACAGCTGACTCAAAATGAAACCTGTAAGTTACTTCAGAAGAGAATAAAGAAGGAAAAACTGAAGTACTAGACCTTGTGAACATATTGCATCCTTGACTTTACATTTCATTTATCAACTTCATGACGACGTTTATGAAATCATTAAAAATAAACTACAACGATAACAGAAGATTAAACTAAAGAAACAATATAAGACTTAACATAAATCGATAAGACAAACGAACGTCAGCTAAAATCCCCAAAATAATGAATACACTTCATCCCAAAAAAAATTTAGGCGCCTGATTGTTTGTACAAGAAGTAGAAGATAGAAAAAAGAAACAAAACAGAAAGAAATAATCACAGAATATAGGGAAACAAGTACCATACACAGTATGCAAACGTGATAAGTATTATTGTGTTACATATGGATTCAATGTAGGAAGGTAATAAATGCACACAGGGCTATTTGACAGCAACATGGAGCGTATTTGTTATAGGGCTCTATAGAATTTTAAAAATATTAATAGTAATAACGATAATAGTAGTTAGTATATTACAAAAGGCAACTTAAAAAGAAGTATAAAAAGCATAGAATACAAGAAAAGACAACTGGAATTTTGAACTAGCTAACTGCTGGCGAATGAATACTTTCAGATGACTTCTTCTCACCATTATTAGTGTGTACAACATTGAGAACATTTAACCTGGGGACTTGCCCAGTAGATGTGCACGACTCTTGTGGCTGCTCCTGCTTCTGCTGAAGAGGACTGATCACACTTGACTCATTATTTTCAAGCACTGCATTTGTATCATCACGTTGTGAGTGGTCATAATAATTTTTTAAACGCGTATGCCATGCAATGCTGGTCACAGCTGAAACAGACTTGAATTGATGTACAACATTCCGTGGGATGAAATAGATATCATTATCACGAAGAGGTAGACGAACATAACGAAAACCTTCAGAATGTAGTTGATTGAGTTCACCGTCATCCGCCCAAAATGAACCACACTTTTAAGAATAAAAAATAAACACTCACGTACACACTATGCCTAACATTATTGGAAGAACTATAGAATGAAAAAAATTACGGTAAATCAGATAGCATCATACAGTTTATTTCATCCAATTTTAAAGGTTCCCAGCAGAACTCATACAAAAAGTTTCTTCAGATTGTACCATTTTCAGCCAGAATTATTCTGGGATAAAATTTCAATAATTATTAGAGACCTATAAACATGTTGCTCGTCGGCTCAAACATCTACCTACAAATGATGGGTCACAAGTTCAAATCCAGCTCCATCTATTTCGATCTGGATAACCGAAAATTATGGTACATGTTCACACAATGAGTGTGGTTCACAGCCTTGTATATTAACCTGTACTAAGTTCAGTTACATTATTTGAACTCCATAAGGATTATTTCCGTGATTATTTGGATAGTATGCACACTCCTAACAGTTGACTCGTATGGCAGATACTACCAACCCCAACACTCCAAAGGAAATGCAAAGCGAGAAAGAAAACTAGTCTCAATGAGAAATTTTACTGACAATAGCCCGAAACACGCATGTGTATACACATGAAATGTGACCTTGTTCAGAATTATATATATATATATATATATATATATATATATATATATATATATATATATATATATATATATATGGCAACTTGAACTGCTACGCAATAATGCTAGGTCCTATGTTGATATTGCTTGTCCCTGTATATATGAATTAGTCTGTTGGACAAGACTATCTCATATATTCTGATCAATGATCAGTTAATAAACATCCTCCACCTAGTTAAATTTAGTCAGATTTGGATTAAGACGGAATGTGGCTGCATATTGCAGCTGAGTATTGTGATAAGGAAGAAACACCTCCACAGATGCGGAGAAACCGAGACTTAGTTAGCAACCAGTTGGATCTCGTAACCCATTCGGTAGATCATCAAATCGGTAATCCAAAGACAGTAATAATCATGTCACAACCTAGACTCTTTCAATCTTAATTATCGCTGTGTACGAAAAATGAGTTTATGAATTAAAATATGAGAAAAAACAAACCTGACTTGTTGGCGGTTCCATTATATCCAGTTTTAACCGTTCAATCAAATCAACATAGTGACGTGGATCAAACACAACCACATCTTTGACTATTCTGGCAGGTTGATTTAACTTGTAAGCATACGGATTTGTGGCAGAATTTGAATCATGTTTGGAATCTTCAGAAGGAGAAGAGCAAGATGAAGAGTGAGATAATTCATGTTCTCTACCATGTCGAAGAGGATATACTGCCTTGAGCAATCCAACAGCCGCTGTAGCATGACGTGCAAGTCCATCATCTGCATGGTCGGCATGACAAGGAGTCCTGTCGTGGATTGCTATTTGACGTCCACCGAGAGTGCGGCGGCCGATAACCAAATCTGTAATACCACAACCATCAACAACCCTAACAAAAAAACGGAAAGACACATTAATATGGAAAACCATGTGAAATAATTATGGATTCAAGCAGATAAGAATGATGAATTGTTTTCAAAAGGCTTAAGATTACACAATTTTTATATGACCACTCAACAACGTTTCACTAAAAAAAAAAAAAAGAATACTGAAGAAAGATGGATCTACTAAATGAAACTATGTTATTGAATGTAGTACGTATGATGCGGCCTCTGACCGTCCACATTACACTCTCATTTATATACCAACTGTCGTGTGACGTGAAAGTAACTCAGACACAAAATAACCTGGGAGAAGCATTTAGTAATAGTTCTGCCACTATTAATTACTGTTACGATCCAACGCTATCGATAACGACACAACTCTCCAAGACAATACGATCAAGGACAGAACAATGACTTCTCAACTACATCTTCAGCTGACACCAGAAGACGATGGGATTGGAAGCTTATTCATTCCAACCGAAGAATCATAAGTGAAAACTCAGTTGTTTATATACCCTTAGATGGCCTTAGCCAGAGGAAACAAAATAGCATATTCAAAGTGCAAAATGGGCCAATCAGTGTTTAGTATAGTAAACTGTGACTAAAATATATTGTCACCCAGACAACAACCACAAGCACACTGAGTTTTGAAGTGACTATCATGATGTCTCCAAGAACATCGAAGGCTCTCATGCAGTAGGATTCAATCTCCTCCAGGATCAAGACTATGACAGCAAGATTCAACTCAAAAGGAAGCAAAGTCACAATCGTACAATGCTACACCACGCACCTACAAATAATGCAGACGAAGAGAATTCTACAGAGGAATTCTATAGACAACTGCAATCAGTGATGAACAAGACCTCAGTTGGCGACATCGAAATTCTAATGGTTATGGTGACATGAATGCCAAACTGCGTGGAGCAGACAACACCGAAGGAGAACTCATCATGGGTCGAGGAGCACTCGGTGAAATGATGAGTGGGAATGGAGAACTGTTTTGCAGAATTTTGTGCAGTCAACAATTCGGCAATTGGAAGCAGTGTGTTCAAACACAAGGATATTCACAAAGTGACATGGACTTCACCAGATGGACACACTACACTCAAAATCAGATCGACTTCATCTCAATCTGAAGAAAGTGGAGACACAGCCTACTTGACACATGATCAAGAAGAGGAGCAGATGCAAGCAGGTTCAGACCATTCACTATCTAGTGCAAGGAACCTACAGTCAAAATCAAGTCGAAAGCCTTCAAGGAAGCTGGTGATAGACGACCACAGTTCAAGTCCAACACCCAGAACAGGAACTGGAGGACAAAACTACAAAAGACATCTCCACCTCAGTCATCAGGATAAAATGGGAGACATTGAGCAACATCCCCAAGGAAACCTGTGTGGAAGAACACTAGAACTCTGTGAAAACGACGTGGAAGGAAACCCGCATAACCGTGTTAGGAAGGAAGAGGAAGCAAGACAAGGAATGGATCTTGACGGACACATGGGAGCTGATAGAGCAGGGAGAGGAAGATGGTGAAGCAGAAGATGAACCAGTGTGGTGCAGGGATGAACAACGGAGAGAGGAACTGAACACAACCTATGAAACACTACACTGGACAAAGAAGTGAAGAAGAGTGCATGCAAAGACAAAAGACACTTCTACAACACACATTGGCAAGTGAAGCAGAACAGGCTGCAGGTAAGAGAGACCTGACAACACTGTATCAAGTAACCAGGTTACTATCTGGGGGGGAAGAGATCAACGCAGATGAAGCCAATGAGAGATAGTGAAGGAAAGCAAGTTACCAAAGAGCAGAAACAAAAGAAACGACGGTTTGACCACTTCAACAAACTTTGAATCGACCACCATCACCGGCAACTCGTCCAGAAATACCACTAGCAACGGCAGAACTACAAGTGAACACAAGCCCCCGAAGAAAGCAGCCCTGAATGCCATAAAACTGCTGAAATCCAGGAAAGCAGAAGGACCAGATGGAATTCCTCCAGAAGCGCTGAAAACAGATAGAGACATCAACGGACACACTCACATCTCTAGTGTAGAAGGATTGGAGGAAAGGAAGGAAAGGTACCTGCCGATCGATTGGAAGAAGGGCTACCTTGTCAAACTTCCAAAGAAAGGAGACCTAGGCCTTTGCAAGAACTGATGCAGAATCATGCTACTGTCCACCCCAAGAAAAATATCAAGCCACATCATTCTGGACAGACTCAATGCTATGGATTCAAAATTATGACCGGAACAGGCTGGATGCAGGAAGAACAAATCATGTGCGGATCAAATTGCAACGCTACACTACACATCATCATAGAACAGAGTAAAGAATGGCAGTCAACTCTTAACCTTAACTTCATCGATTTTGAAAAGGCCTTCAACAGCATCGACCGAGAAGTAATTTACCAGGCAGTTGCTTCAACACTACGGAGTGCCACTAATCTTTACCAACCTCATTCAACAATTACATGAAGACGCCATATGCCAAGTAATTCACAATGGGAAGCTCAGTGATGCCTTTGAAGTGAAGAAAGCAGTAAAAGAAGGCTGTCTACTATCACCCATGATCTTCCTGATTGTGGTCGACTGGATCATGCAGCAGATAACTGTGAGGAGCGAGAAGATGGGCATACGCTGGACCGCGGGAGAGACCCTAAAAGATTTGGATTTCGCCAACGATGATGATTTATGCCTAATGTCATGTCGCACAAACTCGAAGATCCACAGGCGAAAACTAACAAGTTGACAGAAGAGCCGGGCAGTGAAAACGGGACTTCAAGTGAATGTAGAGAAGACGGAGGTGATGAAGATACCCAACCAACAACAGCATCAACAACAAGCACCAATCACCAACAACGGGAGAAACTTAAAGGAAGTAGTCTCTTCCACCTACCTAGGCAAGGCAGCATCGTTTCAACTACAGGCAGCACAGGCACAGACGAGGACGTCAAAGCCAGGATCGGAAAAGCAAGACAGGCTTTCATTAATCTGAAATCAGTGTGGAGATCTACTGCACTCACCATAAGGCGTGAACAAGATCCGGATTTTCAACACCATCGTCAAGTCAGTGCTGCTATATGGTTCAAAAACTTAGCGAGTCACGAAAAGCACTTCCAACAAACTACAGACATTCATCAACAGCTGCCTACGTTCGATACTGAAGATGAAATGGCCAGAAAGAATAAGCAACAAGGAACTCTGGGAACGAACCAACCAAGCCCTCGAGTGGAACCCGAAGGGGAAACGATGAGTTGGGTATCCGAGGGTGACATGGAGGAGATCATGTGAGGAGGAAATGAAAGCTTGTGGGCAGTCATGGAGCCAGGTTGAAAAGATTAGAGAGGAGAGAGTGCAATGGAGGAGTGCTACTGAAGCCCTGTGTTCCACTAGGAACCCAAGGGAAAAAAATAATAGTAATAATAATAGCATGGCGCAAAAAGGTCGCGAAATAGGGCCTAGACTTTACAATGATAATATAAACATATTATAAGTTATTTTTCTTAGGGAGTAGCCATCCCTAACAATTACCACAGGTGTCAGCTGCTCTTAGTAAAGACTACTTGCTAACAAAGACCCTGAAGTATGTATAATCTTAGGGGCTGTTTCGAAACTTCTTCAGAATTATTTGCACTCACTCTACTGTTACGTTTTTTTGATTGCTAAACGATTTTCATCCTGCTATCACCTCCATTTCTCCCTTGATGCGCAGCTAATCCATCTACAATGCCCAAAAGAACCATTCGTTTTTAAGAGACACTGTAAATTCCATTTTAATCCGTTTTTTAGATATGTCACAGTGAAAGATTACCAGTTACTGGATAACGTTTCGGACATATTTACATCAAATGACATGATATGAATATGGACAACAAATTATGTCCGAAACATTATCATCAATATCAACATAGGACCAGGCATTACTGAGTAACGGTTCGAGTTACCACACCTTATATCAGTACATCAAGAAAAAAGGCAATAAAATGCAAGATGAAGATAAGAAAATTCAGTCAAAAAAATACAAAGTACGAAAAGAGAGAAAGGAAGAATGAGAAAGTGGTGAGATTCGGTACACCGTCGTTAAGATGAGGATAATGTATGTATACATCTGCGCCACTGACATCGGTTCTCAGCCATATCATATAGAGTCTCCAACCACCGGTTTCTCTTGTCCCGCCGACCCCAACCGGTTAGCCTACATCACCACACACGGCTCACACCAAAAGTCACACACTTCATACATTGGTGCCATGTTTTAGTCTGGCCACTTCGGACCTTTTCCAGCCTGGACCTACTTCAGCCAACATTATGTGACGAGGCAATCGGCGACTAGGCATACGTAACACATGTCCCAACCAGCCATCTCAGTCCATCAAGGTTCACAATCTCGTCAGCCGACCTACCTCAACTCCCTAAAACTCTACACCTAACTTCTGCATTACTCACATGGTGACACCACGGAATACAGTGGTCTATACTACGAAGGCAACGATGTCAGACACCTGAAGCCTTCTCATGTCTTCCACCTTCAATCGCCATGTTTCACAGCCATACAGTAGAACAAACCAGACTGCTGTGCAGTATACGCAAACCTTAGTAGACAATCGGATATCACAGCGGCGTCACAGGTGGCGTAAGTTGGCGAAACCCAATTGAGCCTTTTGTATCCATGCAGAGATTTTATCGTCCACTGAACCACCAGAGCTGATCCTACTTCCTAGGCAAGTGAAGTGGTCAACGCACTCAACCATTACACTCTCTATTGTTAGCAGTGGTGGGGCACCGTTGAAGACCAATCCTGCAGCAGCAATTTGCATTTGGGTGGTGAGAAACGCATCCCAAACATTCTCAAATTCTCACTCAAAGAGTTCAGAAGACTCTGCATCTTCACTCATCAGGACTATGTCATCTGCATATTCTAGGTCTAACAACAATTCTCTTGTGATTAGGTCAACCCCTGTTTAGTCAGATGACGCGAGAGGGTAACCTCCATAAGAATATCGATGATCAAATTGAATAAGAATGGAGAGAGTGGGCACCCTTGACGGACATCACTTGATGAGCATAGCTCCGTGGACAACTAACCATAGGCTGCAACAAGCCCACAAGTGTTCGAGTAGAGAGCCTTCAATGTACTTACTCGGCACGCCTTCCAGTGAGAGACATTGCCATAAGACTTTTCGATCAACGGAGTCGAATGCTGCCTTCAGATCAAGAAATACAGTTACTGTCGGGCGTCGGTAAGCGTGTCTATGTTCCAGGACCTGGCTCAATGTGAATATATGGTCGACACATCCGCGGCCAGGTTTAAAACCTGCCTAGTTTTCTCGGGCTTGCTGTTCTCGAGCTCTACTCAGATGTCCGAGAATTATAGAACCTAGGATCTTGGACACTATGCTCGTCAGGCTGATTCCTCTGTGGTTATCACAAGAGGACTTCTCGCCTTTCTTAAAGACGGGAATAATCAGTGACTTATAAACAGTCAGAGGGGATCGTATTTGACTCTCATATACTATCTAACACTTCCGTTAACCTGACTAAGAACACCTTACCACCATCCTTGTATACCTCAGCAGGTAGTCCGTCTGATCCTGCTGCCTTCCTCATTTCAGGTTACCTACCGCTTTCTCAACTTCTCCTAGTATTGAGGGCGCCTATCTCTATGTCCCATTCAGGATCCGACTGGATAGCGGGCAACGCATTGGTGGCTGGAGGCCAGTTAAACTGTTCCTCGAAGTGTTCTACCCATCGTTCCAGTGAGTGAGTCGCAGATCCGTCCTTCTCCATTGTTCTTGATTTTTCTCCTCCAGTTTCCTTAATAAGTCTAAATAACTGTCTACTGTTACCAATCGCTGCCACCTTTTCCTTAGCTGCCCACTACTGTTGGTGGTCGTTGCCGAAGACTTTTTCTTAGTCTACTTTTAAGTTGCCCTCGCTCTTCATTGTACTCAGAGCCTGCAGGGATGAGTTCACGTGCATCCATTAGTTCGCAAGAAGCTGCTGATATCCACTGGCTCTTTTTAGCCACTATTTCGGAGTCGGTTACAGTCTTCAACGCTGCTTTCACAGCAGATTGAAGATGGCACCAAGGTTCTTCTGGATGGGTGACAGTCTTTTGTTCCGATAACTGCCCAGCCAACCGCTCACTGAAAACGGCTTTGGTGTCTCCGTTGTCCAGCAGCACCTGTAGTGCTTGTGTAGCCAAATGTTTCTTCCATCCATTGAGACTCAGGCATATACGCGTTCACAACAATGCGTGGTTGCTATCCAAACACGTACTCCAGAAGGACCGACAGTCTTCCACTGATCCTCTCCAGCTATGACTAATAGCAACGTGGTCTATCTGTGTCCATCACTGAGTTGAGCTCGGTGGACGCCACGTCAGACAGTGTCTTTTCTTATGTCTGAAATTTGTGCGAGATAAAAATAGGCGCTTATCTGAGCACAGTTGTAGTAGGCGATCACCGTTATCTGTTCGTTCAGTCAAAACTCCTAAAGTGCCACCTAAGTGCCTTTCTGTCTCACTCAGTCTACCCACCTGTGCACTGAAGTCACTTGCAACAACCATGACGTCCAAACGTTTGGCTTTCGAGAGTAGGCTAGACAGTTTACAGTAGAACTCGTCCTTCACTTCATCCGAACTACAGTCAATGGGTGTGTAAGCAGAGATTACAGAGACAACGCCGAGTTTCACTATTCCTTTTAGTTCTCACTGTGGCGTTCAGTCGGATAGCGCAGAGGTGACTTTCAACTGGGATCCAGTCTAGTGGTGAGTTTCCAGCCCTAGTGCTTGATGTTGTGCCTACATCTGCAAGAACACGAGAGCTATCGAATCTCAGGAAACTCGAAGGGTGAATTTTGTGGACTCACCGGGTTGGCAGGGAGAGGTCAGGTAAATAACTTCACTTGGGTACTGTATACGTGTCTCACAGACACAGCACACATCCGTGGTCCGAGTTTCTAGAGTCTTTACCAACGAAGACTGTTGACCAATTTCACGGAGGGTGTGGACATTGAAGGCACCAATATTTAATTAGCAGTATGGTTTAAGCAGAATACGCATGTTGTTCCATGTACTAAGATCATTGTCCAAGGCTGCACAGCTAACAGAAATTCAAGATGATGTAGCATCGTCAATTTACATATGTGAACCAATATTACAACGTAAACATGGGGAGGTGGACAGCACCTTCAGGAAACTTGAGTGCTCATCGAGTTGTGAAGACGGTTGACACTTCCCGGCTGCCCACACCGTGGAAGGCTATTTCTTCTCAAGGTACCTGAAAGAGATTTGCGTTACCACAGAGCCAATCGGACATCTGCTTGAGGCCTGGGTCATTGTGATATGTAAGCCCGACCACCACGTCAAAGTAACAGCTATCGGTCGACATTGCTACACAAGGCACCAGTGAAAATCAGTCATGGAGTAAGCATTTGCATTTGGTTTGTGAGAAACATATCCCAAACAGTCTCAAGTTGACATTCAAGGTATACAGGGGACAGCAACACAAATCATTTGATACTTTATTGCAGACTGTAACGGTAATGGGTGTTCAAACACAGAGTATTCAATAGAGTGATAAACTAACGCAGCATCTCTTTCATTCAGAGGCTGCCGTGGGACCCCTCCATCGATGGAGTTGAATATCGCCTCCAGGTCACGAAATGCAACTGGTATCGCATGCTGGTGAATGTGCCGGAATTCTAGCACCTAGTGGAAAGTGAATATCTCGCCGACAGCCGCTACCTTGGCGTAGTAGTCGGGTTCGCATATCACAATGACTCAACGAGCTACACCGTCTGGAACGCTTGTTCCGTACTGTACCAGAAAGGTCTGTTGGATAGTGGTAAGATGAAAAGCAGTTACCATTGTAGTTTACATTACTACACTAGAATGGAGGTCCAAGAGCGAAGTGGTACTACTGGCTGGATAGGGTGTGATGACACTAGGGTGTTTCCCTTGGATGACCAGGAGTGCCACGCTGGTACTGCCTTCCTTATTGGAAGGGGTGGTTACAAAAGGTTGGCCCCCAAAATAACAGACTCCTAACTCCCCCCACCCCACGGTCTTCCTGTAACCTCAACCATGGATTCATAATAGATTCGAAACTATTATTATCATTATTTGTTCCTTACGTTCCTAATTGAACATAAGGCTTCAGTAGCACGCCTCCATTTCACTCCCTTCTCTCCAGTCTTTTGACCCTGGCTCCATGACTGCCCACAAGCTTTCATTTCCTCCTCACATGATCTCCCCCATGTCACCCTCGGATACTCAACTCATCGTTTCCCCTTCGGGTTCCGCTCGAGGGCTGGTCTGGCGCATGATATCCCCAATCGGTCTTCTCAGTGTATGTCCAATTCAATTCATCTCAACTTTCTTCTACATATTTGTTGGGCGATGGGTTCTTGGTTGGTTCGTTCCCAGAGTTCCTTGTTGCTTATTCTTTCTGGCCATTTCATCTTCAGTATCGAACGTAGGCAGCTGTTGATGAATGTCTGTAGTTTGTTGGAAACGCTCTTCATAACGCGCCAAGTTTCTGAACCATCACATGGAAGCACTGACTTGGTTGACTCAGTGTTGAAAATCCGGATCTTGATCAGGTATAACTTACCCTACTTATATTTTTCTCCTCTTTCGACTTCACTCCCTGATACCAAGATTACAACTTCTACAACTTCCTCAGTCTCACTCTGTATCCACTGCCAACTATCCAAGCCATCAAAACATCTCTATTCCCCTAAGACCACACTGTCGTTCTCACGTTGGATCTTGAGACTTCCTACACCTATGGATAATCGGACAGCAGGCATCTGCTAGAACCCTAGAATTTTCAGCCATGGACGTGTTCAGCGTCTCCGAAACACGTATACAATAACCGAGTGTGATTGTTAAACTGACCTCATCTGACCACAATAGTGAATCTTCAAAATTCACCTTAAGTGTCCGGAACCCCAATGGCTAGCTCTACTCCTTTTGCGAGTGTAGACATAGAGAACCTACTTCTTGACTGATACCAGTCAGCAGCCATCTTTATGCTGTTCGACTGAATGGATCTGTAAAAACTACGAAGGATTGTGAGACTAACCAATACTTATTCGTAATCTCCACCGATGCACCCCTAACCAATTCGGATGATGCAAATGAATTCAATGAAAAGCTGTCAATTTTACTACATAAAGCAAACGTTCAGCTAGAGTCATGGTAGTAGAGGACTTCAATGCTCAAGTAACAAAGCCGAGTCAATCGGAAAGGCATCATGGAGGTATCTACAGAATCTTATGCCAACAAACTGGCAACGGTGACCGTGTGTTGCAATTTTGTTCTGCCAATCGCTTATTTCCGGCCAGCACTAACTTTGAGCTATTTCAAATGGCGTCCGCCGACATTAAACCAACTATGGACACAGATAATCATACTGCTGAGCCATCGTCAGAGAGGATCGGCGGAGGATTACAACCTTTTCTAGAGTACCTGTTTGGACTCCAATCAGGCGTTGGTACGGGCTCGTTTACATCTGCAGAAGACCAGCAGCATTGAAGCCTTTCTATAGTCGACTGGAAGATGAGGACGCCAAGTATGTATTTTGGGATGAGTTAGCTAATCATTTGTCTGAACGTGACAGGAATGCTTATCCTGAGGAAACCAGACGTAACATTAAGTCCGCTGTAGAAACGATGGTAGAGACAGTTGGTAACTTACACCCGAAGGTTAACAAACGTCACTGGATTTTCGCAACGTCATCCGAACTGATAGATGCGAGAAGACTGATTCCAGCTGGCTCTGACCACAGTGAAAAGCGAAAGCAACTGAAACGTAGATTGATCAAGTCTTCTCAATGATGGCGAGTAGTAGTGGGTGGCGAGAGCGGGAGAGATAGAGAAGGCATCAGCGTTGGGTAACACCCGGTAACTAGTTAGGATAGTTAAGGATACAGCCAAGAAGACGATGGTTAGTGCAACCATCATCGAAGAAAAAAGGAGACACTGACAACCTCTCAAAATAGGCGACTGGAACGTTGGGTGGAACACTAAAGCACAGTTCACCTGGCCCTCAGTAACGCTTCAGTTGCCCAACATCCAGCCTGAACCTGAATCGGATGTAGATGTCGGTCTTCTAACTCTCCTTGAAGTTGGGAAGGTTGTTTCGAACTTGAACGATGCAAAGCATCAGGAACTGACGGATTACCACCCATATTTTTAGACATGAAGGTGGCATTTGACTCAGTCAAACGTGAGGTGTTGTGGCTGTTAACGTTCGTGTTCAACTTCGTTATGGGCGTACTAATTGACATAAGTTTAGGTACGTCTGACTTCACAGGGGCTGACCTAATCCCTGGATGTCATCTGGTTGACTTACAGTATGCAGACGATATTGTCTTGCTAGGTGAAGATGCTGACAAAATGCAGGGTCTTCTGGACGCGTTGAGCGGAAATCCGAGTATGTTTGGGATGCGTTTCGTTACGCACCTATCAACTGTGAAAGGATACTCTACAATTTGTCTGCAACCGCTCCCCGTTTAATGATAGGGAGTGGAAGGGTTAGATATGTCGACTACTTCACTTACTTGAGGAGTTACATCAGCTCGAACTGACTGGTCGCTCACAAAATCTCAACTCGGATACAGAAAGCCCGTTTGGCACTTGCCAACTCGCATCACCTGTAGCGCTGACTGGTGAGATATCCCACTATCTATCAAAGGACAAATAAATTACGATCCAGTCCGTTCTGTCCTGCCGTACGGCTGTGAGAAATGGCTGTTAACAGTAGACGACATGAAGCGGTTACCGATTTTTGATCACGAGTATTTTCGTAGCGTTGCTCGCGTTTGGTGGGATCACCGTGTGAGCTATGTTGACGGCAGGCGAAGGATACCAGACAAGATACGCTACTCTATTGATGAAGTTGTCAACATCCATCGTTTGAGACGGCTCGGACATGTGCTGCATATGCCGAGTCACCGCTTACCTTGACGTACCATATTAGGGGAAGTTGAATTAGGTTGGAAGGTGGTTCAGGGATCTCAGATCAAAGCGTGGCACCAGTCGATGAACTCCCTCACTGTTGACCTGAGTCGTGTGAGAATATGTAGACTGTCCCCGAAACGATAGGAAACAGTGGTGGAGGATTCTTGGTGACTTGGTTGGAAATCGACCACATTGGCGCAGGTGTATTCACTCCTTGACATCTTTTATAGCTTGAATATTTGCATTAATCGTTGTCCTCAATTCGTTCACTCTCTCACACAACTTTGTCTACTTTGATGTAAATTCTTCTCTATCCACCTGTTCTCTGAATGCCACTTTGAAGTGTGGCAACTTGAACCAATGCATGTGTGTTCAGGGTTTTACGTCGGTTTTGTCAAGAAAGCCCAAAGTGTATATCTAATAAGAATAAATACATAGACATGGTTAGTAACTCACCAAGTGACATAATACGGTTAAACCCGAGATCAAATGGCGTAAAACCTTTAAAAAACAACAGGAACATGGGTCTTGCAATTAGAAGTAAAGACCAAGTTAGGACTAATAAGTCAGCAGAAGCAGCCCTAGGCAAATAAGCACGCACAAAATAAAAAGATAAGTACCTACCGTCTCTTTCTACGCATAGAAGTTGAAAACAATGGAATAGTCTGTTCTCCATGACGAGCCCAAAGTATAGGCCCATCATTACTTTCTCTGGGATCCATACCACTTAAACTGGACAAAGCACCCCACGGTGTTACAAGCTTTAAAAAGGGATCCCGTTCAATCATCTCAAGAAGAATTTTATCAAAAAAGCCATGCTCTTCACCCTTGACACCAACAATACTTAATGCATGCAGCGGCCCAAAACGATAAATTCCATTTGCATAAGTTTTGTGAACATTTTTTACGTACTGTGCAAGTGTCAGGGTTTCAGTAGCATTCTTCTGTTCAAGCGGATTTGTTGAAACGTTGAGATTGGGATAAACAGAAGACAAGTATGATAGTAATTCCGGCATCCTTCTTGCAGCACCATGAACAACACCAATACAATAATGAGAAAAAGGAACGCGGATTCCCCGCTTTCTTCGTTCCGTAAAAAGTGTTTTGAAATATTTTCGAGTCAGCATATTCAGCTCATCTGTGGTAAGGTGAGCCAACTCGTCAGCGTAAGAATGCAGAGCATAACCGCCCCCATTTGCATGGTGTTCAATGTATATCATGTCGTACAAATGCCGTCTTGGAGTACGAGGTATTTTGAGATTACTGGAAAGTTGAATAATGTGTTCCAATGGATCATGACGATTAGGAGACATCACGGGACATGTGTTATTGCCATTCTCTACATTATCCAGTGCCAAATAAGAACGTTTCTTGCAATGCAACTTTCCTTTACATTTGACATCAGATTCCTGGTGAGAGTCTGACCTCTGAGACATCATCCTCACATGATGTAAGGTTCGCGCTGCATCGTATTTCCAAGCAACCCGCGTCAAAATGATCCAATGTCCAGTATCTCCTACAGTAGCTAGTTATGACCACTTAATCCTTCCGCACTCGCTTGCATTTTTTATGTATGATACTAATCATCCGAATTCTTCAAACTGCATGTCTATGGAATTTTGTGTCTTCCTGTCCAGTTATTTTCCTCCAGCTTTTCTCCTGCGTTTCGGGTAGAAGTCGTTTCATGTCTTCAAAAGTGACTGTAGTACTGATTTTTCTGATATCTTCGCTCCTCAAAGTGCTGGCTGTCATCGAATATATAGGAAGAAGTCAAAAGGTCCGGGTGAAACCATTTTTTAGTACTGTGCTGATTTTCCGACACGGTAATCAGCAAGTGAAACTCGTCGCCGCCCCAAGTGTTAGCAGCTTCTTCGACGAGTATACCAAATGAAAAGTTAGCTCTTCGGGGAGTTTACTACTTTAAGGATTGCCACAGGCAGACCCCCAATCATCCCCTGCACTAAAGCCTGAAGACAGTCACTTCGAATGAAGGGCGGTTCTCAAGGGGGTTGTCGGAAATCGATTGGTCACGTATTACTTAAGATTCATATTTTTAGTGTGGGGATAAACGTTTAGGAGCCTATATCACTTCTTCTCCGGGAGATTTATGATCACATCTGCTTTCCAGTCCTCTTGCGAACGAGTCAGCTGATAAGACGGACACCACTTTTCTTGAGTGTTGGTTCCAAGAGTTGATTACTCGATGTGAAAACCAGTACTGCATGGGAATGGTGTTTGCCCACAACTTCTGTACCTTCACAATATGTCCCCTCAAACTTCGTTATCTAACGAGAGGGAAAAAAGTAGTCCACTTCCAGACTCATTTCTTAAAGTATTCTACAGTATGATTAGATATCCTCCGTCTGCTAAATAATAAAGAGAAACCTTTCAGCGCATGGAGGGGTTTTCCATGGTTAGGGCCAGTAACCGCAATGGTGGCATGACTGACGGTTAACCAAACCCTTTTCAGAAGGCGTGAGCCACCTTTAGGATGGGGATTCACACCATGTGTGCAGTTTTCTAGCTTGGATCTAAGGATGGATATAAAGTGATCGATATATCACGACTTATGTTAGCAAACGTTCTGTTTAATGTTCATGGTGTCCCATGACTCCGAGCTATGAAAATCGACGGCCCAGTATGATCTTCGAATTGTGATTAACGGTGACCCAAGGGTGACTGTGAGTCAAAGATTAGGGTCGAGCAGTCCTACCAATGTCGTAGGTGTGTCCATCCGCATGCGAAGTGCATACACATACACTCACCCCAACTGACAGAGACCAGCCACTTCCTTCCTCGGGTTAACAGGTTGCTTACGGCTATCTGAAGTAAATATACATCTTTGTCATCCTAAATATTTCGTTCAAAGAGTAGAACTACGGAGGGTTTCTTGACATTCGGCAGTCCATATTTATAGGATAATCTTCAGAAGACCCAGAACTGCCACTCGTGACACTCAACTTTCCACCGACCTCCAACACTAAACTTGAGAATTGATCACTACTTTGTCTTTTGCCAAAGAAAGCCCCGCTGTTGCATGAAAGTTGTTTGTTGGTGATCCTGAAAATTTCCAGTTTCATGAGAGGTCTAGAATGACGTGCCTGGTTGAATGCCATAGCGATGTCTACAATTTTTCTTTTTCCCACCAGCCATGGATCAAAATGTATGATTCCAACTGATATTCACGAGGATTTTTCCGTTTGACGTCGATAATGCTACTATCCAATTCCAGTTCATCAAGGGTTCCTTGATATAGACTTCAACAAAATTACCTGACGTAGTCCCTGCTCGGTTCTTATTATCTTGAATTAACTGGCTAGCCTCTATTTCTTCAAAACAGCGTCTTCTTGTATTTGGGTTTCCCTGTAATAAGCAGCGTACCTACATATAGCACTGGAGTTGATGTTTGTCCACTCGCAGGACATTCGTAGACTTGAGGGAGTTGTGAGATTTCTGGAAGACCGGTGAAGACTTCGCAACACGTATCCGCGTGTGTACTTGAAAGTAGGAACGACAGTGGTGAAAAAGATGACGGGCTAAGATTTACACTAAAGGAGACCACACGAGTGAGACTAAACACCGCTTTTGAGGATGCACGTGCGATATATAGGCCAAGCGTGGGATGAGAGGGCGTTTTATAAAAGTGAAAAACATGGGCAGAAGATAGGTTAAATGTGGCAAGTTCCCGGCATTCAGTGCCTCCAAAATTTACTTGCATCCAGTTTCTTCCCCTCAGGGAATATCCGAATCAGTATACTTCCACACAAATGCTGTCTCACGAACCCCAAGTCCGTCATTTGACTGATTTTCCTAATTTCCTCTAATCCCACATATATACGACGTGAACAAATCCTGAGTGTAACACTTACCCCACCTTTTCAAAGAACTTTGTCTAATTTGCCTTCCAGGTAACACAATTCGTTCAAAATCATATCGGAACTTCTTTCCTCAACGCAACAATTCCAAATTCAACCTTAATTAGAAGGATTCTGTGTTTAAAATAAAACACATAGATAGAAAAAGAACAACGACAACAGGGGGGTAAGATGGTGGAATGCGATTTCCCGGACCCTCACCAGCTGCTTATGACTCAGAATATTTCAGTATCGTTTCACAAAATAATTCGAACATACTTTTTTCAGTTGAGCGATGTCACTTAACGGGAGGCGACATGGGCCAGTAAGGGGTACAAAACTCGAGTTAATAAGACGTGCTATGAAGTTTCATTTTCTATTCAATGAAGTCCTTGAGAATACACCATGAATAGCAATTATTAAATACTTTCATTCTCGGGTCATTAATTTAACATGAGAGAAGCCGGTTTACAGGCATCACCAAATCGGTAAATACAGAGAAACCTAAAAGTTTTGAGCAGTCTTGAGCGGTACAGAAGGAGGGTATTAAGCCCTATCATGATATAGTGTCTAAAAGTTATGAAAATAGCAGGAAAACACCACTTTACAGCACATACCCATCGTTCTGAGTTTAGATTATTCATACTCATAATTCTTTTTTTCATACTAAAGTGGCATCAAACGGCGCAATATTCGCTGTTCGCGTTATGAGTGGTCGCGTAATGTATTCGAAACCTTAGTGATAACAGTGATCATGTTCGCTTTCTTTCTCTTTCAGGATACAACACAGCGGACGAGTTAGGAGAGGTGGAACAGCGAGTGCGTAAACTTAACACTGACGTATAAAACTTTGTCTGGATCGAGTGCTGTGTAAGCCCGCTGAGTTTAAGCTGTGTCCCTAATGAAGAAGATACCGCGTAATTCCCATTCTTCTTCGGCCTGCCCGTGTCCGCTGTGAGTCTGAATGCCTGCAACAATTAAGAGTCATTACAGTCGGCATGGTTGACCCGTCTTCGAAACCCGATATTTCGTCAGACAGACGTCGACTTTAACAGCGATTCCTTTGCTCGTAGCTTTACTGATCAGTACATTGACTGTTAATTGCCTTCGATGAGATGGACTTATGGCAGACAAGGCACCAGAGAAATCTATTGCATAGCATCATTATGGATGTGTTGCCGTTAGGTAAAGTGATCTCTCAGACTTCGTTGACTACCCAGGTTTCCGCTGCATTTATGACGGACTAGAAATCAGAGGTCAGTTATTGTGCTTGAGGTATCGCATGCGGTAGCATTTAGGGTACTGGTAGGCGAGTGAGTTGACTGTGAAGCTGTTCAAGAAACAGGAAATCGGGGCAAGCCAGTTAAAGAGTTCTAACATTTCTTACAATATCGCGTACGAAGTGGGCCTTTCAGTAAGTTGATACTTTTTGATGAAATTAATGCTTGCGATTTTCTCATCAGGTTGACACTGAAAAGAGGGGAGAAAAGAAAGCGCAGGGGGAAACTGGACAATGAAATACCACGCAAGACAAACTGGGAGGAGAGAAGTTCTTGTCTCTTTAGAGTCATTCGAACCACGTGTAAACTTTAGTTTATGCGTACAAGAATAACTCTTCATTTTAATCCTACATGAAGTTCACGCGAGTTATTAGATAGGTAGTTTTTGTTGGTAAACTTATGGGAAACACTCCCTATGTATTTGTACTGCACATTCCGACCAGATGCACTAGTAAAGAAACACCCTGTATGAGTCCATTGAGGTAGAAGGTACTTGAGATTTATGATAGCTTTACTCTATATGTTTAGAGGTCCCAGTATGTTTTCATTAGCCCAGAAAGTATAGATAGTGCCTAGGCGAGTGATAGATTGATCACCAGTTAGGAGCTTATTAAGTGAAGAGCGAAAGATGGATAATGAGCCTGCGGTACGTGTTTCCCCAGGAAATCTATTCCAAATGTGAGAGACCTTATTGAGGAAGAAGTTTCCTTGCACACTTGTCTTACAACACCCGGTTTTAGTTGATAAGTTGCGATTGCGTATATTGTAAGTAGATGTCGCAACTATTTCAGTTTACGGGCCAAATGAGTGCATTTGCTTGCGAAGTAATTTATAGTAAAATATAAGATTCATTTTAAGTCGCCACTTCCAGAGAGGTTCCATTCCTAGCATGTTGCAACTGGAGATGTAGTCTAGGCTGCGGTCAACTCCGAGTGTTCTAAGTGTAAAATGGCGTTGTACTCCTTCAACTTTTCCCTCTTCGCTTGTACGAAGGCCACTTAGGATGAACGAGCAGTACCCTAAGATTGGTCGGTCTGTAGAATAGGACCCTTGATTCACTGCTATAAAAGTTACGGAAGGTGCATCCGGGGCGTCTACGTGACTTAGATGTGATATAAGCCATCTGCTCAGAGAATGTTAAGTCACTGGAGTATCTAAGACCAAGATCTAGCACTGAAGAGCATCCCGGTAGCTTTTTCCACATACTTCGAAAGACACTTCTAGGTTATCGCTGCCTATGCTGAGCCAACCACATTTATCAATGTTGAACTCCAGATGGGACTCGTCACACCATTTAGCAACTTCACCTAATTCTTGTCGAGCAGTAGATAGCGTATTAACTAGTTCATGGGTGTGACATGAGTCTACAACCTCAAGGTTGCCAGCCCATAGGAATGTTTCCCTGCAGTGAAGCACTTGCACACACTATTAATATAAGTTATGAGCAACGAAGGTCCAAGGACACCACCCTATATTACTCCACCAGTTATGAGCCTAGGTTTAGACTGCATAGAACTAACTTTGACGATTTGACTACGACCGCTAAGAAATGGTCTTAGCCAACGGAGTAAAGGGTCAAGAATGCCAATTGTTTGTAGCTTATCAAAGAGAATACCGTGTGACAGCCTGTCAAATGCCTTTGATATATCAAAGTATAGAACAATGACGACTTTACGTGCCTCGCGGCTACTAGTGATAAGGTTGAAGAAATCAAAATGGCAAGTAACGCAAGACCTGTTTTTAGTGAAACTATGCCGAGACTTTGCGATGAAGTTTTTTCCAAGTGGGTAGTCAGACATGCTACTCTTAATCACTTTTTCCATAATTCGGCAGACGACTTGAGTTATGTTGATAGGTCTTGGTTCCCAACATTCGCTTTTCACCGGACTTGTAGCGAGGAATTATAAAGCTAGTTTTCCACTCTCTGGGATACTACCCACTTTCCACTGATAGTGTGAATATCTTAAGCAAGAACAGCGGCATATCATCACCACTGTTTCTGATGACTATTGAGTTTAGGCCATCAATCCCCGTACCTGTCGATAGTCTCAGGCTTTTGATAGGCTCAGTGATACTTTTGACAGTGAACTCCACTGTAGTACATGAACCAGTAGTAACTAGAGTAAAACTAGTGGGGTTTAAAGCATTATGGTTGAAATTAGCGAATGATTCGCTAAACGGTTCACCAATCTTGGAGGATCGTTGTGTATCATCCCATTATGTAGTAAACAGGCTATGTCCCTTGATGGCTGCAGACGTGTACTCAAAAGAGATGTCAACTTGTGTATTCTAGAGCCACTTTTGAGAGCAACGATCTCTTCGTTTACTGCACGTTTCGCACGCAGTGTCTTAATAGATTCGTAGGTCTCATAAATTGAGTGCGGTGATATGAAGTCTTTCGATGAGTGGTACTGTGATGATAATTTCCTAAGTTTATTGCGGAATATTTTGGAGATATATAGGTCTGGCTCCTTATAAACCCTAACTGTTTTCGCAGGAGCAACAGTATCTAGACATGGCTCTATATTTATGTAGAAAAGTGAGAGTGTGTCTGTTAATGAGGCTGTGGTAAAGTAGTCATCCCATGAAGAGCACCTGAAGATCTCGACAGGTACTTCCCATTCTATATTCTTGTAGCTTCGATGCCGAGTATAATTTGAGGATTGCTTGTTCTTCTCATTGGGAGGAGGAATTGGTAAGCAACAGAACACCATCCTATGGTCACTGTAAGAGAATTCGCCACAGAAGTAGGCGGCGACAGGGATGATGTCATAGCAAAAGACTAGATCCAGTGTGCTATCTCCAAGCGTGGGTTGCTGGACGTATTGCTTCCAGCCATAGATATCTATGGCAGCAAGTATTTCACCAAAGCGTTGTGGGCCGCGACCGACCTCCCAGTTAACTTAAGGTAAGTCAAAGTGGCCTGGAATCAGTTTGAAGTCAACAATGAGGGATCCAGCGTCAGCAAATGATCTAGCCATCAGTTCATCATTTTCTTTTGTTGAACATGGCGCTCTATACACACAGCCTATGAGGATTTTGTAGTTAGTACCATTTATAACGACCCAGAGTGAGTCCGGCAGACCATTGAAGATATCATCTTCAATCTTATTTGAGGTAGCAAGGCTGCACACATAGACCAAACGGTCTCCATCACGCTTGTGGTCATGATTACTGCAATATAGAGTATGACCATCTATACACAGGTCCATTTCTAGGATTGGGTCAGTACACCATGATTCGGTAAAGAATAATGCAGTGGGTTTGGTTAGTAAAACTATTGTTCCTAGGTCACATATTTTCCTAAATAACGAGCGGGCATTAATAAGTAGAAGCGTAAAAAGGTTACTGTAGCTTGCAAAGTAGCTTACCATGCCTCTTAAGCCCGGTGAGCAAGCGAACATCTGGTATTCAGTTCGCTAGACGATGCACTACTTATGTCTCGGACATGACAAGACTCAACAGTGGGGTGTTCTGGTGTGACTGGTGAGTATCTGTCTCTTAAAAGTGTGTGATTACCTAGTTTTTCACGGCACTTATAGGTTGGCAACGTGTACCTCTACTTCGCTGTTGGCGTAAGGCATGTTTCATGACCGACGCAAGTCGAGGAAATTGGTTCCAGCCCTATGTTATCAGTAGGCCGAACGAGCCTAAACACCATGGGTCGTACATATTGTGCGGGATCCTTGAAAACTTTTGGTGAGGTTCATAGGTGGGGAAGTTTAAGGAAGAGGGCGTAACGGAAAAATGGCCTGAAAGTCCCTCCTGATCAACCCAACTTGGTTGTATTGATATGTATTTTTAAATATTTTTACCCTCGCTATGGATGGTGTGCCCTTGACCCTAGCCTGTTTGATATTATTTGGTTGCTTGTCTGTCTTGTTTGACTTTTTACTCAGTATTTGCCTTTGTACATTTAACACATCGTGAATGTTTCACTTCCTTATTATGTGAATCTGGACTGTTGACAAGGTGATGTGGTTCTACTGCACACGACATTTTGTTCTGGTTAGACTTACAGTTGTACTGTGATTTGACTGTTTGTCTTTTGACTGTCTACTGGAAACGTCTATTTGTTGATTTGATCCTGGCAGACAGAGTTTTAATCCCTTCCGTCGGGAATATTCTTATTGACTGTCAGGTACTTGACAGTCGTATTTGTCTAACCAGTTCTTACTGCGTAATACGTATTTGCACCCGAGAACGTTTTGACTGTATAGTTACCCAACGGCACTGTTGAGGTATTTTGTAGTTTTGATATAACTTATTGTTGCTTTGATAGTACCACAGATTTTCGTACGAATCTACTACTGAGTTACTACAAACCTTGTTTTGATATTTTGATCCAACCTTTGACTGTGCGTCACTCGCGGAAGTCCGGGAGCTATACAGCGGAAGGCAGGAACTAGTCAGATTCACGTCAGTTGGCACTGCCTAGTTAGTTCTTGCTTTCAGGCCGAGATTATTGGACTGTGGCCGATACAGAGGGTATTCATCTGTTCCCAAGGTATTGGCCAGGATTATTATGATGGAGAGTTGAACAGTGGCTATGTGCTTGCAATATGTAGGACATTTGAGCATTCGGTACGCTACCCGGCACCAGTTTATGGCTCCTAGGATCAAACAAACGTGGTCCGAAGGAGTGTTTCGTGCGATGCAACCTCAAGCTGTCGTGGTATTCATTCCTGAAGGGAGTTTGACAAAACCTGCCTTTTGTGTATCGGTGTCTTAGCTATGAAGTATTCTAAGACTAGAAAGCACGCGCCTGAAATTTTCCCTCTTTATATGGTGAGGTTTCGTCTGAGAGTCTGAGTTTTCTGTCACCCAACGGACTTCTACTTGTGGTAACCATGGGGAGGATGGTACAAATAGTTTTCCTTTTACGGGCGACTGAGGGATCAGGTTCACCTATGGCTAAATTTGATTGGGACAGTTGTACCGAGAAGCAGGAGGAGGAACATTCAACAGAATTACCGGCCGTGTCAACACTTTCTGATGGTCTGTCCGTGCACACAGCAGCCTCTGTGTTTAAAGGTGATTAGCTGATCAGACTACTTGTTTTTTATTTCTGCGTTGGCATGCGGTTTCGTCTTGTGCAATAGCAATATTTTGAAGTTGCTGTGTACCCTTATGTGCTCTTGTAGTTTAATAAATTTTCCGGCGTCAACAAAAGTAGTGAACTTGAAAATCATGGGGCAACTGGAATGCGCTGACATTTTGCGGAGGCGCTTACAGTCACACTGTGTTCCTCTCATACCGCATGAGTTTAACACCTTTGTCTTAACTACATTCTAGGGCGTGGCATCAGGTATGTTATAAACGATGCCTGTTGAGACGACACTAGTCTCTTCATTACCTCCGTTGCCGAGCGGTCTGTTAAGTTTTTGCTTTCTCCTTGTGGTACCGAACTAAATTTTTACACTTCCCTAGAAGATATGCTAATGGATGCAAATCCCAAGTATTCTCCGGGTCTCTTCCACCATGGTCTTTATGTTATCGACTTCTTTCCTGTGATCCTTAATACTACTACTTATGACGGATATGATATGACGTCTTAAGCTCTGACAAAAGGCGTGGAGCACGCCAGTTCATCAAGATTTGAAGTATACGGAGTAACAAGGCCTCAGCCACACAAACGAGCACTAGGATGACTAAGTCCTTGTTTTCTCTCACTAGAGCAGTCAATTTTAAAACGTTTAGCCTTAGATCTTCCCATTTAAAGAGACGCTGAAATCGAAACTTAGTGTTGAAATCGAAACACAGTGAACGGCCATAGGCAGCATAGCGAGGCATTGGAAACACAGTATGTTAGGGGAATAGCGGCGTCATAAGCCAAATATATGGGATAGATTGAAATATCACCATAAATACGTAGCAACAAGTGGTCAGATGCAACAGCTGATCTGCATGTTGACACAATCAAGAACCACGTGAAAAAGAAGCATGTGGATTCAACTTTACCGCCGGTAAAATTGGCAGACAGGCCGACGTCCAGCATCAGTAGTGCGAGTAGAGGAAACCCATGGTCTTGACCTATCGCTTCTAGGTCTTGAGACTCAGTTTTTTGTCCATGGATATCTCTACACTTTAGCTGCTGACAGCTTCGGAGGCAGTGATTATCTGTTCGGAAATATATCTTTGTGAATGGCGGCCTGATTCATTTGGGGGAGCGAGGGGGCTGCCAATGGGGTCAGTTAACCTTTTTCAATACCTGTTTTTGTAGGCACCCGCAAGGTAGTATTAATCATCATTTAAAAAGTAGTGCGAGAAACAGGGTGAGTGGGGAATCAGTAAAAGAGGAGTAAAAGGTACTGATGAAAAATAAGTGTTACTGGCAACAATATGGAGGAGGGATGGTTCTCATTGCAGGTACTAAGGTTTGGAAATATGTAGATGGGTGAGCATACCTTCGTTTTCCACCGGTGAATGTTCACGGTAGGCTATTTGTGCTCACGTAATTATTCAGCAGTCATGTGAAGCAGCCAAGTGATGCAGCTGTGCCCATTTCGTTTGGCATACAGCTCCGCAAGACATACTATGTAAAAGGGAGTTGCATCTCGCTTTCGGAGTTTGTCGTATGGCTACCTATGCAGGTGGCGTTCCCACGAAACTGTTGGCTTAGGACCGACAGTGTTACCCTATTGGACGACTCACCTGGTGGATAACCTTGCAGCCCGTTATTAGGTCACCTATTTTCCTTCGACAGCTTAATGTGCACAAGTTGGGTAGCTCGATGAGTTGCGTGTATTTTTCGTCTGTTAATCCAACAACCGACTCCGTCTCTCTTTTCCGCACCCGCTGCTGACTACTCTCGTCAGTAGAGAGGGTTATCGTGTTGAATACCTCCAGGTTTGGTCTGACATAGGTTTCAAACACCATGAAGAGCAATTCTAGAGTTAGTGATCCAAGGTGACTTCTTCGAAAGTGCATGATGGTGTCCGCCCTTGTCGCCATCCCCCTGTAGTTGACGTCAGTGTCCCACGTGTCAGAGAGGTTTAGTCCTGGGTCCTTCTCTGTGGACACCCCAGTGTTTGTGCAATTATTGAGGGTGCAGCTGGTTTTCATCGCCCCCGGAGTACAAAGATGCACCACCTTCCTCCTCTCTGGGTTAAGTTTCAAGCCACTTGCAGTCGACCAGTGCTCCAGATGCATTGGACTGTCTTAGAGTATCCTGGAATACCCTTCCCTACCCACCGTCCTCCGTATTCTGATGCCATCGGCGAATGGGAAAGTGGAGTAGTGTGATTGAGAAGGATATTCATGAATAGTAAACATGGGAGTGGCCCAAGGGTTGGTTTTTAAGAAACTCTAGTGCTTGCACTATACCAAGCTGATCGAACTATGTTTCCTTAGGTACAGAGGCCTCGGTCCTCCAAGCATGCAGTAAAGCATTTTATGGTTGAGTGAAATCCGGATTTTGAAGCTTAGCGAGGATGGTGTTGCTTAGGAAGCTGTCACTTATTTGGGTGGAGTCCAAATATATAGCGTGGACTGACTATTTCGTCCCCCAGTCGCCCCAAGCGGCGATCAAGTTTGTTGCATATGGCCTCACGGTTCTGAAACCGTTCCGAGTGGGATGGATGGCGTTGTGTTTAATTAGGTAGCCCCAAATGACACCAGTAACCAAGCTTTATGCATCACGAATGGTATGGGAAATAATGCCATCGGTTTGTAGTCGTGAGGAAATTCACGGTCTCATCCCTTGAAGATTAGCTAACGGGGAGCGCTTTTCCACTCCATTGGGGGTTGACCTACTCATAATGAGTGTGAAAAGATTCATTTTCAGGACGATTAGCACCTCGCCACAACGCAGCATCACCGGTGACTTGTCGTCAAAGCCAGCAGATTTAACGGTTCTGAGCATTGAAGGCTTCTCAAACACTTAGAATGATGGAAACTTTACGTTCACCAGCTTTCCTTCGTAGTTCCGGAACTTCAGCTCAATACAGGATGTTGAAAGTGGACGAATCACCGTATTGACCTGTCCACTGAACGACGCTAAGAACATTCGGGGGATTTCGTGCGTCACACTAAATGCGTCCGAAGTAAAATTATAGGGCTTTTGCCCGAAAGTTACAAAGTGCGCCCGAAGTAAATGCAAGCTGGGATCGTTCATACTAGCGTAAGCAGCATCATTCGTGAAGTGTTTTTGATGCATGGTAACTTTCACCTGAGAAGATCACTTGATACAGAGTACTGCAGAACATGTAGTGTGGAATTGCTGCAGGTGAGTCATATTCCGGGCCAATAGGCGTATTGGTTTCTCATTTGATCATTTGTTGAGAAAATTTGTGCCACTATGGCTGTTGGGAAACTTTAGACGGTTCGTTGCAAGAAGAACCCTGACCAGTTGGTGAGTAAATTGTGAAGATGTTCCAAAGACCGCGAAAGATTGGGAGCAGTTCGATAATCCATGGAGTCAAACAGCAGGTATTATTTCTACCGAGCAGATATGTTCAGATTGAAATTTAGCATCGAATGTCGTCATCGAGCTGTTGCGTTAAAATAAAAAAGAAAGAAGAAGCACGAGCAAATGCGGGAAAGGGAATTACCACGCAGACTGGCTTGGAAAAGAGAGAAGTTCCTATGCCTTTAGACCTATCCGAACTTTATGTACATTTTCATATCTGCATATGTGGTTAGCCACATGGTTTTTCTATAATAAGATTCTTAAAACGTTTCCACATCTGTGGTGTATCGTAGTGGCTTTGGGAGGGAACCAGTGTACATTAAGTTCATTATAGTGAAGAGGGCAACCAGTACTCATACCCTTGTGAGCAACCGTCAACCCTTAAGTGTAGGAGGAACTTGAGGGCTATAATAGCTCTGTTTCATACATTTGGAGGTCCAAGTATAGCCTCATTAGCCCAGGATGCATAGATGGTGGCTAAATGAGCAACAGACTTGTCGTATATTAGTAGCCTATTAAGTGAAGAGCGGAAAAGTGTCAACGAGCTTGCCTTACGAGTTTCTTCCGGAGGCTTGTTCCAAATGTGTGAGAATTTATTGGAGAAATTATCTCGCATGCTCGTCGTACAAAACAGTTTCAATCAATACTTTGTGGTTGCGCATATCTTATGTAGACGTTACAGTTAGCTTGATTTGCGGTACAATAGAGTGCAAATGCTGATGAAGTAAGTTATAATAAAATATGAGGTTTAGTTTAAGTCTCCTCTTCCAGAGTGGTTCTAACACCAGCATGTCACATCTGGACGTGTGGTCTAGATTACAGTCAGTCAGTAATGTTCTGAAGGTGAAGTAACGTTGTACCCCTTCAACTTTCAGTCTACCGCTTCTACGAAGGCCACTGAGAACAAACGGGCGACATTCTAAAATTGGGCGAATGCACACTTTATAGAGTAGAACCCATGATTCAGTGCTGTAGAAGTTACGTGTGATACATCCCAAGAGTTTCCGTGACTTGGGTCTGATATATTCTGTCTGTTCCGAGAATGTCAAGTCTCTGGGATACCAGATGCCAAGATCTAGCACAGAAGCCCGTCTAGGTAGCTGTTTTCCGCATACCTCGAGGTTCAGGTCATGGTTGTCGTTGCCTATAATAAGCCAACCGCATTTTTCATTACTAAATTCAAGGTTCGGCTCAGCACACCATGAAGCAAGTTTACCTAGTTCCCGTCGAGCAGTATCTAGAGTATTACGTAGTTCATGAGAGTGGCAAGTGTACACAATCTTCAAGTGATTGGCGTTTTTGATTGTTTTGCCTTCACTGAAGCAGTTACACACACTGTTGATACAAATTATGAACAACAAAGGCCCAAGGATACTACCCTGTATAACTCCGCTAGCTATATATCTTGGTTCAGGCTGCACGGAGTTTACTTTCACGATGTGAGCACGACCACTAATAAGTGATTTTATCCAGCTAAGTAAGGGGTCACAAATAAAAACTGATTGTAGCTTATCAAAGAGTACGTTATGAGACACCTGATCAAATGCCTTTGATATATCAAAGTATAGAACAGTGATGATTTTACGTGCCTCACGGTTACTAGTGATGAATTTGAAGAAATCGAAGTGGCAGGTAACGCAGGACCTATTCTTTATGAAATCATGCTGAGACTTTGTGATTAGGGTTTCTGTTAATAGGTAATCAGAGATGCTGCTCTTAATTACTTTTCCATAATTCTAGAGAGGATTAGTGTTATGTTGATGGGTCTGTAATTATTGGCGTTCGATTTGTCCCCGGATGTCTTTGATACCACAAGTGCTTTATACCATATTACCACTTTCAACGCGGACGGTGGCAGGCATGTCCCATCCACCTTTTTAAATCACACTTCCGCATCTGATTTTGTCCTTGGACTGCCACCTTTGAACAAGCTTCCCAGGATTTATAACAGGCTCTGCATAGCGAACGGTCTTCATTCTCGTATCCCTGAGAGCAAGCAAAGAGTCGCACTCAAGAAAGAACTCCCCATTTCACTGCTTGGGAAGGCTGGCGTTCCATGACATGGTGTCCTTTCCCTTTATTATTATCTTTTCTCCCTCCTTCATTTACCTTCTTCAGCTAAAATCTTGTTAAGCGTACGGATAATCCGGCAGTATCCATACCGGTAATCTCATCAAATTTTTGTATTCATTAACGTCTTGACCAAGACTGCAAACTGGTCTGTCTTGAGTACCACCATACTCTATCCAACCAGATTTCGGATGATTAATTTCATCTCCAGACGTAAATGGCTTCCGTACCACTAACGCCTCCGCAGTGCAGAACATACCATGTGTAAACTTTCATTTTGTGCTTTCCTTCCGACCTTTCTTCGTCGGCTTCGTATACTACCGACTTGGTCTGAACGTGAGAAACAGTTAGGCGAGACCAGACTAACACGATCCAGACAAATTCCTGCGTTCTACTATATGGCGCCGAGCTTTCGTGAGTGACGCACAGTCAGAAGTCGGTTCGACCATATAGTACACGATTCGTGGTAGATCGGTGACGGGTGTGTAGTAAATCTGTGGCAGCATTAAACGAAAGCTAGTTGCATCAGTATTATAAACACATCTCCGCGGCACTGCTGGGCAACTGTAGCGTCACGCACTACTCCAGCGTCAATGGTCTAGTGTTCGACGGGTTTCGACATTGATGCTGAGCTTCACAATACGACCGGACTCGGTCAGGCATCCAAGCCATTCGGCACGCTGTCGTGTCACGTTGTACTGCTTGTGATCGACCCTCGAGCCAGTTAGTTGGGACGCATTGGTATCTTGGCACGATCTCGCAAATATACTATTCCATCCGACCACGCTATTGCGTTTATTCTTGGTCTCATATTCTTGGGTATATAACAAGTACGAATAATTAGTGATCGGCCTCTGTGTCTGCTGCTTTCGCACCAGGACAACTGCAAAAAATTGGTGAGGCTGACGGAAACCAATTCTTAAACTGATGAACGCGTTTCACTTTATGTTTGTATGTCATTTTCATTTTGATAACCTTTATATCCGTATATATCTTTTTTCAGCCTACCCGTGTTCTGCTGACGACGAATACCATTTGGATCCTGCCGTGCTGGACAGACAATGCAGAAACATGGTTTCTGCATGCCGAGGCGGATTTCTGAGAACAGTGGTTTCTTGCTGCTATACGTTCACCACTGTGGGAATTAAACGATCACGTTACAGCGCATGTGTTTAGTCCTGAAGTAAGTGATCCCTACGTGCTTCTCAAAGTTGCACTCCCAGGGAACAGTAGTCTTACAGATAGCCAGAGCCTAAACGAACTGCTTCGTGGCATCCAGCTGGGCAGTAGCTGAGCTACTGAAGTCCTTGCACGAACGCAGGAAGTTATGAGCACACGTACGTTCGATAATTGCATTTTCTGAGAGCTGTTTCTCTCCAAACTACCGCAGCAGGTGCACGCCTTGTTAGTGACACTTCAGTCAGCTCCAACCGGTGACCAGACCAGCTTCAGTGGATAAAATACTGGAGACATCCAGCAGACTTGTCCCCAAAGTATATTCAATCTGCGATAAATCTGAGGGCCAGGATTCAGGAGTAACCAAGCTATGCAACTCGATCATATAGGTGCCATAGACTCGAAGCCCCACGTTATGCGGCACATCACAGAAATGCGTCTCAGCTTATCGCAGCAACTCACGTGATTATCCAAAAACCAAGACTAACGGAGTGGAAAACCCTAAACTGTGATAGTTTCCCAATACCTATGTGGACGAAGATGGAAAATGCCGGAGGCCGTGCAGTTTCAACATGGACACAAACTAGGGAAACTGCCCCACCGGCATGTGTTCACGGCAACCGTAGCCGGTGGAAAAGGCCGCTTGCTCTACACCACTGACGCTAAAACGATAGTTTGCTACCTCGTTGACACGGACGCAGAGGTTGGCGTTCTTCATGCCCTGATGAAAGAGCGTCATCGTGACTCATCCTTCAGGCAACTAACGGCAAGGTGATAGCAACCCCTGGAAGATGGTATGCCTACCTCAACTTGGGTTTACGTAAACCTATCCAACCGATTTTCCTCCCAGCTGATGTTTCTATTTCCATCGTTGGCATGGATATGCTGAACCATTACGATCTACTCGTAGATGCTCGTCGTCGACGACCGATACATAGTAAGACTAGGTCATTTATTGGTCGCACCACCCGCGTAGGTCCAAGTTTAGCCACTGTTAGAATTAAACAGTCAGGCGACGTGTCCTATCAGGCAGTGTTGGACAAATATCCAGAGTTACAACAACCGAAGCATGCTCTTCCGTGCATAACCAGCAATGTTATGCACCACGTCACAACTGCGGGTCCACCTGTGGCATCCAAAGCACTCCATCTAGCTCCTGATGAGCTCAAAACGGCGGAGGGTGAATTCGACCACATACTCTAACTAGGCACTATCAAACCTTCAAGTGGTCCTCTGGTACATCATTGCATGTGGTTCCCAAAAGGGACAGCGGCGACTGATTCCCAACCGGCTTAATGCCAAAGCAACACCGGACTACCATCTGATATCGCGGAAACGGCCAGTATTTCTCCTTTTAGTTTGTTTGAATTCCTGCGCATGCCATTTGGTCTTCGGAATGCAGCACAAAAATTCCAAAGCTTTATGGATGACGTCTTCCGTGGTTTGAATTTTGTCCATATCTACATCGATGACTGCCTCATTGCGAGTCCAGATAAGGAAACTCACCCCAAACATTTGGACCTGGTATTCAGCAGACTGAGAAACATGGTAACACAGTCAACTTGTAGAAATGTGAAATAGGAGTTGAATCACCCAGCTTTTTTAAGCATACCACTGACAACAAAGGTATACGCTCATTGAGAGATAAAGTGGCGGCTATCTTGAACTATCCAGAGCCAACCTCTGTGAAGCAGCGCCACACTTTCAACGGCCCGGTAAGTCATTACCGAGGGTTTATCCCCAACCGTGCCACTGCCATGAGACCACTCACAGATCTACTTCGAGTAACTAAGACGTGCGTGACTCCAGACAACGTGGACAGACCTGCTTTCTGCAAGGTTAAGTGAGCCGTTTCAAACGCAACCATAGCTATGCATCGTGGCCCCAACGCTCCTTTGAGTATTGCTGTCGATGCACCTGACTCAGCAATTGGAGCAGTTTTGCAACCGTTAGCCTTTTTCTCGAGGTGGCTGCAAGAGTTGGAAACAAGATAAAGTTCATTTGGTAAGTAACTTCCAGCTATGTACTGTTCTGTACGCTTTCTTGTTATCCGGTTGAAGGTTGTGACTCCACTATTTCCACAGACCACAAATCGTTAACCTTCTTTCGTGGTCGCGCATCTAAAAAATGCCGCCCCATGAGTCACCATAACTGGATTACATTCCCCAGTTCACCACAGATATCCGCCACATTCCGGGAGCAAATAACTCCGTCGCCAAGGCACCGCCTAGAATAGCTTCGATAAACCATATCGACGGCGCTGATCTCTTTGAACTAGCCCGGTGTCAAAAAGGAGACCTTGTGCTGCACCACCAGTTGTCGTCCACAGCCGTGTCCAGTAGGATCAGGCAAGGATGCAATTTTATGCGATATCTCCACTGGTTAATCACTCCCAACAGTTGCGAAGAGATGCCGATGCGACGTCTTCGATACGTTGCACAAACTTTCCCATCCGGGTGTACGGGCCACCAACAAGCTTGTTGTACAACGTTTCTGCTGGCTGGGTACGAACAAAGACGTTAAGGAGTGAGGTCAGCCGTGCTTAGCTTATCAAAAGTGTAAGGTCACATGATATACAAAAGGTTCTTTAGGTTCTTTTCCAGCCCTAGACACGAGTTTCTACCACGTCCATATAAGTATTGCTGGACCTCTACCAGGATCCAATAAATGTGCTTACCTTTACACCTGCATGGATCGTTTTACGAGATAGCTAGGAGCAATTCCTGTCAAGGGCACTACTGCTGGAGCTGTCGCTAGTGTCTTTGCCGAAAGGTGGATCACGAACTTTGGGTGTCCACCTTACATAACAACTGGCCGTGGGCGCCAATTCGAGTGTGGACCATTTCACGTTCTAACTGCACTTTTAGGTTGGACTGGGTCCCGAACGACAGCCTGCCATCCACAAACTAATGGCACGGCAGAACTTTTCCATCGACAGCTGAAAGCCTCCGTTTCAGCTGCAAACGCATCTCAGTAGACCGAGGCTCTACCTCTAGTCCTACTAGGTATTCGCAACGCCCTGAAAGCTGATGTTGGATGCATCTCTGCAGGACTCGTCTGTGGAACTACTCTTCGCTCACCAGGTGAGTTCGTTTCCCCCTCAACTTTCAAACGTGTTTTCGACGG
Organism: Heterobilharzia americana; assembly: GCA_944470555.2. NCBI lineage: Eukaryota > Metazoa > Platyhelminthes > Trematoda > Strigeidida > Schistosomatidae > Heterobilharzia > Heterobilharzia americana. The sequence continues at coordinate 152,331,178 of OX104127.1, forward strand.
AACATTTTGCATAACTGGGCTTACAAACGCAATGCTTACAGTCATGCCTTCTCCTGTTAGACATTAAACAACTGATATTTTCGTCCATCACGTTCCACGAAAGACGTCACATGTGCTCATCCTCCACGAAGCCGTTCGTCAACTACTTAAACATCCTTACGATGGACGGATCGAAGCGGCACGACGAATCCTATGTAATCGAGCGAAACGGGCGTGAAGATACTGTTAGTATCGACCCTTTGAAACCAGCTCATTCCGAAGGCAACCCCATCACGGGTGACGCTTCAGCTCCCTACAGCCGACCGGCTGATAGCCCAATTGCCAAAATCCTTGACGATTTGCCTAGTAGTACACAGATGCAACAACCATCGGCGCAATAAAAACACCATCAGGTCGAACCACCAGGTCCCCCGATTTATCTGAAGATGCATTCAATCAAGTAGTGTGAGTCAAAATGTGCCAACCAATTCCAGCTTTAAAGTTTTTCGAGGCACCGATTCTTTGTCCACCAGGAATGTGAATTCTCCTACATTTCACCTTTTTGTATCGATTTTTCAACTACCAGGTAATCATACTTTTTTAAGAGACAAATTGGAAATCAGCACACAGTCTATTTTCGATACACCTGTTTATAAACGTTCCCTATTTTTACGAAACGATTTCGAGGTATTAACGGCCTTCGTTTCTGTATAAGGGTGCAATGAGTAATGAATGGAACGTCAAAGGACATAGGACCGCGATCGATGTACAGTCCAATTTGTTGCATCTCATTTTTCATTCACCGCGATACCCTATTTTGAGCTCAGACAGCAATGGGCTACTTACCACGGTGAGCCCGTCGGAAGAGTTTTACCGGTGGAGAAACCGCTGAGTTTCGCTCACGGCCGGTAATGTCTTGGGGTCCTCAAGAACCCACCGGAGGGGGAGTGATCTGTAGCGTCACGCACTACTCCAGCGTCAATGGTCTAGTGTTCGACGGGTTTCGACATTGATGCTGAGCTTCACAATACGACCGGACTCGGTCAGGCATCCAAGCCATTCGGCACGCTGTCGTGTCACGTTGTACTGCTTGTGATCGACCCTCGAGCCAGTTAGTTGGGACGCATTGGTATCTTGGTACGATCTCACAAATATACTATTCCATCCGACCACGCTATTGCGTTTATTCTTGGTCTCATATTCTTGGGTATATAACAAGTACGAATAATTAGTGATCGGCCTCTGTGTCTGCTGCTTTCGCACCAGGGCAATTACTAAAGAACTATGCAATAGACAACATTCTCTGGCATGAATACCTACAAACAAAATGGGATTAAAGCTCAGCCCACGAGAACCAGGTCAATCAACGGACGTTTCTAGTTAACAGTCGGAAGGCAGGCAGTCAATTCACGTGCAACCTTAAGTTCAGCCAAAAGAATATGTCAGGAGCAGTAAGATGAAGCCGTACTGTCAACATCATATAACAACAAGGCGAAGCATTAAGGACAGTTCCCAACCGAAATAAAGACAAATAATGGGTGGTGGGTTAAGGGAAACAAGTAAATAACTAAATAATATTACACCAGCTAAGTTCGAAAGCGTAACATCAGTAATGGGGGTGAAATATTCAAACGAATATCAGTACAATCAAGCGGAGTGCTCAGGAGGAATTTTCAAATCATTTTCATGGAAAGGTTGAGTCTATCCAACTCCACTCTACCTTCAGTTTTGCACTTCTTTAAGTTATGTGCATCGTTTACCCCGGCCTATTTTTCCTACACTTTGGAGAAAAGAGTGTGTCATACGCAAGGATTTTTAAAGGCTATTGTTATAGTGAGCGGTAAACTACTTGTCCCACTGGAAAACACCGTTGGGAAATGCATCTTATTTGCTGTAAACAGCTGATGGCAGCCGTTTTATCAAATGACTAACATTCCGTCCATCCACAACTTTCTCCCCCCCCCTGTTTGATGACGACAGGAAGCAAATGTATCACACTTGGTGCACGCACAACTACAACCTAAAAACAGGAGGACTCATCATTCATTTGACTCTGGTTCGCAAGCCCAAGCTTGATTCCAAGAAAAACCTGGCTTGACACTCAGATTGCCACTAAGAAATCTTGTACCCACTTACGTCAAAAAACGGGGATATAAGCGTAAACCTTTTCACGGATCCAAATGTATTTCTGATTAGTGGGGTGATAGTGTAACTGTTGACCGCGCAATCCAAAGCCAGCCGAAAACTGTAACGTCCCTAGTAAAAGCGTCCAGCCCCGTCACAAAACTCCAAGATTGTGATGCCAATCTCGTGGAAATAATATTCCACCTAACTGAGCGTTCGCAAAAGTATGCGCACTCAGGCTAGGGAAATCCCTTTGCTTCGATGACGAAGAACCGGTGATCGTATGAAACTGTTCTGAAGTACCTAGGGTATCACTTGCAATTTGTTTGTGCACCCACTGGGAGTCAGTCAAATCCTTCAGGGGGTGGAATTTCGTCACCCGAGTAGATGACCCAGAAACTGAAGTGGATAGAGACCGACAGTTTTATTGCCCATACTTTTCAGCGTACCGGGTGGCTGGAACACGGACGTTGTTTAAGACTCATCGGGTGGGAGCAACATCATCTATCTCAGGAACCACAGTTCCCGGACGCGGCGGCTCTGTGCCTAGTTACAGCCGAGTTGCATCATGGCACACCTGCACCACCAGCCCGACCAATGCCTAGTTACTTCGTGGTCTTTCTGAACCTGAACTAAGCAGCAGACCAGCAGTCACACCACATTATGGTGACCAGCCCCTCAAAAATCAGCGCAGCCTAATAACTGAGCTATGATGTGCTTTGAGTATGGAGAGTTTTACGTCTGAATGAATAAATCTCGATCTGCTGACGGGGTCATACGGACATACAAACTCTAACAGCATTCCTGCGCTTCAGGTCTGTGTGGCCTCCGTATGAGAGTTTATTCATGTATCCTTTCACCGGCTGATGGAATCAAATACGAAGGGCAGTATGCAGATTATTCGGCTTCAAGGGTACTCTAAAACTACTGCCTGCAGCCGGCCACCTAAAAAGCTAAAGGTGGTTTAGACCCCAAGTGAAAGGAATCCATGGTGATGTATATTGGGAATTTCGAAAGGATATGGGTCGGCCACAGTCTAAGCAAATGTGTTATCACTTAAGCATCCCCAAAGGAGGATCTACAAAAAAAGTTCTCTGACGGGGTGGATACGGACACCACCGAAGGGGGATGACTGTAGAGTATAGCAACACTATGCATCTTTTAAGAGATCGGCTTTCCCCCTTATCGCCGTGGCGTCCTTCACGTTCTTTGCGGTCTGTATTAGACCACAGTGGTCCTTCTATCAAAACGGCGTGCAAGTGTTTCGGAGATGTAGAGAACCACAGCATACTTGGTCGTCAAAGTGGTAGACGAAACATGCAGACAACAGCTAAAGCAATTAGTTATGCTCGTCATGCATAATTGCATGAAAAGAGATAACCTAAACAAAACTTACAGATCAGCTAACAAATGAACGTCATCGATAAGACCGAAATGTTGGTCTATAATTGGAAGTTTCGCAGGGTTGTTACCCATGTATCCGACGAGGCGGCCAAGTTTAAATGTGGCTCATTCTCTCCGTGCATTGGCGGTAAACGGCACTCTGCCACAGAAAGTAGAAAAGGCCATTTTGGCTCTCTAACCCAGGCAAATGTCGAATAAACACAGAAGCACATACATTTTACTAACGGCGTACGCTGGCAACGTTTGATCATTTGCTTATCCATCTTGCTTTTAATGAGTCCCTTAATCTATAGGACTAGGAATACTCATAATCACCAGTCTTCCCTGTTATACTCCTTGATATTTTATTAAGTTTGTGCGAGATCGCTTTTTATGTGCATGCTGATATCGCTGGAGTTACTCGACGATTTCTCAGCTCTTTCCCCCATGGTGCGTCGGAAAATCAAGTGTCTGAGAAAAGTAAAGTCAGTGCGATGGGATTTTGAGACTTTAGGCTTGACACTCCAGCAGATGGTACTCCGAACATCACTCACTTGTAGGTACTTTAATCTACTCATCTCGGACACGATACTTTGGTGGCAAAATGATTGCAAGAAAAGTGAAAACTTGTCGCAGAAGCAGTTGTAAACGATAGCAAGTACTTTTTTCATGACCCAGGGGCGCGGAAGATGCATGACTTTTCCTAAGGACCAGCAGGTTACTGGATTGAACTTTAGGGTTCAAGCGAACTGGTTTCATTTATTTCGGAAGGCCAGTTCATTTTCTTCAGACAGTCAAATTACCAATATGAGAATATAATATTTATTTAAATCTCAGAGAACACTGTTCATCTAGAACGTCATCGTGAACTCACGCGTTTTAGACTCTTATTAGGAAATTTGGGGTTGGGAGAGAGCAGAGTAAACTTCACTGTCAAAAACGTGTTTCAGGGCTAAAATGTTGCCAGATGCATCCCAAAATAATTCCTCCCACCACCGATTTCGGGGTTCAGAGGCCCGCTATTGATGTGCAATAAAGACTGCCGCTTTCAGTTCAACAAGACTGTATACAGCGAGACTGATGGAGTTAGTGATGGACAGTCCACCGTGCCGCATGTCGACAGATATCCATGCGGCTATCCTGGAGAAAACGAAGCTTGTACATGCAACTGCATAGACGACACGTTAATCCAGACACGTTGAAGATACTCTTATTCCTTGCAACGACCCATGGCGTGCGACTTACGTGCTAGAAATTTCCGAGGGCATCCTTGAAGATACTGGGCTCGTCACAGAATATGAAAGCAGCGTTAAATTCAAACTCCTAGATATCGCCTTGGAAAGTAGAACATATGGTACCCACCGAGGGCACAGCCGTAAAATGGTACATGGAACGGAACGCGCAGCTTTTATGCGATGAATTTCGAACTGATATTTGATAAAGCACCATATTACTGAGTTGTAGGGTAATGTTGCAGCGACAGATTGGAAGAAGACTTGACAAACATTGAAAAGGCCGTACGCGATAATGGTTACCTGCGGATGTTGGTCGTTGCATACCGAAGTCCTGAAGACGATGATCACAGATATATTGCAAACCTGTCGCCAAGTTACTACGAATCGTGTTTCTATATGGTCGAACCGACTTCTGACTGTGCGTCACTCACGAAAGCTCGGCGCCATATAGCAGAACGCAGGAATTTGTCTGGATCGTGTTAGTCTGGTCTCGCCTAACTGTTTCTCACGTTCAGACCAAGTCGGTAGTATACGAAGCCGACGAAGAAAGGTCGGAAGGAAAGCACAAAATGAAAGTTTACACATGGTATGTTCTGCACTGCGGAGGCGTTAGTGGTACGGAAGCCATTTACGTCTGGAGATGAAATTAATCATCCGAAATCTGGTTGGATAGAGTATGGTGGTACTCAAGACAGACCAGTTTGCAGTCTTGGTCAAGACGTTAATGAATACAAAAATTTGATGAGATTACCGGTATGGATACTGCCGGATTATCCGTACGCTTAACAAGATTTTAGCTGAAGAAGGTAAATGAAGGAGGGAGAAAAGATAATAATAAAGGGAAAGGACACCATGTCATGGAACGCCAGCCTTCCCAAGCAGTGAAATGGGGAGTTCTTTCTTGAGTGCGACTCTTTGCTTGCTCTCAGGGATACGAGAATGAAGACCGTTCGCTATGCAGAGCCTGTTATAAATCCTGGGAAGCTTGTTCAAAGGTGGCAGTCCAAGGACAAAATCAGATGCGGAAGTGTGATTTAAAAAGGTGGATGGGACATGCCTGCCACCGTCCGCGTTGAAAGTGGTAATATGGTATAAAGCACTTGTGGTATCAAAGACATCCGGGGACAAATCGAACGCCAATAATTACAGACCCATCAACATAACACTAATCCTCTCTAGAATTATGGAAAAGTAATTAAGAGCAGCATCTCTGATTACCTATTAACAGAAACCCTAATCACAAAGTCTCAGCATGATTTCATAAAGAATAGGTCCTGCGTTACCTGCCACTTCGATTTCTTCAAATTCATCACTAGTAACCGTGAGGCACGTAAAATCATCACTGTTCTATACTTTGATATATCAAAGGCATTTGATCAGGTGTCTCATAACGTACTCTTTGATAAGCTACAATCAGTTTTTATTTGTGACCCCTTACTTAGCTGGATAAAATCACTTATTAGTGGTCGTGCTCACATCGTGAAAGTAAACTCCGTGCAGCCTGAACCAAGATATATAGCTAGCGGAGTTATACAGGGTAGTATCCTTGGGCCTTTGTTGTTCATAATTTGTATCAACAGTGTGTGTAACTGCTTCAGTGAAGGCAAAACAATCAAAAACGCCAATCACTTGAAGATTGTGTACACTTGCCACTCTCATGAACTACGTAATACTCTAGATACTGCTCGACGGGAACTAGGTAAACTTGCTTCATGGTGTGCTGAGCCGAACCTTGAATTTAGTAATGAAAAATGCGGTTGGCTTATTATAGGCAACGACAACCATGACCTGAACCTCGAGGTATGCGGAAAACAGCTACCTAGACGGGCTTCTGTGCTAGATCTTGGCATCTGGTATCCCAGAGACTTGACATTCTCGGAACAGACAGAATATATCAGACCCAAGTCACGGAAACTCTTGGGATGTATCACACGTAACTTCTACAGCACTGAATCATGGGTTCTACTCTATAAAGTGTGCATTCGCCCAATTTTAGAATGTCGCCCGTTTGTTCTCAGTGGCCTTCGTAGAAGCGGTAGACTGAAAGTTGAAGGGGTACAACGTTACTTCACCTTCAGAACATTACTGACTGACTGTAATCTAGACCACACGTCCAGATGTGACATGCTGGTGTTAGAACCACTCTGGAAGAGGAGACTTAAACTAAACCTCATATTTTATTATAACTTACTTCATCAGCATTTGCACTCTATTGTACCGCAAATCAAGCTAACTGTAACGTCTACATAAGATATGCGCAACCACAAAGTATTGATTGAAACTGTTTTGTACGACGAGCATGCGAGATAATTTCTCCAATAAATTCTCACACATTTGGAACAAGCCTCCGGAAGAAACTCGTAAGGCAAGCTCGTTGACACTTTTCCGCTCTTCACTTAATAGGCTACTAATATACGACAAGTCTGTTGCTCATTTAGCCACCATCTATGCATCCTGGGCTAATGAGGCTATACTTGGACCTCCAAATGTATGAAACAGAGCTATTATAGCCCTCAAGTTCCTCCTACACTTAAGGGTTGACGGTTGCTCACAAGGGTATGAGTACTGGTTGCCCTCTTCACTATAATGAACTTAATGTACACTGGTTCCCTCCCAAAGCCACTACGATACACCACAGATGTGGAAACGTTTTAAGAATCTTATTATAGAAAAACCATGTGGCTAACCACATATGCAGATATGAAAATGTACATAAAGTTCGGATAGGTCTAAAGGCATAGGAACTTCTCTCTTTTCCAAGCCAGTCTGCGTGGTAATTCCCTTTCCCGCATTTGCTCGTGCTTCTTCTTTCTTTTTTATTTTAACGCAACAGCTCGATGACGACATTCGATGCTAAATTTCAATCTGAACATATCTGCTCGGTAGAAATAATACCTGCTGTTTGACTCCATGGATTATCGAACTGCTCCCAATCTTTCGCGGTCTTTGGAACATCTTCACAATTTACTCACCAACTGGTCAGGGTTCTTCTTGCAACGAACCGTCTAAAGTTTCCCAACAGCCATAGTGGCACAAATTTTCTCAACAAATGATCAAATGAGAAACCAATACGCCTATTGGCCCGGAATATGACTCACCTGCAGCAATTCCACACTACATGTTCTGCAGTACTCTGTATCAAGTGATCTTCTCAGGTGAAAGTTACCATGCATCAAAAACACTTCACGAATGATGCTGCTTACGCTAGTATGAACGATCCCAGCTTGCATTTACTTCGGGCGCACTTTGTAACTTTCGGGCAAAAGCCCTATAATTTTACTTCGGACGCATTTAGTGTGACGCACGAAATCCCCCGAATGTTCTTAGCGTCGTTCAGTGGACAGGTCAATACGGTGATTCATCCACTTTCAACATCCTGTATTGAGCTGAAGTTCCGGAACTACGAAGGAAAGCTGGTGAACGTAAAGTTTCCATCATTCTAAGTGTTTGCGAAGCCTTCAATGCTCAGAACCGTTAAATCTGCTGGCTTTGACGACAAAGCACCGGCGATCCCTCGGAATGGTGCTGGAGTACTCTTTTACCGGTTTTATGCATCACTGAGCTCACGGATAAAGGTCATGTCTAATATAGTACTCAAGATTGTTGAATTAACGACCAGACCTACTGGGTCCGGAACGCATCAAACTGAACAGAAAACTAGCTTTGTAATTCCACACTGCATATCTGGGGACACGGCTGGCGCCAGCAACTCCAGACCCATCAATATAGCCTCGGCCCCATCGTGAATTATGGAAAAATTTTTAAAAGGCATTATGTCTGGATGCCTACTTGCAGAAGATTTTATAACAATGTCTCAGCACGTATTTCGGTAAAAGAGATCATGAATCATGTATCATTTCGACTTCTTCAACTTCATTACCAGTAGTTGTGAGGCACGCAAAATAGCCCTTGTTCTGCACTTCAATATGTCGAGGGTATTCAACTTGATTTTGCGCGGTATACTTTTCGAAAAGTTAAGCGCAGTAGGCACTAGCAACCCCCTGATAGGCTGGCTAAAATCATTTCTCAGTGGTCGCACCCTAGTAACAAAAATCAATTCAGATCTATCTACTCCGAGATACCTCACTAGTGGAGCTGTGCAAGGTAGCATTCTTGGACCTCTTTTGTTTATCGTCCACATTAACCTTGTTCTGCAACTGCCATGCCTCAGGTAACGCTTTTATGCATGTCAACGACCTTAAGATCATTTACTGTTGTAGCCATGTGCCAGGCGGCACTGGTTTAGGTACGTAATCATGCCTACCAGCTGGTGTGTGCTTGCAGTTGCAAGAATAAATTATTATTATTATACTATGACTGCCATTCGACATGAACGGAAACATGTTTCTTCCTGGTGCGCCGGGGCCCTCCTGCAGTTCAACATCAACAAATGAGGATGGGTCTGCATTGATAACAGTAACCCTGACTTGATACTTGAAGTATCCAGACAACTGTTACCAAAACTTAGCTCTGCCTCAGATCTAGGTCTCAGGTATTCCAGCGACTTGAATTTCTTTGGACAGGAGGCGTATAGCAAAATCAAGTTGCGCACACCCCTGGGGTGTACCACTCGTAACATTTATAGTACCGGATCAGGGGTTCTACTCTACAAAGTATGCATCCGTCCAATTCTAGAATACTGCTCATTTGCAATAAGTAGCCTTCGAATCGGCCACAAACTAAAAACCGAAGGGGTACAAGGCCACTTTACACTCAGAACACTAGGAGCTGACCGCCGTGCTGACTGCATCCCCAGGTGCAACGTGCTAGGACTTGAACCTCTCTGGAAGTGGCAACTTAGAATGAATCTTACATTTCGTCATAAACTACTTTGCAAGTAAATACACTCATAAACAAATAGGTGCTTTAGTCTCACGTTAAAAAGTTTAACATCGTAGAAGCCAGTTCACAGGCTTCATCACGTTGATACATCTCAAAATATCTAAAAGACTATGAGTCCTGAGTGGTACTGATGGAATGTCATTAAACTCTATTAAAAACAGCCAAAGGTCCTGCTGGTTATGAAAAGAACAAGGAAATATTACTTTACAGCGTACATGGAGTGTTAATATTTAGATAATAGTCAATATTGTCTTCATTTAACGGGTTTAACATGAGGTATACCAGTTTACAAGCACCGTCAAATTCATACTTTTTGAAAGTTCACGAACTGGCATCCGGTATTAAATAATTTACATATCAAGTCATTAGTGTGCATAATATGATTAAAATCTGCTGAAATTCATGAGATGGATATGGATTTCCATCTCCTATCTCACACATAGGTTCCATTATCAATGTCAAAAGCGCGCAGTGTTCAAAGTTTGCGTTATAACCAACCGACGTTTTTAGTCCATCAGCATAGTTTCCTAATTAGTAATATAACAGTTTATTACTTGGAATGATCTTCAGTTTTTAGCTTTGCTAACCACAAAGGATCCATTTATACAATCTGGAGTATCACTAAAGTATCCACAGTTATATAACCTGCGTGTATGTGTATATCAATGCATTTCCAGGTCACCACATCACGTTCAAAGGTAATAGAAATCAATTCCACAAAGAACATTTGTTGTATTGGATAGATTTAGACGTTGAAATGATCAATAGTCCAAGTGGTAGTGTCTATGTATAGACTTCGGGTACCTTTTGTATTAGCTTAAACGCATCACTCAAGAGGTGTATTTGATGCATAGTAAGTTTCATATGAAAAGATCTCTAGGTACACGGTACTAGAAACTTTGTAGTGTGGAGCCATTGCAGGTAAGTGACGTCCCGAGCCAATATGTAAATTGGTCTCTGGTTTAATCATCTGTTCAGAATGTCTCTGCTACCAGTACTGTTGGTGAATGGCCAGACGGTTCGTCGCAAGAAGAATCATGACCAGTAGGTGAGTTAACCTTGAAGATGGTTCAGAACTTTCGAAAGAGTGGGAGCAGTCCAGTAATTATTGGCGTCAATGAGCAGGTATTATTCCCATAAAGTAATCATGTTCAGACTGAATTTGAACATCAAATGTCGACTTGCAGCTGTTTCTGCAAATGGGAAAAAAAAGAAGAAGCACGAGCAGATATGGAAAGAGAAATTACTACGCTATCAAATTTGGAGAAGAGAGAAGTCCCTATTATTTTTTCTTTTAATTATTCGGACTTTATGTACATTTTCATCTATATATGTGAAGTCAACTACATAGTCCTTCCATTATGAGGTTCTTATATTTTTTTGGGGGGGGGGCGGCGTACCGTAGTGGTTTTGAGAGGTAAACAGTATTCTTTAGGTTCATTATACGGAGGGGAGCCAGTATTCACACCCTTGTATGCAATCGTAAAGCCATTTGCATCAAAGGAACTGGAGGGCTTTAATAAAAAAGATTCTCACATTTAGAGGTCTGAGTGCGTTCACAGTGGACGCAATGGCTTGTCCATTGTTATGTGCCGATTGCTCCATTATGCTTCACATTTGTGGATATAGTATGAATGTCAAGAAATTTATAAATATCCATGAAAAGAAGGAATTTGTTGAGTAGACGTCGAAACTGAAACGGGGACATGCAAGAGAGAATAAAACGTGGGAGCTTACTCCATAACTTGTACTGTAACCTAAAGGATCGTGACCTAAGTTTAAGACGGTGCTTTTCGACAAGTACAGTACACCCACAATTGCGTAGACTGTATGGGGACATGGGCTTAAAAGGAGGAGCGCAACAGGCATGAGTGATTCCATGCAAAAGGCGGAAAAACAGGTTAGGGTTGAGCTTAAGGCATCTTAGCTAAAGTGTGTCAATTTTTAGTTTGTACACCTTCCCTCATTTACAAAACTTGCTTGAGTCTCATGACGCCTGTTACAATGATGCTATTTGTGCATAAAGTAAGTCCAGTGGTAACTACCTTGAGTTTTACTTCCGATTTTTGTTGTCCGTTTCATATCTTCTTGACTTGTCAAAAATCTTTCTTTTGACGTATTGCATAAAGAAACTGGGTGGAACTGGTAGAATTCAACTCCTACTTTTACAGTTTACTAATTCTTGCATTTTTCCTATTCTTCTCTTTTGGTCCCCTTAGGTCTTCTGAAAAAGGATTATGTTATATTACGTAGGGCTTTGAAATAAGTCAGTATTGTGCCTCTGACCCAACTGATTAACACTTTGGTTGATAGACATTTAAATTCTAGATGGCAACTGACCATGGTGACCTTAATGACACTGAGCATCCACTTAATTCACAGCTCTTTCTTTGTACCTCCTCAGGACGGACAAGAAGAAACTACAGAAAACTGTGTGTTCGTACGGCCAAGTACAAGAATTCAACTGTACCTTATCAAGTTGACATATTATGTAAGGAAAAAAGTGTTAGAACAGAACTGACATACCAAATTTGCAACAGTCAAAAATTTTATTTCAATAACTTGATTAACAGTGTAAAATGTTCTTGTTTTTAACATTCTTTACAACACTTAAATTATTATGATAACAATCCCAAGTGTAGTAAATGAGTATATGCTTGGACATATTTTATTGTCTTTGCAGCATATCACACTGAGAATTCCAAACTACCAAAAACTATTTGGAATAAAGTGAATTATTATTATTATTATTATTATTACGGGAGCGCAGCGAATATTACGGGTCAGTGTGACTGCTGTGTGTGTAAGCTTAAACTTAAAGACAGAGAGGAGTGGAACGATGGTGGAGGAAGCAGGTAAGAAGTGGGAGTAGCTAAAGTTTGTGGGGTCGGCTTTAGAGAGTTAGCGGGTGATGCGAAGTACCCTTTGAATGTTGCCGAAGGCTCGGTTAAACAACACGAAGTTTGCACAGGCATACGCAGGATAACTAAAAGAAGTAAGGCGTCAAATGCTCAGCAATCGAGTTCCAAGGATCAATAAAACTCAAATTTGATGCTTACCCTCATAGTTGTGGCTAGGCAGTTAATATGATGGCTCACACCCGAGCCTCCGCTCTGTCGAGTGACGATGCGTTGTGTGCATGTGATCCTGTAGCCAGTCAGTGCAAGCATTTTGGTATTTTCAGGATGATTCATCCAATATACCGTTCCTACCTGACCGCGCCACTGTGTTAAATACCCACATGGGTGTCTGTCAATAAATCATAAAAACATTTCCGTAGGTCGGTAATTAGTGAAAAGCTATCATCCATCGTCTGTAGTGTTTCTCAGGGTATATGTTTTGGGGATGAATGAGTCCTACGTAGTACTGTAATCAACTTCTGTGTGTTCTATTCTACCGGGGCTCTGTCACGGCTGCGGCTCTTCTGCTTCTTCGTCTCACCATATTTTGAATGAACCTTCGGGATGATTCCTCCACTTTATCCTGTCAGTGCCACATGCGCATCAGATAACTTTAGGTGCAGCTCTTTATTTCGCCTCTGTTCAGCAATCAAATTTTGAGACGAAGTCCAAAGACAGGTTTTCTTTGGGGGACCGAGGAGAACGCATATATCGCATAATCATGTCAGCCTACGAGCGGTTCACTGTACATCTTTTCAATGAGCAGGGAGTTGCTAATCAGGATTAGGTTCAGGTCTGACGCAGTTCGGGCCTTCAGATGAGTGATTCCTCTAACATGCCTCAGTATCACGGCCGAATGGATATCGTCTCTTGGCAACTTGCTCACGGATCTAGTTTTCTGTATCCAGCCTATCCTCATCCAGCAGACAGCGTATCTAAGTTCGTTCAAGAACTGCTTGGTCGTTGCCCGAATTCACTGTGGCCGGGATAGCCGATGTTGGCATTTCTCAGTGACCTGATTCATCAATTATTTATCTGCAACAGCTACTAGTAAGTGTTTAGTTTCATTAACTGTGAAGCAGCACTATAGGATATCTAGGATTTAGTTGAAGGCTACGTGCAATGCCTATCTAGTCATTAGGTGAGACAATGTGTACATAGCTACCGCTCAACCGTCTGTGACCCTCCTGTCTTTGCCGAAGAGTAACGTGTCTATATACCACAGTTCCGCTTGAAACTTCTTTGGATGATCGAAAATTCGTTTCGGCGTTTTTCTGGCTATAGTAGCGGCCCTGGAATTTAGTTGGCCCCAATAATTGCCTCCTGATCCTCCTACATTGCTGAATGTACGCTGTGAACTGTTGCGCATGGGCTATGCAACATCAGTATACGACTTATGCAGAAAACCTGTAGGGTCTCTTTGATGTTCTTGCTTTGGGTAGGCAATCTATTTTCTGAATCTGGAGACGGATTTGTTCCGTTGACAGTAGCAATAGACTTTGCGGGAAACTTCTTACTGTGTTCACCTCTTTGTTCATTTGTTATAGTTATTGCAGGAAGAGAGAGCCCGGCAGTTTTCCACAACCTTAATAATTGATTTGTCCGGTTACAGCATCGGTGTTTCGCCGGACATCAGACCGGTAAATCCGCAGTGACAGGCGACTAAAAACTAGCAGCCACTAGTCTAATTGTTGGGATGGGTTGTGCGTATCCTTGTTTCTGCGGCCTAGAGCTGCTCGCTAGTAGGTTTCCGAATCCCATCTTGTCTGCTTCCCATTTCCATTATCCAGTGTCGTGAAAGTATCATTTCTTGCCTATGCGCTGTTATTGCACTTCAATCATGATCCGGACTAACATGGTGAGAGCCCTGTTTGCAACTTTTGCGTTGAGTTTCACCCTTCCTTTCTAACCGCGAAGACATCTTGTCTCGCTCTAACCTTACATATCTCTGAGTGATTTTCCGATGGTGGGATAAGTAGATGGAATTCTCTGCTCCTTCGGTTGACACTGTTATTATCCTCAGTGGCGGCAGCTAGTCTTTGGGTGTTCGGCTGCCTTTGGAGATTCGATGTGTTTTAGCAGGGAGACGAGAAACTTCTGATGTCCGACGACAGTCGTCCTAGTTTCCACCAACGAACTCTTCCCTTCTTCCAACGAATGGTCCGAAAACAGAGATAGAACAGATTATTGGAGCCCATCTTTTGTCTGTGGTATTTCTTCCAGATATAGCATCAGGCAGCTCTGCTCAGTAGTTCACTGGTATCGCAGCTGTACTGTAGATTGATTCATAGGAGTTAGTTCGCACGCGCTTTCAGACCATAGGTGTAGTTTGCCATTGGCCTCACTTTTTCTGACCTTTTATGGCTCGTCTGCTTTAGAGGGCGATAAATGTCGCGCCTAGAGCAACAGTGGAGTGAGTTGGACTGCAGAACGCTGATTTTTCGTTTGTCTCCAAGCTTTTACGGTTTCTTCAGTGTTTTCACTTCTGTTCTAAGTACTGGTAGGTTTCAAATGTTGTCAGTGAGTAGATTGGGTTACTCTCTATAGTTTGGTCATCTGTAGCAAAAGTACATACATGGCTGTCTTTACAAAACCGTCTAGTATTTCAGGAATACATGAATGTTGCATGAGCAGTGAATTCATTCTCAAGTGTCTCGAGCATATACGTAAACTGACGCTACCATATATGTCCTTCGTAAACCGCATTGTCCAGGGTTTGTGGCGACGCCCCGGTGTGAGCGTTACGGGGGCTGTAAGTCAGCTTCTCATTTCGCCTAGAAGTAGGAATATTCGTGACACGTCTGAACCACCCTTTCTTTTTGATGTTGTCATACTTATTTGTGAAACCCGCTGGTTCTAGTGGTTACAAGCCTCGAAATTGCTTGGCGAAACTTCGGTGGTGAGGGCTGTTACCGTCGAACTTCTATTCAGCATGTGAGAACTATCGTTTTTTAACATCTAGAGATGCGAAGAATTTGGAAGATAGTTCGTCTCTGACAGTAAGCCACCCAAATTTCACGACTCCAATTGGAATTGCAACTACGAGTGTTGGTAATAAATGCAGTCTGTGCCCAAACATACAGGTTCTTTGACACTTGACAGCCACTCGCCTAGAAACGAAGCTAGCCGAAAGTGACTTCATGCCAAGCGCCAACCTTGACGTCTTATCGAATGGTTTAATGATCAAACCTTGCATGTTCTCCACCTTAACATGACAAGGGTGGCTGGATAGTATTTCATCTTTGGTTTGGTTTATTCGAATGACTTTTCCCAACATCATGAACCTGAAAAACCGCTACACTCTGCAAGACACCATACAACACTCGTCTGAGATTTCCTCCCGTCCATCCCATTATTCAACTCTTGTGTAGACAGCAAACTTTTGTTGAATACTCACATATTTTCGGATCCATTTATGCTCAACACTCGATATGCAATGTGCTTTTACTGACTGTGTGACTCACTGTTACGTGGATGCTGCTCGCACTGAGCGATTATACCCGTATTAATTTTACTGCTGCGGTGTGAAGAAGTGGCTTTTACCCAACAGCAGCAATATCTAAGCAATCGCTTGCCCCGGAAGATTATAGCAGAATGATTTATTCCCCCGAAACTTTCTCAGCCTAGCTAGGAAAAATAACGTTCAGATATTACCTACAAAAATGGTATATGTTCGTATAATCCATTATTCGAAATACACCGTTATTATCATTATCAAGCATTAAAGGGGATTTTTCGCCTGCTTAAAGTTGCTTCCAGATGTAGCCAAACAACAAGACCTTTACGGCAAGCAGAGGACCTGTTAATGCATGCAGATGACCGGGGTCTAATATTTCGTTGAATCTTAGCAATATATTATTAACGTAAGCGGTAAGACTGAAAATAAAAAGTAATAACTTTTATATCGACTCACCTTTCACACACTTGTCACATCCCCATTCACAACCGTCCGTTAAGCCTACTTGTGGGTTTCAAAAACGAACGTGAAATTAGGAAATATATTTACTCGAGAGCGATGCCAGTTAAAGTGATATCGGATGCAGGTATTTTCCGGCTGATTGCTTTAGAATCATTGTGCTGGGCGACAGAAAGTTTGGAATGGGTTACTGAAAGTGTAAACCTTTCTAAATACAACATAGACAAAAAGCATGGGAGTGTTCACAAGTAGTATATTCGGTGTACATGGTGCCTACTATTTTCCACGGACTCAGTATCATGCTAAAAAACCTAAACATTTAACCTCAAAATGTAACTTAGGTGTGTTTGTGATACATTCACTTTGTGCATCACTTATATTACTGTCACAAACATATGTCAATGCATAATATGGAAACCATATAAATTTCACATTTTACTGAGAGCGTAGATAGACTTTCTGGCTATATTATTAGTTGAACTCATTGGAAAAGTCACCAGGCATTCCGAAGTTTGTGCTACTCAGGAAAAATGGAATATGGTCAAGAATACTGTTGTTTCGAACACTCTTAACCATTCAAATTTGATAGTCATTCTCACAAATGTCTGGACGTCTTGAAACCATGCTAGTATTCATAGTTAAAGAAGATTGGTTTTTTACTGAATTTCGTGTGTGCCCATCCATAGAGGTCCAGAGAAAACGTGGTGCAACCCTTGGAGAAGACCGCAGCCTGTTTTGACTGTATTCCACAAACATCGGGTCACTATGGAGGTCAAGTAGTCGCCACTGGTGGTGTCTGATAATCTACAGTTGTAGTATAACTTCAAATAAGATTCTCTGAAAATGTCAACGTATAGCTTGGTAGAATAAATCACTCGCGAATGTTCGGTGACACAAATGAGAAAGGTTTCCCGCACTTCGGGCCTCAGATTCTGTACTTCGAGCTTTAAACGATGCTTACTGAGCTAAATGTAGTACTTCATCTTACCGAGCCGGTGTAGGACGCGTTAATTGGTGCTCAGCCCCAAGAAATATATCATACGTTTACCTCATGTCATCAACATCTTAGATGGAATATTTTCAGAAATTTTATTTCGTCACCACGGGGATGTTATAGAAGCATATGGTCATCAAGTAGTTTTGACCTGTGAGTTCACGAATAAATATTATTGTCATCATTATCTTGGCCCAATATCCCTTTAACCAGCTTGTATAAACCATTTGATTTCTTTCTGCTCACTTCTATGTCTTGCGAGATATTTCCAGGTCAACGATGGGTTCTGATGCAGTAGATCCAGCCGCTCGCCTGTTTTCTCTCTGGCAAACTTAGACGCTAGTTGCGTGTTTATGAATTTTATAGTGTTGAGTGCGACTTGAACTGGGGCCGTCATGCAGATAGGATATTCAAATGTCACCTCACCAAGGAGTTGCTTGAAATGGTGGTGAAGGAAAGACAGCAGAATGCACGGCATAATCAAAGATGGCAGAAAAGCGAGAAAAATGAGACGACAGAAAGTAGGAAGGAAACATTTCCGCAAATTAAAGGGAGAGAGAAAACAGTGATATGGATCGTTTGGGTGAATTGGGTTAAATGGAGGAAAGTAGGAGGGAGAGCAGGGAGGACTGTAATTCGAACGGTAGGGAAAGAAAGAGTAGCGATATTATTCATAGTTATAATGATAATTCATTTCGCGGATTTGGTCATTACACTTACTCGTGAGAAATCCCTGGTAATGTCGTTTGCCATCTCTTCTTCATCCCAAATATCATCAGTCCTCGGGCTGAAAGAAATAAGATTCTAAGTCACATACAAATAATGTAAATTGAATTATATGTTGAGTTTTTGTGTTTATTAATTTGTATAATATATTCATACAGAGATGAAAACCACGTCTAAGGAATATGTACGAGAGTCATGCAAAGAAGAAGGGGAGCGATCCAATGAGTTCATTCCCAAAGAAGTAATGGTCGTTGAAATCACCAAAGGTTTCCATTTAACAATAATAATAATAATAATGGCACACATTATATTAACAGGTATGAATAAATCACCGCAAACCACACTTTTTTTCAGGGTAGATAACTTCAATCCATACTTATCCATTCACTTGAAGACACAAGTGGAGCATATATGTAAAGTGAAGCGTCGCAACAGAATAAGCATGCACAAATTGATAAGATGGATCATCATTTACTATATTTCCCTTGGGTTCCTAGTAGAGCCCAGGCTTCAGTAGCACGTCATCATTTCACTCTCCTCCCTCCAGTCTTCTGAACCTGGCTCCACGACTACCCACAAGCTTTCATTTCCTCCTCACATGATCTCCCCCATGTCACCCTTGGATACCCAACTCATCGTTTCCCCTTCGGGTTCCGCTCGAGGGCCTGGTCTGGCGCATGATGTCCCCAATCGGTCTTCTCAGTGTATGTCTAATCCAATTCACCTCAACTTTCTTCTACATATTTGTTGGGCGATGGGTTCTTGGTTGGTTCGTTCCCAGAGTTCCTTGTTGCTAACACTGACGGGTTTACAATTGCTTACAAGGGTGTGAGTTCTGGTCCTCCTCCTCACTATAGTGAACTTGATGTGCACTGGTTTCCCCTCAAAACTATCACGATATACTCCAGATACTGAAAGTTCCTAAGAACCTCATAATGGAAAAACTATATAGTTAATCATACATGCGTACATGAAAGTGTACATAAAGTTCGAAAAAGTCTAAAAGTCTAAGAACTTCACTCCTTCCCAATCTGGACTGCGTAGTAATTCCCCTTTCCATATCTGCTCGTGCCTCTTCTTTTTTTTTTGTGGCAACAGCTCGATGAGGAAATTCGATGCTGAATTTCAATCTGAACATATTTGCTCAGTGGAAATATTACCTGCTGTTTTGACTCCAAGAATTGTTGGGCTGCTACCAATCTTTAGCGGTTTCAGGAACATCTCCACGATTAACTTACCTACTGGTCAGGATTCTTCGTGACGAACCGTCTAAACTTTCCCCACATTCGTAGCGGGACATATATTCTGAACGAATGATTGAACAAGACCAATTTATCTATTGGCTCGGATTACGACTCGCCAGCAGCTATTCCAAACTACATGTTATCTAACACTCTGTAACAAGCGGTCTTTTCATGTAAAAGTCACCGCGTATCAAATACACTTCTCGAATGTCGCTACTTACGCTAATATGAAAGATAGCTAAAGCCTATGCATAGCTGCCAACGTTTGGACTATTAAGTGTTTCAACGCGTATTTCCATTTACTACCACAAGCAATCGCAGTGGAATTAATGTATATTACCTTCAAACATAACATGGTGAACTGGAAATGAATTGATTTGGACACTCACCTTGTTCATATAACTGTGGATACTTACTGATGCTTCTAATTGTATAGTTTGGTCCTTTGTAGTTAGCAAAGCTAAAAACTGAAGAACTTTCTATTGAGTGGACGGTTATATTACTAAATAACGAACTATGCAGATGGACTAGCAACGTCGTCTAGTTATAATACAAACTTCGAACATATTGCGCTTTTCTTACTGATGGTGGAACCTATCTGTGTAATATCAGATGGAAGTTTATGCCCCGTCTCATGATTTGCAGCACGTTTTAGTAGGGCTATGCCCATCAATAACCTGGTATATGGATCATATAATACCAAATACCCCTCTGTAAACCTTCAAGAACTATCAATTTGACGGCGCTTGAGAACTGCTATCACTGATGTTAAATCCATTATATAGGAATAAGAACGCTTATTATCTTCACTTTGACGATTCGCTGTAAAGTGGACTTTTCTTCTTTGTCTCATATCCGTGGTGTGATGCTTTTAGTAGTTTAACGACCTCCCCACTGTATTAATCAGGACCAGTAAAATCTTGTGGATTTTTCGACATATGCCAGTGTGATGATGCCTGTAAACTCGCTTCTCCCATGTTAAATTACTAACGTGAGAATAAAATATTTATTTATTTATTCTGACCATTTCATCTTCAGTATCAAGCGTAGGCAGCTGTTGACGAATGACCGCAGTTTGCTGGAAATGCTTTTCGTAACACGCCAAGTTACTGAACCATCACATGGAGGCACTGACTTGGTTGACTCTGTGTTGAAAATCCGGATCTTGCTCTCTTGCTGAGTGCAGTACAACGCAGTAGGTCCCCACACTGATCTCCACAGACTAATGAATGCCTGTCTCCCTGTCTTTGGCATCCTCAACTGTGCCTGCGCCGCCTGTAATTGAAACGATGCTGACTACGTAGGTGGATAAAATTGACAATTTCCCTTAGATTTCTCTGGTTGATGGTAGGTGGTGTTTGTTATTGTTGATTGGGTATCTTCATCGCCTGCCCCCTCTCAAAGTTCATTTGAAGGAATTCCCGTCTTCGCTACCCTGCCTCGCCTCTTCTGCTGACTTGATAGTCTTCGCCTGTAGATCTTCGAGTTTCTGCGATAAGACATCAGACATAAATCCTCATCGTTGAAGCTAGCCATCTACTTAACTCAGCTCAGCAAGTAACTGAAACAAGTGGTCGCGACCCATTTGTGACTGGTTAACTGCTGAGTTCTTCGCTGAAGCTATAAACAGAAGAAACAGTGGCTGCCTCAACAAGTGATGTTCTCTAGTGTCCACGGACTTAAAGGGAGAAGTTTGGTCGTGCGCATGTTCCTACCGTTTGATGAGTGACTCTCTTTGAGTTTCCATGAGGATGGCTGTGGTGACCGTCGGCTGACTGTGACAGTTCGAATGACTGAAGTCAGATCATATCTTACGGGCTATTTCTCTTCTCCCTTCTCTTCGGCAGACACTCGCTCCGGAACCAAGCATGTTGAAATTGATATCCTACCTGTTTGAACTACTGCGTGGAAACCTCATTTATCTCCAATTAGCACCAAGTCAACAAGTACAGAAGAAAACATTCCGTTCTAAAACACCAGCGGGTTTACTATTTTTATCCAGTCATGAAGCTATATACTCAAAAATTACTACCCAACATCGTAGTGTTATGCTTACTAATGATTACGTATACAGCGAACTTTCTATGGAGTCAAACTGTTACCTTCCCGTTGCTTTTTAGTTGCCTATTAGAAAAGACGCTTATATTTTACATGTTCTGCAGTTTTTTTGCTCACGCTGGGTTTTAAGTGCTACTTGCAACCACTTGCCCTTTTGTAACACGAATGGTGAATCTTGCACGCTAAACTGCCAGTTTCCCGTAGTCAGTTTGCACTCATACTTGCCCATTGTTTCAGAAATACGATTCAATGATTTCTCACTCACTGCAAAGTCTGACCAGACCACTACTGCAATGTAGATATTCTCCTGCTTTGATCCTGTGACATGCAATTATCCAGGCAATCTTTGTTAAGCTGCGTGATGTGCATTTTTATCATCTATCTGTCTTTAAAATGAATTATTTCCAACATGACATGTGACAATCTTTCTACGTTTCTTTCTGTCTTTTGGGAAGTGCAAAGGAAATTCATCCTCGTGAAAAACGTTTATGTGTAGAAACCTTGGATATCCGTTCTCCTATTCTGTTCTGTGCATTGATTCTACTTATATAAACCTGCCGATTATCTTTAGGTAGTGAAGCTTCACCAGCCGAATTTGTGAGACTGGCTCATATACATGATCACGCCTGTAAACGGGTCTGCGCTCGTATTTGCTAGAACAAATTATTACTATTATTACTAAATTGCCATGTATCCTTTGGTAACTAAGAGTGCAAAGGCCTGGATCCTGCCGTCTATCTTTGCATGGTTTTCATTGCATTATCAAAACATCATTTTCGGTTCTTCTCTGAGTTTTCTCAATGAGGTTCATATCTCCCCTCAAGTTTGGTGGTGCAATAGTATTGTGAGCCTTGGGGTTAGGCCATGGATGTGTCTTTTATAGCTAAAGAAGGGCGGTTGGAGTGAAGGCACTTATCTTCCTGTGCAAAAAGTGTGATACCACGTAGGCCGTGGAGGAGGCCACCAGAAAACCTCACACTGATTTTCAGGTTTCTGGCCGGGATCAGACCTATGTTGTTCCTCACTTTTGTATGAGTAAGACGGGGAATACAGTGAGGGTGGGACGGATCACGGGTGCACATTACATGGTAAACAGTCACGATAATCTCTAGCCTATTAACTTTCACCCCTCTTCGCGCATTCTTGAGTCATCTCGCGGTGCGTTGGCGTCACTTTTGCGATCCCCGGACTTTGCATAATCTACCGCATTCCGTAAGCGGTAAGCTGGTTATCTGAGATTCCATGGGAGGCCATTCAAAAATATTGGGAACAGAAAAAAACCCTTAGATACCGGTAGAAACGCTTAGTACTCCTAAATGAAGAGAAAAACTTCTGGATTCTCCACAATCAAACCCAAATCTACCAGATTCACTAGTATAAGAAAAAAAACGTAGTCAGAGTGCCATAGGTTTCTGCAAAGACGGTTATTTGCTGTGCGGTGTAATTACAAACCTTCAACTTTCCGACTATTACACCCTGTAACCAAAACACAGTGGCACAGTGAAGTTGGACTGGATGTTGAATTGGCTTATACGAACAAGTGAGATGAAATCAGGTGAAACAAGTGGCCCAAGATGTCTTATTTTATTGAAAGAATCCAAGACCAAAATCGAAGCAACACTCAGGATGGCTGTTTATTGTACACTTGAGGATGATACTTCTTAGGTTGAGCACACCTTAACTTTTATGACGAACTACCTACTGCTTTGATAGAGGGTTCAGTAAAGGAACGGCGTGGAGGGTTTGAGTCGGATCCGGAAAAAGCATGCGACAGAGACGTCACGGCGTCCATTCGAGTCCCTCCTCTTTGAACCTCGTCTATCCATTATCCCATGGAGTGCTCATGTACCTATTCTTTGTTCCCGGCACGGTTAGACAGATGGGATGCTGAAGTTACATTTCGTGGATTGATCAATACTTTGAGGGCCACTCAAAGGACCTCGTTAGCTTTCTTGGTAGTTATAAACGGACAGCGGAACCCAGTGAGAGTGTTAGATATCAGACTTGTGAGTTAAGCGTTTCCTAAATACCCAGCAACACACTTCTTTCTGCGGTATGACAGGAACAATATTCATTCCTGAATAAACAGGTACATGCCATTCTTACAGGTATGAATAAATACCACGCAAACCCCACGTATCTTTATGGTAGGTAAACTCAATCCCCACTTATTCTGTTACCGGAGAGAATAAGTGCTGCGTGTTTATATATTACGAAACATCCAAGGCGAATAAGTATGCAAATATTCACACGTTCGACGAGCGGAAGTATTATCATCGGTCATTTCTCATCTGATTCTGATACCTTTCCTTCCTGTTTTGATGACTTCCTGCCGTTTTTCCGATGCTCACCTAATCACTGTTGTCCAGTTAGGCTGTCATGTACCGCAGCCGCCCATGCTTCCGATTTTACCCGAGATCTGTAAGCAATCTGCTGTTTGCACTCACGGTGTTCAAGAGCCTTCCGTAGGTTACGAATCCCAACTTTAAGCTCTATGAGGGTGTGTTGATACTTGTGCAACCCAACTCTTATAGCGATGTTGCACTCAGTGGCAGTCACTGGCCTATTTAAAGTGACGTTTCACTGTATAAGAAGCAAACTTAGTAAGGTGTTTTCGTGGAGACCAGCAACAATTGATTTAGAAAGCAGGTGGCAGTAACTGGCACTACTAATGACGCTCCAGATATTCTGAGCGGTTATGTCCGCTCAGATTTTGTCATCGGCTTTGACCGTATGCCTCTGATGAGTTTGTGATGGGAGAGCAAATTTTCACATAACTGCTGTTCAGACAGGGTAAGCGGTGGGCAGACAAGCAAGACAAATCAAGCACATTGTTGAGGGCCCTTAGTGCCTTAGATATGTCCAAAGTCACAATGATTTACTGATGGTCTAAGGCCCTGAACCTTGGATCCCCTGCGTCTTTGTGTATGCTTTTCGCCCTTCTCCCAAAACAAAAGGTTACCACACCAAAATCACATAATGCACAGTGAAATGAAAGGGACTTCCATATACTATTGGTTATCTTCATTATTTCCGGCTGGATATCATGGATATCTTGAACAGTTTCCGTTGTAAACTTCGTCAGTTTTCTTTAGATAGTCCCAGGTGTTGTGAGTGCGTCCCTCAGACCCTGAGTCATTTGACACTGGAAGATCTTAAAGACATTCTAAGCACATTCAGTAGAGCATATTTAGGAATGTTCGTTGATAAGTGAGCTTACAGATTCATAATCACACTCTGCGACTACTTCGCTGCTATTTAACCCGGAAGTGAAAGCTTTCGCCGGTCAGGGGTTCATTCACGGTCATCTATGTGGCGTACGACAACTTATCTTTCGCTACTAAGATACCTAGTACGATTGGAGTAATAATTACCTTCCGGACTTCTTGTACAATCCCTTTGATGCAGTTGCGTTAAGGCTTCAGAATTCAGATGAGAATTCCTTTCTTAAAATTCTTATTCCTTTCAGAGTCGACTTGTCCCATTGCAATCCAAGGTGAAAATAGGCCAATACATCAAGAAAGCTGGCTAAAAATAGACTAGAAGTATTCATGATCGCACCAACGGGCGTGTTACACCTTAACTATTCGACTGTGTTCACGTTTTTGCCAGAAGAAATGGCGCCCAGGGACCCCCGCAATCAACTTATGGTTTGTGGGGGTCTTTAGTGAAAGTGATAGGGTCATCGCTATCGGCAGAACCAGAAAAGCAGGTATTGTTAGCGTTGACTGAGTAGATCCTGCCTTCATCGGGGAGCATTTTGAAGCAACTGATGACCATTTTATAACGGAAATTTGTGACGAAAATTTGGAATTTTGCGTGACATTGGGGTCACCACTTGTGAAAAAAGAAGGCATGACTGGGAACGATCGAAACCTTAACACTGTGTATGCTGAAAAGCTGCATTTTCTTGTTCGTTTCATAACTTGTTGAATGTTCTTATTTCTTAATGGAATCCAATGACCTCCCTTCCATACCATTCAGGTCCTGTAAAATCTTGTGAGTTTTCCGACATACATCACTGTGATGACACCTGTGAACTGACTTCTCTCATATTAAACTACTGGTATGAGGATAAATTTTATATATATATATATATATATATATATATATATATATATATATATATATATATATATATCACATTGACATCGAGTTTATTTTACACTAACAGACACTGCTACTGCACGCTCGTATTTATTTTCACATCCAGCCTGCAGGTACCCGGTCAATTCTCACTTTTGTACATTCCCAAATTAGGTTCTATGGTTACTAACTGCAACCTTTTCCCAGTCCAGTAATCAATCCTGACAGTCACTAGCCATCGCATTCCAATTTAATACTACTGAGGATGCATCACTTTTCATTTCTGTCATGGGTAGTTATTTATTCACTCTTCTGGAAAACTTGAGTGCTTCATTTTACACTGAAGTGTTACTGTAGAGAAACCGCGTTGTCAACGCCACGTAACTTCAGCCCAACATCCTCTCAATCATTCTGTGTACAAACATCACGCTAACATTGAAAACAGTTTTGTTTATGCAAATCGGATATCAAACAAGGCAGTTAACTACATATTTACAAATCTCGTGCCATCTTTTGTTTTGCCCGCCGTTGTCACGTGTTCCGTCGACACCTGTTGGTTAGGACGGGACCCACAATATTGTGGCCTAATAGAGGTGAGATCGACCGGCGTTATCCGTATTTACCTTGTAGCGTATTTAGGACTCCTACTAAAAAGCATCGTGTACTCAAAATACTTACTTCATATTCTTCCGGCGTATAGTTCACTGAAAATACGGCATTATTTTGAATGAAGTCCTCAGACTTTGTAACTGCGTATCCACCCTTTTGAGTAAATTATCCACTTAACAATCACTTGCCATTCATTTCAAAATACTATCTGGTACCAATCCTCATGTGCTGGGAGTTTCACGTGGAGTCAATTCAGTCCGCAAACTTAGAGGCCATACGTGGGCTTATTGCGTTTTCCTTTGTCGTCAGATACTGAAGCACTGTACGTACAAGCGCCATGATATTTTCCGGCATTAAAGATACTTTGCGTTCGTTGGTTGCTACCGTCCCCGTCACATACTTCTTGCACAGTTTTATCGCCAAGATAATAGTTGATATCCTGAAGTTTGCATTAGGCTGTGGTGTAACTTATAATCATCGTTTCAGTCTGTTATCGATACGAACATTTTTGCAGTCAGGCGACGATTACCAGCCATAGCTGTAGGACCACTCTTTTCACGTACTCCGCTTAAAGTGGCTCAAAAGGGGTGCTGTTTCCTGCAATCTGAAGCTGCTTTTACTGCGTAAGGGAAACTTCGTCTTTATATGGAAATGTATCCTATGAGAATCTACAATGTGGCACATCCCATGCAAACTTACCCCTAGTAATCTTAGAATTTTGATCAGCGAATGGGTAGCTCTGGTCCCAGAAACGTTCATTTCATTTTACACTCCATCAGCCTGGTCACTACCAAAGAAGAAGCCAATAACTCTTAAATTTGGAAAATCTACTCACTTTGAACTAGTTTCAGCGAAAAGAGTGAAGAATGTGGGTGAACGAACCCATAAATCGGGTCCATTTTAACCAACTATAAGGTACCTAAAATTTGGATGTCATTACGAGGTCAGCAGTAACTGTCATGCACTGAATTATTCAAAGACCTACCAGTCCCAACAGGGAGCTTTCGAAATTCAATCCACATGTTAATCGACGGGTGACTCACCCGATTTTTAGGCAAGTAGGTAATTAACTGAGGGCCTTGTCGTTTTCGCTCTAGGAACAGTTTTTTGACAAGGCGAGGATTTCATCTTCAGATTTATTGAGTCAGCAACCAAGAATATACAGTAGAACCACTTGGATTGGTGGCTATTCTACTCATAAGCTGTTTACGGTTCGCCCTCTAATGATGTAAACCCAGGAAACTCTTTGTTGGTTTGGAATGCTCGTATTCCCTTCAACAACCTATTTTTAGGGCGGACTTCAACAGACCACAACAAGCATCAGACAACACTGATGCAATCAAAAGATTTAAGTTGCACAAGCCCCTGAGAGTTTAGTGCTGAGGTGAACACAACACTAAAGTGGTTGTATTAAAGCGAAAAATAACTGACATTTCTAAGAAAGAAATGCATGTTGGATTCTCTCGGCATTTTTTTGATGCTGCTGGTGCTGGAGGTCAAAACTAGCTGCATCTTGTTTGTGGAAGTTTTGTACCGTATCAAGAAAGCTAGTAGAACAGTTAACCAACCTTCAGTGAATATCTCCACCACAACTCTGACGCGCCAAATTCCGGGTTTTTTCATTTGGTTGGGGTGTCTAATTACCACCACCTTTGGCCTGCTCACACCTCTGAGCTAACTTAAAAAAATCCCCGGCCCTACATACTGCGCAGGTTTTTGCAGTTTTTTTCTTTTTCATTCCTCGATTTTCGACTTAATTACTTGCAAGAACTCCTAAAGATATGCTAACTTGTTGGCATGCAATTAAAAAACAGAATAAATGATAAACACCATGGTGGATGGGTATGAGCTGCATGGCGAACAAAACTAAAGCAAATGGCTGCGAATACTTAGTCTGTAAGCAAGGCCTCATCATCATCATCATCATTATCAACATAGGACCAGGCATTACTGCGTAACGGTCCGAGTTGCCACACCTCATATCAGCACATCAAGTAAAAAGGTAGTGAGGTGAAGGATGAAGATAAGTGAATGCAGTCAAAAGAAATATAAAGTATGAGAAGAAAGGAAAGAGGAGTGACAAAATAGTGAGATTCGGTATAGCGTTGTTAAGATGAGGATAATGTGTGTATACATCTGCGCCACTGACTTCGGTTCTGAGCCATATCACCTAGGGTCTCCAACCACTGGTTCCTCTTGTCCCGTGGACCCCAACCACCTAGTCTGCATCGTCCTACATGGCTTAAACCAACAGTCAGAGACTTCATACATTGGTGCCATGTTTTAGTCTGGCCACCTCGGGCCTTTTTCCAGCCTGAACCCACCTCAGCCAACATTGTGTGACGAGGCAATCGGTGACTAGGCATACGTAGTACGTGTCCCAACCATCTCAGTCGATGAAGGTTCACAACCTCGTCGACTGACTTACCTCTTCTCCCTAAAACTCTACACCTAACTTCTGCATTACTCACATGGTGACACCACGGAATACGTCCTATACTACGAAGGCAACGGTGGTCAAATACCTGTAACCTTCTCATGTCTTCCACTTTCAATGGCCATGTTTCACAGCCATACAGTAGAACAGAGCGGACTGCTGTGCAGTACACGCGACCCTTAATAGACAAACGAATATCACGGCGGCGCCATAGGTGGCGCAAATTGGCAAAAGCCAATCGAGCCTTTTGTATCCGTGCAGAAATCTCATCGGCAACTAACCCACCGGGTTGATCCTACTTCCCAGGTAAGTGAAGTGGTCAACACACTCAACCACTTCACTCTCTATTGTTAACCGCGGTACCGCTGAAGACCAGTCCTGGAGCAAAAATTTGCATTTGGGTGGTGAAAATCGCATCCCAAACATTCTCAAATTCCCACTCAAAGTGTTCAGAAGACTCTGCATCTTGTCAGCGTCTTCACCTAACAGGACTATGTCATCTGCATATTCTAGATCTAAGGAAAATTCACCTGTGATCCGGTCAACGTCTTTGTAATTAGGTGACGAGAGGGAAACCTCCATAAGAATATCTATGATAAAATTAAATAAGAATGGGGATAGTGGGCATCCTTGACGGACACCACTTGATGAGTATAGCTCCCTGGACAACTCACCATAGGCTCTAACATGCCCACAAGTGTTCGAGTAGAGAGCTTTCAATAAGGTGATGTACTTACTAGGCACGCCTTTCAGTGACAGACACTGCCATAAGACTTCTCGATCAACGGAGTCAAATGCCGCCTTCAGGTCGAGAAATACAGCTATTGTCGGGCGTCTGTAAGCATGCCTATGTTCCAGGACCTGGCGCAGTGTGAATATTTGGTCGATACATCCACGGCCAGGTCTAAAGCCTGCCTGGTTTTCTCGGGCTTGCTGTTCCCGAGCTCCACTCAGGCGTCGGAGAATTATAGAACTTAGGATCTTAGACACTATGTTTGTCAGGCTGATTCCTCTGTGGTTATCACAAGAGGACTTCTCGCCTTTCTTGAAGACTGGGATGATCAGTGACTTAGACCAGTCGGAGGGGATCGTATTTGATTCCCATATACTGGCTAACACTTCCGTTAGCCTGACTAAGAGAACTCTACCACCATTCTTGTATACCTCAGCAGGTAGTCCGTCTGGTCCTGCTGCCCTTCCCCGTTTCAGGCTACCTACCGCTTTCTCAACTTCTTCTAGTGTTGGGGGACCTGTCTCTATGTCCCATTCAGGGTCCGACTGGATAGCGGGCAGCGCAATGGTGGCTGGAGGCCAGTTAAACTGTTCCTCAAAGTGTTCTGCCCATCGTCCCAGTCGCCTTCCCTGCGAGTGAATCGCCGATCCGTCCTTCTCCGCTATAACCTCACTAACTGTTGTTGACCATTTCCCCCCAGTCTCCTTAATAAGTCTAAATAACTGTCTACTGTTACCGATCGCCGCTGCCTTTTCCATCTCTTTAGCCTTTGCTGCCCACCACTGTTCACGATCGTTGCGCAGACTTTTCGTCAGTTTATTTTTAAGTTGCGCTCGCTCTTCATTGTACTCAGAGCCTGCAGGGATGCATTCACGTGCATCCATTAGTTTGGAAGAAGCTGCTGATATCCACTGGCTCTTTTTAGCCATTATCTTGGAGTCGGCTACAGTCTCCAGTGCTGCTTTTACAGTAGACTGAAGATGGCACCAAGCTTCTTCTGGATGAGTGACAGTCTTTTGTTCCGATAACTGCCTAGCCAACTTCTCACTGAACACGGCTTTGGTGTTTTCGT
The DNA here is from genome assembly GCA_944470555.2 of Heterobilharzia americana. Taxonomy (NCBI): domain Eukaryota; kingdom Metazoa; phylum Platyhelminthes; class Trematoda; order Strigeidida; family Schistosomatidae; genus Heterobilharzia; species Heterobilharzia americana. The sequence continues at coordinate 152,361,516 of OX104127.1, forward strand.
TGTCCAGCAGAACTCGTAGTGGTTTTGTTGCCAAATTTTTTCTACGTCCATTGAGACGCAGGCATATACGTGCTCGGACCAACGCATGATCGCTGTCCAAACACGTACTCCAGAAGGAGCGGCAGTCTTCCACCGATCCTCTCCAGCGATGACTAATAGCAATGTGGTCTATCTGTGTCCATCGCTGAGTCGAGCTCGGTGGACGCCAGGTCAGACAGTGCCTTTCTTTATGTCTGAAATTTGTGCTGGCTAAAAATAGGCGGTTATCTGAGCATAGTTGTAATAGGCGATCACCGTTATCTGTACGTTCAGCTGGGATTCCGAAAGTGCCACCTAAGTGCCTTTCTGCCTCACTCAGTCTACCCACCTGTGCGTTGAGGTCACCTGCAACAACCACTACGTCCGAACGTTTGGCTTTCGAGAGGAGGTTAGACAGTTTATGGTAGAACTCGTCCTTCACTTCATCCGAACTACAGTCAGTGGGTGCGTAAGCAGAGATTACAAAGAGACAACGGCGAGTCTCACTATTCCTTTTAGTTCTCACTGTGCCGTTCAGCCTCATAGCGCAGAGGCGACTATCAACTGGGATCCAGTCTAGTAGTGAGTTTTCTGCCCTGGTGCTTAATGCTATACCTACACCTGCAAGACCACGAGAGCTAGCTATCGAATCTCCAGAAACTCGAAGGGTGAATTTTGCAGATTCACCAGATTGGTCAGGAGAGGTCAGGTGAATAACCACACTTGGGTCCTGTATGCGTGTCTCACAAACACAGCACACATCCATGCCTCGAGTTGCTAGAGTCTTTGCCAACGAAGCCTGTTGGCCAATTTGACGGAGGGTGCGGACATTGAAGGCTCCAATATGTAATTTGGAGCGTGGTTTAAGGAGACCAGGGACTGTTCTGTGGACTCAGATCGTTGTCGAAGGCTGCAGAGGTAGGAGAAATTGAAGATGATGCAGCATCATTAATTAAGAGACGTGAAGGAAGATTAGAAGGTAATGATGGAGGAGGAGGATAGCAGTCAGAAGAAACTTGGGTGCTGACAGAGTTGTGAGGGCGGTTGACACTTCCCGGCTGCCCACACCGTGGAAGGCTATTTCTTCTTAAGGTACCTGAAAGAGATTTGTGTGACCGCAGAGCCCATCGGACATCTGCTTGAGGCCTGTCACACCCAGCCTTTTGAGTATGATTATTTTGTATTTTTGGGGCCGGATGAGCGAAAGGAAACGACAAGTGAACCAACACCGCCGGCCCGGCAGACCGTGGGGCGTGGTGGAGTGTGTTATTTTTGGGGCCGACCTTTTCTAACCCCCCCTTCCACTGAGAAGGCAGCATCAGCTTGGCACTGCTGGTCATCCAAGGGAAACACCTTACTGCTGTCACACCCCATCCAGCTAGCAGCAGTACGACTTCGCCCTCAGACCCCCATCATAGTATAGCAATTTACACTATGACGGTAACTGCTTTTCGTCTAACCACTACCCAACAGACCTTTCTGGTATGGTAGGACCTCGAGGGAACAAGCGTTCCACCAGCATAGCTCGTTGGGTCATTGTGATATGCAAGCCCGACCACCACGTCAAGGTAGCAGCTATCGGTCGGGGTAAGTAAGGCCTAGGAAGAAGAAAGACGGGCCACCTGAAATACACATTCCAGGTTCATATTTCTTCCGTAATGCTGGTATAGTAGCTCTCCAAGAAGCGCGGCTGAATAGTCTGTTCCATGAACATTCGACATACCAGTTGGTTACCAGTGCGTGGCTGTCGTGGTTACCATGTCCATAGCGCTTAACACTGACCAAAGTCTATCCGTCAATTTCTAAGGTGCTTGTTAGGTGGAGTGACGCGACACTACAGTGCACTGCATCTTGGTGTCAGATGATGAGGGTCAGTCGGTTTCGCCAGGGTTGTCAGGATTGGTTTAGTCTTGCGAAAGTGTAGACGTTTACCTCTTGCCAACATCCGGCGACAATTATCCAACTGCGTTCGCACAAACTTTCTAAATGATAAAATTGGTGGAAACACTGTGGTCGGCTGTTCCAGACATTGAGATTATTTTGGCTTCCTTTGAGTCACAAATTTTCACGTGACGCTTAATTAAAGCTGCTTCAGACTATCTAGATACTTCGACAAATTCATGGAATTCGTGGCCCCCATGGTAAATGGTTCACTGTCCGTAGTATGCAATGATTCCAGCCCCTGTGACTGCAGCATTCTGAGCTCCGCCGGTCGTAACAGTAATAAATAATCTATTCCCAAATTAAGAATTTAACATGATAGAAGCCGGTTCACAGGCATCATCAAATTGATAATGGTAGGGAAATCTCCATCAATTTAGCTGTCCTGAATGATAAGAAGGAAAGATGTGAAAGCTTATCATGATATCAAAAGCGTTTGCAGGCTATGAAAAGGACAGAAAAATATCGCTTTACAGTACATACAGATTCCAAATGAGTTTCGGTCGTTTCCACTCACCATCCTTTTTCACAATAATGTGGCATTAAAATCTCACAATACTCGACGTTTGCGTTACATGTGACCGAGATGCTTAACCAATCGTTATGGTCTGGTGTTTCGTCAGATAAACGTTCATTTTAACAGCGTTTCGCATGTTTATGGTACCACTAGCCAACAAAACTAACTTCATCGATTTCGGATAAAAGTGTCAGAATAACTATCCAATACACGTAAATAGCAAAGTCCGCGCATTTCCCACTCGTACTTTTACCTTCTGGAACAATGCAGAAGTGAGCCATCAAAATTAGTTGTTGCGTTAAAAAGAAACGGACATTCGAAGGACTATTATCCAGTAGTAGTGCACATAAAATTCACTTTGAAGCACACAGCCTTGTCTTCTGTCAGGAAGAATCAAATGAGATAAAGTGCTGTAGAAGTTTGTTGCGTGAGTTCGTTTGCGAATATTTCTCGCCTTAAGTCACTGGGTGAGACTATTTCTCAGATTTAGTTATTCCTCCAGATTTCTGCCACCATTATGACCATCCAGAAGCTTAAGACCATTTACTGTAGTTGAGTTTTCGCATATGGTAACACTTAGGATATTTCTAATGAGGTGAGCTCACCGTAGAACCTTTTAGAAAATTGAAAATCAGTGGGGGCAAACCAGTTGACGAATTCTTTCAATAATTTCTGATGTCACATACTAAGTAGTATGTTCAGTAGGTTGATATTTTCGGTCAAACTTACGCTTAAGAATTTCCCTTCAAGCTTAAGCTGAAAAGATGAGAAAAAAGAACAGCACAAGCAGAAACCGGAGTGATGTACTACACAAGACGAATTGAGAAGAGCGAAGTTCCTTACTTCTTGGAGTCACCCAAGCCACATGTACACTTTGATTTATGCATACAAAAATAATTCTTATGATTTTCTTACGTAAAGTTCATCAGGTACTTGGATATGCCGTGTTTATTTGTAGACGTATGGGGAAAACTGACTCTACATCAAAGTGATAGGTACTTTTCCAACGTGTATTTTACTGACTATACAACCTAAGCTAGTGGAATAACAATCAAACGCCCTATGCAAAAATGCTTCAGTCCATTAGGGCCAAAAGTACTTGAGATTGGTGATTGCCTTACTTTACAATTTTAGAGGTCCTAGTATGGTTTCATTAGCCCAGAACATACAGGCAGTGACTAAGCGAGTGAGCTTTTTAAGTACGGAGCGAAAAACAGGTGATGAACTTGCAGCTCGTATTTCCTTAGGAAGTCTGTTTCATATGTGAGAGAACTTATCGAGGAAGAAATTATCTCGCACATTGGTCTTACAACACTCGGTTTTAGCTTATAGATTGCGATTACGTGTATTGTAAGTAGATGTTACAATTATTTTAATTTCTGGGCAGCTACTTTCCCCTACGCAGCATGGTTTCTTAGAAAGGTCGTTCATGTAGTACTTGCTCACTGGATTATCTTGAGAAGGTCACCTGCAGACGCGATGAAGATCTTTCCGTAACCGGTCTACTTTTTGACTTCAAAAAAGCATTTAATAAAGTGCCTTACAATCAGTTAATTCTGTAGCTTCAATCATTTGGAATTAGTGACCCACTATTATCGTGGAGAATCTCATTCCTCAGACAGCATACTTAAGTAGTAAAGTTCAGTCATACCTACTCCTCTCCCAAAGCCTATTTTGAGTGGCATCATTCAAAGTAGTGTGTTGGAGCCCTTACTCTCCTTTACATAAATGATATTCCTAACGTGATAAAATATGGTAAACCCTACCTGTTTGCTGACGACTTAAAAATTGTGTATAGCTTTCCCCACTCATCGCTAAGTGTAGGTTTTAATAGAATCTAGGAAGATCTGACGTATTTGTTTGCTTGGAATGAAACATGACAACTTCCACTTAACTCTGGTAAATGCGGAATTCTTTGTTTCAATAACTCCTATCCGAAAGTCACTTTACACTTTAGCGATTCAGTGCTGCAATCTTATAACTCAGTATTTAATTTAGGTATTGGGTATTCTCAGAACTTAACGTTTACGGAGCGTGCCCAGTCCCTTGCCTCCAAGTGTAGGCGCTCAGCTGGTCTTTTGCATAAATACGTATATACTACTGAGGCTAGACTGCGTTTATTCAAAGTAGCGATCCGCCCAGTACGTAAATATTGCAAACTCATCTTCAGCAATATGCATGCTTTGGTTCGGATACACACTGAACATATTCAAAGAAAGTTTACCTGCCATGTACTGGGCCGTCACCAAGACCTTGGTTATGAGGGAAAATGTGAAAACTAAAAATTGACACACTTTAGCTAAGATGCCTTAAGCTCAACCCTAACCTGTTTTTCCGCCTTTTGCATGGAATCACTCATGCCTGTTGCGCTCCTCCTTTTAAGCCCATGTCCCCATACAGTCTACGCAATTGTGGGTGTACTGTACTTGTCGAAAAGCACCGTCTTAAACTTAGGTCACGATCCTTTAGGTTACAGTACAAGTTATGGAATAAGCTCCCACGTTTTATTCTCTCTTGCATGTCCCCGTTTCAGTTTCGACGTCTACTCAACAAATTCCTTCTTTTCATGGATATTTATAAATTTCTTGACATTCATACTATATCCACAAATGTGAAGCATAATGGAGCAATCGGCACATAACAATGGACAAGCCATTGCGTCCACTGTGAACGCACTCAGACCTCTAAATGTGAGAATCTTTTTTATTAAAGCCCTCCAGTTCCTTTGATGCAAATGGCTTTACGATTGCATACAAGGGTGTGAATACTGGCTCCCCTCCGTATAATGAACCTAAAGAATACTGTTTACCTCTCAAAACCACTACGGTACGCCGCCCCCCCCCCAAAAAAATATAAGAACCTCATAATGGAAGGACTATGTAGTTGACTTCACATATATAGATGAAAATGTACATAAAGTCCGAATAATTAAAAGAAAAAATAATAGGGACTTCTCTCTTCTCCAAATTTGATAGCGTAGTAATTTCTCTTTCCATATCTGCTCGTGCTTCTTCTTTTTTTTCCCATTTGCAGAAACAGCTGCAAGTCGACATTTGATGTTCAAATTCAGTCTGAACATGATTACTTTATGGGAATAATACCTGCTCATTGACGCCAATAATTACTGGACTGCTCCCACTCTTTCGAAAGTTCTGGACCATCTTCAAGGTTAACTCACCTACTGGTCATGATTCTTCTTGCGACGAACCGTCTGGCCATTCACCAACAGTACTGGTAGCAGAGACATTCTGAACAGATGATTAAACCAGAGACCAATTTACATATTGGCTCGGGACGTCACTTACCTGCAATGGCTCCACACTACAAAGTTTCTAGTACCGTGTACCTAGAGATCTTTTCATATGAAACTTACTATGCATCAAATACACCTCTTGAGTGATGCGTTTAAGCTAATACAAAAGGTACCCGAAGTCTATACATAGACACTACCACTTGGACTATTGATCATTTCAACGTCTAAATCTATCCAATACAACAAATGTTCTTTGTGGAATTGATTTCTATTACCTTTGAACGTGATGTGGTGACCTGGAAATGCATTGATATACACATACACGCAGGTTATATAACTGTGGATACTTTAGTGATACTCCAGATTGTATAAATGGATCCTTTGTGGTTAGCAAAGCTAAAAACTGAAGATCATTCCAAGTAATAAACTGTTATATTACTAATTAGGAAACTATGCTGATGGACTAAAAACGTCGGTTGGTTATAACGCAAACTTTGAACACTGCGCGCTTTTGACATTGATAATGGAACCTATGTGTGAGATAGGAGATGGAAATCCATATCCATCTCATGAATTTCAGCAGATTTTAATCATATTATGCACACTAATGACTTGATATGTAAATTATTTAATACCGGATGCCAGTTCGTGAACTTTCAAAAAGTATGAATTTGACGGTGCTTGTAAACTGGTATACCTCATGTTAAACCCGTTAAATGAAGACAATATTGACTATTATCTAAATATTAACACTCCATGTACGCTGTAAAGTAATATTTCCTTGTTCTTTTCATAACCAGCAGGACCTTTGGCTGTTTTTAATAGAGTTTAATGACATTCCATCAGTACCACTCAGGACTCATAGTCTTTTAGATATTTTGAGATGTATCAACGTGATGAAGCCTGTGAACTGGCTTCTACGATGTTAAACTTTTTAACGTGAGACTAAAGCACCTATTTGTTTATGAGTGTATTTACTTGCAAAGTAGTTTATGACGAAATGTAAGATTCATTCTAAGTTGCCACTTCCAGAGAGGTTCAAGTCCTAGCACGTTGCACCTGGGGATGCAGTCAGCACGGCGGTCAGCTCCTAGTGTTCTGAGTGTAAAGTGGCCTTGTACCCCTTCGGTTTTTAGTTTGTGGCCGATTCGAAGGCTACTTATTGCAAATGAGCAGTATTCTAGAATTGGACGGATGCATACTTTGTAGAGTAGAACCCCTGATCCGGTACTATAAATGTTACGAGTGGTACACCCCAGGGGTGTGCGCAACTTGATTTTGCTATACGCCTCCTGTCCAAAGAAATTCAAGTCGCTGGAATACCTGAGACCTAGATCTGAGGCAGAGCTAAGTTTTGGTAACAGTTGTCTGGATACTTCAAGTATCAAGTCAGGGTTACTGTTATCAATGCAGACCCATCCTCATTTGTTGATGTTGAACTGCAGGAGGGCCCCGGCGCACCAGGAAGAAACATGTTTCCGTTCATGTCGAATGGCAGTCATAGTATAATAATAATAATTTATTCTTGCAACTGCAAGCACACACCAGCTGGTAGGCATGATTACGTACCTAAACCAGTGCCGCCTGGCACATGGCTACAACAGTAAATGATCTTAAGGTCGTTGACATGCATAAAAGCGTTACCTGAGGCATGGCAGTTGCAGAACAAGGTTAATGTGGACGATAAACAAAAGAGGTCCAAGAATGCTACCTTGCACAGCTCCACTAGTGAGGTATCTCGGAGTAGATAGATCTGAATTGATTTTTGTTACTAGGGTGCGACCACTGAGAAATGATTTTAGCCAGCCTATCAGGGGGTTGCTAGTGCCTACTGCGCTTAACTTTTCGAAAAGTATACCGCGCAAAATCAAGTTGAATACCCTCGACATATTGAAGTGCAGAACAAGGGCTATTTTGCGTGCCTCACAACTACTGGTAATGAAGTTGAAGAAGTCGAAATGATACATGATTCATGATCTCTTTTACCGAAATACGTGCTGAGACATTGTTATAAAATCTTCTGCAAGTAGGCATCCAGACATAATGCCTTTTAAAAATTTTTCCATAATTCACGATGGGGCCGAGGCTATATTGATGGGTCTGGAGTTGCTGGCGCCAGCCGTGTCCCCAGATATGCAGTGTGGAATTACAAAGCTAGTTTTCTGTTCAGTTTGATGCGTTCCGGACCCAGTAGGTCTGGTCGTTAATTCAACAATCTTGAGTACTATATTAGACATGACCTTTATCCGTGAGCTCAGCTGATGCATAAAACCGGTAAAAGAGTACTCCAGCACCATTCCGAGGGATCGCCGGTGCTTTGTCGTCAAAGCCAGCAGATTTAACGGTTCTGAGCATTGAAGGCTTCGCAAACACTTAGAATGATTGAAACTTTACGTTCACCAGCTTTCCTTCGTAGTTCCGGAACTTCAGCTCAATACAGGATGTTGAAAGTGGATGAATCACCGTATTGACCTGTCCACTGAACGACGCTAAGAACATTCGGGGGATTTCGTGCGTCACCCTAAATGCATCCGAAGTAAAATTATAGGGCTTTTGCCCGAAAGTTACAAAGTGCGCCCGAAGTAAATGCAAGCTGGGATCGTTCATACTAGCGTAAGCAGCATCATTCGTGAAGTGTTTTTGATGCATGGTAACTTTCACCTGAGAAGATCACTTGATACAGAGTACTGCAGAACATGTAGTGTGGAATTGCTGCAGGTGAGTCATATTCCGGGCCAATAGGCGTATTGGTTTCTCATTTGATCATTTGTTGAGAAAATTTGTGCCACTATGGCTGTTGGGAAACTTTAGACGGTTCGTTGCAAGAAGAACCCTGACCAGTTGGTGAGTAAATTGTGAAGATGTTCCAAAGACCGCGAAAGATTGGGAGCAGTTCGATAATCCATGGAGTCAAACAGCAGGTATTATTTCTACCGAGCAGATATGTTCAGATTGAAATTTAGCATCGAATGTCGTCATCGAGCTGTTGCGTTAAAATAAAAAAAGAAAGAAGAAGCACGAGCAAATGCGGGAAAGGGAATTACCACGCAGACTGGCTTGGAAAAGAGAGAAGTTCCTATGCCTTTAGACCTATCCGAACTTTATGTACATTTTCATATCTGCATATGTGGTTAGCCACATGGTTTTTCTATAATAAGATTCTTAAAACGTTTCCACATCTGTGGTGTATCGTAGTGGCTTTGGGAGGGAACCAGTGTACATTAAGTTCATTATAGTGAAGAGGGCAACCAGTACTCATACCCTTGTGAGCAACCGTCAACCCTTAAGTGTAGGAGGAACTTGAGGGCTATAATAGCTCTGTTTCATACATTTGGAGGTCCAAGTATAGCCTCATTAGCCCAGGATGCATAGATGGTGGCTAAATGAGCAACAGACTTGTCGTATATTAGTAGCCTATTAAGTGAAGAGCGGAAAAGTGTCAACGAGCTTGCCTTACGAGTTTCTTCCGGAGGCTTGTTCCAAATGTGTGAGAATTTATTGGAGAAATTATCTCGCATGCTCGTCGTACAAAACAGTTTCAATCAATACTTTGTGGTTGCGCATATCTTATGTAGACGTTACAGTTAGCTTGATTTGCGGTACAATAGAGTGCAAATGCTGATGAAGTAAGTTATAATAAAATATGAGGTTTAGTTTAAGTCTCCTCTTCCAGAGTGGTTCTAACACCAGCATGTCACATCTGGACGTGTGGTCTAGATTACAGTCAGTCAGTAATGTTCTGAAGGTGAAGTAACGTTGTACCCCTTCAACTTTCAGTCTACCGCTTCTACGAAGGCCACTGAGAACAAACGGGCGACATTCTAAAATTGGGCGAATGCACACTTTATAGAGTAGAACCCATGATTCAGTGCTGTAGAAGTTACGTGTGATACATCCCAAGAGTTTCCGTGACTTGGGTCTGATATATTCTGTCTGTTCCGAGAATGTCAAGTCTCTGGGATACCAGATGCCAAGATCTAGCACAGAAGCCCGTCTAGGTAGCTGTTTTCCGCATACCTCGAGGTTCAGGTCATGGTTGTCGTTGCCTATAATAAGCCAACCGCATTTTTCATTACTAAATTCAAGGTTCGGCTCAGCACACCATGAAGCAAGTTTACCTAGTTCCCGTCGAGCAGTATCTAGAGTATTACGTAGTTCATGAGAGTGGCAAGTGTACACAATCTTCAAGTGATTGGCGTTTTTGATTGTTTTGCCTTCACTGAAGCAGTTACACACACTGTTGATACAAATTATGAACAACAAAGGCCCAAGGATACTACCCTGTATAACTCCGCTAGCTATATATCTTGGTTCAGGCTGCACGGAGTTTACTTTCACGATGTGAGCACGACCACTAATAAGTGATTTTATCCAGCTAAGTAAGGGGTCACAAATAAAAACTGATTGTAGCTTATCAAAGAGTACGTTATGAGACACCTGATCAAATGCCTTTGATATATCAAAGTATAGAACAGTGATGATTTTACGTGCCTCACGGTTACTAGTGATGAATTTGAAGAAATCGAAGTGGCAGGTAACGCAGGACCTATTCTTTATGAAATCATGCTGAGACTTTGTGATTAGGGTTTCTGTTAATAGGTAATCAGAGATGCTGCTCTTAATTACTTTTCCATAATTCTAGAGAGGATTAGTGTTATGTTGATGGGTCTGTAATTATTGGCGTTCGATTTGTCCCCGGATGTCTTTGATACCACAAGTGCTTTATACCATATTACCACTTTCAACGCGGACGGTGGCAGGCATGTCCCATCCACCTTTTTAAATCACACTTCCGCATCTGATTTTGTCCTTGGACTGCCACCTTTGAACAAGCTTCCCAGGATTTATAACAGGCTCTGCATAGCGAACGGTCTTCATTCTCGTATCCCTGAGAGCAAGCAAAGAGTCGCACTCAAGAAAGAACTCCCCATTTCACTGCTTGGGAAGGCTGGCGTTCCATGACATGGTGTCCTTTCCCTTTATTATTATCTTTTCTCCCTCCTTCATTTACCTTCTTCAGCTAAAATCTTGTTAAGCGTACGGATAATCCGGCAGTATCCATACCGGTAATCTCATCAAATTTTTGTATTCATTAACGTCTTGACCAAGACTGCAAACTGGTCTGTCTTGAGTACCACCATACTCTATCCAACCAGATTTCGGATGATTAATTTCATCTCCAGACGTAAATGGCTTCCGTACCACTAACGCCTCCGCAGTGCAGAACATACCATGTGTAAACTTTCATTTTGTGCTTTCCTTCCGACCTTTCTTCGTCGGCTTCGTATACTACCGACTTGGTCTGAACGTGAGAAACAGTTAGGCGAGACCAGACTAACACGATCCAGACAAATTCCTGCGTTCTACTATATGGCGCCGAGCTTTCGTGAGTGACGCACAGTCAGAAGTCGGTTCGACCATATAGAAACACGATTCGTAGTAACTTGGCGACAGGTTTGCAATATATCTGTGATCATCGTCTTCAGGACTTCGGTATGCAACGACCAACATCCGCAGGTAACCATTATCGCGTACGGCCTTTTCAATGTTTGTCAAGTCTTCTTCCAATCTGTCGCTGCAACATTACCCTACAACTCAGTAATATGGTGCTTTATCAAATATCAGTTCGAAATTCATCGCATAAAAGCTGCGCGTTCCGTTCCATGTACCATTTTACGGCTGTGCCCTCGGTGGGTACCATATGTTCTACTTTCCAAGGCGATATCTAGGAGTTTGAATTTAACGCTGCTTTCATATTCTGTGACGAGCCCAGTATCTTCAAGGATGCCCTCGGAAATTTCTAGCACGTAAGTCGCACGCCATGGGTCGTTGCAAGGAATAAGAGTATCTTCAACGTGTCTGGATTAACGTGTCGTCTATGCAGTTGCATGTACAAGCTTCGTTTTCTCCAGGATAGCCGCATGGATATCTGTCGACATGCGGCACGGTGGACTGTCCATCACTAACTCCATCAGTCTCGCTGTATACAGTCTTGTTGAACTGAAAGCGGCAGTCTTTATTGCACATCAATAGCGGGCCTCTGAACCCCGAAATCGGTGGTGGGAGGAATTATTTTGGGATGCATCTGGCAACATTTTAGCCCTGAAACACGTTTTTGACAGTGAAGTTTACTCTGCTCTCTCCCAACCCCAAATTTCCTAATAAGAGTCTAAAACGCGTGAGTTCACGATGACGTTCTAGATGAACAGTGTTCTCTGAGATTTAAATAAATATTATATTCTCATATTGGTAATTTGACTGTCTGAAGAAAATGAACTGGCCTTCCGAAATAAATGAAACCAGTTCGCTTGAACCCTAAAGTTCAATCCAGTAACCTGCTGGTCCTTAGGAAAAGTCATGCATCTTCCGCGCCCCTGGGTCATGAAAAAAGTACTTGCTATCGTTTACAACTGCTTCTGCGACAAGTTTTCACTTTTCTTGCAATCATTTTGCCACCAAAGTATCGTGTCCGAGATGAGTAGATTAAAGTACCTACAAGTGAGTGATGTTCGGAGTACCATCTGCTGGAGTGTCAAGCCTAAAGTCTCAAAATCCCATCGCACTGACTTTACTTTTCTCAGACACTTGATTTTCCGACGCACCATGGGGGAAAGAGCTGAGAAATCGTCGAGTAACTCCAGCGATATCAGCATGCACATAAAAAGCGATCTCGCACAAACTTAATAAAATATCAAGGAGTATAACAGGGAAGACTGGTGATTATGAGTATTCCTAGTCCTATAGATTAAGGGACTCATTAAAAGCAAGATGGATAAGCAAATGATCAAACGTTGCCAGCGTACGCCGTTAGTAAAATGTATGTGCTTCTGTGTTTATTCGACATTTGCCTGGGTTAGAGAGCCAAAATGGCCTTTTCTACTTTCTGTGGCAGAGTGCCGTTTACCGCCAATGCACGGAGAGAATGAGCCACATTTAAACTTGGCCGCCTCGTCGGATACATGGGTAACAACCCTGCGAAACTTCCAATTATAGACCAACATTTCGGTCTTATCGATGACGTTCATTTGTTAGCTGATCTGTAAGTTTTGTTTAGGTTATCTCTTTTCATGCAATTATGCATGACGAGCATAACTAATTGCTTTAGCTGTTGTCTGCATGTTTCGTCTACCACTTTGACGACCAAGTATGCTGTGGTTCTCTACATCTCCGAAACACTTGCACGCCGTTTTGATAGAAGGACCACTGTGGTCTAATACAGACCGCAAAGAACGTGAAGGACGCCACGGCGATAAGGGGGAAAGCCGATCTCTTAAAAGATGCATAGTGTTGCTATACTCTACAGTCATCCCCCTTCGGTGGTGTCCGTATCCACCCCGTCAGAAAACTAAGCACTATAAAAGACTTGCAGCAACTCAAGCTCTGGTCGTCGGAAATGGCTTGAGCTTCAACCTGGAAAAGTGCAAAGTAATGCACATCAGTAAAAATGAAGCAAGCACGACCGACTTTTTCAAATCTCACGTGCGGCCGCACCTGGAAGTCTTCAGTACGGTGGCTCCTCCAACACTCAAGAGAGACTAATCCCCTTGAAAGAATACAAAGAACTGCAACAAAGTGTGTTGTGGGGCTAAGGGGAAAGACGTATCCTGAAAGACTTAAATAACTCAACCTATTTACCTTGGGTTATCGCAGGAAAAGGGATGACCTCATTATGGCATACAAGATAGCCCATCAGGCAGACTATGCAAACAAATCAATTTTGCATGCAGCTCAACGATCTTCACGAGGAAACCCCATTAAGATAGCACACCAGAGAGCCAACACCACACTCAGGTCCAAATTTTCCTCCCTAAGAGTATGTGCTTTATGGAATGCCTTACCGCGACACATCGTTATGGCCCCTTCAGTCGACTCATTCAAGAGACGATTAGACAGTTATGTCACCTCTCATGGACTACCACGGACGTACTCAGGTATTCACCAACCTCAGTACTCCCTAACTCCCGCCTAACTACCACTCGCTGTCTCCCTCCTTAATACACCCACATTACCTACTAATGCTTCTGTAGGAACCAAACCCACGCGACCATTCGGGCAATTCCCAAATACTTTTCTTTCGTTCTCTTTTCACCCCTCCTTTTCTTCTCCTTCCCTTTTCTCTTCCCTATACTATTATTATTTTCCCCCTTTTTTTATTCTCTCTTCATTCCTTTACCACTACCTTACTATCCTCTTTCAGGTACCTACACAGACAGGAGTCACGGCAGTTCTCTAAACTTCCCAGCAACCCGTAGCCCCCTAATCACTCTACAAATTACAACCTATTAACCCACAAAACATCCACCTCACCGAAGCTAAAAGCAAGAAAGCAGAGGGGATTTCCTCATCCACTGCAGGAGTAAACCGAACAACTCGAACCAAGCCCTAAGAACTAGACGCGAGAGATCAAAAACTACCATTTTTCTACGCTCGCACTATCAATATTGGACATTGGGTTTCTTCTTCCGCGACATATCCTTTTCCCCAATCTTTTTTCCTTTTTTTCCCTTTCTTTTTCTGTTCTGTCTTTCTCAGCACTTTCCATTGATTTCTCTGCACATATTTTTCATCCCCATTTAACAACCAGTCAGACCAATTGTTTACTGACACGACACCTGAGGAGCTCATCTGCACCACAATCCTCGGCAGGAAAAATACAAACAAACAACACTCCCTACAAATTGAACCAACACCCAACCCCCAGTCAGGCTAACCAGAGTTATAGCAGCCGAGTGGGTAGACGTACTGCATTAGAATCCACCAAAGACCTGGAACTGTTCCACAAGACCTAGAAGCGAGAGCGTAGAAATCAATTGGTTTACACTAGCTCATAAAAAGATATTGGATATTGGATATTGAGTGCCAGTGAGTGGTCTTTCCTAAGGTCATGGTTGACGCGAGAGATCAAAAACTACCAGTTTTCTACGCTGGCACTATCAATATTGGATATTGGACCTCAGAAAGGGCTAGGAATTAAAATCAGTTGCATTTTAAGATTTAGTTATTGGAGGTGCTACTTTGAGATGCTTACACCACAAGGATTATTCATTAGCCACCTAAGTTTGATCTGTCATGGTCAAAATATTCGTAAATACTCTGAGAAGTAAAAAACTTTTACTTTAAATCATTCATAGGGTCAAAACGGGTATCATGCTTCTCAATATGGGTGGTCCTCAAACTACAAACGATGTGTATCCTTTCTTGAGGCGTCTCTTCTCTGACAAGGAAATTATCCGTATGCCATTCCAAGAGTACTGCAAATTTTTCCTAACATTTCAGTTCTCTGGCACGATTTGTAGCTCTGAGGAGGTCTCCGAAGATTGAACGCCAGTACTCCCACATAGGAGGAGGGTCTCCCATACTGTACTGGACTAAATTACAAGGTGAAATGATGACTCGGCACTTAGATACAATCAGTCCGGAAAGTGGTAAGATTTCGTATTGGTACACTAATTGAGTTTTTAAATAGCCCCTCATAAGTTCTACGTTGCATTCCGTTACGTTCATCCTCTTGTAGAATCTTGCGTTAATGAAATGGAAAAGTAATTTGGTCGTTTCTGATGAATTAGTTCAGTTTAGAGATCGTGTTGAACGTGCTGTTGCCTTCAGCCAGTATCCGCAGTACAGCTGTACGACTTCAGGCAGTAGCTTTAATGCCATTGTTCGTCACTATTTAAGTACGAAGAAAATTTTCAATGGAGTTGAAAGCATTGAGCTTCCTCCGGTTCAAAATAACAATCCAGGACCAGTTTGGTCATTCATTGACAGGTGGCCAGTTTCTCCTCATTTGGTTAAAACCTTTGCCAATAAAATTCTTCAGGAACTTCATAGTATTGAGGATGAAACAGAACGGGCAAACACTGTCTTGCTTTTTAGTGCTCATTCAATACCAATGTCCGTCGTAAACCGTGGTGATCCATATCCCCAAGTAAGTGAGGTTTTTGTCAGTGGTTCTCTGTTACCTCAAAGTTTTGTGATACCCAGTCAACATTTTCTAGCAGCAAACCGAGGGACTGTGTGTAAGACTGTATTAAATACGCTGGGCAGAATGAAAGGTTTCGCACCAACTCCCCATGCATTACTTGATGCATTCTTGACTCGCGTTTTGCCCTTATTTTCTTACAAGTTACTCCTCGTTTTTCCCAAGTGCACATTGTTTTCTTTAGGTTCCCTAGGGATTTCGTAAGGCACCCTAAGATTGAGAATCTCATACCTTCTAAACGAGCCGAAGTATAGAAAGCAGTAGTGCATATTGTAAATTGATGTCCTATTAAAACTTGCTGTTGTCATTATATATCGGCAACACATTACTGGCCAATAGCTGCTACATTGACGTAGTGGTCGGGCTTGCATATCACAGTGACTCAACGAGCTACACCGTCTGGAACGCTTGTTCCGTACTGTACCAGAAAGGTCTGTTGGATAGTGGTAAGATGAAAAGCAGTTACCATTGTAGTTTACATTACTACACTAGAATGGAGGTCCAAGAGCGAAGTGGTACTACTGGCTGGATAGGGTGTGATGACACTAGGGTGTTTCCCTTGGATGACCAGGAGTGCCACGCTGGTACTGCCTTCCTTATTGGAAGGGGTGGTTACAAAAGGTTGGCCCCCAAAATAACAGACTCCTAACTCCCCCCACCCCACGGTCTTCCTGTAACCTCAACCATGGATTCATAATAGATTCGAAACTATTATTATCATTATTTGTTCCTTACGTTCCTAATTGAACATAAGGCTTCAGTAGCACGCCTCCATTTCACTCCCTTCTCTCCAGTCTTTTGACCCTGGCTCCATGACTGCCCACAAGCTTTCATTTCCTCCTCACATGATCTCCCCCATGTCACCCTCGGATACTCAACTCATCGTTTCCCCTTCGGGTTCCGCTCGAGGGCCTGGTCTGGCGCATGATATCCCCAATCGGTCTTCTCAGTGTATGTCCAATTCAATTCATCTCAACTTTCTTCTACATATTTGTTGGGCGATGGGTTCTTGGTTGGTTCGTTCCCAGAGTTCCTTGTTGCTTATTCTTTCTGGCCATTTCATCTTCAGTATCGAACGTAGGCAGCTGTTGATGAATGTCTGTAGTTTGTTGGAAACGCTCTTCATAACGCGCCAAGTTTCTGAACCATCACATGGAAGCACTGACTTGGTTGACTCAGTGTTGAAAATCCGGATCTTGATCAGGTATAACTTACCCTACTTATATTTTTCTCCTCTTTCGACTTCACTCCCTGATACCAAGATTACAACTTCTACAACTTCCTCAGTCTCACTCTGTATCCACTGCCAACTATCCAAGCCATCAAAACATCTCTATTCCCCTAAGACCACACTGTCGTTCTCACGTTGGATCTTGAGACTTCCTACACCTATGGATAATCGGACAGCAGGCATCTGCTAGAACCCTAGAATTTTCAGCCATGGACGTGTTCAGCGTCTCCGAAACACGTATACAATAACCGAGTGTGATTGTTAAACTGACCTCATCTGACCACAATAGTGAATCTTCAAAATTCACCTTAAGTGTCCGGAACCCCAATGGCTAGCTCTACTCCTTTTGCGAGTGTAGACATAGAGAACCTACTTCTTGACTGATACCAGTCAGCAGCCATCTTTATGCTGTTCGACTGAATGGATCTGTAAAAACTACGAAGGATTGTGAGACTAACCAATACTTATTCGTAATCTCCACCGATGCACCCCTAACCAATTCGGATGATGCAAATGAATTCAATGAAAAGCTGTCAATTTTACTACATAAAGCAAACGTTCAGCTAGAGTCATGGTAGTAGAGGACTTCAATGCTCAAGTAACAAAGCCGAGTCAATCGGAAAGGCATCATGGAGGTATCTACAGAATCTTATGCCAACAAACTGGCAACGGTGACCGTGTGTTGCAATTTTGTTCTGCCAATCGCTTATTTCCGGCCAGCACTAACTTTGAGCTATTTCAAATGGCGTCCGCCGACATTAAACCAACTATGGACACAGATAATCATACTGCTGAGCCATCGTCAGAGAGGATCGGCGGAGGATTACAACCTTTTCTAGAGTACCTGTTTGGACTCCAATCAGGCGTTGGTACGGGCTCGTTTACATCTGCAGAAGACCAGCAGCATTGAAGCCTTTCTATAGTCGACTGGAAGATGAGGACGCCAAGTATGTATTTTGGGATGAGTTAGCTAATCATTTGTCTGAACGTGACAGGAATGCTTATCCTGAGGAAACCAGACGTAACATTAAGTCCGCTGTAGAAACGATGGTAGAGACAGTTGGTAACTTACACCCGAAGGTTAACAAACGTCACTGGATTTTCGCAACGTCATCCGAACTGATAGATGCGAGAAGACTGATTCCAGCTGGCTCTGACCACAGTGAAAAGCGAAAGCAACTGAAACGTAGATTGATCAAGTCTTCTCAATGATGGCGAGTAGTAGTGGGTGGCGAGAGCGGGAGAGATAGAGAAGGCATCAGCGTTGGGTAACACCCGGTAACTAGTTAGGATAGTTAAGGATACAGCCAAGAAGACGATGGTTAGTGCAACCATCATCGAAGAAAAAAGGAGACACTGACAACCTCTCAAAATAGGCGACTGGAACGTTGGGTGGAACACTAAAGCACAGTTCACCTGGCCCTCAGTAACGCTTCAGTTGCCCAACATCCAGCCTGAACCTGAATCGGATGTAGATGTCGGTCTTCTAACTCTCCTTGAAGTTGGGAAGGTTGTTTCGAACTTGAAACGATGCAAAGCATCAGGAACTGACGGATTACCACCCATATTTTTAGACATGAAGGTGGCATTTGACTCAGTCAAACGTGAGGTGTTGTGGCTGTTAACGTTCGTGTTCAACTTCGTTATGGGCGTACTAATTGACATAAGTTTAGGTACGTCTGACTTCACAGGGGCTGACCTAATCCCTGGATGTCATCTGGTTGACTTACAGTATGCAGACGATATTGTCTTGCTAGGTGAAGATGCTGACAAAATGCAGGGTCTTCTGGACGCGTTGAGCGGAAATCCGAGTATGTTTGGGATGCGTTTCGTTACGCACCTATCAACTGTGAAAGGATACTCTACAATTTGTCTGCAACCGCTCCCCGTTTAATGATAGGGAGTGGAAGGGTTAGATATGTCGACTACTTCACTTACTTGAGGAGTTACATCAGCTCGAACTGACTGGTCGCTCACAAAATCTCAACTCGGATACAGAAAGCCCGTTTGGCACTTGCCAACTCGCATCACCTGTAGCGCTGACTGGTGAGATATCCCACTATCTATCAAAGGACAAATAAATTACGATCCAGTCCGTTCTGTCCTGCCGTACGGCTGTGAGAAATGGCTGTTAACAGTAGACGACATGAAGCGGTTACCGATTTTTGATCACGAGTATTTTCGTAGCGTTGCTCGCGTTTGGTGGGATCACCGTGTGAGCTATTTTGTCGACAGGATTCGTTGAGCTAGCTGTTCTGCAGTTTTCTGTTTCGACGACAGCATCATGTATGACCTAAAGCATAACCTTCCCAAAGTAGTTAGAGTAATAATCATGATATCGGTGAGCTACTTACTTCGGTATGCAACGACCAACATCCGCAGGTAACCATTATCGCGTACGGCCTTTTCAATGTTTGTCAAGTCTTCTTCCAATCTGTCGCTGCAACATTACCCTACAACTCAGTAATATGGTGCTTTATCAAATATCAGTTCGAAATTCATCGCATAAAAGCTGCGCGTTCCGTTCCATGTACCATTTTACGGCTGTGCCCTCGGTGGGTACCATATGTTCTACTTTCCAAGGCGATATCTAGGAGTTTGAATTTAACGCTGCTTTCATATTCTGTGACGAGCCCAGTATCTTCAAGGATGCCCTCGGAAATTTCTAGCACGTAAGTCGCACGCCATGGGTCGTTGCAAGGAATAAGAGTATCTTCAACGTGTCTGGATTAACGTGTCGTCTATGCAGTTGCATGTACAAGCTTCGTTTTCTCCAGGATAGCCGCATGGATATCTGTCGACATGCGGCACGGTGGACTGTCCATCACTAACTCCATCAGTCTCGCTGTATACAGTCTTGTTGAACTGAAAGCGGCAGTCTTTATTGCACATCAATAGCGGGCCTCTGAACCCCGAAATCGGTGGTGGGAGGAATTATTTTGGGATGCATCTGGCAACATTTTAGCCCTGAAACACGTTTTTGACAGTGAAGTTTACTCTGCTCTCTCCCAACCCCAAATTTCCTAATAAGAGTCTAAAACGCGTGAGTTCACGATGACGTTCTAGATGAACAGTGTTCTCTGAGATTTAAATAAATATTATATTCTCATATTGGTAATTTGACTGTCTGAAGAAAATGAACTGGCCTTCCGAAATAAATGAAACCAGTTCGCTTGAACCCTAAAGTTCAATCCAGTAACCTGCTGGTCCTTAGGAAAAGTCATGCATCTTCCGCGCCCCTGGGTCATGAAAAAAGTACTTGCTATCGTTTACAACTGCTTCTGCGACAAGTTTTCACTTTTCTTGCAATCATTTTGCCACCAAAGTATCGTGTCCGAGATGAGTAGATTAAAGTACCTACAAGTGAGTGATGTTCGGAGTACCATCTGCTGGAGTGTCAAGCCTAAAGTCTCAAAATCCCATCGCACTGACTTTACTTTTCTCAGACACTTGATTTTCCGACGCACCATGGGGGAAAGAGCTGAGAAATCGTCGAGTAACTCCAGCGATATCAGCATGCACATAAAAAGCGATCTCGCACAAACTTAATAAAATATCAAGGAGTATAACAGGGAAGACTGGTGATTATGAGTATTCCTAGTCCTATAGATTAAGGGACTCATTAAAAGCAAGATGGATAAGCAAATGATCAAACGTTGCCAGCGTACGCCGTTAGTAAAATGTATGTGCTTCTGTGTTTATTCGACATTTGCCTGGGTTAGAGAGCCAAAATGGCCTTTTCTACTTTCTGTGGCAGAGTGCCGTTTACCGCCAATGCACGGAGAGAATGAGCCACATTTAAACTTGGCCGCCTCGTCGGATACATGGGTAACAACCCTGCGAAACTTCCAATTATAGACCAACATTTCGGTCTTATCGATGACGTTCATTTGTTAGCTGATCTGTAAGTTTTGTTTAGGTTATCTCTTTTCATGCAATTATGCATGACGAGCATAACTAATTGCTTTAGCTGTTGTCTGCATGTTTCGTCTACCACTTTGACGACCAAGTATGCTGTGGTTCTCTACATCTCCGAAACACTTGCACGCCGTTTTGATAGAAGGACCACTGTGGTCTAATACAGACCGCAAAGAACGTGAAGGACGCCACGGCGATAAGGGGGAAAGCCGATCTCTTAAAAGATGCATAGTGTTGCTATACTCTACAGTCATCCCCCTTCGGTGGTGTCCGTATCCACCCCGTCAGAAAACTAAGCACTATAAAAGACTTGCAGCAACTCAAGCTCTGGTCGTCGGAAATGGCTTGAGCTTCAACCTGGAAAAGTGCAAAGTAATGCACATCAGTAAAAATGAAGCAAGCACGACCGACTTTTTCAAATCTCACGTGCGGCCGCACCTGGAAGTCTTCAGTACGGTGGCTCCTCCAACACTCAAGAGAGACTAATCCCCTTGAAAGAATACAAAGAACTGCAACAAAGTGTGTTGTGGGGCTAAGGGGAAAGACGTATCCTGAAAGACTTAAATAACTCAACCTATTTACCTTGGGTTATCGCAGGAAAAGGGATGACCTCATTATGGCATACAAGATAGCCCATCAGGCAGACTATGCAAACAAATCAATTTTGCATGCAGCTCAACGATCTTCACGAGGAAACCCCATTAAGATAGCACACCAGAGAGCCAACACCACACTCAGGTCCAAATTTTCCTCCCTAAGAGTATGTGCTTTATGGAATGCCTTACCGCGACACATCGTTATGGCCCCTTCAGTCGACTCATTCAAGAGACGATTAGACAGTTATGTCACCTCTCATGGACTACCACGGACGTACTCAGGTATTCACCAACCTCAGTACTCCCTAACTCCCGCCTAACTACCACTCGCTGTCTCCCTCCTTAATACACCCACATTACCTACTAATGCTTCTGTAGGAACCAAACCCACGCGACCATTCGGGCAATTCCCAAATACTTTTCTTTCGTTCTCTTTTCACCCCTCCTTTTCTTCTCCTTCCCTTTTCTCTTCCCTATACTATTATTATTTTCCCCCTTTTTTTATTCTCTCTTCATTCCTTTACCACTACCTTACTATCCTCTTTCAGGTACCTACACAGACAGGAGTCACGGCAGTTCTCTAAACTTCCCAGCAACCCGTAGCCCCCTAATCACTCTACAAATTACAACCTATTAACCCACAAAACATCCACCTCACCGAAGCTAAAAGCAAGAAAGCAGAGGGGATTTCCTCATCCACTGCAGGAGTAAACCGAACAACTCGAACCAAGCCCTAAGAACTAGACGCGAGAGATCAAAAACTACCATTTTTCTACGCTCGCACTATCAATATTGGACATTGGGTTTCTTCTTCCGCGACATATCCTTTTCCCCAATCTTTTTTCCTTTTTTTCCCTTTCTTTTTCTGTTCTGTCTTTCTCAGCACTTTCCATTGATTTCTCTGCACATATTTTTCATCCCCATTTAACAACCAGTCAGACCAATTGTTTACTGACACGACACCTGAGGAGCTCATCTGCACCACAATCCTCGGCAGGAAAAATACAAACAAACAACACTCCCTACAAATTGAACCAACACCCAACCCCCAGTCAGGCTAACCAGAGTTATAGCAGCCGAGTGGGTAGACGTACTGCATTAGAATCCACCAAAGACCTGGAACTGTTCCACAAGACCTAGAAGCGAGAGCGTAGAAATCAATTGGTTTACACTAGCTCATAAAAAGATATTGGATATTGGATATTGAGTGCCAGTGAGTGGTCTTTCCTAAGGTCATGGTTGACGCGAGAGATCAAAAACTACCAGTTTTCTACGCTGGCACTATCAATATTGGATATTGGACCTCAGAAAGGGCTAGGAATTAAAATCAGTTGCATTTTAAGATTTAGTTATTGGAGGTGCTACTTTGAGATGCTTACACCACAAGGATTATTCATTAGCCACCTAAGTTTGATCTGTCATGGTCAAAATATTCGTAAATACTCTGAGAAGTAAAAAACTTTTACTTTAAATCATTCATAGGGTCAAAACGGGTATCATGCTTCTCAATATGGGTGGTCCTCAAACTACAAACGATGTGTATCCTTTCTTGAGGCGTCTCTTCTCTGACAAGGAAATTATCCGTATGCCATTCCAAGAGTACTGCAAATTTTTCCTAACATTTCAGTTCTCTGGCACGATTTGTAGCTCTGAGGAGGTCTCCGAAGATTGAACGCCAGTACTCCCACATAGGAGGAGGGTCTCCCATACTGTACTGGACTAAATTACAAGGTGAAATGATGACTCGGCACTTAGATACAATCAGTCCGGAAAGTGGTAAGATTTCGTATTGGTACACTAATTGAGTTTTTAAATAGCCCCTCATAAGTTCTACGTTGCATTCCGTTACGTTCATCCTCTTGTAGAATCTTGCGTTAATGAAATGGAAAAGTAATTTGGTCGTTTCTGATGAATTAGTTCAGTTTAGAGATCGTGTTGAACGTGCTGTTGCCTTCAGCCAGTATCCGCAGTACAGCTGTACGACTTCAGGCAGTAGCTTTAATGCCATTGTTCGTCACTATTTAAGTACGAAGAAAATTTTCAATGGAGTTGAAAGCATTGAGCTTCCTCCGGTTCAAAATAACAATCCAGGACCAGTTTGGTCATTCATTGACAGGTGGCCAGTTTCTCCTCATTTGGTTAAAACCTTTGCCAATAAAATTCTTCAGGAACTTCATAGTATTGAGGATGAAACAGAACGGGCAAACACTGTCTTGCTTTTTAGTGCTCATTCAATACCAATGTCCGTCGTAAACCGTGGTGATCCATATCCCCAAGTAAGTGAGGTTTTTGTCAGTGGTTCTCTGTTACCTCAAAGTTTTGTGATACCCAGTCAACATTTTCTAGCAGCAAACCGAGGGACTGTGTGTAAGACTGTATTAAATACGCTGGGCAGAATGAAAGGTTTCGCACCAACTCCCCATGCATTACTTGATGCATTCTTGACTCGCGTTTTGCCCTTATTTTCTTACAAGTTACTCCTCGTTTTTCCCAAGTGCACATTGTTTTCTTTAGGTTCCCTAGGGATTTCGTAAGGCACCCTAAGATTGAGAATCTCATACCTTCTAAACGAGCCGAAGTATAGAAAGCAGTAGTGCATATTGTAAATTGATGTCCTATTAAAACTTGCTGTTGTCATTATATATCGGCAACACATTACTGGCCAATAGCTGCTACATTGACGTAGTGGTCGGGCTTGCATATCACAGTGACTCAACGAGCTACACCGTCTGGAACGCTTGTTCCGTACTGTACCAGAAAGGTCTGTTGGATAGTGGTAAGATGAAAAGCAGTTACCATTGTAGTTTACATTACTACACTAGAATGGAGGTCCAAGAGCGAAGTGGTACTACTGGCTGGATAGGGTGTGATGACACTAGGGTGTTTCCCTTGGATGACCAGGAGTGCCACGCTGGTACTGCCTTCCTTATTGGAAGGGGTGGTTACAAAAGGTTGGCCCCCAAAATAACAGACTCCTAACTCCCCCACCCCACGGTCTTCCTGTAACCTCAACCATGGATTCATAATAGATTCGAAACTATTATTATCATTATTTGTTCCTTACGTTCCTAATTGAACATAAGGCTTCAGTAGCACGCCTCCATTTCACTCCCTTCTCTCCAGTCTTTTGACCCTGGCTCCATGACTGCCCACAAGCTTTCATTTCCTCCTCACATGATCTCCCCCATGTCACCCTCGGATACTCAACTCATCGTTTCCCCTTCGGGTTCCGCTCGAGGGCCTGGTCTGGCGCATGATATCCCCAATCGGTCTTCTCAGTGTATGTCCAATTCAATTCATCTCAACTTTCTTCTACATATTTGTTGGGCGATGGGTTCTTGGTTGGTTCGTTCCCAGAGTTCCTTGTTGCTTATTCTTTCTGGCCATTTCATCTTCAGTATCGAACGTAGGCAGCTGTTGATGAATGTCTGTAGTTTGTTGG
Source organism: Heterobilharzia americana (assembly GCA_944470555.2). Classification (NCBI taxonomy): domain Eukaryota; kingdom Metazoa; phylum Platyhelminthes; class Trematoda; order Strigeidida; family Schistosomatidae; genus Heterobilharzia; species Heterobilharzia americana. Next base: position 152,386,411 of record OX104127.1, read on the forward strand.
AAACGCTCTTCATAACGCGCCAAGTTTCTGAACCATCACATGGAAGCACTGACTTGGTTGACTCAGTGTTGAAAATCCGGATCTTGATCAGGTATAACTTACCCTACTTATATTTTTCTCCTCTTTCGACTTCACTCCCTGATACCAAGATTACAACTTCTACAACTTCCTCAGTCTCACTCTGTATCCACTGCCAACTATCCAAGCCATCAAAACATCTCTATTCCCCTAAGACCACACTGTCGTTCTCACGTTGGATCTTGAGACTTCCTACACCTATGGATAATCGGACAGCAGGCATCTGCTAGAACCCTAGAATTTTCAGCCATGGACGTGTTCAGCGTCTCCGAAACACGTATACAATAACCGAGTGTGATTGTTAAACTGACCTCATCTGACCACAATAGTGAATCTTCAAAATTCACCTTAAGTGTCCGGAACCCCAATGGCTAGCTCTACTCCTTTTGCGAGTGTAGACATAGAGAACCTACTTCTTGACTGATACCAGTCAGCAGCCATCTTTATGCTGTTCGACTGAATGGATCTGTAAAAACTACGAAGGATTGTGAGACTAACCAATACTTATTCGTAATCTCCACCGATGCACCCCTAACCAATTCGGATGATGCAAATGAATTCAATGAAAAGCTGTCAATTTTACTACATAAAGCAAACGTTCAGCTAGAGTCATGGTAGTAGAGGACTTCAATGCTCAAGTAACAAAGCCGAGTCAATCGGAAAGGCATCATGGAGGTATCTACAGAATCTTATGCCAACAAACTGGCAACGGTGACCGTGTGTTGCAATTTTGTTCTGCCAATCGCTTATTTCCGGCCAGCACTAACTTTGAGCTATTTCAAATGGCGTCCGCCGACATTAAACCAACTATGGACACAGATAATCATACTGCTGAGCCATCGTCAGAGAGGATCGGCGGAGGATTACAACCTTTTCTAGAGTACCTGTTTGGACTCCAATCAGGCGTTGGTACGGGCTCGTTTACATCTGCAGAAGACCAGCAGCATTGAAGCCTTTCTATAGTCGACTGGAAGATGAGGACGCCAAGTATGTATTTTGGGATGAGTTAGCTAATCATTTGTCTGAACGTGACAGGAATGCTTATCCTGAGGAAACCAGACGTAACATTAAGTCCGCTGTAGAAACGATGGTAGAGACAGTTGGTAACTTACACCCGAAGGTTAACAAACGTCACTGGATTTTCGCAACGTCATCCGAACTGATAGATGCGAGAAGACTGATTCCAGCTGGCTCTGACCACAGTGAAAAGCGAAAGCAACTGAAACGTAGATTGATCAAGTCTTCTCAATGATGGCGAGTAGTAGTGGGTGGCGAGAGCGGGAGAGATAGAGAAGGCATCAGCGTTGGGTAACACCCGGTAACTAGTTAGGATAGTTAAGGATACAGCCAAGAAGACGATGGTTAGTGCAACCATCATCGAAGAAAAAAGGAGACACTGACAACCTCTCAAAATAGGCGACTGGAACGTTGGGTGGAACACTAAAGCACAGTTCACCTGGCCCTCAGTAACGCTTCAGTTGCCCAACATCCAGCCTGAACCTGAATCGGATGTAGATGTCGGTCTTCTAACTCTCCTTGAAGTTGGGAAGGTTGTTTCGAACTTGAAACGATGCAAAGCATCAGGAACTGACGGATTACCACCCATATTTTTAGACATGAAGGTGGCATTTGACTCAGTCAAACGTGAGGTGTTGTGGCTGTTAACGTTCGTGTTCAACTTCGTTATGGGCGTACTAATTGACATAAGTTTAGGTACGTCTGACTTCACAGGGGCTGACCTAATCCCTGGATGTCATCTGGTTGACTTACAGTATGCAGACGATATTGTCTTGCTAGGTGAAGATGCTGACAAAATGCAGGGTCTTCTGGACGCGTTGAGCGGAAATCCGAGTATGTTTGGGATGCGTTTCGTTACGCACCTATCAACTGTGAAAGGATACTCTACAATTTGTCTGCAACCGCTCCCCGTTTAATGATAGGGAGTGGAAGGGTTAGATATGTCGACTACTTCACTTACTTGAGGAGTTACATCAGCTCGAACTGACTGGTCGCTCACAAAATCTCAACTCGGATACAGAAAGCCCGTTTGGCACTTGCCAACTCGCATCACCTGTAGCGCTGACTGGTGAGATATCCCACTATCTATCAAAGGACAAATAAATTACGATCCAGTCCGTTCTGTCCTGCCGTACGGCTGTGAGAAATGGCTGTTAACAGTAGACGACATGAAGCGGTTACCGATTTTTGATCACGAGTATTTTCGTAGCGTTGCTCGCGTTTGGTGGGATCACCGTGTGAGCTATTTTGTCGACAGGATTCGTTGAGCTAGCTGTTCTGCAGTTTTCTGTTTCGACGACAGCATCATGTATGACCTAAAGCATAACCTTCCCAAAGTAGTTAGAGTAATAATCATGATATCGGTGAGCTACTTACTGTTCCGGGGCTCGGCTATAAGTCAGAAAGACATGCGAAGTCGACGTAGAACCCTGAACACACATGCATTGGTTCAAGTTGCCACACTTCAAAGTGGCATTCGGAGAACAGGTGGATAGAGAAGAATTTACATCAAAGTAGACAAAGTTGTGTGAGAGAGTAAACGAATTGAGGACAACGATTAATGCAAATATTCAAGCTATAAAAGATGTCAAGGAGTGAATACACCTGCGCCAATGTGGTCGATTTCCAACCAAGTCACCAAGAATCCTCCACCACTGTTTCCTATCGTTTCGGGGACAGTCTACATATTCTCACGCGACTCAGGTCAACAGTGAGGGAGTTCATCGACTGGTGCCACGCTTTGATCTGGGATCCCTGAACCACCTTCCAACCTAATTCAACTTCCCCTAATATGGTACGTCAAGGTAAGCGGTGACTCGGCATATGCAGCACATGTCCGAGCCGTCTCAAACGATGGATGTTGACAACTTCATCAATAGAGTAGCGTATCTTGTCTGGTATCCTTCGCCTGCCGTCAACATAGCTCACACGGTGATCCCACCAAACGCGAGCAACGCTACGAAAATACTCGTGATCAAAAATCGGTAACCGCTTCATGTCGTCTACTGTTAACAGCCATTTCTCACAGCCGTACGGCAGGACAGAACGGACTGGATCGTAATTTATTTGTCCTTTGATAGATAGTGGGATATCTCACCAGTCAGCGCTACAGGTGATGCGAGTTGGCAAGTGCCAAACGGGCTTTCTGTATCCGAGTTGAGATTTTGTGAGCGACCAGTCAGTTCGAGCTGATGTAACTCCCCAAGTAAGTAAAGTGTTCAGCACAGGTGTATATGGTTGGAATACTTATATAGTTGACTGATTTTTATTTTATAGTATGAGCTGGTGAGGTTGAATTATGGGTTTTCGATAACTAGCGGTGTTGATTAGATATGAAGTTACCCAACTTATCAGCGTTACTGATGTAAATCGAATAAAAATTTATTTGTAAGGTAGATGCCTTTCTCTTTGCATCCTTGGTGTTGGCGTTGTACATTTAGACGCTAAGGACGTTGGTGTGGAAGTAACTCGCATCACTTCGCTGTGTAGGGTTGTAGCACTGTGGATGTATGTTAATTAGACACTGACCTTTCAAAAGTTCAACATTTTCTGATGTCTTTGGGGTACAAGTCATCTCAATAAGGTATGTAATTCGGTTTCAACATAGAGTTTGAGCTAGCTACGAAAAATTTGCCTTTTATCTTCAGGTAATCTACGAGGTATTTATCTGCTCCATGTAAAAAGGAAAATAGTTACGTTGGAGTTACGACGTAGGTGAAAGAAAATGTTAACAGTCATATATCTCGTGAAATAAAATAAGGAAAAGAAGTAGTGAGTTTATTAATTGAACTGTTGACCCAATCGAATTTCGACTTCAGACCCTCCGCACTATACGGCTACAGACCATAAATATGCGATCCTATTTTATGTTTGCAGCAAAGGTAGTATGTTCAAGGTGTGGAGCATAAGAATGCAGAGACATTTTAAGTCGACACAGTCAGCTGGGATTCCATCCATTTCGTGACGGCTGTGAAGATTCATAAACCTATGTCAGAAAAGTCAAAGTTTCTCAAATAGGGGCTCCAGTAACAGCGTATTATCAGCATCATGTCTTCCAAAGCGCTGATAATAATCACTGTTGGAAGAAATTGTAAGTATCAGAATCTCTCTCATGGTGCATGTATATGTCGTAATTCAAGTATTTTTTTTCTGTTAAAATTACAGTCCCCTTAAAAGTTGCGAAATAAAGCAATGAAGTTTGCTTTCTATGTCCAACAGAATTTCATTTTTGTTGTCACTAATTACCACTTACTAATTTTGTTCGTGCATTGAGTACGCACTTATGAATCGTTCGAAAATTCTCAGAAGCGTTAAAAATCCTTGATTAGTAGCAAGCATCTCACTTATTGTGGCATAAAGTATTTTCCCATCTTTCTATTTGGTTTGTTAAACTGTGGTTTTATCTACCGAGTCCATTTGTTCATGCAAACTCAAGAAATTACGTCTAAGAACCAAAATTTGTTGCCCCAACTGCCGTCATTCTTTCATGTCTGTGCTGTCATACTTCATGAAATGTTTGGCGGGATGAGAACCAGAAATTCATTCGCTGGATTCTTTGTAATGCAGTCTTAGCCCCCTCATTTAACAGGGTGGATATCTTATTTTATGGAGGCTTTTGGGTGCGAGACAGTTACCGCCAGTAGACTTGTGGGTGTCAGTATACCTTCACAAAAAATCGCATTTCCCGTCTTATTCTCAGTCGAACGTTTGTTGCCTACTTAATCCACTTAGTTAAAAACGTGAACAATCAAGTCTTTGTATATTTACCCTGATCGACATGGTTTTTATCATAGACAGGGTCGCTTTATTTGAAGTTTTAAGGTTCTAGATATGAATAATCTAGTTTTCTAGTCTGATCGATGTTGCATCGGTCATATCTCAGCTATTCTCTAAATTTCGGATCATAGGTATATATGTTAGCTTAGCGTGCAAGTTGGAAAAGTGACACATTTGATCGATCTGTAGGCTACGAGTGCTGTTAGAAACGCATCTGTGTTGCCAGCCAGTCTAATAATATATAGTAAAACCATTGGTCATTCTTGACTATTTTACTAGTACTAGTGACTGACAAAATCTAGGGAAATTTAGAGGTAAGTCAAATACTTGTTTAAAACAATTAGTTCCCTTTATAAACTTCGACAAAACAATAAGAAGACGTAAATTGTCTGAACGGTGTAATGTATTTGCGCAACATATTTCGAACTATCTGATCACACACGTACTTGTCATAGGTATTTATACAAAAATTCATGAAGATAAGGGGTGAGAAAATAAGAAGGGGTCAGGTAAGGAGGCTGAATTAATGGCCGAATAACAACGAAAATCAATAGAGCGAAAAATAATAGTACGTCGAACTTGGTTTTCAATAGTTGAATTTACCGAGGAAGTTTTAATGTGGCAACAAATTGTTTATGAACACACAAAGGTGGTTTCAACTTTCTAATAGCTAAGGCCTCAACAAATTTAAGGATCTCTCCCCAACATGTTTTGTAAATAGGTGTAAAGAAAGTAAACATATCAATCCTGTTGCCTGTCTCAACGATATGTTTAGCGATCGAAGAACTTGGACGTTTTCTACCAACATTTATGGGTTCAGGTGATTTAATTTGCTTCTGAAGCCACTTTAGAATATGTTCCGAGGTCCTTACTTGCATGGATTTATTAGTCCTCCCTATGTATGTGTCACCACACGTATATTTGAATCGGTAGATACAATGGGATGTAACATTGTCTTCACATGCTGTGGGAGTTTGGGGGAATATATGGGCTTCATGGTTTTGATTACTCGAACCCTGGGGGCATAGTAAATCCTTCTAACAGCAGCATTAAGTCTCTACTTGAGGACCGCGCTATGAGAGTCACCTTTGTACTAAAGGCTGATGAAGACATCCTTCTTTGAGACAGACTTATGGTCTAGTTTTGGCGCTCTGATAATTTTGGTCCGCCTGATAAATGTTGACGGATAGTTATTTTCCAGCAGAATATCAGTCAGTGTTCCCCTTTCGTCTTCTAAAGTATCCTTTGAGCATATTCGTTGAATTCTGCTGAATAAGCACCTTACTAACGTTCGCTTGTACCGAACTGGGCAAAAGCTATGGTAATTCAGATATTGCCCTGTCCATGTAGGTTTTCTGTAGATAGACCGTTTTATGGATCCGTCCTGCCTTCGACTAATTAATATATCCAGGAACGGCAAGCAGTCATCTTCTTCTCTTACACATGTCAAGGATATGCTGTTCTGTACTTCGTTCAGTCGGTTTAGAATCGAAGTATCGAAGATATGTTGATAATACCCTAATCATTTGTGAAAGCTCAAATCAGTCTACTTCAATTGATTTTCATTGTTATTCGGCCATTAATTCAGCCTCCTTACCTGACCCCTTCTTATTTTCTCACCCCTTATCTTCATGAATTTTTGTATAAATACCTATGACAAGTACGTGTGTGATCAGATAGTTCGAAATGTGTTGCGCAAATACATTACACCGTTCAGACAATTTACGTTTTATTGTTTTGTTAAGTGTTTGTTGCTAATTCGAGCTTCTTATAATATTTAGGCACGTGATGTGGTCGCGGGAGGTTAAAAATGTAAGGAAAGTATATTTATTTAAATAAAAACACATTCGAAACAATGGTGACATATGTCAGTACCATTGATTAAGTAATGTTAGAAATAAAAGCAGTTTTAGATAAGAAAAGAAAATAAGCGGATCAGGATCAACTACTACAGTAGAGACATGAGTTGTAAATCTAAATTCGATACCCCCGTTGTATGCGGAAGCAACTAACGTAGTTGGTGAAATGTATCGGACTATTTCATGTTGTGGCAAAGGTTACATTTTAGACGTGTGAAAAGGCTCCTTGTTTGGGGGTACACGAGGTGCTAGGGGTTACTTGGTTACGCAAAAACCACCACATTTACTAGGATACATGCACTCCCTATCTGAGCTGAAACACTAAGCTGTCTTTTCATTAAAGCCGTTCTAGTTGACAAAAATGGGTAATCTGCCCTGATGCGTCATTGCACAAGTTTTCAGTTTGATTTGCTTCCTTTTGATTAATATTTACATTGAGTATCCTGCATATTCTCTGTTAAATTTTGTTATCTAAAATACTTCAGAAATAGCTCATTACTGAGCAGTAAAGCATTCGTGTGTGTTACTTCTGACTTCATGTAGGAGGTAGGTGCTACTGTCCATGCAATCATGGAACAACTCAATTTCTCGTGGCCTTACCGTCTTATCTGGCAATCAAAAGTCGGCCCAGTTACCTGGTTAGGTCCGTCAGCAACTGATACTCTGCATGGGTTGAGTCGTCTGGGGCACCGACATGCACTTTTGGTTCCCGTTGCATTTACTCAAGATCATATTGAGACCCTCTATGAAATGGACGTAGAATACTGTACAGAGGTAGCATCTAAAGCTGGTATGGTTTCTGTACGCAGATCGAAATCACTGAACGACGACCCTATTTTTGTTCAGGTATGTTTACTTAGCGTGTGGATAATATTCTAATCAACTTGCTGTAACTTTCGGTTTGTCTTAGTATTTTCCGTTGTAAATACATGTGCTGAAGTATTTCCACTCAAAATCTAGAAAATGTAAATTAGCAACCACGTGGATGTCCATGCTAAAACTGAAATACTTTCAGCAAGCATGTGCACGTTCATATAGTAGAAAATGAGCCGCATCTACTGTGCGCGGGTTTGTGATACCACCTGCCTACCCAAACTTCAGCAGTCGAAAGGGGGTTCGAACCCGCAACCCGTTGGTTGGCAGTCGAATGCCTTGGCTAATAAGCCACAGCCACACAACGCGAAACTGAAATACGAAAATTAAAAAAGGAACTGGGATGATCAATTCACATTTGACCACACTTCGTCAGGTTTTACAATCTACACAATCCACCGTTTAGATCACCTCGATCTAGCTTGCAAGCACTGCTGATCAATATCAGTGGTCTGCAACTACTCGTGTCGAAGAATAGTATATATCACTATCCTATGACTTCCGTTTTTTAATTAATGCTAGCACTAATCCATCATCTTCGTTACAGTGCATAACAATGATAGATTGAGTGAAATACATGTGTAACACTAACAGTGTTCACTGTTAAGTAGTGAAATTAATTTACTGAAACAAGAATAAAACGTGCAGTACTGAAAACTTCTACACTGTTACACCCATTAAACTTTAATTGAAAGTGTGAACATGATATTTGAACCTGAATTGATCAACATAGTTTTACCTACCAGTAGACAAACAACAAAAGATCATTTGATGTATCCACCGTACGTGATAGAGTAAGAATTTTTTTAAACCTTAGCATGGGCTAATGTAGGCCAAATATGATTTGTTTTACATCTTGTCGAATGAACTTAATTACCTAAAAGTAACCTTATAAATGAGTTGAAGTTCGTTGCAAAGCCATTTGAGCTATTACTTTATATAATACTAACTGTTTTCTTATAGCTTACCACTTCTAAACAGTTTCTACTAATGGTAAGGTGTAGCTATTGGACTATGTTATTAAAGTGAACATCATAGCTGACAGGACTTACTGAGATCATGAGGTCTATCGTAATACATAAATCATTCAAACTAACCAAGACTTTGTGAAGAGTACAGATTAAAGGATATTGTGAAGTCAGTATTCGTGGAACTCGCCTAATTCATTCTGAATGGAATTCATTATAGTGCAGGCACGTGCTGAAATGAAATTAACACATTTCCTGGATTCCATTGTTAGGCACCACAGTGAGTAATCATTGCTTTCTTAAGATCGGTAAAAGTGATCTAAATTGTCCTGCCAGTCATGTTAGTTATTCATTTAATTAGTTGTGGTAATGAAACAATATTACGCTAAGAATTCATGAAATAGAGTCTTTAATTTTTGGTCTCACGCAGTTTCCACCTACGTCTGTCTTCACAGTTTACTTTTACAATAAGTCATTATTTCCATGGAAAATATTCTTTTTGAGAACACGTTTGTAAGTCATATTTTTTTTCTCGATTATTTTCGTGTTTCACCTCTATTTCAGGGTCTCGCTGATTTGGTTTTCAAGCACCTTCGTCGAGGTGAACCGTGTACACGACAATTCATGCTTCGCTGTCCAATGTGCACTAACCCATCCTGTGAGACTACAAGAACATTTATTGCAGCACAACAAGGGCGTATAAATGACTGGACAGTTTCCCATTTACATAACTCTGAACCTGTTTCGCTAGCTAAGCATAAATAAAGCCGAAACCGCTTTTTTATTGTTTAAGAAAGGAATCCCTTGTTCTATATGTCCTTATTTGTTTGATAATTATTCTTAGTTAAGTTTTTATAACCCTTTATGGTTATTCTTAATTAAACAAGTCGATGCAATGACTCAAGTTCAAGAGTAACATCTAATTTAAAGTAGTCCTCATCAGTTCTTAGAAATATTTGAAGAAGATTTATTCTCTTCAGCGTCATCATTCTCAAAACTTATAGTCTAGTATTAAATGCTACAGCAGAAAAGCATAATTTAAAAAATATCTTAGTAAAATTAAATTTTGTTTACTTATCAGAAGATCGAAAAAGAACAACTGAATTTAAATTAAAGAAAGCCTGTCAGGTGGATTTTCTAATACTTTTGACTGTTTATTTCTCTTTTGTGATACATACCACTAGTTAAGTAAAGGAACTTACTAATCTGAAAGAAATGTTTCAGGTACTCTACTTTATCCCACTTCTATCATTCTGAGGTTAGTATTTGATAGACAGTTCAACAACTTATTCACCACCTACAGGGCCCTCATTACCCACTAGCCTACCATATCAGTTAAGTGTTGGTGTACAGTGAAATCCGTCAAATTGATTCTCAAAAATAGTTCGATCTTGAGGTTTTCAGATTCAAAAATGTCCAGTTTATGATAATTCCATACAACCAACTCTACAGTGGCTCATATACGGTTGTATCGTATTGTAATGAGTTAGTCCACCGATAAATAATGATGTAACTGAATCTAATACAAGTTTCTTTGAAGAAAATTATCTCTCGATACAAATTTAAGACTTGTGTGCATTTGCGGAACTCAGTACATTGGTCGCACGGAGAGACGTGTCTACCCGAATGGTTGGGCACCTAGCCAGTGGCTGATGCATGCCGGGAAGAAGACCCCATGGAACTCGATAACGAAACACCCAATGGACTCGTGCATGGTATTCATACCTGTGAGTCTTTTACGGTTACCAGCAGACAGCAAAATAAGAAATCCCTTTGATGGTGTTGTGTTTTATGAGCTGGATTGTTTAATCGTGAAGCTTTCGTTATCACTCTAGACAATATCATCAGCGCAAACTTCGGAAAGGGGTAGGCTATTAAGTTTTGAGAACAAGTTGCTTAGCAGCTTGTAATGCTGACCTCAAGTGTGGCTGTCTCCATGATTTGTTGTCCTGATGGCCTGAAATTCGACCTCCTTGTTATTTTTTATTGGTTGACAGATTAAGTCAGCGTCAATATGTCTGTTAATTGTTAACTGACCTGAATACCAAGCTTCTAAACATTCTGTGGCATTCTTTGTATTTTTTTTATCCAGCCAAATTCACGTCCAGTTGTCCGTATGCATTAATATAAGCGAAGATATGTCATGACACTTCACTGCTAGTTAGTGTTCATGTAGACGGATGCGAAGAGGGCGGGCTTCCACTCTATCCGATGTAGTGTTTTTCGCATCTTCTGCAGTTTATTTTGTAAATAATGTTTGGTTTGTCTTCCTTCTGTATTGTATCTTTGGCCTGCATAACAGCGAGTGAAGAGAATTTTTTGGGCCTGTGAGATACAACGATTTCAAGAGGCTTCAATAATCTAGCCGTGATCTCGGAGACGTTCTTCACGTATAGTAGGACGATCTATTTGTTAGTTTTCTAGATCGACTTCTTGGTTAGTGACGAATGATGTAAACATCTTTTGATGAAGTTGTGTGAATAGTCGTTCTTCTGCAAAACAGTCATCAAATAGTTTTATTCTTTTCTCTTCGGGGTTATTGTACTACTATGTGTTGTCGTTCTTTTGAACAACGTTTTCATACAAGCGATTTTGTGTGCTGTTGGTTTGGTAGTTGAGGATTTGGACCGTATGAGTTGAATTTCTGTATACTTCAGTTTTCAATTTAGATGAATGTGTTCTGATGATCACAACATCTAGAAATGCAAGTTTGTAATTTGATTCCTCTCCATCAAAATTATCCTCGTGAGCTACAAATTCTGTCCATCGTCTAAGAAACTGTTTCCAATTAGAGAAGCCTGTACGATTCGGGTTTTTGGACCAAACCTCTGCATTCAGAAGGAAACGGTAGTCAGTTTGAATCTACCATACTAGGAATTCCAGCGTCGTCCAGTCATATTCGATCTTCCTTACTTGCTCTTCACTCTTAATTATCAGCCGTCTTATATTTTTGTTTTTCTTCCTTCATTTGTTTCGCCTAATTAACCTTATTCCTACTCCTATTGTTATCATTATTATGCATCTCAATACACACCTGGTTTTCCTACAATATCTGCTTGAGTACTATTAAGTATCTTGTCTTGAATGACGTAATCTACCCTCAGTCGATTCAGTTCTCACTCCCGTGTCAACATATTATTATAAAAATTATTTTCCTACCTGAAATCTTTATGACCCTTAGACTGCACTATTATCCAAACTCATAGTTAATCATGTAACTTATCCAAAACCCATTTAGTTTTACATCCATTTCTGCCCTTTGACCTTTAAAACTTTATTTCTATGCTGTTACACCAAAATCGATATCTCGGTGTACGTAATATATTGAGGTATGTATGCTTTTTTGCATTTTTTAACGGTATATATAATCAAGTATTACAGAGTGTCCAGTTGACATTTATGAATTCATTAAATACTGTTTTCTTTCACAAGTTTATTTGCTACATTATGAGTTGCACTCATCGTTAGAAGGCTGATAACAATACCTGATTGCTCAATTGTAAGTGAACAGAACAAGGTTTAGAAGTCAAGTGTTTAAGCCAATGAATCACATTAACAGAGTAACAACACTGCTTCTAGATGTAGCTTCCTACTTTATCAACTTCGAGTGTAAAACTTGGGCCCTGTGCTAGAGTTTAGTTCCATATTAGATTTGTTTATCCGATTTATAGCACAGTGATACAGTATTATTCACTTAGTGACTTTTTGTTGTGGTGCATCTGATAGATGCCAGTTTTAACTACCGTTGACTTTTTTAGTTGAATGGAATCGGGAAATGTTCAGTGTGAATTGTAAATTTTTTGAATGTTTGTTTGTAACGGCTACATAAATGTTCTTCTGTTATTTTGGTTTCTCCGTTGTTGAGTATTACTTGATTGCGATACCAAGGTTGTGAGTGACTTTGAAAAAACCATGATATTAAAAACACCAATTTATTAACCAAAGCAATTCGAAATGCACCAAGCAACTACCTGTATATTCATGCAGGAGGCAATAAGCCATATATGCTGTATTTGGGGGTTTATTACGCTATCTGGCCTCCCAGACTTTAGGAAATGGAACGGAGTTTCTACCCGTGACCCAGTTTTTGGAAGTTTAACACCTAGACCAGTGAGCCACAGCTCCACTCTTTATCAGCCAGGCTCATAGGTTCGATGTACGTTGAATGTCTGTGTGAGCGCCTTATCTAGACGCTGATACATTAAAAAATTAGCTACCTTCTGTTGATTATTATGCCCCCATTGTTAAAAAGTAAGGAAAGAAATTTCTCTGATAGTAGTCTTGTCCTTCTTAGTCTTGCAAGAAGTTCAGAAAACCACACATAAAATCCCAAACCTGACTGTTGACTAAACAGTGTAGAGTTTCCTTTGTGCCATAAACTAGGTTTAGGACTTGATATAAGGTAACTTAAAGTTCCAACGAAGCTCTTTTACTCTGTTTTTGATTTCCTCTTGTTACTACATATACTATTGCGCATTCATTTCCCTTTTGCTGTAAGGTTGTGGGGCATTGTGACTAAACGCAAAAGATGAGAGGAAACTTTAAATATTTATTTTCTGGATTTATTCTAAGTGTTGTTCATCTTTGCGTTTGGATGAAAAGCTTTTATTTCGATAACGTGTATACAGTTGAGCTAGCTCTGAGTATACCCGTACATCACCCAAGCTATCATCAATTTGGAAAGGTGTTGCGTCGTTATCTAGAAGTAAAAGAACATAGACGCCCAAGAATTTTCTAGGAAGGAGATAATATACAGTTAGCCTTTCCAACTTAAAAGAATTCGGTTTTAAATTGTTAGAAAATTAGTTGAGTAATTTACTGGGTCGCCAACTAGTGTTCAGTATCCTTGAGGGCTTGTTTTATCGGGCGAGCATCCACTCACGGTCGACTGACACCTTCCCTCCTGTGTAAGTTGATGGGCCTACACCTTCAGAGTTCTTACTTCATAGGGTATGCCTAGATCAGTCAAAATCGAATCAAAATGCACTCAACAGCCTTGTGCACATTTGTGCAATAAGCAATGAGCCACACGTATTTTTGTGAGGGATACTAATACTACCTGGTTATCCATATCTCGGTAGGAGAAGCGGGCTTCGAACGTGTGGTCTATTGGTTGAAAGTCATCTCCCTAAAGCAGTGAGTTACAGCTCCGAGTCGGAATATCCTGATATGATATCAGTGGTGCATATGGGCTCATCAATCCAGAACGGACTAATGGTGAATGAAGCTAAGTTGGTCACCTGCAACCATGGGAATGCAGCAACTCATAGTTGCGCTGCTGATTTGTGGATAAGACTTCAAATTAAAGTCTGAGGGCTTGATCTCTTAAGACAGCCGTTTGATTGGGAAGTTTCACGCCACACATACAACTGACGAATAAAGATTGACCATTGAAGTTACTGAGCTCTCATCGAATCCGTCTGCACGAGTCGAAATTTTTGATGTGACGAACTTTCTACTCAATACAATTTGTATTGAGTATATCATATTATTATCGTCGTTACTTTTACATCTACACTACAGTGTCTTTTGGTCAAAATTTTGAGATTTGTCTTCACGTATATTTTCGTTTTTCTCAGCTATTCGTCGGTGACTACAACTGTGGTCTGTCCACATTGTCTTTAGTCGCCAAACAGGTACCTACAGAAAGCTATCCTCCAGTGCGATATGACAACTATTGTGAAAGCACTTACACCGCTTAAGTTGATAGCCTTCAACGTCCGGACCTTGATGCAGAACCGAAAACAGACTAGTTTAGCTAGAACCATGGAAAGCCTTACTATTGATGTGTGTTGTATTTTTGAGACCTGCATACAGAAGTCTATAAAAGTGCTTCTAATAACTTCCTTCCGTCAGCTCAAGAAGCCTATTCCCATTACTTTTATCCGGGTAGCCTGTAGCATCAGCAGTCTGCCTTGTTGGTTTAGGTATAACGTTAATTACCAGAGCGAAAGCTGCACTAGTCGACTGGATCCCTATCAATATTCGTCTCTGTGGTAGTAAGCTGGAAATTTCGATCGATGCAAGAAGTAATCGGTAAGGAGAACGATCTCTCTTCTTCATCTGTCCACGTGCGTCGACTGACTGCAGCGGTGATGCAGCTAATGATGATTTCTACCATCAAGTGAGCGACATACACGAAGTGCACTCAACAGGGATTGTTATGTTAGCTGGGTAACTGAATGTACTGTTCAAACGTTTAGGTGGCCAATGGGGGCTATTAGGTTGTAAGTCAGTTAATGGAGAACACGTTTTACAACTATGCACAGAACGCAACCTATTTCTATCCACCACCGACTTCCTGCACAACCACCGTCAACGGGCTACTTAGTGTTCTCACTCTCCCATTCAAACCTGGACTCAATTACATCATCTTTCGTTTTGGTGGTCATCAAAATCTTCTGAAACGGGTCGACGTATGCAATCTGGTTCTGTCTAGAGCTGCAACTACATACGAAACCTGGGAAGATTCAAGACTATCTGTCGAACCCCCTAAAAGTATAGATCAACATTGGGTGCGCTTACAAGGTACAGTGGAATGACTCGTGAGACTACTTGTTGCTTTGACGAACGTCTCACCGATAAACACTAGATCTCTATAAGTTTCATGCTTCTTGACGCATGTCGGTGTGCAGTGCAAGTGGTACTTGCGTAAGGACCGTGAGGCCCGTTGGTCAGAATGTGCGAGTGAGGCGGGAAAAGCAGCTGCATCTGGCAACAGTCGAAAGCTGTTCTAGCTCATCTGAGCCACTCACAGCAAGAAGCCTGGTGACAATGGGACAATTTGTAAGGTAGGTGGTACACCTCACTGGCCACCAACTTTCACAGACGCTGGGGAATGTTCGGCGGAGTACTCCAACAAGTAGGGGCTTACTGTTCAGTCTGCATCCAACTCCATAGTCAGTTCGCAACTTCCCACCTAGCGAAGTGAAGGTACGTAGGGAACTCCAATTTTTAAAGCGCTACAAGGCAGCCGACCCGGGTAACTTCCACATTGTTCTTTTCAAGGATGAACATGAGGTTTTTTCAGAGAACCGGTTACATTGTTTGGTAATGTAGGGTGGACTAAATGTTTTGGAATGAAGCTGTTGTTATACCCATTTTTGAAATGGTCTTGATATTTCCGATAATGATCGAGGTACCTATCTATGTTGAAAAGGGCTGTACTCTGGAATTGTTTACTATAGAGGCACGTCCGTTAGGAGTTTGTTCACGGCCTGAAAGCTGTATACTTCAACATATCAGGTAGAGTGAAGGCTTACTACCACTTATCTCCATTATTACAAACCAATAGTGGGGCTGGTGACATTCTGGAGACAACCATATAGGAAGTGTGGTAGTGATATAGAGCAGTTACCAGGTGGAAGATGGTGCGACCTCGAGTACGCGGATGATATCATTTTACTGTTTGACAACTCAAACCATACTGTCATTTGGAGGTCAATGTCCGTAAGTGTGGTATATGCTTCGCATCATCAAAATGTTCCTGCTGTATTGGCAGGAACCCGCACTGCTGGTATTGACATCTCTGGAAAATATAGAAAAGTTTGTATACCTAGGTGGTTGTGAGATTGTTGGTGGAGGTGTGACTAATAAGATTCCCAACCTTTATCCAAATTCAGATTGGTGTACATCAGTTCAAACTATCTTTTACACTGTTATGTTAAAAATGCTGCAAGAGGTCGGGCATAGAACATGTTGATGTGGGTAATTCTACTCTAGGCCTGTGGAAACTGGCCGCTTTGAGTTGAGCATTTCTGAAAATCCCGGTTTATGTTGTCTCTGCAGGATTGTTGGAGTCCAGTAGACATAGGGGTAATTTTGAAGTGAGACATGCTTGATGGACATCGTCATTCATTGTGTGTTAATCTTGAAGCATCGGCTTCAGTAATTTGAACACATCCTACGCATGCCGCCCCAAGCCACCATATCACTCACCGTTTGCTTACTCTGAGAATAGTTGGGAGAAGCAGAGATGGCTAGTTTATGACATGTTGCCGCGAAATTAAGGATAGTTGCGTTGGGTTAGCATCTCTAGATGCTTCACGACTCATGTGGGTTCTGAGAGATCATGCAGCTCAGCGGCTTCAGACGATAGCCGACATGGTTCAGAATTGAAACCGGTAGCGATCGTTCTGCGGTTTTCTTTTTTTTTCCTATTTCTTAATAGTAAACTGCTTAAAGTGGCGAATGCTTCTTTGGAGGTACGTTTGGGACTGCTTTTTTTTAATTACCTACCGCTTTTTCCTCCATTTTTCATGTCTCCGTAATCTTGATTATTTTGTATGGTACACCCTCTTGGTGCTCATGTTTAACAATGGTACTACTGTTAAATAATATATCGGACGTCTGAATGATTTTTAAATGATCAAAGGTGTTTTCATTTGTCTTTATTATTTGAGCTCACAAGTTAGGTAGGATACTGGCGAAATTGGTAAATGGTCTTTTGAAAGATTAAATTACCAATACGAAGTTATACTGTCGAAATATGTATGATACGTTTTTAATCTTTGATTAGTGCCTATGCATTAATTCCATCCTAAATCACTTCAGCTCTCATCCATCAGTTCATTTTACTTACACAAATGAAACCAGTGATTCAAGACATTTTTTTGGTGTATTGATGGCAGGAAAAGATGGTTTTATGCTGATAAGTATGTATCGAAAACCAACGTCTAAGGAGCAGCATACTCTTTCTCAGAGTTGTGCCAATGGAGTACAAACTCATTATAATCGGGTGCGTGGCATTTAGAGTAAGATCGATTTGTTCTTAGGAGTGTGTGAAAAAAAACTATTGGGTACCCGTGGTATTCTAAGTGAAAACATATCCGGAAAAGTTTATCAATTACAGTGGTCTTAAACGAGAATTGATTGTAGTGGAGAAAAAACCTTTGTTTCTGTGACTACAATTCAGCGGAGACACTTTAATTGACATCTTATCACAACGCGTAGCCACAGCAGTCAATAAAACGTTTTATGTAGGTTGCATCCGGTCATCTTTTAGTGCTCGTTGAATGCTCAATTAGAGGATAGCCTACCTCAGGTCTTCTCTTTGCAAACATAAATGTAACTATTCCTGTGGAACAATTTACATAGAACGTGCGATAAAATTTAAACTTCGCATTGAGAAAGACCATGTACAAACGTTATTTTTCCCTTGGCCTTCAGTAAACAAAAGTCCACTCCTGTCTTTTCCATTCCTTGCTTTTTCCTTTACCATTACACTTTTATGTTATATGTTATCCTAATTTTTAGAAATTTGAAGGGAAAAGTCGATCTTCTTGCAGTTCTTAAATCTCACTCTATCTTAAAAATGCATTTGCCTCTAACTTGACTCGTTTCTATGCTTTACAAATGCACTTCATAGTTGTAGAACCTGGTGAGAATTTATTGAAAGGAATATTCTTCGTTCAAACTAGTTTTTATTAACATGCAATTAATCAGAATCATTGTGGAAGCACAAACGGTAGAACATGCACTTGAAATATAGTTACCGAAGATGGGATATTTATCGAATTATTCATACGTGTACAGGAACCTCGATGTCGCATTGTCTTTTGCAGAGAGTAGCAGATTTAACTTCATTTCCGAACTTACCATTTGAGAGCTGAATACATCAGTCTCATGACCGATGTTAGTAAGGTGTTTCTCAATCTCACTAATGAGAACTTTGCTCCTCTCAGCCACTTACGCAAGTGCATACAAGTACACGAAGTGTCTAAGGTAGGATAAGACGCTCAACGTAAGTATTCCTACTAATCACCAAGCAAAATAAATTAAAACCGTATAACTATGCCGACATGGTTCAGTCCAATCAAATATGTACGAAAATAAGTTTAAATAATAACATGGTGCGCAAGATGTGATCGTTGTTTTAATTACTAAGCGGGGAAAGTTCTGACGATCAGAGTGATGGATGCATCAGTAGGAATACGACCAGTTGAAAACACATGCTGGAATCTAGTGTTATTCGTAACCAAAGAAGCACCTCAATATATTTGAAGATAGTATGTGTTTCCAAGCATGGCCTATCCAGCATATAGGGAAGTCGTTTTTCAGTAAAAAAACTCCTGTCTTTTTTAATGGATATATCGTCTTTTTCTGGTTCTTGATGACCAAAAACTTCTTTGAATATGTTATTGAGTTTTATCATGGCACACTTATGAAGCCATTGCTGTTCTCAGTATTGTTCACTGGGAATGAATTTATCGCTTTACTGAACAGTACTCCGACTAACGGGTACCTACAGCTATCAGAACAAAAGCGTAGTATTTTACGTACTGTGAAATCGGTGTGGATATTCTATTTAACGAACAGACAATCTTTAGATATCCCAAGTAAGTAAGAATTTGGTGATTTGAATACAAAGGCATGCATCTTATCAAGAACGGATTAAACATATTGACAAGTATTTATTTACGTCTGACAGACTTTAATCCATTCGTAAACTGCTCCGAGAATGTGAATCATTTTTAAAAGTTTCCAAAACAAGGCGAATCAAGAAATTTTCCCAATCAGTGGAAATATCCAAAATATAATCCAAGACATGATGCACAGACTCTAAGTATAATACACAATATATCAGGTAAGATTCTAACTAAAAATGAAACTCTATTATTACAGAAAGGACTGAATTTCAACATAAACGGAAAACCAATTCAAATCCATAAACTAGCACCAATTATCGAACCAGTTTTGGAATCACTGCCTACTTATGAAACAGAAACTATGGGCTGAAAAACATCGTCTAATCTCAAAATAAAGTGAAACACCCTTTTATATCCTTAAACAGGAGTTTCAAACCCTTAGAAATTTGAAGAGATACTAAAGTGAGGGTTCTTGCTGATTGACTCCAATCAACTAACATTCATCAACGTGCATCGCGATGGTGAGCCTCCCAGCTTGGAGAAAACATTGCAAAATGATCGATAAAATTCTGTCAGCAATTAGGAATAGACAAAATGTAATTGGCTATTGTCTAGTGACCAATTAATGTACAGTAATTATAAAAACAAAAGCTGATAAACGGAATATAATGGTCGTTATGAGGAGAAGAAATTATTATTATTGCCTATGTGAACAAAAATACCCTTTACTTCCTGAGAACCGCTAAACTGCGTGAAGTGAAACTTATACGCAGGCTAATTCAAAAACTAAAACTTATAGTGGGTAGTCCCACCTCTTTCAAACTCAAACCTAACTCTTAAATAGCCTCAATATTCTACTGTCTACCTGTGGTTACAAACTCCGTGTTATATTGTTTATTTGGTGTCGTCTAGGTTCCTAAACTTCAGATCACAACTTTCAACTGAAAATGCTAAAGTATTCTATTAACACACTCCGGCAGTCCTCTGATTACTAAGAATTAAAAAACTTTAGTTGGCAAATGCAACAAAAACCAATACAAACAAAATGTCTATAAAATTACTAAATAACTGAATTATGCTCAATATAATTGAATAAACTGGAAATAGTTCAATTATGAGGAATTAACACGCTTGACAGACAAAAGTATTCATGCTGTTACTCATAGGAATACATGGTGGCTATCATCATCATCATCAACATAGGACCA
Organism: Heterobilharzia americana; assembly: GCA_944470555.2. Taxonomy (NCBI): domain Eukaryota; kingdom Metazoa; phylum Platyhelminthes; class Trematoda; order Strigeidida; family Schistosomatidae; genus Heterobilharzia; species Heterobilharzia americana. Next base: position 152,406,558 of record OX104127.1, read on the forward strand.
GGCATTACTGCGTAACGGTCCGAGTTGCCACACCTCATATCAGCACATCAAGTAAAAAGGTAGTGAGGTGAAGGATGAAGATAAGTGAATGCAGTCAAAAGAAATATAAAGTACGAGAAGAAAGGAAAGAGGAGTGACAAAATAGTGAGATTCGGTATAGCGTTGTTAAGATGAGGATAATGTGTGTATACATCTGCGCCACTGACTTCGGTTCTGAGCCATATCACCTAGGGTCTCCAACCACTGGTTCCTCTTGTCCCGTGGACCCCAACCACCTAGTCTGCATCGTCCTACATGGCTTAAACCAACAGTCAGAGACTTCATACATTGGTGCCATGTTTTAGTCTGGCCACCTCGGGCCTTTTTCCAGCCTGAACCCACCTCAGCCAACATTGTGTGACGAGGCAATCGGTGACTAGGCATACGTAGTACGTGTCCCAACCATCTCAGTCGATGAAGGTTCACAACCTCGTCGACTGACTTACCTCTTCTCCCTAAAACTCTACACCTAACTTCTGCATTACTCACATGGTGACACCACGGAATACGTCCTATACTACGAAGGCAACGGTGGTCAAATACCTGTAACCTTCTCATGTCTTCCACTTTCAATGGCCATGTTTCACAGCCATACAGTAGAACAGAGCGGACTGCTGTGCAGTACACGCGACCCTTAATAGACAAACGAATATCACGGCGGCGCCATAGGTGGCGCAAATTGGCAAAAGCCAATCGAGCCTTTTGTATCCGTGCAGAAATCTCATCGGCAACTAACCCACCGGGTTGATCCTACTTCCCAGGTAAGTGAAGTGGTCAACACACTCAACCACTTCACTCTCTATTGTTAACCGCGGTACCGCTGAAGACCAGTCCTGGAGCAAAAATTTGCATTTGGGTGGTGAAAATCGCATCCCAAACATTCTCAAATTCCCACTCAAAGTGTTCAGAAGACTCTGCATCTTGTCAGCGTCTTCACCTAACAGGACTATGTCATCTGCATATTCTAGATCTAAGGAAAATTCACCTGTGTCCGGTCAACGTCTTTGTAATTAGGTGACGAGAGGGAAACCTCCATAAGAATATCTATGATAAAATTAAATAAGAATGGGGATAGTGGGCATCCTTGACGGACACCACTTGATGAGTATAGCTCCCTGGACAACTCACCATAGGCTCTAACATGCCCACAAGTGTTCGAGTAGAGAGCTTTCAATAAGGTGATGTACTTACTAGGCACGCCTTTCAGTGACAGACACTGCCATAAGACTTCTCGATCAACGGAGTCAAATGCCGCCTTCAGGTCGAGAAATACAGCTATTGTCGGGCGTCTGTAAGCATGCCTATGTTCCAGGACCTGGCGCAGTGTGAATATTTGGTCGATACATCCACGGCCAGGTCTAAAGCCTGCCTGGTTTTCTCGGGCTTGCTGTTCCCGAGCTCCACTCAGGCGTCGGAGAATTATAGAACTTAGGATCTTAGACACTATGTTTGTCAGGCTGATTCCTCTGTGGTTATCACAAGAGGACTTCTCGCCTTTCTTGAAGACTGGGATGATCAGTGACTTAGACCAGTCGGAGGGGATCGTATTTGATTCCCATATACTGGCTAACACTTCCGTTAGCCTGACTAAGAGAACTCTACCACCATTCTTGTATACCTCAACATGGTGGCTATGAGGATATATATTTGGAGTTAACATTCATAAAGTAAACCTATCCTACAAATATGTGTTAGATGAATGGTTCAGTTTTCGAAATAAACATTATTTGGTCTGATACAGCGTTAAAATGTTATAATCATCTAGGTAACAACATTATTTCTAAAAATGAACGCAAAATCTTATCCCTGTATTCATTCGGTAAAGGCACAATGGGATAACTGCAATATAATACAGTAAAACGTTGAGTATAAAACGCACTACGGATTCTCAGAAATATGCAGCACGGAAGGACTAGCTAAAGTTAGGGTGTCTAAAACGTTCTTTTCTAGGAAACCGATTTAGTTTCAATCATAGATAGTAAGTTAAACTACTAGCCATCTTTCGAAGTTATTAAAGTGTTTCCTTTCTGGATTTCCTTGTATACTTATAAGTGAGTAATTCTGTACTCTCATGATCTCTGACAGACTGAGTAACTATGTTCTGTTGAGGTAATTTTCTATTAGACACAAAATTTTGGGATCGTTCTGTGTTCGAAAACAATTTCCTAATATCTTTATTAACAAGGGTGATGTGAAGACATTATTCACCTGTTTTCATTTATATTTATGCGTCTTCGACTAACTTGATGTATTTGTTTGGCCTCCTTTCATTTTCATGCCTCATATATAAATGTGTTACCACACTATTCAAAATGGATAGCTAGCCTTCCTTAAAAGTAAAAGTATTGCTTTGTTTGAAGCCCAGTACAAATTTTACTTCATAAGTGTTGCATATATCTGACTGATAGAATGATTTTAATCTTGACTATAGTTCATATGCACTAATAAAGCAACACACTACTTGTTGCAGGTCAAAAAAACAGAAGGATGAACAAAAAAAAGTCGTAACATTTCACTTACACCCAAGAAAATATTTCAACAGTCCGTGAAATGACTAAAACACTTAGTCATCAGTTACGAACATCAGAAATTGATTTTAATCACGTGAAAAGTGCTAATTACAATCCATTTGATTCATAGAGAAAGAAAAAAAGGGAATTGTATACAACTTGGTTTATTGCCGTCTTCATTTTGGACAAGAAGACCAATTACTGCTCTCAGATTACATTTATTTACATTTTCCTAAAACATCTACGCTGATGATTAAATTAATAACATTGATTACTTAAATTATGAGCGGTACACATTACATATACATACATATGAAGACTTTAGAAAAATTATCTCCAAACTGAATTGTTCTTCAATAACACAAAACTAGTAGAAATCAGACTGAATAATACTTTTTCTTCTTCACTAGTTACGAAACCAATAAAAAAAACGAATAAGATTGCGTGAGAACAGAAATCAAATGAGTTGACTTTTTGAAAAACTTCAGAGAAAAAAGCTAGTTTAGAAATTAAAGTAAGAAAAAGTTAATAGGCAACAGACATTGCAAATTACACTACAATAAGAAGTAAGTTATTAATTAGCGAAACGCTAATTATTTGCAATGCAAATGAACAAGTTGTACTTGGTATTGACTAATTGATTCAATTATACTATGAGACAGTGGGCATACGGATGAGTCATATTGAAAACGTTTCCTACGTATCCAGAGATACTTCTGGCACCTGTATACAGGAATGACAATGAAAAGAATTTCTTTAAATTCATATACACAATAGAATATACAGGAAAATTTATTTCAGATTTAGTCATTCCCCAAATGAAACAATACATCATCATTGAGTGGTTACCACTTAAACAAGAGGCATAAAAATTAGTATGAATAGCTACTCTGGAAACATTTGAAATAACCAATTAGGTTTATTTATTTCAGCTGGAATAGCAGTTTCCAATCAAATAAAGAAATCTAGTCAATTATTTCAGTAGTTGTTAGGGTGAGCTCTACAATTACCTTGAGAATGATCAGCACGTGGACAAGAGTTCAACTATGATGATGAAATAAAATAACAAGGTGTGGCGAAATGAAATTTAGTTGGTAAAAAGATATGAGTACGTAATAAGGTAATCTCGCCTGGTTAACTAGTTACTAGCCGGTCCTAAGCCCGGGTAAAGAGGGAAGGTTGGGCATAGGGCTAGCAACCCTATCCCGTAAAACAAATCTAACCGCTAAAGAAACTTCAAAGCACAAACAAAATATAAAAAATGAAAACAAACTTATTCCTCACTGGAATCGAAGAGGCGAAATGACGCCAGTTGGTGAAAGCCTTCGGGAAGCCAATTGGCCGATGTGTCTTCTCTCGATGAAAGCGAAAGTAAACGTGGGGACATGGAATGTCCGTACGATGTTTGAACCCAGTAAGGCAGCCCAGATTGCAAAGGAGATGAGAAGGTATCACATCGAAGTGCTTGGGATTTGCGAAAGCAGATGGAATGGGAGAATCAATAATCTACTCCAGTCACCCAGACGACAACCACGAGCACACTGAGGGAGTGGCTATCATGATGTCCTCAAGAGCATCGAAGGCTCTCATGCAGTGGGAACCAATCTCCTCCAGGATCATGACAGCAAGATGGTTTCAACTCAAAAGGAAGGAAGGTCACAATCATACAATGTTATGCACCTACAAATAATGCACATCAAGAGAAAAAGGAGGATTTCTACAGACAACTTCAATCAACACTGGACAAGACGTCAGTTGGCGATATCAAAATTCTAATGGGTGACATGAATGCCAAACTGGGAGGGGACAACACAGGAAGAGAACTAACCATGGGTCGAGAGGCGCTAGGTGAAATGAACAAGAATGGAGAATTGTTCGCAGAATTCTGTGCATTCAACGATTTGGTGATTGGAGGCAGTGTGTTCAAGCACAAGGATATCCACAAAGCGACATGGATTTCACCAGATGGACACACTAAAAATCAAATCGACTTTATCTCAATCTCAAGAAGATGGAGACGCAGTCTACTTAACACAAGGTCAAGAAGAGGAGCAGATGTAGGTTCAGACCACTATCTAGTGCAAGGAACCTTCCAAATCAAGTTAAAAGTCTTCAAGGAAGCTGGTGATAGACCTCAATTCAAGTACAACACTCGGAAACTGAAGGATGAAACTACAAAGGAGATCTTCAAGGCAGCCATCAAGACAAAATGGGAGATATCGAGGAAGATCCCTGAAGAAACCTGTGTGGAAGAACACTGGAAGTCCTTGAAAGAGATGTGGAAAGAAACCTGCACAACAGTATTAGGAAGGAAGAAGAAAGAAGACAAGGAATGGATCTCGATGGGTACCTGGAAGCTGATAGAGGAGAGGAGGATGGTGAAACAGAAGATAAACCAGTGCAAGGACGCTCAACGACAAGAGGAACTGAGCACAATGTATAAAACACTGAACAAAGAAGTAAAGAAGAGTGCACGGAAAGACAAAAGACACTTCTACGAAACACTGGCAAGTGAAGCAGAACAGGCTGCAGGTAAGAGAGACCTGATGACATTGTATCAAATAACCAGGTTACTACCTGGTAGGGAAGATATCAACACACCTGAAACCAATAAAAGATGATGACGGAAATTTAATTACGAAAGAAGAGAAACAAAGGAAACAATGTGCCGACCACTTCAAAAAGCTCTTGAATCGACCACCACCTGCACTTCGTCCAGAAATACCACCTGCAGCCGCTGAATTACAAGTGAACATAAATCCCCCAACGAAAATGGAAGTCCTGAACGCCATAAAGCTACTGAAATATGGGAAAGCAGCAGGACCAGACGGGATACTGCCAGAAGCACTGAGAACAGACGCAGAGACAACAGCAGACATGCTCACACCACTATTGCAGAAGGTGTGGAAGGAAGGGAAGGTACCTGGCCATTGATTGGAAGAAGGGTTACCTTGTCAAACTGCCAAAGAAGGGAGACCTCAATGTTTGCAAGAACTGGAGCGGAATCACTCTCCTGTCCACCCACACCAAGCAAAATATTAAGCCGCATCATCCTGGAGAGGTTAAAGGATGCACTGGATTCAAAACTACGACCGGAACAGGCAGGCTTCAGAAAGTACAAATCATGTGCAGACCAAATTGCAACGCTTCGCATCATCATAGAACAGAGCATAGAATGGCAATCAGCTCTCTACCTCAACTTTATCGACTTTGAGAAGGCCTTTGACAGCGTCGACCGAGAAGTAATTTGGAAACTGCTTCAATACTACGGAGTACCGCAAACCTTTATCCGCCTCATTCAACAACTATATGAAGATGCCACATGCCAAGTAATTCACAATGGGAAGCTCAGTGATGATTTTGAAGTGAAGACAGGAGTGAAACAAGGTTGCCTACTATCCCCCATGATATTCCTGATTGTGGTCGACTGGACTGGATCATGCAGCAAACAGTGGGGAGCTGTGAGAAGAGGGGGATACACTTGACTGAGGAAAAGAACCTAGAAGACTTGGATTTCGCCGATGACTTGTGCCTGATGTCACATAAACTTGAAGATCTGCAGGCAAAAACTAACAAGTTGATAGAAGAAGCAGCGAAGACGGGACTTCAAGTGAATATAGAGAAGACAGAGGTGATGAAGATACCGCACCACCACCAAAAACAACAAACTCCAATCACCGTCAACTGGAGAAACTTAAAGGTAGTAACCTCCTTCACCTATCTAGGAAGCACTGTTTCAACTACAGGCGGGACGGACGAGGACGTCAAAGTCAGAATCGGAAAAGCAAGACAGGCGTTCATTAGCCTGAAACCAGTGTGGAGATCTTCTGCACTCAGCATTCGGAACAAGATACGGATCTTCAACACCAACGTCAAGTCATTGCTTCTGTATGGCTCAGAGACTTGGCGCGTCACGAAAGGGATTTCCAATAAACTACAGACATTCATCAACAACTGCTTACGCTCACTCGCTACTGAAGATCAGATGGATTGCCAGAAAGAATAAGCAACAAGGAGCTCTGGGAACGAACCAACCAAGAACCTATCACGCAACAAATATGCAGGAGGAAGTGGAGATGGATTGGGCATGCACTGAGAAGGCCGACTGAGGACATCACGCGTCAGGCCAGTCGCTCGAGTGGAATCCCCATGGGAAGTGACGAGTTGGACGTCCGAGGGTGACATGGAAGAGATCGTGCGAGGAGGAAATGAGAGCTTGTGGGCTGTCGTGGAACCAGGTTCAAAAGATCTCAGAGAACAGAGGTCATTGGAGACGTGCTAATGAAGCCCTATGTTCCACTAGGAACCCAAGGGACTAATAATAATAATAATAATAATAATAATAATAATAATAATAATAATAATAAACGTAATAAGGTGAGCATTGATAATTATTATAGACTAGGCTTGTAAAGAACTAAAAAGCAGACCACTTCGTTTTACGTTTCCATTTCATAGCGACGTATAGTTTTCTCTTAGTAATTTTCAATGATGACATTTCTGATTGTTGGAATAACAATTTTATAGGACAACTTGAAAATTGTGAAGGCTAAAAGAACAGATCTAAGCACTAAAGCGTATTTCTTCAGTGTCCTCGCGCTGATCCACTTAAATGACTTATTTCAATGACAGGTTTTCAGTTCAAAATGCAAATTAGTCTTACTATCGTCATAAGTCATAATAAACTTTGTTCCGATACAATGCAGGGTTACTGCGTGTCCTTAATAACCTCGTTATAGTATTGTAAAAATGCATCTTCAATAGACAGTCTCATAAGCCGACTGCCGATCATATGATTTCTTCTTTACCGTTTGGATGAAAACATCCACATTTTTACTGATCACTGAAAAACTAGAGTATCCCATTCTTATGAATTCTGCATACATACCCCCACGTCCATAGAGTGAAATTCAAAGTTACCCAGTAAAAAAAAACCCGTCAGGATTGATACAACTATCCAGATTAGTTAGATGGTTATTGCTATTTGATTACGCAAGCCTAAAACTGGATTGCATGTGAGCCATCACTTGCATTTACCGAGTTTAGATGGGTTTAAACCAATTTCAGTTTTCAACGGAAGAAGTTCAGAATATTTTAGTACTCTAATGTCCTTAGCTAGCAAGATCAGCTAATCTAAATAGTCTGAAAGTGAAAGACTAATCCTTGTAGTGTTACACCTTGTGTAGAACATCTACACTAATAGTGTGGTCTAAAATTTGATTGATATAAATACTGAGAAGTGCCACTAAGTACATGAGTGTTTCAAAATTTACTGAAATGTAAAAATGTGATAAACTCATACAAACTATTCTAACTTCCATTTACTCTTCGCAAGCATCGACCTAAAAATTGAATGGTGACATCCTGAAAGTCGAAAACATTTAGTTCATCAAATTTGGATTAAGCGGTTCGGAAGGCGAGTATGAGTTTTTACGTAAGACAGAGATTGTTGAATGGAATGTGAAATTGTTAACTGAACTGTTAAACTTGCGCTGTGTATGAGGTAATCAATTGTAAACATCTAATAAGTGAGCTGCATGAAACGAAACGAAAAAAGGAAGAAACAGCTATTCCAGAAAAGATTTGATTGCGTCTCAAATGAATGATCCAGTGCGTCTATGGAAGTACAAACTTTTCCGAAGTATGCATCGACTGAATCAAATAGTACTCTGGTGCAAACCTGAGTGTACTGATTTTTATTGATTTCGGATACCGTTTCATAAGTTCTTCTAATTAGTGACTTTGATCGAATTTCTTGATAGCCTCTTACTCTCTTTCCCACGTATGCGAATTGTTTTATAATAAGACTTTCTGAGTGGCTATGCCTTTACATCCACGTCTCATTGTGCGAATAACATCAGGATCATCATGAGTAGTTATTTACATAACGTTTAGATGCTAATCAAAAAGGTTGCATGCAATGAAGTATAACTGAAATATTACAAAAGTGAAGAAGCGAAAAACCTCAATCAACACTTTCTTGTCCACCAGGTAAGTATAATACAAATGATGCGGGTAATCTACCTTAGATAGCACTGAATCCTTATCACCTGTGTTAAATGTATTAGTGGACTCAGTACTATTAGATCGTGTGACCATATTGTCTGTTATTTGTTCACAAGAAGAAAACACTCCATTTGGGTTAATAAAGTCAGGGCCAGGTTTTGGTTCGATTACTCCAGTACCAACAGTTTTATTGTCAATTGAAAGTTTACGTAAGTCTTGTGACACACAACCGTCTAAACTGTATTAAAGAAATAAAAATATTGCTTTCAAATGATTAATATATCAATCAACATTGTCAATTTTCTAGCTGTATCAGAAATGATATTATGCGTCAATATAGGAGTGACTTGTGCACTATGGTAAAACGTTATTCACTATTACGTGCCAGACAACCAACATCATCCATTGTAAAACATTTTATTGATATACGTCACAGGATTGATATTAAAACGACCTTTACAATATTGTATAGAAGCTGTCAGGGGCGTATACTTAGGTTTTTTGAAGCGCTAGGTAGGCATACATCAAGCCTCTCTTGTATGTTCAAAACAGTTTGTCCTTACGTCGACCCTAGCCTGATAATGTTTATCTTATCGGATTATCAAGGTCGTCTTCAAACTTATCAGTATTCCTTCATTTGTCCTCTTATTTTCATTTTCAATATAAAATGGCTTAACAGGTAAATGTGTGATCAGATGTTCGAAATGTAAGGCGAAAATACATAACATTTTTTAGATAAACTACCTCTTTTGATTAGGTTATTCGAACTGTTAGATTTATTCACTAGATAAAAGCACAGAGCGATCCAGTATGACTTGTCCGATAACGTTTGGAATGAGAATTATTGCTCTTGATTCGATCAATGTAGTCAAACAACTTTTGACATCTGAATTTTACACTTCTAAAATAATATTTAACATATCTAAAGTGCGTTGCATTTTAATGGTAAATTTCAAAACAGTTCAATGGATATGGCATCAATATAGTTGCGTTCATACTTCTAAGACTTATTACAGTGCAAGTAATTGCTAAAGAGCAGACAGAAAAACAATAAAAGTCCCATAAAGTATCAGACGTAACTTAAATCCAACGTTAATGATAGGATTCAGTTGAATGAGTAGATGGCAGGAATTGAAATCTCTTTTTGGAAATCGTTGCGCTAATAATGTATCTCTGACAATATTAAATTCAAGAACAAGATATTCAGCGAAGAGACTCTTTCCAATGAAATTATTTCCAAGCTGTACATTTGTATAAATATGATATTTGAAAAATTATATCCCGTGAGGAAAACTAAACACTATACGATGATGTCCATAATAATAAAATGGATGATGACAGGTATTTGTGATTATGATAACAGTTGAAGTATGAAAGATAACAAAGTAGGTTACGTAATATATGAAATGGTTTAGAGAAAGTGTATAGCTCAGAAAAGGGTGAAAAAATAGATGAAAGTGGTAAGTCAATTAAGTACTATGTAATAGAACCAGACAAGTTGGTCAAGATGAAACCAATGTTTTCTAAAAGGATTACGATAACTAAGTAAAATAACACCGGAAACTAAACAAAGTTAGGCAATTATAATAACAATAATGGTGATAAAGGAAGGATATAAAAGTTAAATTAACAAAGGGAGAGGGGGAACTAATGGGGGTAGGAAAAGGTCATGGCTATGGTAAACACAGTGTCTGTACATACTTCTTTTGTGCACATATATCAGGTTTTAGTGCATGAACAGCTAAAGCATCCGCTGTTTCGAGGAGTTGAAAACGAAGGAAACGTGGAAGGTTTGGGATAATTTGATGAATAATTTTAAAGACATTGTCTAAATTTGAGTGATGGAAATCAACCAAATGTCCTAGAAGAGAACTCCTAATAGACTTCCTTTCACCTTCATAAAACCTTCGTCTTTGTATGACAGGACGGTCCGTTCGTAAGCTTTCAAGGTCGACTTCTTGGTCAATGACGAATGATGTAAACATCTTTTGATGAAGTTGTGTGAATAGTCGTTCTTCTGCAAAACAGTCATCAAATAGTTTTATTCTTTTCTCTTCAGGGTTAATGTACTACTGTGTGTTGTCGTTCTTTTGAACAACGTTTTCATACAAGCGATTTTGTGTGCTGTTGGTTTGGTAGTTGAGGATTTGGACCGTGTTAGTTGAATTTCTGCATACTTCAGTTTTCAATTTAGATGAATGTGTTCTGGTGATCACAACATCTAGAAATGCAGGTTTTTAATTTGATTCCACTTCAGTTGTGAATTTTATGTCGTCGAAAGTGTTGTTGATTAACTTGTAAGTGTTTTTTGATTCGTTTCCTTCAATGATGACAAACGTGTCATCTACTTATCGGATCGAAAATTTTGGTTTGATCAACGGTAATATCATAGTTTCCAATCTCTACACTACTTCTTCTGCACTTAGTCCTGATATAGGTGATTCCATTGATGTTCCGTTTGTCTGTTTGTAGAGTTTGTCGTTACATTGAAAATATGTTTTCAAGCATAAATCAATTTATTCCATCAATAAAAACAAATGTAGATCGATAGATCAAAAATATCGAAACTGTCAAAGATGATTAGTCCAAACACTCGACTTTGAACAAGTGGGTTGAGTTCGAATTCTATTCGATTTACGGAGAATGCATCCAGCGTTTCCAAAATAAAACATCCACAACTTTAGTGTGACAATCCACCTTATCACGCTAAATCAACAAAGGGAGGTTTCGTGACTTGTGTTTTATGTTTATCAGAACTTGACGACAAGTTCTGTAAGATTTTCAGGTTTAGGTTTAACGTTGCATACTCAGGGGAAAATGTAATTTTCAAATGAATATTAACCGATAGTCACCTGTGAGCTATTTCATCAAAAACTACAGTAAAAAGTAAGGATCAAAATGCGTGTTGGATTCCCTTTGAAGTCTCTAACTACACACTCGATGGCTGAAGCATGCACAATGAGAAGGGTGCGATTTTTTAGAAAACTGTATCACTCTGCAAAAAGACAAGTGCATAATTACAGTCACTGTAGCAAGTGATTTCAATGCAGAAAGGTAGTTCAACACTGTTTTCAAAATATCAGACCATCAAACCGAAAGTGGCAGTTTGATACAATTGTGTTCACCTAACCAGTTTCAGACGTACACAAGTATACCGAATAACCTAGTGATCACTGTCCTCAATTCAACGGTTGATATAGCTGGACTGTAGTGCTATCAGTCACATTTAAAGTATGTCAACAGAAGAGCGATATTCATCCTGCAGCACATATCTGTACACTTATTAAGTATCGGTTCCAAAGCACATATTTCTGTGCCTCAAAGGACATAGAAGAGTTGATGTCAAAAGACTTTGTTGATGTCAGCGTAAAAGTGAGCATATCACACTGAATTTCAGGAACTAGCCAAGCGTTTAATAGTATGTGACAAAATCACTCATCTCGATGTGACCTGGCATCATTTTCAGTATGCCTCAGTAATAAGTAGTGAAGATTGTGACTATCCTTCAGAAAGGAGATGAGAAATGTTAGCAGTTCTCAACAGTTAAATCCGAATCAATGTATGCATGAAAACGTATCTCATCAGACTTCCTGCACAATAAAGAAAAGGAATCGTATAAATGTAGTCACAAAAAGTTCACAAACCAACCATGAACAGTGAGGACTAAAGACGTGAAAAGATGGTGGATACAGGTAAAATATAGACTGGATTTTATACCTAGTAAGGAGATTCATGTGAAACGCTGGCGGTGTGTAAAACTTCAGCTTAGAAAAATGGTTAGGCAGTGGTCACAGAAATGAGTGTAGCAACTGGTAGAAAACAGTTCAGTATCTCAGCGTCTTCAAGTAAATGGACTTAAACTGACAATTTTTTTAAAAGTTGAGGACGGTACATATATTCTGATTATTGGTTAATCTGATACTGAAATATTAGCCACATATGGTCCAGTCCAGACACCGAAAGGAAAACGTAGGCCCGACCAGCGTCGTGTTGGATATGAAATGTACCGTTGCAAATTTGGACGGGATTCAGACTTAGAGGCGTTCAGTATTAATCCCTCAGATGATAAATTCGCACCATTAGCCTTTCGACTAGGGACATACACCAATTATCTGAACCTGCCGCTCCTCTCGTACTAAAAAGAATTACCTTAGTAACGGCCAGATTGTACTTCACTGATAAATGTACTGATTAGTAGGGTAAAACTAACCTATGTCACGATGGTCTAAACCCAGCTCACATTCACTATTAGTGGGTGGACAATCCAACACTTTGGTGAATTCTACTTCATAATGATAGGAAGAGCCAACATCAAAGGACTTGTTTCAGTATTCAAATACAATATACAGTTCTGTTTTGGGAAACACAGGAGTTATCTCGACAGAAATAATTTCTAGCACTCCAACTCCATCAACAATCTGTGTTTCATTAGCTTGAGCAGTCTACTCCTGCCCGACGAATCATGGTTACGAATCCGACTTTACCTACAAACTTCTGGGTAGCCAGGGAGTATCACTAGCGCTCACGTAAGTGTGGCTCACTGCCAATTACATGGACTTGCATATGGTTTCTGAATGTACTTCGATTTCGATGACGCTAGAGAATGGTAAGGCACTTTACGGAAATTAGAAAATTCCCTTATTGAAGGCTGTCAATAAGTAAATATATAACTGTGTAAGGGCGTACGGTATGCCAGCCAGTGATTATCATAAAGGACGTCAGTCTTTATATTTACCATTGTTTTAAATACAATACTGGATATCGCTTTCTTCTGACTTTGCGAAAATACCTTACTGAAAACCCCCTTAATCGACTTATAATATGCAAATAACATACTGATGTTAAGTAAAAATGCTACTTAATACGGTTTTTCGAACCCTAAGGTACAACTGAAGTATTTCTGGTTGCATCTCTCTGACTTTCTTCTGTTTGAATTGTGAACTGTTACTTCAGGAATGTTCCATGTCGATACAATGCCTGAAAATAGGAAGCCAATAAGTCAGACAAGCTGACCAGTTAACTTACTTGAGAACTGCTATCAATCTGAGCAACCGCTTGCTCCAGCGCTTGGTGTAGAAAAACATTAGAGGTTGGGTGAATGAAGATATGGTACTTATTCAAGAAGTTTTTGATTACTGCGCTGACTTGTGTACAGAAGTTTGCAGTTCTGAGTTAGGATCCATACGACTCTGCTATTTTTCCCAACTGATAACAGCAACGCAGAGGCATATATAATTTCAGTCTATTTTAATCTTAGCACCATATAATCCTTATTTCCATAATATACCAATTTCATCTTACCTAATAATGTTTTACTACTACATATAGAGCTATTTTCGTTTTTATGTTTTTAAGTTTGCTAATTATCACGTTGATATGATGAAAAAATTTGATGTCAGATGGTCATGCTGACATCTTTTTGTCTGAAAAGAGGCACGTATATTTGAAAATAGAAGATTCAAAGGTAAAACTACAGAACTATTGTGACAGTTATCACAATATATTTATAGACTATGATCACATATGCTTAAAGCTCACCTCTATCAAAATTGTTTACGAAAGAACAGTAGAAGAAGCAATAAGAAACTTATAACGAATGGATAGAGAACTCAACTGGACTTCGAAATTAGCATTCAAACTAGCTGATACACGAAGAATTTATCTGCATGGCTCCAAACAATGTAAACATCGGAAATAGTTAAAGTGTAGACTAAATAAAGGCCTTTGAAATGGTTGTCAGAAGAGACGGATAATGAATAAGAAATGTATACAGACTGTGTTATGATTAGTCTGGTTTGTAAAGGAAGATGGTTGGCAACACATCTGCTAATGAAGACAGTTCGATGATAAACACTTTAACAATGTAGCGGAAATGCCAGGACACTGAATACCATAACCATCAGCCACTAACTAACCCTCCAATCTAAATTCAAAGTAATCAGATGAAAGTATGAAATTTCAAAAATTCAGTTAACTGCACGGTGCATATTTGGTGAGGGTAAAACAGTCGAAATTAGTAATCGAAGAATGCGAAAGATGAGGCTTAGAACCTCCTACAGTGGTGATATCCCCTTTACGGTTTGATCATTTTATAAATATAAATTGTTTACTATCGGCCATGTCTTTCACCTTTCGTCTTTTCCGTGTAGTTCTTTGCTACTACTGGCATGAATAATTTAACCACTTTGTTTTTATTTTGTTTGGTCGCCCACCTGTGAGATGTAACTCAAACGTGATAAGTAAAGCTGCTTGTCTTGAATTTAGGTTTAGAGAGGTGGGTTCAGAGATAAATACCGATTATTACAGTAAATTGATTGAATCTGCTGAGACAGTGGAGCTGAGGCTCATTGGTTTAAAGGGGTGGTTTTCAACCAATAGATAGCGGGTTCGAGCCCCGCTCCCCTTCCCGTCTATATATAGCCAAGATATTTAGTGTCATGCTACAAATAAGGTTAATACAAAAACTTACCTTCTTCCACTATGCTTATTTACATTATGAGGTACATTCAAATTCTGAAAAAAGAAAACAAAGATGTCACACATTTAGGTGTGTCGAAAAGAAAACAGACTTTTACTTGGTGAAGTACGATTGCTATAGATATCTTTAAACACTCAATAATATATATATATATATATATATATATATATATATATATATATATATATATATATATATATATATGTATATATATATACCCGAAGTACTTTTTTATAGAAAGAGTATTGATTTGTTTTCTCTTCATTCAAATATTCGTTCTCCTTATCGTAATAATGATGTTTCTAATTGGAAATTGGGCGGAGCCTATTTTATCACACTGACTAGATGAATGAATTGATTAGCATCCTTAAATATGTTACGAAGATGATCAATAAAAGGTCCATTTTTCTAAGTTAGTCGTATTTTATGTCATCAATTTCCATTGTGCTCCACATTTGTTTTTGCATGGGATGGGTTAATCGATATATATATATATATATATATATATATATATATATATATATATATATATATATATATATATATATAGTATATGGTAACGACAGAATTTTACTGACCAAGCGGTAACTAAGCTTAGTGAATAAACACTCAAGTAAACTGAATAGGACGCTAGGTGACTGAATGCAAGCCAGTCGAAGGCAGTATATGTTGAAGTATTTATCGAAAATCCTACTGGTTACTCAGGATTGAGGTCGAAACTAAAGGTATAGGTCTGGAACCCGCAACAGGTTTATATACTGGGTGATGAGACAAACTTATTGCGTGATACTACTTGGTTGTTCAGGTCTCATCAGTACACAGAATCCGATGCATCGCTATGACTTCCTGATTGAAGTTGGAATATCTAATCCAATAAATTATATAAAAGACTATCATGTTAGAAACCTAGGCACAACAATTTATATTTATTTTTCATAACCACCAAGAGTAAATAAGTAAGAATTCGTAAACCTTAATTCAAAGGGAAACGCTGAAAAATGGTATTGTTGTAACCCCAACCCAAACAGAGTGCAGGCATACATTTAATTTACCCAAAGGAAACAAATCAGTCATATTGGGAACTAATACAGACTGGAGTTGGTGGATGGGTATTACGCATCATTGCAATAAATCTTGATCAAATCCGATCTCGAATATAACGGGATAGAATGCAGATATACTGAATATCTATGACAAATCACTTCAAGTAACTATATTGGTTCATCAATAACTATCAAAACAATATTCGGAAAAACACAGATAAACTAGTGGATACGCTAGAAAGTATGCAACAAAACACATTAGGCTGATAAATCTACTGCTGATTTTTCTTTAATAAAACAATGGAATACTATTATCTCATCTATCGTTATATACAAGAGTAGTTTGTTCGATAAAACACAGTAAAACAGTATTCTTTATTTATTCCTCTATTTATTATTCAGTACCCAATTCTATTTCACTGTGTGCTTTAATAAGTAAACTAATCTAATCTGATATGCAATTATACTCAACCATAATTCCAGGTTATACACTTATACAGATGGTAACATGACATTTTCTCTTAAATTATGTTGTTTAGAATTGCGAAAACTAAAAACGAGAACATAATAACTACTGCTTGAAGCTATTGAGGGTTGTAAATGCATATCAAATAGATGTACTGTTTCTTATAACAAGACAATGGGAATTTTTAGTACTGTTTCTTTTCAATAGACAAATAAATATAATGATATTCGGAAACAGTAACTCAGCTTATAAACAGTTGGAAAAAGCGTAAGAATTTCTTGTTACTAGCCAAGCATAACCTACGACTAACTGGAAACAAAGAAAATGTGAACACAACAAAATAAGTGAAGCTTGGTGTCGCTCAAGATTTGTTTAAGGAAACTAAAATTTCGATCAAAAATGTAACTATTTGTAACAGCAATAACCTATAGAATTTTAAATAGCACTATGATCCACATAAATGCAGACTGATAGTTTTTTCTGTACCATATGATTCAACCACGTATTTCTAATTATTAACCTATGAAGATCACATAGTTATGGTCTAAGAAATGCATAGCCGTACAGCAAAACTTGTGTGACTTAGAATAATTCCGACTATGAAGAAGGTTACATTACAGGACTTATACTTTGGTACCTTAAATTCTGGAGGTTTGCATAATGATTTAAAGTAAAATGAACGGGAATATGTGGGGATCAAACAAAGTACCCTTTACTAGTACTCTCTCAAGCTTAGAACTTAGCAACACCAATTATAAAACAAAGGGAGCATCTATATTTCCAATCACATTTAAAGAACTCTATTCAAAATTCGAGTCACAATTCTCATGCTTTATCAGATAATCCCAGAAACCTATCGGAAATTTGATGCTACACTTCAGAAATACTGACAGACAATTCTCCTAAGTTCAAATGACAGGTAAATAGACTAAAACCGAGGTATTCAAAGAAACCCTTCTCCGTAACACTGAGATGAAGATGATAAAAAACTTATACTTTTGAGAAATAACATGATGCTGTCACCCAAAAGACATCGAGTAACTTCCATTAGGAGATATGAAATAAGATAAAAAGAATGTAAAAAGGCACTCCTCATTTAGCAGACATTTCAGAGAGATGGTGTTTTACACCTGCCTCGGGAAAGCATACGCTGACAGATAAACCAAGGTAGAACCTGGTATAGTAGTTCATTTGTTCACATGGACACATTTCACAACAGGATGCAAAGAACAACTGCATGGTGAAGCAATGATATCAAAGGCTGTAAGTGCGTGAGAGAAAACAGCATAAACGGGTCAATAAGACTATTCGGAAACTCCAAAAATACTAAAGAAACCATATATTTGCATCATAATGACCAATTTTGAGTTATTTCACAGGCAGCTTCTAACCATTGGCTCGTCTTATCTAGATTACTACAACCAAATAGCTTATACCTCCCTACATGAAACAGACTAGACGTCACTGACTTCGTAAACCGGTGTTACTCATTGGTTTGGCCCATTTTATCCTTCTCCCAACATAAGTTTTCTCGGTGAACATCGAGCGGACAGTGCATCATGAGCGACATGTGACGTAAGCACCTCCATCAATGAGGGCTCGCCACCCCACCAAATGATTTATGTTTCTAGCAAAGCAGTAGCTGCCTAACCACAATATTGCTCACTTTAAGGTTCCATCACATACTGAAAAATGCTACAAAGGCTCTATGATCAAAAACCCCTGACATCTCCACTTAATCTACTTGCAGGATCAATGTCTCACAGCTGGTTGCCGTTTGATAAGTTTTCAAATATTTTTCCAGCACTATGAATAGATTAAGCTGACAAACGCTAAGTGTATCATTCAAATCTCAGCAGAAATTTTACCGAAAAACCAATTACTTTGGGCTGATGCAAATCTAAAAGCAAGTGAAGTGGTCAACATTCCCACTGACTGACTAGCTGTCCCTGAAAAAGCAGTAAGTGCTAACCAATCTCAAAGCTAAATCTTATTTGTGAAATATGTGAAAATGGGTGCAGAAAAAATACTAAGATTTGTGCTTAATGAGACTAAAAGGAACTGAATTTTCCTGCATAACTGTAGCTTGCTTGTCTGCAAACTCAACTTAAGACAGACAAAATAAGTATCAAAACAGGCACAGAAGTGCATCGGTCCAACTTGTCACACTTCACAGTAGCATTTAAAGGACAAGTAGATAGGAAAGGACTTTTATCAGAGTAGACAAAGGTGTGTGGAAGGAAAAGGAGTTTGAAAATGAAGACTGGTGAAAATATTCAAGCTTCAGAAGACGTCAAAGAGCCAATACGTTTGCACCAATGTGACCGATATCCAGTCATTTTGCGAAGGATCTCAAAACACCAGTTTCTGTGGCTTTGAAGACCCCAGCTAGGTAGTCTAAACCTACCCAAGTGGCTGGAACCAATAGTCAGAGATTCCATGCACTGGTGTCGAGTTATGGTCAGGTGGCCCTGAGCTCTCTTCCAACTAATTCCCACTTCCCCTAGCATGGCATGCGCAACACATTTCCAAGTCACAGCCAATGAAAGTTCACAATTTTATTGACCGACTTGCCTAGTACCCTTTGTCTAGCCTCTACATTGGCCATACGGTGATTCCTCCATATGTGAGTAATGATATGAAGATACCCACGGTAACATATCTGTAGTCTCTTCATAACGTCTACCTTCAAAAGCTAGACATCATGGTAGAATAACAAGAGAGAATGTACCACAGTACAGTATACTTATCCTTTAATAGGTAATCGAATATCTCGCCAATCGGCGCCACAGATGACGTAAGTTAGATGTCAAAAAGGACTTCTTTATCCAAACCGAAATTACGTCAACAACCAGCCAGTTCGGGCTGATGGAAATTTCTGGGTGGAGTTTTCAACGAGTATTAGCGGACTAGTACTGAAGTGTCATCTTTCATTTGACTGGTATGAAAAGCACGAGACACAGAATTCTGCTCGAAGCGTCCAGAAGGCCTTCCATTTCGTCGGTGACTTCGCCTAATAGGAAAATACCGTCTGTGTACTCTAAGTCAATGAAGTGATCACCAGGGAGTTGATAGATCCGTGTGTAGTCAGAGGTACTTAAATTTATAACCATCAATACATCTATGACGAAAATGAACACAAACGGTGAAATCATATATCTCTGGCGGAAAGCACTAATTGTCGTTAAGTCACATGAAAATGCTCCCTTTAGCCCGTACACGGCGGCATGAGTTCCAGTAGAGAGCTCTGGTCAGCGTTACATTCTTGCTCGAAAATGCATTAAACAGTTACCATCAACATCGGACTTGAAATTACTGTGTAGCGGTACAAGTTGTCAAGCATCTCATAATCAATTAACGCGTTAATGCACCAAAAATAAAATTGAAGAGATAAGAAAGTAAGTAGTTAAACTGGTGAAAAGTAGTGAAAAGAGAACGAGAAGCAATATTATTAGTATTTGTCCATTGGGTTCCTTGTGGAACATAGGGCTTCAGTAGCACGTCTCCATTTCACACTGTTCTCTCCAGTCTTTTGAACCTGGCTCCATAACAGTCCAGAAGCTCTCCCATTTCTTCCTCACACGATCTCCTCAATGTCACCCTCAGATGCCCAACTCGTCGTTTCCCATTTGGATTCCACTCGAAGGCCTGGCGCGTGATGTTCCCAATCGGTCTTCTCAGTGTATACCCAATCCAATCCATCTCCACTTTCCTCTACATATTTGTTGAGCGATGTGATGGGTTCTTGGTTGGTTCGTTGCCATGCCAGAGTTCCTTCTTACTTTACTTATTCTTTCTGGCCATCTGATCTGATGCTCAGTATCGAGGCAGCGTAGGAGGCTGTTGGTGAATATCTTTAGTTTGTTTGAAGTGCTTTTCGTAACGCACCAAGTCTCTTAACCATCATGTGGAAGCACTGACTTCACGTTGGTGTTGAAAATCTGGATCTTGTTCACGCTCAATGCTGAGTGCAGTAGGTCTCCACACTGGTCTCAGGTTAGTGAAGACCTGTCTTGCTTTCCTGATCCTGGCTTTGACATCCTCATCTGTGCCTATGCCGCCTGTAGTTGAGACGATGCTGCTTTGCCTAGATAGGTGGAAGAGGCTACTTCCTTTAAGTTTCTCCCGTTGATGGTGATTGATGTTTGTTGTTGTTGGTGGTGGTGATGGTGTTGGTTAGGTATCTTCATCACCTTTTCCTTTTCTGCTTTCACCTGAAGGAAGTCCCGTCCTCGCTGCCTCTTCTGTCAAATTGTTAGTTTACGCCTGTAGATCTTTGAGGTTGTGCGACATTAGACACAAATCATCGGCAAAATCCAAATCTTCCAGGGTCTTCTAATCGATCAAACAGCGTATGCCCATCTTCTCACAGCTCCTCACAGTTTGTTGCATGATCCAATCGACCACAATCAGGAAGACCATCGGTGATAGTAAGCAGCCTTGTCTTACTCCTGTCTTCACTTCAAAGGCATCACTGAGCTTTCCATTGTGAATCACTTGGCATGTGGCGTCTTCATATAGTTGTTGAATGAGGTTGATAAAGGTTTGTGGTATTCCGTAGTGTTGAAGCAACTGCCTGGCAAATTACTTCTCGGTCGATGCTGTTGAAGGCCTTTTCAAAATCGATGAAGTTAAGGTTGAGAGTTGACTGCCATTCTATAATCTGTTCTATGATGATGTGTAGTGTAGCGTTGCAATTTGATCCGCACATGATTTGTTCTTCCTGAATCCAGCCAGCCAGCCTGTTCCGGTAGTAAATTTGAATCTTTTAGTCTCTCCAGGATGATGCGGCTTAATATTTTGGTTGGTGTGGACAGAGTTGGAGCATGATGCCTCGCCAGTTCCTGCAAAAACTCATGTAACTCTTGTATGGAAGTATGACAAGGTAACCCATCTTCCAATCGATCAGCAGGTACCTTCCCTTCCTTCCAGACTTTCTGCAATAGTGGTGTGGGCATGCCCACTGGTGTCTCTGTCTGTTTTAAATGCTTCTAGCGGAATTTCATCTGGTTATGCTGCTTTGCCGGATTTCAGCAACTTTATGGAGAAGAAATAAAACATCATGAAATTTGGTCTCTTGAATGAGACGAAGATATTGTGTGGATGCATTGTTACCATTGAGATCAACTCTGAGTT
Source organism: Heterobilharzia americana (assembly GCA_944470555.2). NCBI lineage: Eukaryota > Metazoa > Platyhelminthes > Trematoda > Strigeidida > Schistosomatidae > Heterobilharzia > Heterobilharzia americana. Next base: position 152,428,236 of record OX104127.1, read on the forward strand.
AAATCATACAGAGTTTTCAACGGTCAAAGATTACATGGACTGATGTTTTGTTTTCAGATGGCCACCTCTAGCCTTTTCCCGTCCTAAATCTACTTTATCTAACATTACGCGACTACCCAGAGGGTGGCTGGGACATGCGTTATGCATGTCTAGCATACAGAACTTTTTGACCGCTTCACTTTATCATCAATTGAATTGCAGTAAAAGATATTAGATGTAAATGTGGTTAGACAGGAAGTTGCTTCAGAGGTAAATCATGGATTGCATTACTTTGTTTAACAGTCAAATCGAGATATACTCATCAACCTTGTGCGGGTTAATGTATTATGCAGCGAGCCGTACGTACCATGCGGCGGCTAATAATACTAACACGCTGACTAGACTTCGATAAGTGGAACTGGTTTCAAAATCGTTACCAATCGAGTAGATGTCAAGTGTCTAGGCTGATGAACCTTGGATAAAAGGATATCAAACAAGCCAGCTAGCTCAAAATTATGAATAACACCCTGATCTTGACAATAAAGAAACAATGAAAAAATCAATAATCTGGTGACAATTTATATTTGACCGATGGCTACTGGGTTTACGATACATAAAGCTTTCAGATGTGCTTTCAAAAATGTTTTAACATTAATTGGTTTTCTTAAACTGCAACACTGCTGGTGAAAAATTGACTTGAATGTGTTTTAGAAGTCATATAGAGCTACATTTCACTAGTTGCAACTAAGAAATACCAGTTGGAGGAAAATATGAAAGCAGTCTTACCAACACGTAATATCAAATATTTACTTGTTACCTCAATATGCATTAACCCAACTTTACGATGACCAGGTTATTCAGGAAATACTAATTTCCAGTTGTAAAAGGTTGTGCTTATACGAATTCGAAATAAACATCCAAAATACTAGTTTGAGAACAGATCACTAATCAGGGGCGTAAAAGAAGACATTGGAACATTTGGTGTAAACATTTTAAGACCGACTGACACGAAGTTACATCAGACTGATGTAGAAATATATATATATATATAAACCCAAATGCAACTGAGCAGATATTAAGAAAATTGATTCCAATTTCCGTTGTAAGTAGTATTCCATCTTACTTTTGCTTCTATACTGTTCTCAAATCTACCAGTAGCCAAAGAAGACAAATGCATAGTATTATTTTGTCCTTTGCCTTCTAAAATGAAATTACTAGACGGCATTGAAGGAATACATTCTTGTCTATGAGGATAAACTTTGTTACTGGATAGAAATTGAGGCCTAATTGAACAAATACTACTATTGGCCAAATCACCGGCCATAACTGGGAGCTCATACGATTTTTCGTTGGAATGAAAAGATTTACTGATTTTATTGCAAGTAGATGTCCCATTGGATTGTTTATGTGATATGTTTTCTCCAGTATCAGCTTTTTCACAAAAGTTGGTGAATCGAACAATACAGAGGTATTTTTCCTTTTTGTGACTAATATCACAACTTTTTTGACTTTCAGATGATGAACTTGACTTTTGGCGTTGTGCTACTATGAATTCATACGTTGTCATACCTTTTATGTCTAAAAATAAAGGGTAAACAAAATGAAAACATTTTAAACGCTGAATATCAAAAGAAATACTTAGATAAAACATTTAACCCAGTATGGCTGACTTGATGAACATACCTAAATAAAGACTTTTTTTCAATACCTTTCTTCAGTACTCTCCTTGAAAGTAATGTCAGCAATCATATTTCATAGAGGGTTTTGAATAAGTATTATTTATTCTGCATCTATGAATGCAAGCATGCTTGAACGGAGATATTATCAAATTACCCAAGCGTTGGATAGAGTCGACTTGCAAAGAATTTGGTGATAAAACTTATCGGTATCAACTTCCTGATTGTTTTCAGTAGTTGATATATCAGGCGGTGTTTTAATTAACTGTCAAAATTTATTGTACACAATCAAAAATAGTTATTCAAACACTTCTGAAATATGCTGTAATCGCAATCGAATGGTACATGTACAGATTAACGCCAGATCGACAGCTGCTGCTTTGACACAGTGGTTGAGACTGTTTATTACAATGACCCAACTGGAAACGCGGGCTGAAACGTTTGTTTTTTGAAGGCCTCCTATGCCAGAAAGATCACTTGGATAGTAATAAGGCAAATGACAATTACCGTTATAGCGTAAATCATTACACTGAACTGGTGGGTTAGAGGACAAAGTCTTACTGCTGACAAAACTGGGTGTGACAGCCGTAAGGTGCTTCCCACGGATGACCATGCTGATGCTACTTTTCTATGGAAAGTGGGGGTTAGAAAATATCAGCCCCAAAATTAGAGCACTCCTTTCTATTCTGCTGTGTACTAGTGCCAGTGGTATGCATTTATAGATGAACTGGGAAAAAACAAACCAAAACATCGAACTTCCAAAAAGACAAAGTGACTGGCCTCAAACAGATGTCCCTTGGGTTCTGTAGTCAAACACCACTATTACTAACAACTCTTTTTCAGATACCTTGAAAAGAAGTAGCCTTCCACAGTGTGGGTAGTGTAGAAGTGTTAAGCGCCCTCACAACTCCTTGAGCACTTTCAGATTAATTTTGCTGATATTCGTTTTTAGGATCAAACCTTACAGCCTTCGGTGCAATTCCCAGTTACCGTTAATAAAACTAGTTTATGAAACCTTCTGCAACTGAATACAGCTTCAAAATTACGTAATCGAAATAACAGTTAATGCAAAACCCGTTTTGAAATCCTGAATAAAGCCAAAACAATCACTGCACTATTTTCAGAATACAAGATCCATCATGATTGGAATATTGTCAGCAGCAATAGTTATTTAATTAGTAAGACGTGAAAACTTACGTAGATAAATATGAAAGATTATTAAATGCAACAGAAACGCATTAATAGCGAAGGTAAGCATACACTCGGCAATAACAATGACAAGGAATACCACGCCAGATACACCGAGACCAAATATACGGAAAACGCCATCTGTAAATTGAAATTAAGGTGTAGTTTGTTGGTTTAAAAAAATGAAGCACATGAATATCAGTAAAAGTACATCACAAGACAAAACTTTGGTGAATGAAATAATGTAACCCGAAAACAGATAATCATAACCACTGAGGGGGCTAAAAAGACACACTAGGCACCCTAATGTATCAGAAGAAAAATAGTCAAAATGTTGGGTGAAGTAGGCAGTCATAACGAGAGACAACACAATGCGAATAGGATTGCAATATATATTTGAAATTACGACTTTACATAACCTTCGGAAAATTCTGTTTAAAAAATGGAAGCAATACAACTTTGGGTGGACGTTATTCCGTTGTAAAAGCGCGGAAAAGCTATAGGTAGTGAGAAGAATTGCATAATACTCAAAATAGAGTTTTCAAATGGATTCTGGGCTGCATAGAAAGAAAAATACAAATATTTTCTTAACCAAAGTGACGTCAGATGACAGCGAGTGGTACAGACTCATCTTCTGATTATCTGGATATAGAATAGACTATGTGAGTTGATTGGTAGGAAGTTTGACGATCTTGAATGTTAAAGTTAAAAGACAATGATCAAAACAGGGTTATCTGCTCGTTGCTGATTAGCAGTGGAACCTAGGACGCACGTTTCGTCCTATTTGGGACTCGTCAGCAGGATGTACCTGCATTGTAGTGGATGATGTCCCCGCTGAGACTCAAACCCCGAACATGTCGCTTCAAACCCCAGTGCTGATCCCTGGGCTACTGAATTACAACAGCCAACGGCTGTCAGGCGTTTGATAACAAAAACCTAATACAGTTTTTAAACGGATGAGATATATTCATTAGTGACTGGAATTAAAAGACCCAGTGATGAATATCCCAGTGTGTTAAAAGGTAATGACTTTTGGCCGGACAATAGTAGGTATTCGTTACCTAGGAAAAACCTGACTGAAAAATGATCGCTGAATGAGCGACAAGAGTTTTGCTGGTATCTAAGCAACTTGTGTCAAAACTAGTCACGTACTAGAAGGCAAAACGATAAAATATTCGCATAGAAAATGTGTTAAAAGTTTTTTGATAAGTTTGAAGTCAAAAAGTACTGCAGGTACATGAGCGTCACCATTCACTCATTTAAAACAAATAAATTAACACTAAAAATCAATACAAAATGCTTCACAGAATTAAATCATAAGTGTCACTGAAAGCGAAGTGATAGAGGTGGTCTAGGTATTTTTAAAATTTTTATTTTAGAGTACTGGAATAGGGTTACGGCAAACAAAACAGTATGGTAGACCAAGAGGTTATAAGTTGGTCAGTTATACTGACTACACATAATTTTGCAACTGATTTCTCAACTGATGCAAATACAAAAAAGCCGTGAATGGGAGTGTACACGTCACCACATTTAATAGTCATATGACAGAAGAAACGATCTTTGAAGTCAAAATTATAAATCACTAGGCTGCTTGAAAACAATGCGACAGATTGAACTGTCATAAAGTTAGAAAGTGTAGAAGGATGCTATTCTGGGTTAAGACAGTTCATTCAATCACCATATATCTTAATTGATGCGAATCGATGGTAAAAAAAAATCTAGCTAAACCTTGGGAAATGACCTCAGAAATGCTCTCAGTTAAATCAAGAAATTAGATTGAAATATTAAACCACTCAAAATATTCTATCGTGTTACTGTGTAAGATAAAGAAAAAAGAAATCACTGGGATAATGCCATTACTTCTAGGTACAAGACTTCAGGAAATGTTGAAGGGAATTAATCATTTCGCTAGGTCAACTGAAAAAAACGCTGTCAAGTCTCACGATGGATTAAGATGGTAACTGAAGCATCAACTAGGGTAACACACCCCGTATTTATATCCCAGAAAACAAATGTCTTGAGCTTATGACAGTCTCTCACTTAGAAAACATGAGATTTATATGCAATGTCCTTTGATGATTGCAACTAACTCCTATAAAATGGAATTTCAAGTCTTAGTATTACAATAAACACGTTAACGATGAGCAAGGTACAATGTAACTATGCCTGGAAATTTCTTTCACATATGAGGATGGTTATCGCATAGATAATTAGATTTCATCAATCCCCTGCATCTATTGCTACTGTCTACTCTATTCATTAGGTAAACATTTAAAAAAAAACATAAATGGATTGGTTTAATGCATGTTTACAACATTCCATGTGCATTGGTAACACTGAATTTTAAGTCAGTCACAATTATTCACAACTATATCACACTTGCACTTACTGTTAGCTGTTAAGTAATCCAAATGATCAGTTGTTCCATTATTAAATGTGTGCCAGTAATCTAGTAAGAAGAAAACAGGCATATTTATTCAAGAACCTAATAACTGACAGAATAAAAGGTAACCTAGCAACCAAATCCAAATCTATGTCAGTTACATTTGACATGCAAAAACCACCAACACCAGCAAGTTGTAGAGAACAAAATTAGTAAAGACAGTTTAAATCGACTATACAGTTGCTGGCAACTACTTACAGCTTAGAGCGTTGGAATTACTGGTAAGTACCTGGCAGTTAGTCATGAGGAGTCTCGAATAAAAAAATTATTATATTGTTGTCACACTCAAAAAAAAAAAATCAACTTCACATTTATCGATAACCACTTGCCGATCTAATTACGCTAAATAGGATCCTAAAAAATGACTTTGGACTTGATTTATTTTCTGTTTTTCTTCCCACTAGATCCGGACACCTCAGAGGACACAGTGGGAGAATACAAGAGCAAAGGACAAAAGTAGTCTCTGTAGAATACTGGTCCCTGCGTCAAGTAAACAGCTCCTGGAACCGACTCCTAGAAGAAGTGGTGTCCGCATCATCAACTGACTCGTTCAAAAGAAGAGTGAGCAAGCACAAAGATCTGCTGGAAAAGGATTAATATAGGCTCATAGCCTTTCATCCTCAAACAACAAAACTGAATCCAATTGCTAACAGCTCAACTTTATTGAGATGAATTTCACAGTCAACACTTCAATTTAATGAAGATATACGGCAATGAACAATTGCGCAGCTCACCAACTAACAAATTATTGAACAAATAAATGAAGTTTATGGATGACAAAATATTTACACCAATTAGAAAAAGCCGCAGAATTATCAGTTGGTGCTAATAAAATAAACACTTGCTCTTACTTCGAAGTAATCCCATTAACGATGACTATCTAGCAATAAAATTGTAGAATATTACTTCTAAATATCACTACTAACACTTAATTGATTAACCCTTTTCATAAGAAATATGTTTTAAAAATAGACACGAAACCGAGTCATTACCGCATCAAATCGATAAAAAAAGTCCACTCATTTAGAAAAAAAATCATCTATTATAATTTTGATTTAACACAGGTTAATAATGAACAGAATTTTGATAAGTAAACAATAAATTGGCGTTTTCCATTACTTTATGAATACTATTTAAAATATTATTAAATAAGACTCAGTGGCTGGGACACCACACTTGCAACCACGATTCAATTTGCACCCATATCTAATTCGACAAGGACATATGAACATCATTAGTTCAAAAATTCTGTATAAGTGGATATGCGACATTGTTTTCCAACGCAATATTCAACAACTTCGCTAGATTTCTCGTAAGACACTACAGACTGCTACAAATAGTCGCGTAGAGAGAGAGAGAGAGAGAGAGAGAGAGGAAGAAGAAGAAGAAGAATGCCACCGGTAAGGTCCCATAACCACTAGACGTTTGCGGTGGAGCTCGAGAACAGCAAACGTAAGAAAACTAGGAGGACTTCGGATCTGGCCTTGAGTGTATTGACCAGATATTCACACTTCAACAGGGTTTTGGAACCCATGGATGTTTACTGACACCCAAAAACGTCTGTATTTCTCGACCTGAAGGCGGCACTCGATGAGATGCTAGAGTCAATACGTCTGCCTCACTGTGGTTGACTTTCAGCCATGTCACCAAGTCTCTAACCATTGGTTTCTGTGTTTTCAAGGACCCCAGACAGGTAGTCTTCACTTCCCCACACAACCCAAATAAACAGTCATACTTTATGGACTGGTGCCACATCTTGATCTGGTCACTTTGAGCCTTCTTCCAACCTTATCCAACTGTTACTGAAAAAAGGTAACGAGTAATTCCAACTTTATTAGAAACGAAAGAATATGAAGAAAATATCTTGAGCTTCATTTATGAAGGTTGAAGATATTATACTTAGCAGTCTGAGTCTCAGTAGTTGCAGCGATATTTCAATTCACGATGCCCTAGTCGAAAGCCAACGAACTGCAATCCATGAGGTTAATAAGTATTGAGACTAACGGCGACACTATCAGGAAGTTCATTTAATCCGATTGTTTTAAACTTGACAAATAGCATGAATCGAAACAGTCCCAGAAAAAAAACTAACAATCATATAACTGTTCAAGAAAGCGACCCAACTGATAGCTGCTATCTTGACATAGTAGTAGGGCTTGCATATCACAACAATCCAACGAGCTACATTGGCTAGAACGCTTGTTCCCTAGAAGTCCTAACATCCCATAAAGGTCTGTTGGATAGCGGTAAGGCGAAAAGCAATTACCATTGTAGTAGAAATTACTACACTATGATCAAAGTCTGACGGCAAAGTCAAACTGCTGCTAGCTGGATGGAGTATGACAGCAGAAAAGTGTTTCCTTGGGACGACCAACAATGTTACGTTGATGCTGTCTTCGCTGTGGGAAGATGGGGTTTAGGAAACGTTGGGTCAAAAGTAGTAAACCCATTCCCCCTCGATGGACGCGGACGCTCGCAACAGGGATTCATAGTCGGATTCAAAAGCAAAAAACCGAAATTGCAAACGGCCGTGTGGTCGAGCTCAAGCAGATGTCACATGGGCTCTGCAGTCACGAGAACCTTTTGCTCTCTCTGGTGGCTTAAGAAAACGCCTCCCACGGTGGGCAGCCGAGAAGTATCAAGTGAGTGCACGCTTCCAGAAGTACGCAAGACACAATCAAACACAACATGTATTCATCAACTCTGCCTTCTCCCTTGCCTTCACCTCCTGATACTAATATTAGACCTCTTAAGCCTTACCAAACCTCTCATCCTGCGACCACTGTCAGAGATCCAAGTCATGGAAAACTCATTCCCAGTCTCCCAAGAACACCCCCATCGGCTTCATACAGGAGTGGTCCACGTTCGAACAATATAACCAAATCGGACAGAAAGCAACGTTCACCAAATCTCTGGAATCTCTAGCCATGGATATATGCTGTCTCTGAGACACGTATACACGACCTAAGCGTGATTATCAAATTGACCTCACCTGGCCATTATAATGAATCTTCAAAATTCACCTTAACAGCATTAAAGATTGGGTGGCTAGACCACATGCACTCACTTGTGTAGGCATAGCAATGAGTTGTAGAACAGAAAGCGAACTTCTCAACTGGATACCAGTCAACAGACGTCTATGTGCTGTTTGACTGAATGGGTCTATAAGAACAAAAAAGGATCGTGAGACCAACCGATCCCTGTTCGTAATCTCCACCAAAGCACCCACCAAATGCATTTCGGATGATGCAGAGGGTGAATTCTATAAGACGCTGTCAACTTTGCTACAGAAAGCAAAACATTCAGATGTAGTCATAATGGCAGGTGACTTTAACGCTCAAGCAGGCAAGCTCAGCCACCAATCGGAGAGGCATCTTGAAGGTATTTACGGAATCCCATGCCAAACAACCGACAAAGATGATCGTCCGTTGCAATTTTGCTCCAACAATCACTTGTTTCTGGCCAGCACTAACCTTACGCATAAGGAGAGACACTGTCTCATATGACATCCGTCAACACTAAACCAACGATGGACACAGATAGATCATATTGTTAGAAGCTGTCGTTGGAGAGGATCGATGGAGGATTGCTCCTCTCTCTGGATTACCACTTTGGACTCCGATCACGCGTCGGTAAGCGCTTTTCTATGCTTATGCCCTACTGGTAGCAGGAAACAGGAGGCAGTGAGGCCTATCTGTGATCGGTTGGTAGATGAGGACACCAAGAAAGAGGAGTCAGTTAAGCATTTATCTGAACGTGACAGCAATGCTCATCCTGAGGAAACCAGACGTTATATTAGGTCTGCTGTAGAAACAGCAGTAGAAACAGTTGGTAACCTACACCCGAAGGTTAACAAACGTCATTTGATTTCTGCAACCTCATATGAACTGACCGATGCGAGAAGACTGATTCCAGCTAGCTCTGACCACAATGAAGAGCGAAAGCAACTCAAACGTAAGTTGATCAAGAGAGTTGGAGAAGGTATCAGTAGTGGGTAACACCCAGCAGCTATTTAGGCTTATTAGGAATACTGGCAAGAAGACGATGGCGGGTGCAACCACCACCAAAAGGGATGGAACACTGATAACCTCTCGCGACATGTGGCCAGAACGTTGAGCAGAACCTTTTGAAGCACAGTACAACTGATCCTCTACAACGATTCAGTTCCCAAACATCCGGCCTACCTAAAATGTCACGTAGATGTCGGTCGTCCAACTCTCCGTGAAGTTGAGAAAGCTGTATCGAGCCTAAAATGATTCAAAGCACCAGGACCTGATAGTTTTCCACGTGAAGATTTCAAAGATGGAGGTAGGAAATCGCTATTTAAAGTGACGGAGATACTATATACTGTATGGGAATCAGAGATAGTACTATCAGACTGGTCTACTTTCCTGATCATCCCAGTCTATAAACAGGAAGAGAATTCTTCTTGTGAAAACCATTAGGGAATTAGTTTGACTAATATTGTATTCAGAATTCTAGCATCCATAACTATCCGATAACTAACTAGAGCTCAAGAAAAGCGAACTCGTGAAAACCAGGCAGATTTTAGACAGAGCTAAACGAGGGTGCAACGATCATATTTCCTACCTCCGACAGGTTCTGGAACACAGGCATACTTACCGGTCAGTGGCCGACACCTGTCATATTTGTTGACTTGAAGGGGCATTTGACTCAGTCGACCGTGTGGTGTTGCGGCAGTGTCTGACTTTCAAGAGAGTACCAAGCGAGTATATAACGCTAATCAAAGCTCGCTACTTGAACTCACTCAGCTGTGTTAGGTTTCATGAAGACTTGTCAAGTGAATTGACGACAACTAGTGGTGTCCACCAGGGATGTCCACTGTCACCGATACTATTTACATTTGTCATAGATGTACGAATAGACATAAGTTTGGGTACTATTGACTTCACAGAGGTTGGCCTACTCCCTGGATGTCATCTGATTGAGTTCGAATATGAAGGCGCTATTGTCCTTCTAGATGAAGACACTGGTCAAATCTAAACTCGGATTCATAAGACACGTTTGGTATTTGCCAACTCTCACCACCTGTGGTGCCGAATGGCGAGATATCGTACTAGCTGTTAAGGGATGAGTATACGGCGCTGCAGTTCGTTCTATCCTTTTATACGGCCATGAGACATGGCCATTAAAATTAGAAGTCATGAAGCGATTACAGGGTTTCGATCACAGATATCTTCGTCTCACTGCTCGTGTTTGGTGGGATCACTACGTGAGAAATTTTGATGTCAGGCGAAGGGTACCACGTAATACGGACAAGTAAATCGATGAGGTTGTGAACTTGAGTCGATTGAATTGGCTTGAACATGTACTGCGCATTTCGAGCCACCGCCTACCTCGAGGTATCATGCTGGGGGAAGTTGGACTAGGTTAGAAGAGGGTCAGAGGGTCAGACGAAGACTTGGAACCAGTCAACGGAGTCCCTCATTGTGGGCCTGACCCGTGTGGGGATACTTGTCAGCCAGTACTCACTGTCGTTGAAGCAGTCCCAAGAAAAGTTGTGTGGTTTACTTGGTGAAGGTGGAGCGGTATTAGATCCGGAATGCCGGGTATTGTTCGCTGTAGCCAAAGCCTATTTTTCAGGCAGCCTGAGAGGAGCCTCTTTTTATGAAATTTCAGTGAGTGAAGGTTTTCATTTTTTAAGGGAGGGGAGTTGCATCGCTTTATGTAAGATTTCAGACAGTCAGTTAAACGTTTCCCACGCACGTATGCCCACAACGAAGTGAGTTTGGTCAACGAGCAGATTACCAAGTGAACATAGATACGTTGAACCTTGACAGTTGATGGGGAGAGGCGTTCATTAATCAGTTTTGAGGGAGCGTCAACAAAGTGCTCTGGTAGGAGAGTTCATTTTCATGTGGTTGCGTTGCGAAAGACGTTTCTTGCTCGGTGAGGCGACCGGTCCCCCCCAGGTTAGGACATGATAAAGTCGAAGCAGACGATGTCAGACCTGGAGCTGGGAGCTGAGCCGAAGTTAAAGTATCTAAAAGTATAGGTTAGTTAACTAGGCAGTGAGGTGAATCTATGTTGTCAAGACTGCAATGCTACCTGGTTCCCCAAAACTTTGAAAATTCATCCAGATATATGATTTATAGGCTAAGCATCAACTGTCTGATCCAAAGTATTAAGTCTCTTCAAGTCTGATTTATGACTTGAATAAAATGTTTCGATTAAGATAATAACGAAGAAAATTCATTCAGTGAAGAACATACAAATGAACATCTTTTAAAAACTTGCGAAGCTCTAGTTCACTGAATAAAGCACTCAGTATTCACTCTGTATTACACTATTTTACGAACTGTTCTGACTATTTCCTCAGAAAAGAGATCTGAAGTTTTGAAGAACAACCATCTAAACCTGGAAAAAGCGACTCCATAGGAAACAGTTGTCAAGACTATGCTATTCACTAGCAACTCATACATTGGAAGAGAAAGCCTTTGGAGTACTTATAACTTATTGCCTGGATCAAAGCATTCATAATGAGTATGAATGTGTAGTTTCGTTCAGTACGGATGCATAACAACTTTGCAAGAAGGTATTAAACAAAATTTATAATTTTTCAAGGTCGAAATCTCATTTTAGGTTGTATAAAGAAAATATGATAATTCCTAAGAATAATGATGTGAATACTTTTATTGAAGTAGTTTTTGAGCAACTTTTAAATTCCAATGATAGGTAAATTCAATGACCTATGCAACACATCGATGTACACAGGGACAGCAAAATAGACGTCAGTTACTACCCATTAGTACAGCTATACGATGATTTACTATAGCCGACAAAAAGTATCAGCTTTATTAACTGTTATAGAAGAGTCAATAGATGACCTCATTCATTATCACTAGTGTAAATCTGAAACAAAGAAAATATAACACAAAAAATTCTGAAAAATACAAATTCAGTAACGATTTTCGAATCTAGCCAGAAGATATCACATTTGGTTCCTCGAATGTTCTACTTTCAATTGAAAAACTCTAAGCAACTGTGGTCGGTTTTAACTTAGTTAAACTGCTGGAACTGTAAGCACTCATAAATGATTTAAACTTGAATATTTGAACAGTCGAAAAATAGATTTAGTCCTGGTGTGAGCTAAATTATTATCATCATAAAGACAGACGAAGGTGGTGAACTTTCTTGCTAGACACGTTGGATATTTCTTCAATTATCCACTGACCACAAATCGACTTGGAATGGAAAAATGATTAATATCCACAACTGTTTTATTATACGCAGACACCTATTTGCCTGTTATTCATACACTTGTCACGTACGATTATGATAGAGAGAATGAGGTTTGAATCTTGATTCAAAATCTCAGTTAATGATGAGTGAATAACGATAAAGGTTGATATTGCACTCAATCATACAGTAAAAAATGTACTTATGGGCCTTAGGTTTCAGCGTCATGTAGATGATGATATTAAACATCAGTCAAAAGTCACTCGGAAAACATCCTTTAGTGCACCTAGACATCTTACCTTTTCAAATTATCCTCCAAATTAACAATGAGTGGAAAAAGATGTTTAACGTTAGATGCGTGGTGTATTAGTCAGTTATTAATGAAATGGATTACTTCGGATTTCTCCACATACAGTGTGCTAATTTACATAGCACATACATATACGACCTCTCTTTTTCATCTACACATAAAATAACTGTTGAGAATTGATTTAATATTCGTTATAAAGTGAGATACGACCCTTTGAATGTTACAACCGATGTGTGCGCTACAAAATCCCTGATTTAAGAGTGAAAAAAAGCTTTGATATTTGTCCCTATGGTTCTGTTTTTAAAACTCCAACTTGTGTTCTGAAAACCTCACCAAATTACCGGCATCACACCTTATTTCTTTACTGTTGAGGCAGTTTGTTTGACCTTAACTAAACGACCTACACTGGTGCAGTTTCTGAGAATAAAACGCCTAAAATGTAATTCTTAGATGTTGGAAGTCAATAGGCAAAAGCCTGGGAAATAGGTTTTGTGCATGCTGGCACTCAAAATTGAGGAGTACCTGAAACCATGGGGAAACTGGTATTCACTTGGTTATTTAAATCCGAGTCGCTCAGTTGCAAGGTAAGAGACCTCACCACTGAGCCCATGACTGACTTTATAGTTCTAAATTAGGTATGTATACTGATCATCAAAGGGTAATCCATAGATATAACTATCAACTCCTATATGATCAACATCGACTGAATTTTATCGGTGAAGTTTGGAATTTAACCACTAGGCTAAAAGACGTGACAATGCAGCCCAGTATGTCTGTCCGATTCGCGTACATTCAACATTTACCACGATTTGCAAAGTTATGATTTTTGAGTGACTAGTTACAACAAAACCTTACCGAGAAAAAATCACTGTTCACAGTTTAATGATGTTATAATGCAGGTCACAGTTAACTGTTACCGAAAAAACAATAGCAAAGGATCAATTTACCATGGTAAACCTGAATCCAGTACCCATGTGAACGATCTGAATAATACGCTATAGCCACGGATACAGAAAGGCTCGTGGATATACTGAGCGACAAACAAGCTGTAGTCATGATTCCAGCGAAACACCTATACTTAAACAAGACAAAAAGTAGAATTTTAATGGTAATTGCAGTAACCACTAAGCACTGTATTAAGTAGAATTCACTGGCTTTAAAATGAAATATTTTATTTGAAGTAATTCCCGCGCCACCAAGTTCACACACACCGCTTATATGAATCCTTCTACCACTGGAGCACTATAACAAATAATCGCTACAACAGGTTGAAAGGCATGCCAACTTCCTGCACATTGCGTCAAACAACAGATTCTACTGTTGTTTTTATCCTTTAATTGTATAGTCAAAGTGTATTATTCACCAATCGAAATGTGGTTCAATGAGTTAGGGAGACAGTAAACATTGGGTCACTGGTTCCAGACCAGGTAGTATCACTAGATCTCATATAATAAGTGTGGCTCATTGTTTATTGTTTGGATGTGCACAAGGTGGTTGGCTGCGTTTCGTTTGTTTGTTCGTACCAATCAACATTCCTTAAACATTTTCAACCTATCCCCGCCTTTGTAATCAAGAAGGAATATCAGTGAACGGCAATAAGCTTTACAGGGAACAAGAATACATGACAATTGTTAAAATACTTAGCAGAAAAATAGACAAATCAAAGTAGGACCTGACATAAAAATGCATCAGTTCAAGTTGCCGTACTTCACAACAGCATATTAAGAACAAATGGATAGAAAAAGAATGATCTTAAAGGTAGACAAAAGTGTATGCGAAGAGAAAAGATAAATGGATGAAGGTTAATAGGAACGTTCGAAGATTTGGAAATGAAAAATGGTGTGTACATTTGTACTACTGTCAGTGATTTTGAGCAATATCGTTGAAAGTCCCGAAACATTGATTCTTATCATCTTGAGGACCACAGTCAGGTAGCTAAAACCACCATTGAAACATTTCAACGATTGGCGTCACGTTTCAGTTTGGTCACCTTCACTTCTTTTACACCATAATCTTACCTTGGCTTACAAAATGTTTTGTTTAAACTTTCGATCTCACAGAAAAATGAACCGTTTTCAATCTCTTTTTTTATATTCATCTTAATGCTAGGGTGATGACACCATAAAACCTTGGTTTCACAAACCATATAGCAATAATTATACTGACGTCACAATTCTTTATAACGAGAACTTTTATACTTATACCCGATCGGGAAGAACAAGAATGCTAGCTGCTATCTTTTATTGGCGCATAATTTCGAAGTTCGAACAGTCAAATGCATCAGTTCAAACATAGTAATTCAACAGTAATTACACAAAATGAACGTACTCATAAAAGTGTACTGTTAGCCACAGTGTTTTCCACAAAGTAATCAAATAAGACGTGTACAAGTACTCGATATGAAATTTTTTTGGCTCACGGACAACACGGAATTATTAATAGGATAAGAACACACTAAATAATCAATAAGAAGCGGTTACGCCTGGCTAGGCACATCAAAATAACCGAATAGTGAATGGTTCAGTGTTTCACCAGGAACAGCGTAGTTCCACAATGAGCTGTAGTCCAGGTTTAGCTACTCTCCGTAATACCCAGTGATGTAACTTGAATTATGTATTTCTCAAGAAGGACATTGACTGCATTATAGTGAAGTATTGTCCCAAAGACCTAAATAAAAAGTTTCGTGGACATCAGAAACATTTATGCTATATAAAGTTGTGTTTATAAACATCTAGGCCATAGCTGTTACGAATGCCCTGGAAGAAGTTGAGCGCCGAGTCTGATTTAATCATTATGAGAGTATATTTTAGTGTCATCGCAGCGTATTTAGAAAATCAGAATAGGATTTTTCTGAAAGTTTCGATGTGTATGCCACATCTTCGTCAGCAGAATATTCGGATTTTTACTAAACATCAAAATATATTCAGTTGTAGGGTTATATTTATTCAGATTGATTGATTTTGCTCATGCATTCACTCTCATTCCATGCCATTCTTTGTTAATGGTCAGTAAAGATCTTAATTCTTATGACTGTATATTTTTTTATGTCTGTTCGTCACAAGAACCCTGTCAACTTTGCGACTCCTCTGGACGCCACATTAGACTTTATCTCAGAAAATTAAGTGTACAAACTGCTCACAAGACAGCATACTGAATCTTAGAAGTGTTTCACAGGACATAAAGTGAGGTAAATCTATTAACGATGTGCTGGATAACAGTTAGGGATGCCTAATCCCTAAATAAAACTAACTTAGGTATTTATTATCATTGTAAAATTTAGATGAAGCGCAACAAAACTTTGGTCCCAAAGACAAAATCTGCACCTGATATTAAGGTTTACGTCTAATGTACAGTTCACATTTAATGATGCGATTTATAATCAGACGGACAGAGTTTTAATGGGGTCTCCACTAGGCCTTATCCTGACTGACAAAGCTCGAAAGTGCACCACTTATAGAAACAATCTCGGAACTTTATTCGTATAAAAGGTACATTGACGGTACTTTTCTTATTTGTAGTGAAACATATTCAGTGGACGAGTTGCTAAAACGTTTCAATGATTGTCACCCATCTATTAAATTCACTGTAGAAGAAGAGTTACATTCAACGTTCCACTTTCTAGACGTAATGTAAAAGAGAAGGGATGAAAGCTCGATTCAAAGATCAGTCTATCGCAAACCAACTTGAACCGGCCAGTTCACTAACTTTAATAGTTGGGTTCCTTTTAGTTGTAAAAGAAATCCCATTCGCTGCATATTTTGAATATTGATGGAGCGACCTTTCAGAGCAATTATCTATCATTTTACCAATTATAAATACGACTGTACAGCTTGATGATGAAGTCGTTGGAAAGAAATATTTTGCTGATACATATCTTGTTTTTTTTTTGAGATTCACTCGGTTGAAGTAAATATACTTCCAATCCCATTGTCTTCTTCTGATGTCAGCTGACTATCGTGTTGAGAAGTCATTGTTCTATCATTAATCGTATCGCGTCGAAGCATTATATCGTTGTATGTACCGCCGATAATAACAGTGGTGAAGGAGATGGGATCAAAATGGGTTCTTCGAAGCTGGACAGATTTCTCGAACAACAAGTAAAGATTATCGAGTAACTATCTCGGTAAAGAATTTTTGCAGCTGAATTATCGAAACCTACACCTGCTATATCACCCCCTTCAGTCGACGGAATTGCAACAAGTGTAACAGAATTTTATTATGATCCAGATGCTAATGTGACTTTCGATACTTGGTTCCGAAGATTTGAAGACCACTTCAGAGTTGCTTTTCCTGGTCAAGATGATTCGTAGAAAGTTCGTCTCCTCCTTCGAAAACTTGGTCCATCTGAATTAGATCAGTATTGCAATATAACACTGCCACAGAACCCAAGAGATCGCTCCTTCAATGCCACAATATAGACCTTCGGACAGTATTTTGGTGGTCATTCGTCTTTCTTCAATGCCAGATATCCTTGTCAAACTCGTCATGAACGAGAACGATGATATCCCTACTCATGTTGGTATTGTTAATTGTGAATGCGAAAAATTCAAGGTGAAGTCCGTCACTGATGACCAATTTGAATCTTTGATACTCATAGGCAGCCTTCAGTCGCCCAAGTTAGCAGATATTAGAATGAGATTGCTGAGTCGGTTGTAGCAGGGACCAACACTAACGTTGAATGATATCGCTGCTGAATATAAACAGTTGGTCAACCTGCAACGGGTTAGAAGTTTAGTCCAATCCGGACGCCAGGGTCACAATGAAGTGCATGCGGTTCGTCAGACATCTTATTCCTTTGCATCCTTTTCTGGCCGTAAAACCCCTTGGTTGTTCATCTCCTGTTCATCAAGCCAACAGTGCATACAATACCAAAATAAACATGAAGACGCCGCCGTGCCCTTGCTGGAATTGTGTTGCATGGCATTTCGTCCATTCTTGTCTTTATAAACAATAAATGCAGAGATCTTAATACTGTCGGTCACAAAGACGAATTTTGCAAGTAGCACCCATCACAAAGAACAAGCAGGTCACCATCCAGTTACCATTGGAGAACAAAGTCTTGACTAGTTGGCGAATCTCTCAGTCTTACTGCTGCTTTCAAGCACATGCACCAGCAAGGAGAAAATAAATCACCGTCGAAGTAAATCACTGTCCAATATGACTACAAATCGACACAGCTTCAGAAGCCATGCCAGAAGATTGGCCGACCTGTCCAGAAGACTGTACAACCTGCTATTATGGCATGCAGTAGCCACTACCACTACCACTAACAGGTCAGTTATCATGTACTGTATCTTTTCACGATACTTCTATCTGACGCTGATTTAGACCTCTTAAGTCTCGATTGGTTTGAAAATCTTGGTCTCTCGGATATACCTCTATGAGCTATTTGCAATCAGATCAAGCGTCCGCTGAAAATCGTAGACATAAGCTAACGTTTCGCAAACGTATTCAAACCTATTCAAACATATTCAAATCCTCTTCAACAGTGGGCCCTAACTTTACTGGGATATGAATTGAAATTCAGTTTCGACGCACCCAAGAATTTGGTCCAGCCGACGCCTTATCTCATCATAGGTAGTCTGAAACAGCTACTATCATCGCCGAAACTTCCTGTGTATTGTCCACGATTGTCAAATGTTTGGAAACCAAGTTGTAGTCCATACATCTCTGTGTAACGAAATCATAAGCGCTTTTCATTCGGATCATCCTGATACCAAACGCATAAAGTCAATCAATCGCAGCTACGCGTATTGGTCGCCGATGCATCAACAAACTACAGTCTATGTCGACCGGTGTGTAGAATGTCAACAAGCCGCCAAGCGTACTCTACGACTGTCACCCATTCTCTGGCCAGATCCATAACGCTCATGATCGAAAGTTCATGTTGATTTCATCGGACCCATTGATGAAAACCACCACCTTATTTTGGTAGATGCTTACTCAAAATGGCCAGAAATCGCACTTATCAACCCACCGAATACCACGAGAACGCTAAAAGCCGTCTTAAATATCTTCTTCCATAGACTACCAGAAAATATTGTCTCGGACGAAGTGATGGTGTCTTTCGATGTTACAACCCTCTACACATCAACTGCCTACGGATACAACGGTTCTTCTCTTCAACAATGATACATATCTCTCAGGAAACACATGAATAAAATTTTCAAGTTTGATGGAATTAATTTATTTTTGCCTGAAAACATATTTTCAATTTAACGACAAACTCTACAAACAGACAAACGGAACATCAATGGAATCACCTATATCAGGACTAAGTGCAGAAGAGGTAGTGTAGAGATTGGAAACTATGATATTACCGTTGATCAAACCAAAATTTTCGATCCGATAAGTAGATGACACGTTTGTCATCATTGAAGGAAACGAATCAAAAAACACTTACAAGTTAATCAACAACACTTTCGACGACATAAAATTCACAACTGAAGTGGAATCAAATTAAAAACCTGCATTTCTAGATGTTGTGATCACCAGAACACATTCATCTAAATTGAAAACTGAAGTATGCAGAAATTCAACTAACACGGTCCAAATCCTCAACTACCAAACCAACAGCACACAAAATCGCTTGTATGAAAACGTTGTTCAAAAGAACGACAACACACAGTAGTACATTAACCCTGAAGAGAAAAGAATAAAACTATTTGATGACTGTTTTGCAGAAGAACGACTATTCACACAACTATATCAAAAGATGTTTACATCATTCGCCATTAACCAAGAAGTCGACCTAGAAAACTAACATCCGACCAATAGCTGCTACCTTGACGTGGTGGTCAGGCTTGCATATCACAATGACCCAACGACCTATGCTGGTGGAGCACTTGTTCCCTCGAGGTCCTACCATACCGGAAAGATCGGCTGTATAGTGGTTAGACGAAAAGCAGTTACCGTTGTGGTGTAAATTACTACACTATGATGGGGGTCTGAGGGCGAAGTCACACTGCTGTTAGCTGGATGGGGTGTGATGGCAGTAAGGTGTTTCCCTTGGATGACCAGCAGTGCCATACTGATGCTGCCTTCTCAGTGGAATGGGTGGGGGGTGGGGGGGTGGTTAGAAAAGGTTGGCCTCCAAAACAACACACTCCACCATACCCCACGGTCTACCGGGCTGGCGGTGTTGGTTCATTTATCGTTTCCTTTTGACCATCCGGCCCCAAAAATTCAAGAAAACTATACACCCAAGGCTGGGTGTGACAGGCCTCAAGTAGATGTCCAATGGGCTCTGCGGTCACACAAATCTCTTTCAGGTACCTTGAGGAGAAATGCCTTCCACGGTGTGGGCAGCCGGGAAGTGTCAACCGTCTTCACAACTCGATCAGCACTCAAGTTTCCTTAAACTGCTATCCATCTCCTCCATCATTACTTCTGGTCTTTCTTCACATCTGTAAATTAACGATACTACATCATCTTGAATTTCTGTTAGCTGTGCAGCCTTGGACAATGATCTTAGTACATGGAACAACATGCGTGTTCTGCTTAAACCATACTGCTAATTAAATATTGGTGCCTTCAATGTCCACACCCTCGTGAAATTGGTCAACAGTCTTCGTTGGTAAAGACTCTAGAAACTCGGACCACGGATGTGTGCTGTGTCTGTGAGACACGTATACAGTACCCAAGTGAAGTTATTTACCTGACCTCTCCCTGCCAACCCGGTGAGTCCACAAAATTCACCCTTCGAGTTTCCTGAGATTCGATAGCTCTCGTGTTCTTGCAGATGTAGGCACAACATCAAGCACTAGGGCTGGAAACTCACCACTAGACTGGATCCCAGTTGAAAGTCACCTCTGCGCTATCCGACTGAACGCCACAGTGAGAACTAAAAGGAATAGTGAAACTCGGCGTTGTCTCTTGTAATCTCTGCTTACACACCCATTGACTGTAGTTCGGATGAAGTGAAGGACGAGTTCTACTGTAAACTGTCTAGCCTACTCTCGAAAGCCAAACGTTTGGACGTCATGGTTGTTGCAAGTGACTTCAGTGCACAGGTGGGTAGACTGAGTGAGACAGAAAGGCACTTAGGTGGCACTTTAGGAGTTTTGACTGAACGAACAGATAACGGTGATCGCCTACTACAACTGTGCTCAGATAAGCGCCTATTTTTATCTCGCACAAATTTCAGACATAAGAAAAGACACTGTCTGACGTGGCGTCCACCGAGCTCAACTCAGTGATGGACACAGATAGACCACGTTGCTATTAGTCATAGCTAGAGAGTATCAGTGGAAGACTGTCGGTCCTTCTGGAGTACGTGTTTGGATAGCAACCACGCATTGTTGTGAACGCGTATATGCCTGAGTCTCAATGGATGGAAGAAACATTTGGCTACACAAGCACTACAGGTGCTGCTGGACAACGGAGACACCAAAGCCGTTTTCAGTGAGCGGTTGGCTGGGCAGCTATCGGAACAAAAGACTGTCACCCATCCAGAAGAACCTTGGTGCCATCTTCAATCTGCTGTGAAAGCAGCGTTGAAGACTGTAACCGACTCCGAAATAGTGGCTAAAAAGAGCCAGTGGATATCAGCAGCTTCTTGCGAACTAATGGATGCACGTGAACTCATCCCTGCAGGCTCTGAGTACAATTATGAGCGAGGGCAACTTAAAAGTAGACTGATGAAAAGTCTTCGGCAACGACCACCAACAGTAGTGGGCAGCGAAGGCTAAAGAGATGGAAAAGGTGGCAGCGATTGGTGACAGTAGACAGTTATTTAGACTTATTAAGGAAACTGGGTGAAAAAGGGCCAACTGCGGTTAGTGAGACCATAGTGGAGAAGGACCGATCTGCGATTCACTCGCAGGAGAGACGACTGGAACGATGGGTAGAACACTTCGAGGAACAGTTTAACTGGTCTCCAGCCACCAATGCGTTGCCCGCTATCCAGTCGGATCCTGAATGGGACATAGAGATAGGCCCCCTCAACACTAGGAGAAGTTGAGAAAGCGGTAAGTAACCTGAAATGAGGAAAGGCAGCAGGACCAGATGGACTACCTGCTGAGGTATACAAGGATGGTGGTAAGGTGCTCTTAGTCAGGTTAACGGAAATGTTAGCTAGTATATGGGAATCAAATACGATGGTGAGATGTCAGGTGAGCTGTACTCATCGAGTGGTGTCCGTCCGTCAAGGGTGCCCACTCTCTCCATTCTTATTCCATTTGATCATCGATATTCTTATGGAGGTTACCCTCTCGCGTCATCTGACTAAACAGGGGTTGACCCAATCATAGTAGAATTTTCGTTAGACCTAGAATATGCAGATGACATAGTCCTGATAAGTGAAGACACTGACAAGATGCAGAGTCTTCTGAACTCTTTGAGTGAGAACTTGAGAATGTTTGGGATGCGCTTCTCACCACCCAAATGCAAATTGCTGCTGCAGGATTGGTCTTCAAGGATGCCCCACCACTGCTAACAATAGAGAGTGTAATGTTTGAGTGTGTTGACCACTTCACTTGCCTAGGAAGTAGGATCAGCCCTGATGGCTCAGTGGCTGGTGAAATCTCTGCACGGATACAAAAGGCTCAATTGGCTTTTGCCAACTTACGCCACCTGTGACGCCGCCGTGATATCCGATTGTCTACTAAGGTTTGCGTATACTGCACAGCAGTCTGGTTTGTTCTGCTGTATGACTGTGAAACATGGCGATTGAAGGTGGAAGACATGAGAAGGCTTCAGGTGTTTGACCACCGTTGCCTTCGTAGTATAGGCCACCGTATTCCGTGGTGTCACCATGTAAGTAATGTAGAAGTTAGGTGTAGAGTTTTAGGGAGTTGAGGTGGGTCGGCTGACGGGGTTGTGAGCCTTGATGGACTGAGATGGCTAGTTGGGACATGTGTTACGTATGCCTAGTCGCCGATTGCCTCGTCACACAATGTTGGTGGAAGTAGTTCCAGGCTGGGAAAAGGTCCGAGGTGTTCAGACTAAAACATGGCACCAATGTGTGAAGTGTGTGACTGTTGGTTTGAGCCATGTAAGGGGGTGATGCAGACTAGGTGGTTGGGTTCGGCAGGACAAGAGGAACCAATGGTTGGAGACTCTATATGATATGGCTGAGAACCGATGTCAGTGGCGCAGATGTATACATACATTATCCTCATCTTAACGACGGTGTACCGAATCTCACCACTTTCTCCTTCTTCCTTTCTCTCTTTTCGTACTTTATATTTTTTTGACTGCATTCTCTTATCTTTATCTTGCACGTCACTGCCTTTTTACTTGATGTACTGATATGAGGAGTGGCAACTCGAACCGTTACGCAGTAATGCCTGGTCCTAGGTTGATCTGGATGGATGGAGAAAACTAACAAGTGGATCGTCCTATTATACGTGAAGAACGTCTCCGAGATCACGGCTAGATTATTGAAGCCTCTTGAAATCGTTGTTTCTCACAAGCCCAAAAAAATCTCTTCACTCGCTGTTATGCAGGCCAAAGATACAATACAGAAGGAAGACAAACCAAACATTATTTACAAAATAAACTGCAGAAGATGCGAAAAACACTACATCGGATAGAGTGGAAGCCCACCCTCTTCGCATCCGTCTACATGAACACTAACTAGCAGTGAAGTGTCATGACATATCTTCGCTCATATTAATGCATACGGACAACTGGACATGAATTTGACTGGATAAAGGAAATACAAAGAATGCCACAGAATGTTTAGAAGCTTGGTATTCAGGTTAGTAACAATCAACAGACTCACTGACACTGACCCAATCTGTCAACCAATAAGAAATAACAAGAAGGTCAAATGTTAGGTTATCAGGAAAACCAATCAAAATAAACATAGAGACAATGACAAGACCTTGGCAGAAGCGACCAACCGCACACCAGGTTATGAGGACGAGCTACTAAATAAATTGCGGAGGAAACTTTATTTCTCACTTCTTTCTGACGTTTGTGCTGATGATGTTGTCTAGAGTGACAACGAAAGCTTCACGACTAAACAATCCAGCTAAGAGGACACAGCACCATTAAAATTTACTATACGAAAACTCACATTGGGCGTATAATATGGAGGAAATGACAAAAATAACGATTTTTTTGTCATTGTATTTTAATGTCTTTCGTTAGCCACATGGAATTACAATCCTGAAATTGAGGCTGAAGTGCTTCAGGGATGTCTATTGACCACATATTTCTTCCATGCAAAAGACATCGGTAAATAAACCTAGGGAAGAATGGTTAAGTTTTTCAAGTCCCATATGTGAACTGTACACCGGCAAATCTAATAAATTTATGTATCCACCATTGGAAGAATGTGAAGATCAATAATTGCATATGAGCTTAGGAATTAGGATTCCTGAACCGAATTCTGTAAACTACAAATAACAGTTTCGTATCAAACTCTAAAATTTACTGAAGCTATCAGTTTGCGATTTTGCACGCTTACGAAAAGCTTTATAAATGTCATATTTGTGAAGAGCAAACTAACAAACTCAACCACTAACCAATATGGAACTATAATACTGTTGTTGATTATGGCAACGATTATCTTTGCTTAGGTGTCGAAAACGTACGCTGTTACCCAGTAACTAAGTAGAATTTGTACAAGGAGGCTATGTCAGACAACTGCTACTTGCTTTTTGCGTCCATCCCCACACAGAAGTTCTGACAAATATTGATAAATGTTTAGAAGATAACCGTAAAGCGGAAGCGGTAACTGGATTATTCTTGAAAACAAACCTGAAGTTAGCACAGATGAAGTAAGACGAAAATTATCCATTCAGTGTAGACTTACGCATAGTTGCGACTACCCACACAATTGTTAAGCCATTTGCAGTGATGGTCAAAATTGGCTATACATTTGTTACAGCTTTTACAGTGCTTCGTCCGCGAGCTAGAGCTAGATAAACAAAAATGTACATTTTTATTAAGTGAAAATTAATGTTAGACAATAGAATGGGAGTTCGAAAAACTAAGGTAAAAATAATTTCCACCCACATATTCTTTTCTAGTTACAGCTAATAATCCCTTGAATTCAAACTCATTGCCCCATTAAATGTGGACAGAATTATTGTTAGACTGAAAAAGATGTATAAAAATTAGCCCACGTCGACACTTGATAAACGGTATCATTGAATAGCTTTTCTAAAAAACTATTCTGGGCGAGACCTACAACGGTGGAAAGAAGTTAAAATAACGAGCTTTAGTGATTAGATACACCATGGTAATTAAGCTATTGTAGTGGATTTCTATCTGATTCGCTGACCGCTTTCAATGAATGAGTTACATTGTCTTCACGCAATGATGTTGGAAAGCCCTAGTTTTGTATAAGACATTGCTTACTAATCTAAACAATTTTTTAAAATTCCCTTTTTCACGTCATCTGTTAGACATGGTCGGTAGTTCATTTTCTGTCCCCATTTTCAAGGTAACTCTGATTGTTTAATGCCTACTTTTACTATGTTAATGTCTCAATTTTTGGACAAGGTCATATCTCATGTGTATACATACACATGTATTTGGGTTAATTGATTACTATTCTCAGAAAAATAAACTCTCCATCCAGCTCAGTCTCCTTCTTTATTCGTCCCGGGTCGGAGTCGGTGGGTCTTGGGTACAAGGTTAGCTGTCAGTTGAGCGTGCGTATTACATGTGCTCGGAATATATGACAAATGATTTGCACAGCCTACAGCAATATGAATATTTCCACTTCCTCTGAGATGATTTTAATGAGGTGGTGGCAAATAAAAAAATGTTTTCAAAGTAGTTAGAATAAGTTCTTTCGGAGTTAAAATATGAAGATCATGAACTTACAGACTGAGATCATCAGTTACTTAAATAAGTTGAGATGCTTTTGTGTCTAAGATTGATAACCAGATTCAAAAACACCTAGGCTGTGTAGCACAACTGATTAAATGAACAAATTAGTGTAAATGTTTATATATCTACTGTGTGAAAGTTAACCGTACCAACTAAATACTCACACTAAAACTAGTGGAAGTGTATTTTAATGACTGGGAATAGAACGCTGACAGAAAGACAGACGAAATCAACGCAGAATCTCGCACAGAAATGCATCAGGATAAATTGTCACACTTCATAGCAGCGTGCAAAAACAAATGAGTAGAAAAAAACTGATACCAGAGTAGATCAAAGTGTGTAGAAGGACAAGGAATTTGAAGATAATGATTCGTGAAAATATTCAAGCTTTAGACGTCAGAGAGTCAATACATTGGCACCATTTTCACTGATTTTCGGCCATTGCACAGAGTCCTCAATCACTGATTTCTATCGCCTCGGGTAACCCACAGAGGTAGTCTACACCTCCCTACACAGCCTAGATCAAGTCAGATACTCCATGCACTCGTTCCATATCTGGTCTGATCACCCTGAGCCGTCCCTCAATCTAATCCAACTTTACCGGCACTACACACTGAGATAGGAGGTGGCTCAACATGTGCGATATATTCCCAGGCCACCTCAGTCGCTGAAGGTTCACAACCTCATCGACCGACTTTCCTTTCTTGCCTAATACCTTACGCCTGACCTCGGCATTGCTCATATTGGTGATTTCATCATACGCCAACAATGCTACAAAGAAAGCTATAGTCGTAAACATGTTGTCTCTTCATACATAGTCTTATCACAGGACAGAACGGATTGGAGTGTAGTTAACTGATGCTTTAACAGGTAGAAGTCTCGACTGTGTCATCATCAACAATTTTTTTTACGTGATTTTTTATGAATAGGAACAAGATATGTATCAGCGAGGGAATATTTCTTTTCAACGACTTCATCACCAAGCTGTACATTCATATTTCTACTCGGTAAAATGACAGATAATTGCACTAAAAAGTTGCTCAGTCAATATGCAAAATAAACAAAAGTGATTTTTTAGTCTTGATTCATCGATGACCTTAAACTTAGCACAAATTGATGTTTCTATACAGCTATGCCCAACTATGAGTTATACTAACATTTTATCGGTGTCTTAAATTTATCATTATAGGAAGTAAGAATGAAAATATCACGCTTTAATTCATAAGAGAAAAATTAGATAACAGGATACTTACATCGGTAAATCACACAAGTTGCAATAGAAATTTTCAATCACATGTGTATGCTTAGGATCCAGAGCAGGTACCTTTTTTCCTCGCATCCTCTGCTTTTCTCGGACAGCTGTATCGGCAGGATTAATACTCACTGCAGCAACATTGAGAACAATGTAAGCGACAACACTTATGGCATTTATCTATTGATGGTCTACTTAAGGATAATACTGATGATTGTTCCAATAATAATTCTGAACAGTACATTTACAATAAAAGAATGCATCCAAAGCAAAAATTTCAAGACAAATGGATCATAGCGTAGGATCGTGACTGTATGTTTCTATTCCCAAAGTCAGGAAAAATAAACTGTTATCTGCTATTACACAATTTGGATTAGCTGTGCATCGGTTCACTCTGTACGCCAAGGAATAGCAAACCATTTGCGATGAATGAAATATGAAGCTTCAGTCTACCAGAAGCATAACAGCATAAAACCTTTTTATTGATACAAATTACTGTACTACAACAGCGGCAGACTGATGAAAACACAGAAAGTAAGGTGAATTTATACCTACAGAGTTCAAAAGAATCTATCGGTCTTAAGATGATCTCTTCTCACGCCATCACCTCCAAAGTATTGTAATTCAAATTACGCTAGCCAGTTAGTTTAACAAAGAAGAAATCACCTGGAAGCTGCACAGGGGGCAGTGACGTCATAAAGAACATTACTGTATATCAAAAGACTGGTGCATGCACAAGTAGTAACAGTTAAAGTTTTCATTAGAGATGAGTTTAATTATATTCCATCGGCTGACTACCATATTTCCATCAAATATTTCGTAATAATATGAAGATGCATTCGAAATCAAAAAAAGTCGCAACCCACTTAACCTACCTTGTGTATAATCCTGCGGCAGGCAGTGAGCCACACCTAGTGTGTGGAATGATGATACTAACTGGTTTCAAAAACCATAGTAGGCAAGGTGGTATTCGAACCCACGACCCAATGGTTGAACGTCAACTCACTAAACCAATGAGTAGAGTTGTGCCCATTAGTTCGATATGCTTGATCATCATCCAAAGCACTAAGGACAACCAGTCAATGTTAACGTAAGACCTGGTATAATTACTGCACAGTGATACAAGTTGACACACTTTATTTCAACAAACCGACATGCTAGACAACAAGACAGAAGATGAGGAATTAGAAACTTAAGAATCAAAAAATAAAAGGCGATAACGCGAAGGGAAGAGACGGTGCGTTTATTAACGAAATCCGATGTAAGTTAGGATTTTTTAAAAAGGTATCGATACATTTCTACCAATCTTAACGATTCTGAATCATGTCACCGAAAGTCTTCAGTCAGTCATTTTCGTTCTCATGTAGATCTAAACCAGGATATCCACATTCCTCCTGCATAAATCAGACCAACAGTCAGAGACAGTCGGCTGGTGCAGCTAATTAGTTAGGTTGTACTTAATCCTTCCCACCCAAATCTTACTTCAAATAAAATTGCTAATTGAGGAAGATGGTGACCTGGCATGACTAACAAATGTCTCGGCCGTTTCAGTTGGTAAAACTTCACTATTTTATCCATTAAGTTACGTCTCCTAGCGAAGACCATGCCTAGCCCCTACATTATTCAGGTTTGCAATGCCACGAACATAAAATCCACTCTACAGGTTTCCAATACGTAGTTGAATACCGTGGATTTAACGACCTAAAAGGCATGTCTGTATTAAGCTACACACCTACATTTTGATTCTCAAACCACCCTTGTTACTGACAGAGAGACTAAATTAACTCAGAACCTCACATAAAAGTGTCTCAGTTCAAGTCGCACATCACAATAGCATGTAAAGAAAAAGTGGATAGAAAAATACATATCTAGGCAGACAAATGAGGGCGGAAGCAGGAATTCGGAATTGAAAGTTAGTGAATGTTTAAGCTTTGTAAAACGTCAATAACAAAACCTATCCGGAAGAAGTCTAGAGCTACCTCCAGTATGCTGTAAAAACGGCTTTGAAGACCAAGGATAGTGCTCCATAAAGGCTAGTGATTCTCAGCAGCTTCTGAATTGATGGATACAATTGTACGCATCAACGTCGCCTACGTAACTAGTTCACTAGTTACCACCTGGTCCTAAGCCCGGGTAAAGAGGGAAGGTTGGGCGTAGGGCTAGCAACCCTACCCCGGAAAACAAATCCAACCGCTAAAGAAACTTCAAAGCACAAACACAATACAAAACATTAAAACAAAATTATTCCCCGCTGGAATCGGAGAGACAAAAGGACGCCGATTGGTAAAAGCCTTCAGGAAGCCAATTGGTCGATGTATCTTCTCTCGATGAAACCGAAAGTAAACGTGGGGACATGGAATGTCCGCACCATGTTTGAACCTAGCAAGGCTGTCCAGATTGCAAATGAAATGAGAAGGTATCGCATTGAAGTGCTAGGAATCTGCGAAAGCAGATGGAATGGAAGTGGACTCTCCAAACTGTCAACTGGAGAGGAGTTCATAATCTACTTCGATATTGTCACCCAGACGACAACCACAAGCACACTGAGTTTTCCAGTGGCTATCATGATATCTCCAAGAACATCGAAGGCTCTCATACAGTGGCATTCAATCTCCTCCAGGATCAAGATTATGACAGCAAGGTTCAACTCAAAAGGAAGCAAAGTCACAATCACACAATGCTAAGCTAGCTATGCACCTACAAATAATGCACATCAAGAGAAGGAGGACGAATTCTACAGACTCCAATCAGTACTAGACAAGACCCCACACCAGTTGGCGACATCAAAATTCTAATGGGTGACATGAATGCCAAACTGGGAGCAGACAACACACAAAGAGAACTCATCATTGATCAAGAAGCACTCGGTGAAATGATGAATTAGAAAGGAGAATTGTTTGCAGATTTCTGTGCATTCAACGATTTGGTGGTTGGAGACACTGTGTTCAAGCACAAGGATATCCACAAAGCGACATGGATTCGATTTCACCAGATGGACACAATACACTAAAAACCAGACCAACTTCACCTCAACCTCAAGAAAGTGAAGACGCAGCCTACTTGACACAAGGTCAAGAAGAGGAGCAGATGTAGGTTCACATCATCATCAAGTGCAAGGAACCTACCTTCAAAATCAAGTCAAAAGCCTTCAAACAAGCTGATGACAGACCACTGTTCAAGTTCAACACCCAGAACCAAAATTGAAGGACTAAACCACAAAAGACATCTTCACGTCGGCCATCAGAACAAAATGGGAGATATTGTGCAACATCCCTGAAGGAACCTCCGTGAAAGAACACTGGAACTTTTTGAAAGAGATGTGGAAAGAAACCTGCATAACCGTATTAGGAAGGAAGAAGAAGAAAGGAGACAAGGAATGGATCCCAACGGATACATGGAAGCTGAAAGAGGAGAGGAGGATGGTGAAGCAGAAGATGAACCAGTGTGGTGCAGGGATGAACAACGGAGAGAGGAACTGAACACAACCTATAAAACACTACACTGGACAAAGAAGTGAAGAAGAGTGCATGCAAAGACAAAAGACACTTCTACAACACACATTGGCAAGTGAAGCAGAACAGGCTGCAGGTAGGAGGGACCTGACAACATTATTTCAAATAACCAGGTTACTATCTGGGAGGGAAGAGATCAACGCAGATGAAACCAACGAGAGATAGTGGAAGAAACTTGGCTAACACTAAAAAGAAGAAATAAGGGAAACGATAGACTGACCACTTCAAAAAACCATTGAATCGACCACCACCACCACCATCTGACTCGTCTAGAAATACCACCAGCAGCCCAGGCACAGAATTACAAGTGAACATAAGCCCTCTGCCAAAAGCAGAAGTGTTGGACTCCATAAAGTTGCTGAAATCCGGCAAAGCAGCATAACCAGATGAAATTCCGCCAGAAGCACTTAAAACAGACAGAGACATCAGTGCGCATGCCCACACCACTATTGCAGAAAGTCTGGAAGGAAGGGAAGGTACCTGCTGATCGATTGGAAGATGGGTTACCTTGTCATACTTCCATACAAGAGTTACATGAGTTTTTGCAGGAACTGGCGAGGCATCATGCTCCAACTCTGTCCACACCAACCAAAATATTAAGCCGCATCATCCTGGAGAGACTAAAAGATTCAAATTTACTACCGGAACAGGCTGGCTGGCTGGATTCAGGAAGAACAAATCATGTGCGGATCAAATTGCAACGCTACACTACACATCATCATAGAACAGATTATAGAATGGCAGTCAACTCTCAACCTTAACTTCATCGATTTTGAAAAGGCCTTCAACAGCATCGACCGAGAAGTAATTTGCCAGGCAGTTGCTTCAACACTACGGAATACCACAAACCTTTATCAACCTCATTCAACAACTATATGAAGACGCCACATGCCAAGTGATTCACAATGGAAAGCTCAGTGATGCCTTTGAAGTGAAGACAGGAGTAAGACAAGGCTGCTTACTATCACCGATGGTCTTCCTGATTGTGGTCGATTGGATCATGCAACAAACTGTGAGGAGCTGTGAGAAGATGGGCATACGCTGTTTGATCGATTAGAAGACCCTGGAAGATTTGGATTTTGCCGATGATTTGTGTCTAATGTCGCACAACCTCAAAGATCTACAGGCGTAAACTAACAATTTGACAGAAGAGGCAGCGAGGACGGGACTTCCTTCAGGTGAAAGCAGAAAAGAAAAAGGTGATGAAGATACCTAACCAACACCATCACCACCAACAACAACAACAAACATCAATCACCATCAACGGGAGAAACTTAAAGGAAGTAGCCTCTTCCACCTATCTAGGCAAAGCAGCATCGTCTCAACTACAGGCGGCATAGGCACAGATGAGGATGTCAAAGCCAGGATCAGGAAAGCAAGACAGGTCTTCATTAACCTGAGACCAGTGTGGAGACCTACTGCACTCAGCATTGAGCGTGAACAAGATCCAGATTTTCAACACCAACGTGAAGTCAGTGCTTCCACATGATGGTTAAGAGACTTGGTGCGTTACGAAAAGCACTTCAAACAAACTAAAGATATTCACCAACAGCCTCCTACGCTGCCTCGATACTGAGCATCAGATCAGATGGCCAGAAAGAATAAGTAAAGTAAGAAGGAACTCTGGCATGGCAACGAACCAACCAAGAACCCATCACATCGCTCAACAAATATGTAGAGGAAAGTGGAGATGGATTGGATTGGGTATACACTGAGAAGACCGATTGGGAACATCACGCGCCAGGCCTTCGAGTGGAATCCAAATGGGAAACGACGAGTTGGGCATCTGAGGGTGACATTGAGGAGATCGTGTGAGGAAGAAATGGGAGAGCTTCTGGACTGTTATGGAGCCAGGTTCAAAAGACTGGAGAGAACAGTGTGAAATGGAGACGTGTTACTGAAGCCCTATGTTCCACAAGGAACCCAATGGACAAATACTAAAATAAATTATAATATGTACGCATCTCTGTAGTCTTTGAGCACAATAGGGAGCCGGAGCAACTCAAATGTAGACGGACAAAAATTATATGTAGTGACTACGAACAGTAGGTGGGGAATGATCGTAAACGAGATGGAAAAGGCAGCGGCGACAGGTAAAAGTAGAATTATTTGAACTTATTAAAGAAACTGCCTAGTGAGACTATAGCAGAAAGTGGTGGATCTGTAATTCGCTTGTACTGGAAACGACTGGGACGATGGGCGAAACACTTTGAGTAACAGTTTAACTGGCCTCCAGCTACTATTTCATTAACCTCTATCCAGTCGGATCCAAAGTGGAACATCAAGAGAGGACCCTCAACTCTTGCAGAAGTTGGGGAAGTGGTAGATAATCTGAAATGAGAAAGAGCAGCAGGACCAGGTAAACCAGTTCCAGAGGTATTTAAGGACGGTGGCAAAGGATTTTTATTCGTTCAGTGAAGTGTTAACTGGTTTGTGGGAGTCAGATATGATCCCATTGACTAGTCTCAATCACTGATTGTCTCGGTATTCAAGAAAGATGAGAGGTCCCCTTAAGACACACCAAGGTGATCAATCTGACGAACACAGAGTCTAGGGGTTTTAGGTTCCATAACCACTAGACGTTTGCGGTGGAGCTCGAGAACAGCAAACGTAAGAAAACTAGGAGGACTTCGGATCTGGCCTTGAGTGTATTGACCAGATATTCACACTTCAACAGGGTTTTGGAACCCATGGATGTTTACTGACACCCAAAAACGTCTGTATTTCTCGACCTGAAGGCGGCACTCGATGAGATGCTAGAGTCAATACGTCTGCCTCACTGTGGTTGACTTTCAGCCATGTCACCAAGTCTCTAACCATTGGTTTCTGTGTTTTCAAGGACCCCAGACAGGTAGTCTTCACTTCCCCACACAACCCAAATAAACAGTCATACTTTATGGACTGGTGCCACATCTTGATCTGGTCACTTTGAGCCTTCTTCCAACCTTATCCAACTGTTACTGAAAAAAGGTAACGAGTAATTCCAACTTTATTAGAAACGAAAGAATATGAAGAAAATATCTTGAGCTTCATTTATGAAGGTTGAAGATATTATACTTAGCAGTCTGAGTCTCAGTAGTTGCAGCGATATTTCAATTCACGATGCCCTAGTCGAAAGCCAACGAACTGCAATCCATGAGGTTAATAAGTATTGAGACTAACGGCGACACTATCAGGAAGTTCATTTAATCCGATTGTTTTAAACTTGACAAATAGCATGAATCGAAACAGTCCCAGAAAAAAAACTAACAATCATATAACTGTTCAAGAAAGCGACCCAACTGATAGCTGCTATCTTGACATAGTAGTAGGGCTTGCATATCACAACAATCCAACGAGCTACATTGGCTAGAACGCTTGTTCCCTAGAAGTCCTAACATCCCATAAAGGTCTGTTGGATAGCGGTAAGGCGAAAAGCAATTACCATTGTAGTAGAAATTACTACACTATGATCAAAGTCTGACGGCAAAGTCAAACTGCTGCTAGCTGGATGGAGTATGACAGCAGAAAAGTGTTTCCTTGGGACGACCAACAATGTTACGTTGATGCTGTCTTCGCTGTGGGAAGATGGGGTTTAGGAAACGTTGGGTCAAAAGTAGTAAACCCATTCCCCCTCGATGGACGCGGACGCTCGCAACAGGGATTCATAGTCGGATTCAAAAGCAAAAAACCGAAATTGCAAACGGCCGTGTGGTCGAGCTCAAGCAGATGTCACATGGGCTCTGCAGTCACGAGAACCTTTTGCTCTCTCTGGTGGCTTAAGAAAACGCCTCCCACGGTGGGCAGCCGAGAAGTATCAAGTGAGTGCACGCTTCCAGAAGTACGCAAGACACAATCAAACACAACATGTATTCATCAACTCTGCCTTCTCCCTTGCCTTCACCTCCTGATACTAATATTAGACCTCTTAAGCCTTACCAAACCTCTCATCCTGCGACCACTGTCAGAGATCCAAGTCATGGAAAACTCATTCCCAGTCTCCCAAGAACACCCCCATCGGCTTCATACAGGAGTGGTCCACGTTCGAACAATATAACCAAATCGGACAGAAAGCAACGTTCACCAAATCTCTGGAATCTCTAGCCATGGATATATGCTGTCTCTGAGACACGTATACACGACCTAAGCGTGATTATCAAATTGACCTCACCTGGCCATTATAATGAATCTTCAAAATTCACCTTAACAGCATTAAAGATTGGGTGGCTAGACCACATGCACTCACTTGTGTAGGCATAGCAATGAGTTGTAGAACAGAAAGCGAACTTCTCAACTGGATACCAGTCAACAGACGTCTATGTGCTGTTTGACTGAATGGGTCTATAAGAACAAAAAAGGATCGTGAGACCAACCGATCCCTGTTCGTAATCTCCACCAAAGCACCCACCAAATGCATTTCGGATGATGCAGAGGGTGAATTCTATAAGACGCTGTCAACTTTGCTACAGAAAGCAAAACATTCAGATGTAGTCATAATGGCAGGTGACTTTAACGCTCAAGCAGGCAAGCTCAGCCACCAATCGGAGAGGCATCTTGAAGGTATTTACGGAATCCCATGCCAAACAACCGACAAAGATGATCGTCCGTTGCAATTTTGCTCCAACAATCACTTGTTTCTGGCCAGCACTAACCTTACGCATAAGGAGAGACACTGTCTCATATGACATCCGTCAACACTAAACCAACGATGGACACAGATAGATCATATTGTTAGAAGCTGTCGTTGGAGAGGATCGATGGAGGATTGCTCCTCTCTCTGGATTACCACTTTGGACTCCGATCACGCGTCGGTAAGCGCTTTTCTATGCTTATGCCCTACTGGTAGCAGGAAACAGGAGGCAGTGAGGCCTATCTGTGATCGGTTGGTAGATGAGGACACCAAGAAAGAGGAGTCAGTTAAGCATTTATCTGAACGTGACAGCAATGCTCATCCTGAGGAAACCAGACGTTATATTAGGTCTGCTGTAGAAACAGCAGTAGAAACAGTTGGTAACCTACACCCGAAGGTTAACAAACGTCATTTGATTTCTGCAACCTCATATGAACTGACCGATGCGAGAAGACTGATTCCAGCTAGCTCTGACCACAATGAAGAGCGAAAGC
Organism: Heterobilharzia americana; assembly: GCA_944470555.2. NCBI lineage: Eukaryota > Metazoa > Platyhelminthes > Trematoda > Strigeidida > Schistosomatidae > Heterobilharzia > Heterobilharzia americana. The sequence continues at coordinate 152,463,691 of OX104127.1, forward strand.
AACTCAAACGTAAGTTGATCAAGAGAGTTGGAGAAGGTATCAGTAGTGGGTAACACCCAGCAGCTATTTAGGCTTATTAGGAATACTGGCAAGAAGACGATGGCGGGTGCAACCACCACCAAAAGGGATGGAACACTGATAACCTCTCGCGACATGTGGCCAGAACGTTGAGCAGAACCTTTTGAAGCACAGTACAACTGATCCTCTACAACGATTCAGTTCCCAAACATCCGGCCTACCTAAAATGTCACGTAGATGTCGGTCGTCCAACTCTCCGTGAAGTTGAGAAAGCTGTATCGAGCCTAAAATGATTCAAAGCACCAGGACCTGATAGTTTTCCACGTGAAGATTTCAAAGATGGAGGTAGGAAATCGCTATTTAAAGTGACGGAGATACTATATACTGTATGGGAATCAGAGATAGTACTATCAGACTGGTCTACTTTCCTGATCATCCCAGTCTATAAACAGGAAGAGAATTCTTCTTGTGAAAACCATTAGGGAATTAGTTTGACTAATATTGTATTCAGAATTCTAGCATCCATAACTATCCGATAACTAACTAGAGCTCAAGAAAAGCGAACTCGTGAAAACCAGGCAGATTTTAGACAGAGCTAAACGAGGGTGCAACGATCATATTTCCTACCTCCGACAGGTTCTGGAACACAGGCATACTTACCGGTCAGTGGCCGACACCTGTCATATTTGTTGACTTGAAGGGGCATTTGACTCAGTCGACCGTGTGGTGTTGCGGCAGTGTCTGACTTTCAAGAGAGTACCAAGCGAGTATATAACGCTAATCAAAGCTCGCTACTTGAACTCACTCAGCTGTGTTAGGGTTCATGAAGACTTGTCAAGTGAATTGACGACAACTAGTGGTGTCCACCAGGGATGTCCACTGTCACCGATACTATTTACATTTGTCATAGATGTACTAACAGACATAAGTTTGGGTACTATTGACTTCAGAGAGGTTGGCCTACTCCCTGGATGTTATGTAATTGACTTGGCGTACCCAGATGCTTGTGTTCTGCTAGTTGAAGACACTGAAAAAGTCCAGGGTCTTCTGGACGTGTTGTGGAGAAATTTGAGTATGTTTGGTATGCGTTTCGTTCAGCTGATATCAAAGGTAGGAGAAAGCTAGAAAACTGGTTTTCACCCTTCCCCCCTCCCCCCCCCAGCCACCAGTTTTATGATAGGGAGTGAAGTCGTTGAATGTGTGTGCCACTTCACTCAATTAGAGACTTGCATCAACCGGAACTGACTGGTTGCCGACGAAATCTGAACTCGGATAAAGAAGGCCTGCTTGGAACTTGCCAACTCATGTCACCTGTGAGCCGAATGGCGAGCTATCTGAATAGTTGTAAAACAACGAGTACATGGCACTCTATCCTGTTATACGTCCTTGAGACATGGCCATTAAAAGTGGACGACATGAAGCCGTTACAGGGGTTTGATTACAGATGTCTTCACAGTATTGATAGTGTTCGCAAGGGAATCACTATGTGAGCGTTGTTGAGTTCAGGAGAAGGGTACTACGCAAGACAATCAGGTCAGTCGATGAGGTTGTGAACCTTAGTTAGTTGAGTCGGCTTGAACACGTACTCCAGATACCAGGCCACCACTTACTGCAACGTATGCTGGGGAAAGTTGGATCAGATTGAGAGAGGGTTCACGGATAGCCGGACCAAGACGTAGCTCTAGTCGATTAAGTCTCTGACTGTTGTTCATAGTCGTGTGTGGAGAAGTAGACTGCCTGGTTTATGACTGTTGTTGACATAGCTGGCGCAGATGTATTCACACCCTGACATCTCCTAAAGCTTGAATACTCGCACTAACTGTTATCTTCAAATTGTTTATTCCCTTCAAAAGCTTTGTCTGTTTTGATATTACTCCTTTTTATTCACCTTTACTACTGTGAAGTGAGGCAACTTGAGCCAATACACCTGTGTGGGAAGTTCTACGTTAGGTTTTTAGTCAGTCAGTCAAGAAAATGAAGCCCATGAATGCTTACTGGCCCTCAGCAGCAACTTTATATTCATGCAGATTCTTCACAGAATAGTGATTAAGGATATATTCAAATTAAGTTGCTTCAACGTTTTTCGTATGCATAACTTGCCACCTTAAATTAGTTCCAATAACATTTTTTTAAAATCAGAAAATCGTATATTTAGTGTCAAAGGAGTGGAAATTTATTGTTACAAATAGCGCAGTTCTGTAGTAAAAACAGACTCTTCAACTGCCAATATTACTCAAACCCTTCGGAAGCTTACTCATTTACAACACTTCAAATGCATTTTTACTCACTGAAAATGGTTAAAACAGTTTCTGGAACCCAGTACAACTAAATGTCTTTTTCAGAGAATTTTAACATTGTTGAGTGTAGGCCAAGAGGGTAAAAGCAGTGTGAAAAGAATTTTGTATGCATAACCACGAATCAATCCATATCTGGCAACGCAGATGGAAAGCATGGAGTTTAGTCCACTGCCTTAGAAGATAAGCCACCTTATGATGGACAGTAGGTCGTGATATGAACTGAAATCGAACCACATGCCGAGTCAGGAAACAAGCTAAAGCTATTATAAAAAGAGCTAGTTAATTACTTTTGTCAGACTTTTATCGATTCACCAGAGTTCTGTTGCCTTCTCTTAGATTCATATACTCTCGTTTGTAGCAATAAATGCCGCCTGCAATTATTGGTAGGTCTAGAATATGTAGATGACGTAGCCCTTTTAGGTGAAGATTTTGACAAGATGCAGTCTTCGGGACACCATGAATGGCAATTTGAGGATGTTTCGGGTGCGTTTCTTGTCCCTTAAATGCAAGCTGTAGCTTCAGGAGTGGTCTTCACTGGTGCCCTGTCCACTTCACTTACCTTGGAAGTTGGATCAGCCCTGGTGGGTCATTGGTCGACAAAATCTCTGCACGGATATAAAAGTCACGATTGGCTTTTTCCAACTTATACCATTTGTGGCATAGTCGCGATATGATTGCCTAGTGAGGGTCAAATGTACTGCGCTAATGGTCGTGAAACATTTCCATTAAAAGTAGGGGACATCAGAAGGCTTCAGGTGTTTGATTACCTTTCCCTTCATAGCATAAACTGTGTATTGTGTTGTCACCAGGTGAGTAAAGTAGAAGTCAAATGTACGGTTTTAGGGAGAGGAGAAAAGTCATTTAATAAGGTTATGAACCTCCATCAACTTAAGTGTCTAGGATATATGTTACACATGTCTAGTCATCAACTGCATCGTCGCACAATGTTAGCTGAGGTAAGTCAAGTCTTATAGGTACAGGTTGAAAAAATGCTCGGGGTGACCAGAATGAAACAGCATCAAAGCATAGAGTCGTTAACTGTTAGTTTCAGCCATGTTGAGAGATGCTGACCATCCAGTTAGGGTCCACGTGACAAAAGAAACCAGAGGTTGGAGACTTTAGGTTATATAGTGAGTTCAGCATTTTCTCATTCTTCTTTGCTATCTTTTATTGCTTTCGACTGCTTTAGACAGACTTTTCTATCTTCCTTCATCTTTCATCTTACTGCTTTGCTACTTGTTGTGATGACATGACGTCTGGCAACTTGGACCATTGTGCGGTAATGCCTGGTCCTATGTTGATATCGACTTACTGACGCAACCTAAGATGTTTTGAATGAAGTCCTACAAAAAACTGACTCGCTGCAGTCAGCGATAACGAAATTCACCCTCGTGAGTTTTCATCACGCGAAAAAGACATATCGGATAAACCAGAAGTCCTCGGCAAGTAAATTCATCTTTCGTTGCGCAGTGATTGACAATTCAAACTTTATATCCAGTAATTTATGCATCGGAAAAACCTAAAAGCAGACACGATTAGAGACTGACAAGCTTTTTCATGGACTTGTGTGCGGAGATACCACTAACCGTTAAATAAGAACTAGAAATGCTCACGGGAAACATCAGGTTCTACGGATATAGATCACAAAAAAGTATTTGATATTGAGATCAAGAGCGTTGGACGAAATACTTCTAGGAATACTCAAGAAATCTTTAACTTATTCAACCACTTCATTGACTGTTTTGCCCAGATATTTTCTCAGTCAGAATATAAGACTGAAAGGATGCCACTCTAGTCTGAAAAGCAAACCTTGAGTAGCTTACTAGCCAATAAACCATACAAGTCAGTAGTAAAAATCTTCGGAAACAACCTAGAAAGCCATCACAATTTAAACGAAAAGCAATATGTATAACATAAGGGCGAAATATGGTTAGTCACTTCACTTCTATTTTACTTCAGGCATCCCGTTCACCACATATTAATAAGGCATTATTTAATGGATAAGATTTTAAGCACCATTTATCATCAACAGTCGAACTAGAACAAGTCACAGATCTCCAGGTGCGATGTTTTTGACGGCCCATATTCGACATAACTCCGCTCATCACAGATTTATTTACCAGCCTGCAAGACACACTAATTGTATGACGGCTTACGACACTACACGACTGGTCAGAGTTTGAACCTGAGACCCACTTCTTGAGAGTCTAGTGCTTAAGCCAATGGGCCATACTGCAGAGTTAAATGGCCAAGAATGTATCTAAAGAATAAACCATTATAACCATTACAACATCGTAGATTCATGGTTTTCATTCTGATGTTCAAGTTTTTAAGTAATGGTTCCAAATTTGAAAGGTGTTTTTCTTTCTCATATTAAGTAAGAGCATATGAATATAAAATTATTCACGGAAAATATTGCATTGAGCACCAATCTTTTAAATAAGTAATCAAATCCGAATAAATCTCTAGGGGAGTGGTGTCTATGTTGATGCTTGATCCACTAAGGAAAAAATGGATCATCACTGCCATAAATAAATGCGGTTTCTATAGCCTTCACTAACTGATAGCAGATAATGGACCAAAAAACTGAAAGTAAATAAGCCAATATATATTTTTCCAGGAGTATGTCTCTAACGAAAACTCAAAGATCGTGCGCGAAAATTCCAATGCCTTCCAGCAGTATCCAAGCATTAACTTGAAATTAAAATAAACAGAATCGTTAGACCATCCAGTTGCTTGCAAGGCTTCTTTATTGTCAGTCGTTGCAAGCCAATGAATAATGTTGAAAAAGTGGTAAATAATGTAAGAAAAATTGGACTGCATATGGGCTTTACGAGACATTTGTTAGCCTTAGAGAATTACCTTGTGCTTACATCTGAAAACAGCACTTTATAACTCACAGATTGTGGTGTATTATCAATATGCGAAGTGTACTGAAATAGAACCCATCAACAAAATTCTAAACCGTAGTGTTAGGTGAAAAATAGCTTAAGGCTTTGGACTATTCATTTGACTTTACCTTAAAATACCTACAGCACATTAACACAAGATGAAGATGTGACCCTTCGCAGCAAAAGTTAAAAATCCTGCATCCCTTCAGAAAATAAACTAGAACTTGGAGCAGTCTGTGGTACATGCACGGCAACAGGTACTACAAGCACAATACATCTTACAAACTAGTAGGGAAAATGTGTGAGACCTTTTTAAGTTTCTTAAGCTTTCTGAAGTGTGGGAAATTAGATGAGAAACTTATGTCAATTTGTGACTCAGTAAAATGATATTTGAAACGATGGTCTTCATTCCACAAGCCATAACAGTGCACTCAAAAAAGCCTCCAGCCGGCACTGGGGCACACATTGGAAGTTTTCGGCAAAAATCCAAAGAAACATTAGGCTGCACCCAGTGACGCAAAATACCTTACCCAGAAAAAAAAACCAATATCCCGTCAGTATTGCCAAGTTCCTGAATGCACCATAAATCCTTCCCGAAACTGCCAAATATTCCGAGGATCCAGCAATGCTGCCGAAGTTTATGAGGAATCACTTTACCTCCATTTACAAAGTTATAATTCGGAAAATTCTTCGGTGTAGCATTCTTTTTTTGTACGCATTCACATGCCTAAAAATTACCATACTGTAAGTCTTAGTGAAAATTATCGAAAACCAAAGGAACTTAAAAAGGTTGGTAAGTACACACGAAGTGTGTTTGGCAAGATGTCCGAAGTTTCTCATCTGTGCCCAAACTTAATGATGGCTGGCTTATTAGCGGCACGGATTATCAAATTCAAAACACGTGCACATGCATGCAAAAACACTGCGCAAGGATACAACTATAAGGGTGACTCTGGCAGTCTCAACAATAGTAGGGATCAGAATCCCAAAGTAAAATATTGAGAAAATAGCGGTAGCAAACCAAGAAAGGCACTGTAGAGGATGAATCGGTAATGACCATCCATTAACTCTGCTGGACGATTCTGCATCTGAACTCATGTGACTCGTATCGAATCCTAGAGGAGTCCGTAAAACGGAAACGTCAAACGTACCATCCCGCTAATATGGAACGACATCCGTATTTGTCGCCAAGATAAAAATATCTCACTCATCGAGGCTGCGTCCAATGCTCCAATATCCAATATCGATAGTGCGAGCGTAGAAAACTGGTAGTTTTTGACCTCTCGCGTCTAGTTCTTAGAACTTGGTTCGAGTTGTTCGGTTTACTCCTGCAGTGGACGAGGAAATACCCTCTGCTTTCTTGCTTTTAGCTCCGGTGAGGTGGATGTTTTGTGAGTTAGTAAGTTGTAATTTGTAGAGTGATCAGGGAGCTACGGATTGCTGTGAAGTTTAGAGAACTGCCGTGACTCCTGTCTGTGTAGGTACCTGAAAGAGGATAGTAAGGTAGTGGTAAAGGAATGAAGAGAGAATAAAGAAGAGAGTAAAGTAGCACCATAGAGACTCTGGGAGCTGGGTTAAGGCCGTATCGCTAACCATCATTGCCTTTACACAGGAGTTTGCGTAGATAGCCACTCCCCCTCCTGCTCTATGTTCCCTGTCCCTGCCGAAGAGTTCCATGCCAGTAACATGCATCTGTTGGTCGGAGATGTCCGATGAGAGCCAGGATTCGGTGATGAATATGATGTCCTAGTGCTGATGTTCACGCAGCGTCCTCATTTCTGCTACCTTCCCTCTTGGCCCCCTAACGTTGCTGTACATACATATTAGAGTGTGCCTGATGAGAGGGGAGGTCTGGATGTGTATTTTCGCGGGATGAGCGCTTACGTGGTTGATTTTAGCCTCGCCAGTCCTCATAGGACTTGCATTGTTCCGTATTTTGTGTTTTGTTCTTAACTTGGGTGGGGGCTGTAGCAGTGGTGGCTTCTTTACTTGATGTATCTGACTCACTGGTCAGCGCCTGTGTGACGACCACTGACTCCAGAAGTCTTGGTGGTTGCCGTCTCTCCTCTTGCCTTGTGGGCCTAGGCTTACTTTCACATATACGTATTGAGCCACCCATGCGATCTTTAGCATTATACCATGCGTGCAGAACGTCTGTGAGGGAGGCATATAAGTCGAACTGGACGGCGAGTAGTCTGGGATTGGGTATGGTCTTCAGGTGCGCTGGCCTTGGCAGTCTACTGACGCTGTTGGCCAGTATACTGTGGAGACCAACTTTGGTTGAGAGCCATTGCCATTGTTGGACGTCGTGAAAGTAGCGATCTTTGACCGAGCTGTCACTTGGCAATTCTGGAATCCTATGTACAACTACAGTGTTGTTTCTGTTGGGATTTCCAACCGCTGACTTTCTCTCCTCCTCTCTTATTGACCATGGCTTGTCAGGCCTGGCCCGAATTTTACAGGCATTAATAACGTCCGGTTGCTCAAGGCTTCCTTGCTGCACAAGCGTTTATGAGACAAATTATAATCGAAATATATAGTTGGAAAGTTATTGCCACTTAAAATACTTAATCTAATTTGGTCTGGCGTGCGATTACTAAATGGATAATTCATTGGTCTACATGGCTGCAGAAGAACTTATCTTCAAGAAAAATTACGAGGTTCTCCTATGGAATGATCAGTGATTGAAGCACTAAACAGGAACAGACGTCGCAGTTCCACCAGTCAAGAACTTTAGGGGGGCGGATTATCAAACAGACCGCAGCTGTAAGGTTGATCACATGCTGTTAAATTACATAGAAAAAGACATATAGGCGGACAATACTGTTTTCAAGTAGATCTTCTTCAGGCTTTACTCTAATCTAAATAGCTAACTTTGTATTAAAAACCAAGTAACCATGCAGGTTTGCCGGTTAGTGTGATAAGTGTCTTAAAACAACGATGGAGTTAATAATACAAATAACAAAAATGATAACTTACATTCAGTCCCCTTTATACCTTTTTGATAATGATTACGTTGACAGTGTTGACCACGGTGGTTGCAACATAGATGACAATAATGTTGAGAACCAAGGAAATGCCGTGAAAATGTGGATATTCTAATACATAAAGTGGGTTGAAAGCTCGGAAAAATGGAAGTTGCGTATTACTGAAGGATGAAGTAATTGAACAGTCTTAACATATGTAGTAAGTATAGGAAAGAGGTAAAAAAATAGGGAGACAATAGGAAAACTTTCAATGATGGTGTTAATTGTGGAGCATTACCTGTCCAAAGGAGAGATAAGGGATATCCAAACTTCCTGTCGATACGAAGACGTATTTGTGGCCGGAATTTCCGCAATTTCTGCGATATGCAAAAGACGAGTTCGAATGCCTCTCAAAGGATTAGATGGTATGGAATGAGTAACCCTGAAAGCGTTTTTCTTTTCTACCAAGCGGCCACTGTCAACGAGGCGAAATGAGCCAGAGCTTCCGATGGATTTTACCTGTCCGTTTCCCAACAATGAGCGTAGACGCTAAACAACGCGTCTATTAAGTTGTCCAGTGTTTCAGCCTATCTGGCTTTCTCGACAGGAATAGCAAAAGTAGATACGTTATCTTTTGTCTGAGCAAAAGCAGTTGGTCGGTTGGAAGTCGACAAACAGGGTTTTGCAGCGTGGAAAATCTTAGTGGCTCCGGAGAGTCTCGGATATAGAAATGCCGTGGCTATGTCTCCATGAAATTTCGACTTCATGAAAAGCATTTTCTTTCGGACAGCGATAACCCTAGACTCATTTTCTTTCTTTTTATCCATGGTGTCTTTTTATGAAACCGTTAAAGTAGCCCATTTCGATCAAAAAATTTCTAATACATTCTAACTCCTTGCGTATCAAATCACCACAGATATTCTTCTCGATCTGTAGGTGAGGCATTTAACCGAGATTTCTTCATTCCGCATGCGTACGTGGGTAGGGAAATCTGTGTACTGACTTGTGGATATGGCCTTCACACAAAAGCACCTGCTGATGGAACCATCTTTCTGTCTGCCCGGCAAGGCGTCCATGAAGTGTAGTTTACTTGAAACTTCATCACGAGTGAGGGATGCACCCCATTAAGTTTTCTTAGCACGTTGTCCTAATCCACGTTCTGATCCAGGATAGGGAGTGTGTCGTCAATACAACGGTGGTACATATCTCACGACGCTCTGCAATGTTCCGTTCTCCAGTTTGTCAAGAAATTTGCCAGTTAAAGAAAGACCAAACGGTGAACCCAAAGCTACCTCATCAATCTGCCTATAATATGTGCCGCTGAAGACAAATTATGCATTCATAGTACGTCTAAGAAATGATTCTCTGAGGATGTGTGGTTGAATTCCGATAGTGAGTTGCCTTTCTAATATACATGTAACAAAAACCCCACCGTCTCCAGCAGTGGCAATTTGTGAATTGTGATGAAACGTCGGGTAACGTCATATGTTAACCATTTGCATTCTCACTATCTAGCGCAGAAATAAATCGGAAGACGCCTTTCGCACCATGGTTAACTAATTCTTTGCGTGAGGGATGTAACGTCTCAACTAGCCACCTTGTAAAAGCGTAGTACGAAGTTAGGCACATCTGAAACCGGATGAAGAGACCACCTGGGTTTTTGTACCCCAAGCAGACCATACAACTGTGTTGTGTTACCCCCTGTAGGTATTAGCGAGTGGTACGTGAGCCCAGAGATTTTCCCGCTTTCTTTAAGCACTTTGGGAGTATTTGTTATCTGCTTCTGTGCTTTCACATTTAAGTTTGAAGAGTAACTACGTCTTGAGAACTCCGTTGGATTATTAAGGGGATCAGTCATTCTGCAAGCGTTAGATCACCATCCTCGTAGCTGAATATTCAGTCTTACATCTTCTAAATTTCAGATACAGGTGACGTTTTCTTGGGTCAAGTCTTGACCAGGATTCGTATGAATCTTTAAAACTCTTTTCAGAAACTAGGCAGTTGGAACTACTCAAAAATTTATTCTGAGTTGGTGATAATAAATGACTGACAAATTACCGGTTGTGAGGCGTATTTATTCTTATATCCCTCCCTTCCTTCACAGCTTTGGTATGCTTTCATCTAACGAAGTCTGAATTTTATTCTTTCAATAAAGTGAACTAGTTGCGATACATAGAGTTGCTTACTTCCTTACCATCTCTCATCTATCCATTATACTACAAGCACTCATCTGGAAACAACAGGTAGTTTTGGCAGGCAGTAGTCCAGACATTATCTTTATGAGGTCTATATCTCTGGCTGGGCCGCACAACATAAACTTCGAGGATGAATCACTGCATATTCAGATAGGTATTTAGGCGTATTTTAACGATGCGGAGTGACTTACTTTGCTTAGAAATTCTTACATTCCGAAAGCCGCTGAAGTGAAGACATTTATTTTGACAGGCTGATACTGAATCCGTTAAGAATATTTTCAGCTAGTTCAATAATGGCTTTCTCACCTGTGTTGCAACCTGGTGAAACCAGTGAAACACGTGTTTGTGATAAATAGAAATATCTAGCCAGAATTATAACTTCCGCAAAAACTAAACAGTGAACTATTAATTTAACGCAAATCATAATAAGGCTCATCTGCTACAAACGCTGTATTTCGAACACGGTCCATCGGTCAGGATGGGAGAAAGGGATGCGGAACAAATAATTTTATGATCCATATGTTACTCATATTTGGTTTGTCCTCTTGAAAGCAAAAAGTGTGGTTATAGCAGACGGACCTAGGACAAGCAGCATTCTTTTTGCCACAACTGATGCTACGAGCATGAGTTTGTTTGCCTAAGATGGCTCATATGATTTTTTACTTACGACCAACGAACGCCTGATGACATGTGGATTGCTGAGAGAAGCCAAAGCATTAATCGTTGCTTAAGCCTAGGGTCAAAATTTTGTGGCCTAAACCTACCTCTGGGTTATGTGCCCCACGGCTTTTGGAGAAAATGTTCATTCTTCTGCGTTTGCGTTGCACTACAGCAATCATTTTACTCTCTTTTCAAGCTTCGAGCTGCTTGTTGGCTTTCATCGTAAGAAGGCGTTATGACACATTTTCGTATTGTGTAACGCTTTTTGTGAAATATTTTACATGAGTGTTGGAGAAACATTCAGGGGACATAAGCATTCAGCGATTCCATTAAGACCCTTGCTGTCAAGCCCGAAAGGCCATTTCGGTTGATGGTGTCTTACTCTTTGAGGTTAACCATTTCTGAGACTGAACCCAACATTTTATTCCGAATACTGAGGGGTGGAGCTGGATTCATAATTATGGGCTTTTCCTCAATCCCTCTGACATGTTACACGGGTGACCACGAATATCGTCTGAAACGTTTTCGAAGTCTCGTTAAGCCTTCCCGTAATTGCCCTACCGTCCAATAGGGGTGAATGAAATATGATTTGTCCCTACGGCTCATATGACGTGCTACATCGTCACAATCTAAAACCGAACTAAATGGATGTATCTAAGCCAGTGACCCTGAAGCAGTTGAATGCAAACTGAAAACTCGCGATATTCTTTCTCATGGCTTGACGTCAAAAATTAGCCACCTCAAATCTTCCATACTTTCGCGGAGAAACTGTTCGTCTCATTAGCCTTCCGCAGTCTAAAAAAGCATCCAAATAAAGCTAATAACAACGGTACTAAAGTCGGTAATGTTAAACAATCGACTGGTGAGAGATCAGAGCCTGACCTAGAATGGACTGGGGATAGAAAGGCGGGCACGCTTTCGGTGGTGATGGCTCTTTCAAACTGCAAAATCTGCGCTTCGACCTTACTATCTTGTTCTTAGCAGTGTGTGTTTTTCACGCAGTTGAAAGTTCATCTACGTATGTGGCGACAATTTCTCTTCGGCTTGTTGTTTACTTGAAAAACGACCGGATAAAAACTTTTCAGGAAGGAGCGAGAATATGCGACAAGACGTTTTTAACGGATTAAGAAAAACGAAGGGTACATTTTGGTGTCCGAGGTTAAAGTAGGCTTGTATGGCACCTCAGATGTCCAAATATGCAGCAAATCACCTCACTTTTTCTAAATATCTCTCCCGGTACGTAGTACTGAATACCAAAGACTAAATTGTAACTCCTACAAACGGCGCATTGCGACTACAGAAAGTATATTTTAACTTGGAGGATGCACCTTTTCCACATCAGCTACTCTCTTTACATCGCTAAGAAGGTTCTCTGGTCCCTAAGGAAAATAACTCTTTGTCCCGTATTTACACAATCGCCTTGGAAATCGACTGTAGTGACCTAGCGGATACGGCAAGGTTGCAGGCGATGGATAGGGATCAAAGGGGAGATCTAAACACCCTACTACGCCTCCAAGATATGACGCCTGGCGACTCTCTATCCATCGCCTGTTATATGTTCAGGAGCAAACCACGTTCCTTTGTACTTCTGTAAATGAGAGGATTAATCTTCTCTGAGATGTATGACACTTTATACCCAGATGTTCGACCTATGATTAAGTCAGTTACTGTCCTTTACGTCTGGTCATATTTGAACCAGGGCCTTCGACAGTGGTATAGGGCTTGCTTGGTGTATCAGTAGTCAAAAGCACAGTGGTATGTTCTTTCGCCTACTGGCAAATTTCCTGCATCAGGCTGCGGGTTTGACCATACACACGTTAATATCATCAGGCCACTACCTCCGTCAGAAGGTTTTCAGTTGTATTTTAATACGTGTGGGTAGGTTTAGGGGATAGCTAGTGGCAGCACCCCTGCGTGATAAATCTCTTGCAACAGTAGTTGAAAACTTCATCCATCACCGGATTCCCAACTTTGGTTCCCCAGGTGCCATCACCGCAGACAGAGGTGCAAAATTCGAGATTAGTCTATTTCGACTGTCAACCCAGCTTCTCGGGACCAGGAGCACAGTAACTACTGCGTGCTATCCTGCACCCAAAAGTGTTACAGTACTATTCTCAAATACTACTTCATGTCTTCAAGCAACTCCTCTGCAGTCGTGTGACCTGTGATGAACATCTTTATGGCATCACACGAAGATACCCCCCTGAAGCCTTTTGATACTTATTAATCCACCGTTTCATTCACCGGGCTATTAAGCACAATGCAGAGCACCATGGTGGCTACTGCGGACATACATCCAATTTGGCATGAACAATCAAAAATCGATCGCTTCACCAGGAAGCTGACGTATTGTTATCAGTATTATTTATCATTGTCTGTACGGTATATCCTGAAGTTTCAATGAGCCTGGAGATCCATGTCCTTTGAAAAATTCATTGAATCTGCCATGGTACCCCGCTCAATATGTATGACCCTTCAAATTAAAGTAATTGGGTAATTCAGCCAGCACCACTTTTTTTGAGCAAGAAATTTCTGAGTTACTTCCTCCTCTTTTTGAGTGATGATTTTACATATTCACTAGCCATGATTTTCACTTCTGCTGGATAAACTAAAAACGACGAAAATTCTAAACTTAGATTAAAGCGCACCATTTGCGTGTGGTGTGAGGTTTGTTTCTGACTGGGGATTTCCACTACCTGGAATGAAAAGGGGATGATAAAAATTTTTTGTAAAAGAAAATAATACCGGGGATTCTCCGCCACCAACAGTGTCTGTAAAAATGATATGCACCTGCAAATTCAGGATTATTATTATTATTATACAAGTACCCTGCGATCTTAGTCCTCACGATACCACCACAACCAGGTGCAGGTATCTCGGTACAATTCGGACTGCACTCATGCTTTTGGCTGATATGACGGGATATGAAAACCGTAGCAACCCCCGTGTGAACGGCTGTTCGAAATGATCAACAAAGCAGACAAAGTTTTGACGGTCGAACGCTCCGGCAGATGAGAAACTGTTAGAACTGACAGAATCAACCCAGCACCTGTGGGACCAGGCATAACGGATCCCAAATCTACATCCGCGGTTAAGCAACGAGAAATATTGAACATCGTCATCAGAAGTGAAACGGTTATACTGGAGTTGCCGACGGAGGAGGAGTCCGTCGGCCACAACGTTGCATACAGACAACTTGCGTTCAATAAAACCAATTCTATAGTTACATCATTACAGTTCTGTTCATTAAGTCTCTTATCGTTGACACTTTCATACTTCTACTATTTTGTTAGACTTTTCCATAGACACTATCCTATGGCCTTGTAGACTTTCAAACCTTTTTCTTCATTTTACAACTAGTTGTTCCCAATTCTATTCCAGGTATTATGGCCTTTATTTCCTTTACCTTTAGATGTCTTATTGGCGTGGTGAACAGTTACTCTGGTATTTTAACTGTCACATATTTCAGTACCTTATACACACCCTCCAAATCAGTTTGCATCCTGATAACGAATATTCCTACCCTCTCCTCGATACTTTACACAACTTCAAAGTGACAGTGCTTTTATTGTAAAAAGCATTCTTCTGTCGAGCACGGATATTCCTTCCTAAATTTATATTCTAGGAAATTTAACATTTGTTATTTTGTATTGATATGAAACAGTCTTTCTGCTTCTTGGTGGTTCCAAATTTGTTGGCTCATTTTTCAATACAGCACCCGAATTTTTACTTTGCGTTATCCCCTACTGTTCACATTGTCTGACACAGGTGGACCATCTGAATTATCTAGAAGAACGATGGTGTTTCAGGAACCTTGTGGCAAGTGTGGAGCGAGATTCCAGAGCAGGGCACCCTTACTTTTACCTCATATTCTCCCCTGCCGTGCTGCAATTACACACTACCTGCTAACTAACTTGAGTACCCTTTCCCCTCTATGTTTTTCGATCTAATTTCCATATTTACATGGCATAGATCCTTGTGCAATTTTAAAGCTTGCAGGCTATCTTACTGTCTCTGTTGTCTGCATTCGCTGAGAAACTGTTCACATCCACGAAGTTAGTGCCATTACGCCTTATGTAAATACTACCCAAGGTTACCTGAGACACATAGATCCTGGCTTAATTTGCAAATGACGTGTTTTGCATGCGTAAGATAGCAGGAATACTCCATTGATTAGTCAACCATTAGTGTTGGAGACGTTTTTAGCTTGGGTGACAGTAAACCTCCGCATTATCGTAAAATAGCTACGGGCGTGGTTCACTCCTGCAAAAGCGATGCCTCCTCACCAAAATTAAACAATTTTTATGATGGCCATGGGACGCAACAGATGTATTTTATTCAAAATGAGAGAGATCATGGTTTTACCCCGTCAGGGCAGCGTGTACATTTAGTACAGTGTAACACAAACCGTCACGAGTGTCCACACTTTATATCGACGCGTGACTTAGGGAATATCTTAATCGAATAGTGCTAACGACAGCCACTTTATCCCGAACGACGTTTTGGTACGGTTAGGAATAATCAGCATGATGTATTGCAACAACATATGCATACATGTGTCTTTGCAACATTTTGAATACCGTTTACATCGCAGCTTATGAAAAGGATATCAATATCGAGGAAAATGTTACATCAGTAGTTCAACCATTGGTCCGGATTGTTTACTTTTGCAAAGTTGGCACATAGTTCCCATAATCTACGGAATAAACTTGGGCTTCGGAACCCGCTGCCATCTACCATGGCGTTTTTTTAGTTTGGCCATCAATCTGTCAAGCAATAGATCGTAACCATCTTAGTATGCACAGGAGTATATAATACGATTTGACAACACAACTGAAGGATTAAAACAATTTAGGAAGGAGCAGTTTGATGTGCTGTATCTTTTGGTAAAATGTAGTAGCCCAAAGTTCAAGGAGGTATCTGCGAAACGATGAATGCAAGGATGTTTATCAAAATCCCTTATGTTGCAAGGCAATATAAGAAGTAAAAGAACAAGAGTAAGTACGACAGAAAGTCGAGCAGTAAGGAAGACCGTAACCGCTAAAACATATCCCGCTTCTGATGATGTACAACACATCAGGAGAAAAGCGTCATAGGCTTTTGCTGGCTGAATTCTGCAAAATCGGAAGTTTTAAATGAGGCGTTATTTTGCCCTGAAAAGATATTCGTCGATGAATATAAAAATAGAGGTGCGCTGTATGTAATTTGAAAAGTGGAATGGTTCTGAGGGAATTGACAAATAGCTACTCCAAGATTGGCTTAAGTGAATGAACCACAGAAGATCAAGATTCGTAATAAATGAATATGTATCACTGACTGTCTTTATGATATTGCTTTGTGAACAAGTTTTTGCAATATCATGTAGACAAACCGAAAAAGAGGAATATAAGAAGATATCAGCGATGCAGGTGTTCGGTGGTAGAGTTTCTTAGAACCGCATGTGCTGTATCCCATTAGGATAAGAGTCGGAAATATGCATATTTATGTATTTTTATTCGCCAACCCCCCAGAAGCAAAGAGGAAGAGGAAAGAACCTACCCTTACTGACATCAGTTCCCTTCGCTTTTCTACACAGACATAAAAGAGATGCTCTGTAGCATATGCTAACAACAAGCACATATTCTTCGCTCGTCGGCAATCGGGATAAATATGACAAGTGTCATTTCGTGAAAACTATCATGATACCAAGTGTCTAAACGTTATGAAAAAAGCAGGAAAATATCACTTTACAGTACATACACATCGTTCTGAGTTCAAATCATTCCTACTCACAACATTTTTCACACTGAAGTGGCATCAAACAGAGCAATATTCGGTGTTTGCGTTACGAGTAGTCGACATGATTGACCCATCTGCAAAATCCAGTGTTTCGTAAGATAAACGTCTATCTTAACAGTTATTCTTATGTTCGTTGCCCTATTGACCAACAGTAACTCACTTCAACGACTTCAGAAATAAGTAAGTATCCATACAATCATTTAATCCAGGTGAATGTCTAAGTTCAGGCTTTTCCCACTCTTCAAGTTTTTTCGTTCCCGACAATTCAGATTGGTGGTACTGAAAACATTTATTGTGGTGCAAGTAATTAAAGAATGGAAGAATCGTTGTTCAGCAGTGATGAATATTACACGTACGTAAAACTCCATGGACTTCACACTAAAGTATGCAACATTGTCAAGGAGATACATTGGCTGTTAACTGACTTCTATTAGATGGATTGATACAAGAAAAAGTACTAGAGACATCTGTTGCATAGCATTATTATGGATGTGTTGCCGTTAGGTAAATTAATCTGTCGAGTTTGATTGTTTATCCAGATTTCCGCTGCATTCGTCATAGACCAGTTATTGTTTCGTGTGTGGTATTATTTAGGGTACTGGTAGGGAGGTGAGTTGGTTGGGAAGCTGTTCAAGAAACAGGAAATCGGGGGCGAGCCAGTTGGATACTCCCAGCATCAGTTCCCAGTATCACTTACGAATTAGGATTCCAGTAAGTTGATACTTTTTGATTAAACTAATAGCTTAGGACTTTCTTGCCAGGCTGATACTAGAAAAAGAAGAGAAAAGAAAGGGCAAGGAGAAACTGGACAGTGGAATACCACGTAAAGCAAACTGGAAGGAGAGGAGTTCTTGTCTTTTTGGCCATTCAAACTATGTATAAACTTTAATCCATGCATATGAGAATGACTCTTCTGTTTTTCTTACATGAAGCTCACACGAGTTATTAGATAGGCAGTTTTTGTTGGTAAACTTAAAGGGAACACTGGTTATGTATTTGTATTGGTACTGCGGAATCCGACCAGATGGACTAGTAATTAAACGCCCTTTATGAGTCCATTAAGGTTAAATGTACTTGAGATTTATGATAGCTTTACTCTATACGTTTAGAGGTCCCAGTATGTTTTCATTAGCCCAGAACGTATAGACATTGCCTAAGCGAGCGATAGACTGATCATCAGTTAGAAGCTTATTAAGTGAAGAGCGAAAGATGGATAGTGAGCCTGCGGTACGTGTTTCTTCAAGAAACCTATTCCAAATGTGAAAGAACTTATTGAAAAGGAAGTTTCCTTGCAAACCTGTCTTACAAAACTGGGTTTCAACTGATAAATTGTGATTACTTATATTGTAAGTAGATGTTGCAACTATTTCAGTTTCCGGGCCACATAAGTGCATTTGCTTGCGAAGTAATTTATAGTAAAATATAAGATTCATTCTAAGTCGCCACTTCCAGAGAGGTTCCAGTCCTAGCATGTAGAATCTGGAGATGTAGTCTAGGCTGCAGTCAGCTCCTGGTGTTCTTAGTGTAAAGTGGCGTTGTACTCCTTCAACTTTTCCCTCTTCGCTTGTACGAAGGCCACTTAAGGTGAATAGGTAGTACTCTAAAATTGGACGGATGCTCGCTTTGTAGAGTGGCACCCTTGATTCAGTGCTATAAAAGTTACGGACGATGCATCCAAGGAGTCTACGTGACTTAGATATGAAGGGAAAAGAAAGCGCGGGGAGAAACCGGGCAATGTAATACCGCATAAAACAAACTGGGAGGAGAGAAGTTCTTGTCTTTTTAGTCATTCGAACTAGAGGTAAACCTTAATTTATTCATACGGGAATGAATCTTTCTTTTTTCTCACATGAAGTTCACGCGAGTTAGTAGATAGACAGTTTGTCGGTAAACTTAAAGGGAACACTGGTTATGTATTTGTACTGCACAATCCGACTAGATGGGTTAGTAATCAAACACCTTTTATGAGTCCACTGAGGTAAGAAGTACTTGAGATTTACGACAGCTTTACTCTATACGTTTAGAGGTCCTAGTATGCTTTCACTGCATGGACACCACCCAAACTCTTCAGTTTTCTTCGGCAATTATACTAGTTCTTCCCCACTTGCAAGGCGAATCAAATTTCCCCCGTTGAAATCCCACGGGTAGCCTGTGGCTCTTCAAATCAACTTGCAAGGTCAGAAGGTCTGAGTCACACGTCCGAGAGTGTGTTTGCAGGCAATGTTAACCCTAGATACATAAAACCACCAGTGAATGAGTGATTTACTAACTTGTATTTGCCAGATCTGTGGCACTTCCGTCATTCTTCATATTGTGGTTGGTAGTGTCATTTTGAAGATCCACCCGTGGGGCCGCAGGTATCCTGAAGGCCCGAGCAACTCATCATCGTGCTCTGAATTTCAGAGAAACGTCGTACGAAAGATCAAATAAGGCAGAACGATGAAATCAGTGGCAAATGTTCCTCCAGAAAGGCTGCGGAGTAGTTAGGGTTATAGGGGCCTAATAGACAGTGCAATGTGCACGCCATCAGGTCACCCATTTTCTGTTCAAGAAAGTGAGGGATCAACTTGAGCGAAATGCCGAGGTTATATGTTACTGAAGCAAAAGAGCGACAGTTGGCTACTTATTTCACGCACTTTAGTCTTTCGAAGCCTGAAGATTATCACTTTTCATGCAAATAAGAAAATCTTATTGTCACAAGGGTATTTCATCAGTCCTTTCGTCGTTTGTTCCATCAATATTTAACTAACTTCACACTTTCTTCTCCTCTTCGCCGTCTCACATGTACCACGATATATCAGACTCTTAACGAGTGTCTTCTGTGCTCACACCTTTGGCGATATATTATGACCTATTGCGGTCTATTTTGTCACAGCTTGACTCGGGTTTCCATGCATTCGCATTACTCTAGGCTAAAGTTATCGGAGCTAAAATACCAGTCGAAACGTCGGGTCCACCAAGTGTTTTCAGCCCTCCGCCCAGCTGGCTGAAATCACTTTCAAGCGATGTCACCCAAATTACCAAAATCAGCTCAGTTCTATCTACTCCTAGTTACATCACAAGTGGAGTTATGCAAGGTAGCGTTTACTGTCTACAGTAAAACTGCTTGCAACTGCTGTATCACGAGTGGGCATTTTCTATACTCCAGAGACATAAACTTTGTTCACTCACGTTGTAGTGATGAGCTCTATCGCTGTTATCACTATGAAGGATTTATTTCATGAGATGGACATGGTCATACCCGCAAAAATAATTGATGTCATCAAGGACAAAAATACACATGATACTAACCAACACTCATTTCGTTAAAACCCGTTTTATTTGTCTGCTCCTGAAATACAGGAAAGGCTCGATAGAGCCATTTACTCCGTGGGAACGAAAGTATAAGTGTACAAGAAATAGCGACAGACATCTCCACTCAATAGACTTAGCTTGGGTGATGTTGACTGTTAAGATGCAACGGAAGCCCGTAAATGGGACGTGAAGGGTTGTCACACAAGAAGTGTGTGACATTGAGAAGTTTCACGCGGATCAAAAGTGACAGTTAACTGAATGTCAGTAATATCAGTAATTCTCGTATCACATATTTGCCTTTTTATGTGATCAAACAAAGTACCTGCGTGGCTCTCTAGATGCTTTTTCCTTTCGTCCCTTCTGCCCACCTTATCTCTAGGGGCACGCAAGTATTTTTGGGCAACGAAGTCTAGCACACGGTAAAAACTTTTAGTGGCATCCTCTTTGAGCAAGCACGTGCCCTTGGATAGCATTCATCTGAGAGGCACGACGGTAATGTGGATGTGGAACGGCGGAGACGTTTTCTCTAGGTGTTAGATAAAGGAATTGGTGAAACGGAAAATTGACAAATGCTTAGATATGCTGCGATCGCTGTCGTGCGAGACACTTCCCCTGCAATGGAAGAGGAAGCTCGCGAAAACGCCCATCACGAAAACGAAGTCGCATCCGAGGAGGACGTTAATTGAATTTATGGAGAAGTGGCATTATTACCTCACACTTCTTAGGTGGAAGGACGATGCACCTATAAAGTACGTCACCTACGGAAATCCAACTATATTCATGGTCTGCTGCTTGCGCCAAAATATACCCGAATTATATGGTAGAACAGGTCATCGGAAAAATTAGGGTGGTCACGTTTTACGGATTTACCGTACGGCCCACAGAAGTTGGAGTGGGACAGTAAGTATGTACAGAGAAATATTCCCCTAAAATTAGCGTGCAGAGGTAATGGCAGGATTCTCTTATAGACAACTGGGCCGGAATACAAAAGGAAGTGTCGACGCTCAGTGGCCTTCTATGCATATAGGTCACCAAGTGTGCGACATTTCCTCTGTAAATCCCTTCAAGTATCGCCTTCACAGCTACTCGTCCCACCACCTACAGCCAGTATACTTTCTTAAGTATTCTCCTCTTCATTTCACGTGAAAAGCCCAAACACAGGCTGATAACTTGATAACTCGAATCCGACTAGTTTCTGCGCTCTATTGTATAGCTTTCGAACTTCCACTGGTGACGCACAATCAAAGGTTAAATCAAAATACCAAAACATGATTTGTAGTAAGTTAGTGGTAGATTCGTGAAAAAATCTGTGGTACTATCAGAGCAACAATAATTTATATCAAAATTACAAAATATCTCAACAGTGCCGTTGGGTGACTATACAGTCAGAAACGTTCTTGGGTGCAAATACGTACTATACGGTGAAAACTGGTTAAACAGGTAAGACTGTCAAGTACCTGAAAGTCAATAAGAATACTCCCGGCAGAAGGGATCAAAACTCTGTCTGCCGGAATCAATCCAACAAATAAACGTCTCCAGTAGACAGTCGAAAGACAGACAGTCAAATCATAGTACAACCGTGAGTTAAACCAAAACAGAGTGTCGGGCGCAGTAAAACAACATCACCTTGTCAACAGTTCAGAGTCATATAATAGGAAAAAGGAACATTAATGATAAGTCTTAATCGCACAAAGGCAAGTACTGGGTAAAAAGTCCAAGAAGACAGTCAAACAACCAACTAACATTACACCGGCTAGGGTCAAAGGTACACCATCCATAACGAGGGTAAAAATATTAAAATAAATGTCAATACAACCAAATAGGGTGATCAGGATGGGTTTTCAGATCATTTTCCTGTTACAACCGGTATCACGAAAGTCTATGAGGGCATTTACGACGAGTGTATCAGGAGTAAGACTAACGTCCTACGTGGCTTCCGAAATGCAAGAGACCCCGTTAGTTATTGTTGCTGAAGTGAGACTACCGATATATTGGTGCAAGTCATTCAGCTGCAACTTTGAGCATGTTTCGGTCCCCGATATCGATTTTGAAATTATGGAGGTTGACAAGACGCCGCAGAACGTGAGAACTTATTAGCCTCCTAGGCTGCTCAGGGGTTGGACCGTGACTACAGCAGGGTTGTGTGCAAGCAATTACTTATAGTACCATTTTTTTACGCTGACATATCATCAAAGAGCAATATCTCCGGCCTAATGTCAGGGAATAACCACGCTTGTGCACAAAGATAGAGGCGATACAAAGTACTGAAAACTTTCTCTCATCTCGTCTGTGGCCAAGAGTGTGTAGTGATAAACAAGCTTCTCCCGCTCAGAAGACTGTGGAATTCATTTTTGCCCGAGTCGTGGTATGAGTTCAGGGCACATGGATATCGCTACATTAATCTACTAATGCCGTGAACTAGCCTAACCATGTCCATCACACGCATTAGAATTGGGGATTTCTTATGCATAAAGTAATCTTGCTGGGACTTTCAGAAGACCAACATCTAGTAGGCTATTTTGTTAAAGGTATGGTCTACCATCGCCTCAGTGGTCAGTACTTTCTGCCGGGTTTCCATTGCGTTCCGTACTCGGTTATTTGTAATCTTCGCAACTAATTGTTTTCGTGTACACATACAGATGTGTATTCCGAATTTTCGGAGGAAGGTTGAAAATTTCATCAATTTTCGCCTTCAGGGAAGACTTGGAAGAGGTGAAGATCGTCCCTGACGAAAACACTGTTGCCTGGCATGAGTAAATGCGAAATGAGGCTATTGAAGGACAATACTAAAAAAACCATTTTTTTTCTCTGTGAGTGGCAGCCCCGTACCAAGCCTCACTGCTAAGACTGACTTGAAGTTATTTCAGCCGCAAGCCGTATCATCTTTGAACTTGGCAAGACATCTGTGAGTAGAAACTTTGTTATCCCCGGTTTTCTGTCAAGAGCTTTATAGGGCCGAGCATCCTAACTCCCTAAATTTTTCTGTACCCTGCACATTCGTAAACTTCTGAGAGGGAACTCAGTAGTCATGTTACCATTCTTAAAAATTCTTTCTATTTCACCACATAAGTTCAGAAATGAGCAACCAAGAAGGTGAATGAGTTAAATGCATATTACATGTGGAATTGGTGGAATGTTGGTGGATAAGTCTGAGCATTTAATCTCAGTATCCTATGGCGCCGGAAAATATTCTCATTCTAACGCATCATTATCGAAAAATAATATTATCTCCTTAAGGCTGAACAAGAAAAGTCCAGAATAAAATTTCCCTCCGAAACTTTCTTCGTTAAAGAAAATTGGCTGCAGGACCCACTTCTTCAGAAGATAGCAGTGACCTCAATACCTAAAGCCTTCAAACGAAACTTCAAAATCCGCCATCGTGATTAGCGAAAGGCACTTTTAGTCCATCTGGGAATTCTTCAATAGGGAAAAGACTGTCCATCCTGCTCGGCATGGCTTTCGGAGTGGTCGCTCATGTGCCATCAACTTACTAACCGCCTGGGTCGACTGGACACAAAGCTGAGATATCGGAAAACCGGTACATTTTGTATTTCTCGACCTAGCCAAAGCATTTGACAGTGTCCCACCCACAGAACTGCTTCACAAGATCATGTCAGCTGGTATAAGTGGACCCCTACTCTCTTGGTTCAAGGAGTACCTGGAAGGGAGGCAGTTCTGCACTAAAGCGAACAGAATAAGGTCGGAGTGGAGACCCTCGACGTCAGGAGTATCCCAAGGAGCAATCCTAGGACTGCTTCTATTCCTCTTTTCACCCTCCTTTTCTTCTCCTTCCCTTCTCTCTTCCCTATATTACTATTATTTTTTTCCTCTTTTTTATTCTCTCTTCATTCCTTTACCATCACCTTATCATTCTCTTTCAGGTACCTATACAGACAGGGGTCACAGCAGTTATCTACACTTCCCAGCAACCCGTAGCTCCCTGATCACTCTACAAATTTCAACCTATTAACCCACAAAACATCCACCTCGCCGGAGCTAAAAGCAAGAAAGCAGAGGGTATTTCCTCGTCCACTGCAGGAGTAAACCGAACAACTCGAACCAAGTTCTAAGAACTAGACGCGAGAGGTCAAAAACTACCAGTTTTCTACGCTCGCACTATCAATATTGGATATTGGATGCTATACACGAACATTCTTTAGAGAATACCAACTGCGATGATCGACGGTGGGGAAATAAAACAGTTCCTGTCTAAGATCTTATCCCGCTTTCACATAAATGATGTCATAAAACCTTTGGTTTACATATGACTCGGGAAAAAATTCTTAAAATACTATTGGACTTCGAGAGTGCTGACACCGCAACAGTAACAGCGGGTAAATCAAACTATTAGAATAGTGGACTCATTAATCCTGGATCCAAAACTGGTAGTTACCAAACGGTTTTCGGGCATGTTTGCCATTAACTATGAGGCAAACTTTCTGGATCATAGGAAGATCAGCATATGTTTGACTTACCTAGGCCCCAACAGTGACGAGGAAGCTTTCAATACTGTTTATTGTTCACTTCAGAACCACTATGAGTTCACGTCCATTCGAAATCTTGGTTAGTTACAGATTAAATGTAGTTTTAACGGTGAATTCACTGCGACTTGTATGTGCACATATGTATTGAAATTTTTTCCATACTTGTGTATTTTATATACATAAGCATATTGACATGCATATGTAAGTGCTACGCGGTGTGATGTTTTGAGAAGTATTACTTCCTGTGACGCTTTAGAATATCTCTGATAAGAGATAGGGGTATTATTATATGAGTATTTTTCGAAGGAACAAGAGTTTTTGATCGATGGACGTTCATCGGTACCTAAACTGACTGTGCATTTTGAAGAAGGTTATAGACAGAGTAAATATTTTTATCTTTTCCTAATGTAATTTCTGCTTATGTTCATTTCACTATGTATACATATCTGTTGATGCTGAAAATTCTACAGAGTATTCCCGAAATAAAGTTCCAATATCCAATATTGATAGTGCGAGCGTAGAAAACTGGTAGTTTTTGATCTCTCGCGTCTAGTTCTTAGGGCTTGGTTCGAGTTGTTCGGTTTACTCCTGCAGTGGACGAGGAAATCCTCTCTGCTTTCTTGCTTTTAGCTTCGGTGAGGTGGATGTTTTGTGGGTTAGTAGGTTGTAATTTGTAGAGTGATTATTATTATTGCTATCGATCAAAAGCTTTCGTGTTCAGTACTGAATAAAATATAGTTTATTATTATTATGATAAAATCGAAAAATTATGGTCCTTAAAGTGGGTTTAGAGTTACTTCAAGGTAGGCTTAGTTACCGTAGGGGATACCAAAACAGTTTTCAACATACTGAGTAATCTAAGTCACTCGAACAGTGAAATTTTAGCGGACAATCTTCTTGGCGATAATTGTGGGAATCTAAAAATAATTACCCACTGAAGGGCGTAAACCCGGATGCGTGCACGGTTTTTATCACTTGGATCCTGCCACCGCTGAAACGTATTACCTCCTATGGTTACCACTGCGACGTCTGTTAACAGCTTCAGGAAAAGTTTGGAAAGCTACTCAGTGACACATGGTTTGCGCTCACCCAGTTAATATACAGACGGCCAAAACAACCAAAGGACTTGGCGTCATTACAACACAGTCACCTTCATAGCGACTATTCTTCATCGCCATTATTATCATCAACTTGGCAAAATCGTATGTTTCCCCATTAGACGCCTTAACTCTCCAGTTATCATACCACTACTATCATGATTTCTATTTCGACTATCTGTGCTGAAGTCTTCACTGCTTCTTTTCCCCCCTCTGCTTTAACAATTTCATCCTATTCATTGACGTTCTGCATATCATTGTTGTCTTCCATATATATCCTTGGTTTACCTGGGTGTTTTCTTTCATTTCATCCTACTCTTTTTACTCTTGATTTTCTCATTATCCCTCCTCTGTTACTAGGTTTCTTTTCATCCTTCTAATCCTTCTTTTACTATGACCTCGAATAGCTGTCTATTGACACGACATTTAAGGAACCCGTCTGCATCTTGGTTGCAGGACAAATCGTACACCTCCTTACAAATTTAACCGACACCTAATCACCCATTAAGTTTGTCAGAGCTGAAGCCGTTGACTGATTAGGTCTACTACATCGAAATCCAATAAGGACCTGGAATCATTCCACTGTACCTAGAATCAAGCATGTCGAAATCATTTAGTTCATGAAAGTTTGGAGAATAGATATTGGATATTGAAAGCTGCGTAGCTTACTGTCGAGCTAGACATTTTTAAGTTATGCCATTTGAGTAAGCATTTACTGGTGTTTTAATAAATTAGATTCTACACAGTCGTTGTGCACTCATCTCTCGAGTAATTTGTATTGTTTGAAACTAAAGAAATCGGTAATGAAGAATCTGTAATTCATCATTGAATACTATGTAATACCATGACTCTTGCCCCTGATGCTCTAGCATTTCAGTTTCATGCGAACTAATAGTTCCTTAGTGCAGAAGAGAGAACTTAATTATCAACATTTTGTTATTTCGTGACTTAAATACTTGTTAACCTACTTTTCACGCCAGTTTTTGCGCTTATTTCTGGCTGCTAGATTGTAACTCTTATCCTAATTTTTGAAGCTGACTGTCAACTTTTGACCAATGATCTCGATTCATGCTCTCTAAGTGGGTAAATACCCACTCCGAAAACTAGATTTTGGTAATTTTTGTATTATTTTACTCAAAGTAGGAAGTTATAGTTTCTAAAACCATCTGCCATAAATCAACACGCAATCCACTAGCTTCTAACTAGTAATCCAAGGACGACACTATTTTCCGATCCTACCCAAGGCCATAGATTTTAAAGTACTGGTTGTATCAATCTTCAAGGATGATCACAAACAATCACTTTCTGGGTTGATTGAAGTATTTATTCTATTATGTAAGTCGAACAACGTACGTAATCTTTCAGCGTTTGGCTTCCCCATTGTCTAAGAAATGAAGAAATTTTTTCGATGGACTTTAACTTCAATTAGAAACCACATTTTAAGACAGCAGTCTGGAGTTGTGGTAAAGTCGTGTGTATTTGGTCTTTAATTTCTTCGTATGCTGCAAGCCGTTGTATTTTTATTTCCCAGCCTGGATATTGGGCTTAAATCTCTCGGTATTATGATTGGAAGACACCGTGCATCTCAGGTAGATACTAAAAAGATGTATAAAATCACCAACAATGTTTAGTAATACATCCATTTCTGTTATATTTGGATTTCAAACAATTCTTTTGTATAGCATAACTCGCCTGTGTGCGACTTACTTTTTTGACTGCAGCAGGGGGTGCTCAGTAATATTCACCATTGGATTTTTTTGTTTGCAGTAAATTATTGTAGGTTCTGGTTGCCACTCATGAAGAATACTCCAAATACGTAAAGATTCTTTTACGAATTTTCGTTGTTTAGTTGACATTAGTTTCGTGTAAGAGGAGATACTGTCAAAATGTGAGGCCATGTAAATACCTGTGGCGTAGGTCTGGAAATGTTTAGTGTGCTTCTATCAGTTTCTTGACGTAAAGATGTACCAAAACTTCATATACAATCTCAGTACCATCTCAGTTAACCACCTGCCTCACCAACCTGGAGAAGTGCACCAATCCTAGAGTGGTTGATGTCACTTGGATGTCAAAGCTAACATTCTCGATGTAACTCAACAAAGAAATGCAGGCTTTTGCATTAGACAATGGGTTAAATATGTTGCTTGAAAGTGTATGATACTACGTGACTGCTCTAGCCTCGCTTGGTGAAGCAGTTTTTGAGTTAGCGACTTACTGATTACAAGTCGATCGTATGAATCATTGTGTCGTAAGTGTAATCGATTTTTTGAATGCTGCTGTGAATTGTGGCAACTTGAACGGATGGGCTTCTGTGCGAGGCAATGCGTTGATTTTGTCTATCTGTCCGATGTAATTGGTCCCATTTACGAATGATCTATGAAAAACAATCATCGTCGTGTTATACAACTGAGAATCGACAAAAGCAGGTGATATTAATTGGCTGCAACCGCAGTATTATTGGCTCTTTCGTGTCATTGCTTGCGTGCTGGAAGTGTCAAGTTAGAATTGTATGAGCTGAACCATTTGGTTAGTCTGTAGATAGGATCAATTAAGATAATTTTGGTTGCTATCTATCGATGGTCTCAGCTTTCGAGGAAACTAAGTTTTTTATAGCTTTAGGTGATATGGTTGTTTAGTGATGAATTGATGCAGCTCACATTTAGTGTAGGCAGCACCATTCCTTTCATGTCCATTTTGTAATAATTTTTTGGGATGTAGTTTGAATACCTACTATTGTATCTTTTCAATTTTACATTTCGTTTCTTTTTTCGCTACCTTTTGTGTTTTTGGTTTACTATGATTTGTTCCGGAATACTTTATGCCGGATTACGCATTGTTTAGTCTATCAGTCTATATAGTTTGCAGTGCAGGGAAAGCATTTAAAATGATAAGAAGTGGTTTATAACTTGATGTTATGAGAATGATTAGCAACAGTGCAGTGAAATATTCCCCATTTTGAATTCATGCAACCCCTATAATGCTTCTACGTTTTTTTCTAGGTTCGAAAAATGAATATTTACTAGATAGTGGGAAGCGTAGTTCTCTCTCGGATACCTCTGAAGTACACAGCGACATTGGGTTTTCAAGTTCTACCAATCGGCAGCCAATTTGGTTAAGATTTACCAAGGAACACAACCCAATAAACAATGCATGGAGTTGTTTTCAATCTTATCGAGCTACTTTAGGACTACTTGCATTCACTTGGTGTTCTAATCGTAATGAGATTCAATCAAGGATTAAGGACTATGTTAAACACAAGGTAACCTTTTCTTTTGTTCAAAATTCATATCTTCTACTGACAGTTGGTACTGCGACGTTGTTTATAAATTCATAATTGGGCTTTTGTATTCTTAGTTAATACAGATCATATTCTGGTAGTGCTTGGTAAGTTCGAAGAGGAAAAGGAATTGAAATTTTTGTAGCAGTACTGATTATTAACCCATGATATCAAATCCTAAACCTTGAAAACCTTGAAAAATATAGTTAATGGATTCCTTTTCACGCGAGTCCAAACGACATGGTGGTATTTAATAAACACTGATTATTGTGGACTTCAGTCCACTTAATGTGTGGGTAGTCCTAGATAAGGTTGGATATAAGGCATCATTAGACGAGGAGGCGTTTACTCCCGTGCTTTATGTTCAAAAGTTTGGATAACTTTCCAACTACACTGTTTATTTAGTTGGTTTGATGTACCTGAATTGGGGGTGCTGACAGGTTGATGATCGATTGAACAACCGAAATGATATGACTTAGTTGATTGACAACTGCTAGCGGTGATGTTACTACTAGTTGATTGTGATCGACCTATACTAATTTCCAAAACCGGAACCGAGTAGCTAAAAAAGACGTAGTCAAACTGGTTATTGACTTGTTATCGTGTCATCTACCTGATAAAACGATCCTATCGTTCATACGCGAAAATCCAAAGCATAGTGTGATTAGTTATTGTCACTCAAATAATAAGCAGTCAAAAGTAGCAATGGAACCCAATAGGCAGCTGATGTGTTCTTGTAAATGCATGCGAAAGTGTAACAAACAAAGAGAAAGTGTATGAAAAACGAATCGTAATGAAGTATGAAGAGTGTGACAAGTTAACGATGTTGAAGCAATGAGCAGTGTTATAATTCACTACAATTTTCAATCGCAATAGAGATGGATTTGTCATACGGAGTTGTAACTGTGATCAAACTTTCGGATATAAATTAAGGTACATATTCCTTTGATGCACTTCAAATAATTTTAAACTATTTCCGTCATCAGTAAGTCTCACAAATTCGGAGACAATGTCTTTGTAAAGTTCAGCCTTTCAAGGGTGGCGAAAATCTCGTAATCTGCTGTCGTATTCACATCTATTTTTCCTCTTCTAAAGTAAAATCTTTGTTTTCAGGATTTGTTTAAACGGTTAAATAACTTAATAAACTGTCCACATGGCTTTCTGAATAAAACCTCAGTAAATGGTCTTCTTAAATGAATAAACTGCTACTTTGAGGTCAAAAAGTAAACCCAGAAAAACAGTGTCAGAGGACCCTTCATCATTACCAAAATACTAAATGCCATTGTAGAGGAAAATCAATTGATAAAATAGTAATATATTGAGGAAGGAGAATATAAAAAAATAAAGAAGTTGGGTAGACTTAAGGCACAAAACAACATGTCTCTTTTTAACAGTAAAAAAATGGGGTGGATCCCTATGACTTTCACTGGTTAATAATTATATCATGTTAAGTCTCCAACCACTCATTTTAAATTTTGTGGGACACAACCAGAATGCTTGGAATGAACAACATTATCCATGCTAGTGGCTAGTTGAAGTTTAGCAAAATGATTATTCCTCAAGAAAGCTGTGGCTCTTTCTTCTAAGCATTCAACTTTTGATTTGTGGGTCATCGGTTCGAAAGCCTCTCCACCTCTGGAGTTTTGGGCATTCAGGTAGTCGCATTAGTAATCCTCACAAAATTGTTGGTTTACTGTCTATCATGCAAAACTTATGAATACTCTTTTATTTGAGTGCACTGATTTAACTCGATTACTCTAAGGCTTCAGTTCGAAATACTATGGTCATGATTTGACTACCTCAAGTAGTGAAGTTTTATAACTTTGGCTAACATGTGCGTCTTAATTCAAGCAATCCTTAATATCACTCAGTGGCTCTACTACACGCAAAAAATACTTCAAAAACTGCCGTCAAAATATCTCCAGCTTTTTCATACTTGTTTATCTTCAAGTGCTGTATCCATCACGTGTAAAGTGAAGACATGCTCGTTTCTGTGTTTCACTCCTTTAGTGAAGTGTGAAATTGACTGCTGTACAATAACTTGCTCTTTCAACCAAATTGTGTCATCAAATCTGATATAGGTATGATTCACTAAGAAGTACGATTCTGAGACCACTGCGTGTACTGATAACACTTAACGAACTTCATACATTTTGACACAGTGTTAGACAAGTAATGTTTCATAACCAGTGTACATTACCTGGTTAAATTTAGTACTACGAACGAGTCCAGTCAACTGTTGCGTATGTATTGCTATCACTTATAAATTCTATAATTGATACTACCATTTGGCAAGTATTTCAGGCTTCATTATACACAAGTCATGTCATCTGTACCCTCATAGTTTTATTTTTCATGCGATCAGCAGTCCATTTTTTTTGACTACTGTTGATCTGAGTCGTAAGAGGAGATCTACACTGTCTGGTTGGGGTGTCCAAGACGATGGGAATCAGTGGTTGAGGACTCTTGATGACATGGATAAAAATCTGTCACAATGGTGCAGATGTATTCATTCCTTGACATTTCCTAAAGCTTGAATATTTGCACTAACTGTTATCTTCAGATTGTTTATACTCTCATACAACTTTGTCTACTTTGATATCACTCCTTTTGTGTTCACTTGTCCTTTGAATACTACTGTGAAGTGTGGCCACTTGAGCCGATGCACATATGTGCGAGGTTCGACTTTGATTTTGTCAGTGTCAGTCAGTGACTACTATACATTGTGATGTATTTAATCACTAGTTTTGTCATTTACTAGTCTGTTTTATATGTTTGTTAAATATCTGTGTTTTCATTTCTTAACCAGAAACTTCTGTCAGATACACTCATCGGGAGTCGTCTCTTTCTTTTATTGAGACCATTGAACAATGAATGTGATTCAATATCAGTTGAAGAAGCAAATGTTTTTGTTGCTGAAAAACTCAAAGAGGTAAGTTTGGTTTTCCACAGTGAATTATTTCCATGATGACCCTTTCTAATTCTGCTGAAGCTGATATACTAAGTTTTTATTCCACGGTGAAATGTTTATAAGTGACTGTTAATCGCCAATGAACCAACTGCAGCATTCAAGAGTTTATCATACTAATGTAGCCGTTCAATTTGTTTAACCAGAGAAATTATGATGAACTAAAAGTGAAAAGAAATATTAAAATGTACTAGAAAGACAAAATAGGAAAAAAACAGAAGATTCAGATAAGAGATGAAGTGAATGAATTCAAAGCCACTGTCATTGTTAAAGCTTTCTGCAAATAATTATTAAGACTTATTGATGTTTGATTATCAACAGCGGTCTCTATGATCAAGATTTTTCTTATTGAATTTATCGGAGTTAAATTGAGTACAATTTTGAAGTGGTTTCTCAGTAACTGATTAACTTTATCCAGTTATCTGTAAAATAATATCATCTTAGAATCTGTTGTGTTCTAATGAAGGATACATCTTCATATAATTCGAATGTAGTCGTTATCATCCAATAAGATAGTTGATAGTCAACTGAATACAATGGAGCAATAGATATCTACTGTATCTTGATGCGCATCCTTGATCTTTGCTCACTGTCCACCCTTTCTTAGGCGACATCTGTAACCTTAAAGTTCGCTCCTTATACGCCTCTCTCTTGATACATGTAGCATCAAAAACTGATGCACATCTGTGCTAGGTTGTTTTGTGTTAATTTGTTGACATCCGAATTTATTGGTTGGCATCCATAAACTCCATTTTAGGTTAAAAGGTTTTGTATTTACTTTTCTTACATCGTAGCAAACAGCAGCAAGGTTTATCTGTAAAGTTTCA
The DNA here is from genome assembly GCA_944470555.2 of Heterobilharzia americana. Classification (NCBI taxonomy): domain Eukaryota; kingdom Metazoa; phylum Platyhelminthes; class Trematoda; order Strigeidida; family Schistosomatidae; genus Heterobilharzia; species Heterobilharzia americana. The sequence goes on from OX104127.1 coordinate 152,496,443, forward strand.
GATTTTATGCGAACATTATCCATCTGTTGTTGTAAACAAAATTGTCGGTCCTGAGCTGTTCACATGACTATTTGTAGAACTAAATTTTGCACATCACTCGGTGTCTAAAACCTCACCCTAAAAATGGAAATACATTCTTTACATTATTCGGATTATTATTTTCAGGTTTTCATGATCGTAATACATTTCCTTCTTTTTATTACTACATATGCGAAATACTCTTGCCTGTTTTCTGCACAGGACTCCGTATTACTAAGTGAAATAGTATGTCATCCTGCAGATCACCTCTTTGCATCAGAAACAAATATTCTAAAGGATTCTGGTGTTTATACTGCAACAGATGACTGCCCTTCTATAGCTGATAAGTCAACCAATCTAATCAGGCCACCTTTTATCAATCATCGGATCGGTTCAACGCTTCAAGAATTGGTTTCATCAATATATTGGAGTCTAAAGAAAATGATCACAGCTCGATGTTCAAGTGATATAAAATTTAAAACAAAAGAATCAAGTTTATCTAAGGAACAGGTGGACACTGGAGATGACGTCCTAATGGCTCCAGAGGAAAATGAAGCAAAATGGAATATTATTGATGAAACTAAGCGGAAAATCCTGGGTCGTTCGAATGCATTGTCTGCTTTATCTGCTTTTACAGAACGAACAGGAGCTACAAGTTCTGTTAGTGCTCAAGCAGATGTAAGGTTAGTCATAAGTTAAACATCAGTTTGAAAAATATTCGCCATTTATTTTTATATATTCCGATTATCTTCGCAAGCATTTGGATGGATTTGATACATATTGAAGAGACCTAATCGGGAACATTCAGTACTATTTCCGTATCACATATGAAAATCCATGATCTTGAATTATGTCGTTTTGTGCTACGATGTAGTTTCCCTCTGGATGTGACGAAATAGTAATGAGGAACCATTAATATCGCATTAGCATTTGCGAAGAATAATTGTATCTGCACTTCACAGCATTCAAATAACAGCATTTCAACCACACTGACGTGATGAAGTCTCTATCCGTTAGACTGCATAAAACTTATTGAATGGTTTGGGAATTTTGTTAACAAATTCATTGGTTGAACGTTGTTTGTTTTTTAATTATTATTATTGTTTTCAGCAGCACATGCAATTCAGGATGGGTCATCATCCTCTTCTTCAATACTGCAGACCTCTATTATTTGCAACATGCGACAACCAAATGATTGGTTACATAATGCGCCATAGTTTTGGACTATTCGTGGAGTTTTTAAAGACTCAAAGCCATCTATAAACGGATAAATAGAGGTCATTTGCATCGAAAAACAGCCAAAAAATGTGTGTATTACTTAAGGGATAAAGAAGGTGACTATAGGGAAGTTCTCATTGTTTTCAATGAAGTCATTTTGGTAATTGCGTGACTATGGGTGCTTGATACAAGAGATAGTATGTTTCACGTGACCTACACGTCAGAAATCAAGGTTAATAGTAGTAATAACTAGTAGTGGTAGTAATAAATAATCGAATATAGCTATATGAAGAGTGGTTAACAGTTAGGAAGTAAAAAGGTTCTAAGGAATATCACGATTTTCAAAAAAGATAGGAAGTTCATTGCTATAGTTATAGTAAAGACAATGATTATACCTACCTTAGAAATTCGAAACTAAGGATTGAAATCGTTAGTTTTCAATTCTTTAGAGGCATATAAACTACTTAACTTCTCTTCCTTTGAATAGTTTGATTAGCTTTCGTAGTGCATTTTCAAGAATTTCTCGAAAGCTGGATCTGTCAAACTTATAACATGCGCTTACTAAACAGCTAAAGATAGATTTCCATTTCTTTTGTCGATGAAATCGGACTGTGTTGATGAACACTTCCAGCAGCTGAGAAAACTAATCAGTGCTTGTACATAACTTGATGAAAATAATCTTACTTGTAAATATGTATGTTTTCATAACTTGCCTAATTTTGAAGTGTTTGGAAGCTCATCTAAAACATTTTGGTTTACGTCTGATATATTTTAGAATAAACATGACTTTATTGAAAGGAGTATCAGTTTCTAATTTCATTTTCTTTTTGAAGTCAGCAGCCTTAGAAAAAAGCTTCTTTCTTTTCTGTATTAGTTGTAAATTGAAAAACACAGTATAGATGTATTGAATTCGTAGCGTACAGTATTATATACTTGTCAGTGGATTGAATTTCACCGTTACTCATAACATTTTTTCTCCTAAAAAGATTACTTTCAATTCTTAATTACAGTTTTGAGTGGTTCGGGTAAGTAAGTGGTCTAAATATTTCGCATCATTGTCACCTACAAAATATATTCTTAATCCTTGAAAGCTTCAACTTTTGGGGTGCTTTGCCTAAGAAGATTTTTTAAAAACTTGTGGTGTCTTTCTGTTAACACAGTTTTTATCTGGGTGAGCATTTTGTGTTGTTTAAACTGATCTCCATTATGTGACGACTACTGACCACCGTACAACAAACTGTCTATACAAAACTAACGACGAAAGGTGTCCATTAAGTCATATGGACAAGAAACGGGAAATCAGTGAAGAGTGTTTTCTTCCCTACTAATTAAATACCCTATACTGAGTTATAAAAGAATGAAGAATTCAGCGAACAAATTTGTTTTCGGCGATATCCTCTACAGCTGTACAGTAGCATTTAAACATATATGATGTAAATAAAAGTGTTAATATGTGTTAATCAATGATTGTTAGTGGTTTGTAGCTATGACAACGACATGGGAATGGAATTATGTCGGAAATATGAACTGTAAAATTTAAGAACTAAGAAGTGAATAAAGACAGAAAATGGCAAAGGCGCTTCTAGATACACAATTCTGGTTTCTATTGTATTGCCAAAGCTCTGTGTCAACGCAAAGTAAGTGTTTCCTCACATCCTTCGGTAGATTACGTTTCACTTTGTAGAATATTACAAACGAATCTTCTGGAACTGTGTCTGCTATCAGCGAAATGTTGTAATAAAGACATAGTAATCTATTTGCATCAACCTTTACTGGGCCATGCCGGAAGGTATTTTGCGTAATTTCCATTCCTATGTTGTTTTCATGGCCGCAAACTACTAACAGTTATTGCTTAACAAATATTAACATTTTTACTTACACTATATTTAAATACGATTGTACAGCTACAGAGGATGATATCACCAAAAACAAATTTGTTCACTGAACTCTTTATTCTTTGCTAAAACTGTACAACTGTACTTTTAAATATTAGAAACAGATTGCCGACTATTTACTAGTCAATAGAGTCATGTGGCTACTTTAATGATCAAAAGCAGAATAAAAAGATGTTTCTAAAGGCAGAAAGCAGTTACATAGTAATATATTAGTAATAAGACAATGGTGAAAGGAGAGATGGAACACAGAGATGTGAGTTGAATATTGATGCATTGTCACTGCGTCCGCGAAATCGTATTCCTTTGGACCTGTTTATTTCCAGTTCACACCTCGTACATCGGATAAATAATGCATTACCTTTAAGTTTCTTTCTACTTTTAGAATCATCTGTTATATTCTACTCTTGATCGTTACGGTAACCCCATAACCCTATTGACTGGTACTAGTCTGTTATTTTTTTCCAATACTTAAAAATACGGTTGTATAACTCTGAGTAAATGAAAACGTAGGAAAAAAAATTATCCTCATTGGTTTGCCTTCTCTTCTCTGCATGTCTTTCTAATGATTGTAACCTGGTGAATTTCGTTCTTTTTCTTGTAGGTAAGACAATTTTCGATAACCGGTGTATTCTCTTTGATACCATTTCTGCTTATTCTGTTTCTGTTTATTCGAGATATCGTCACCTCTTCTTTCGAAGCATTTCTTTAAGAAATTTTTAATGCTTAAACGAATAGGTGTGCAGTATGGTTGAGGAAATTTCTTTGATGGTGTAACTTTCTTGTTACCTTGACACCCACTTAATTATCGTTAAAGTATAATATGTCATTCGATCCGGTAGGTGTTTATGCACTATGCTATGGGGCACACTTGTTTTGTGAGGACTTATGGTAGCACCTAGTTTTCCTGGTCGAAGTAGATGAAGCGGAGTTCGGACCCGGAACCTGTTGCTTAAAAGTCTACTTTTTAAGCCATAAAGGCCACACCTTGTTGAAATACTTATTATATCAAGGTATATGTTTTTGTTCTTCAAGTATTTAATTAATTTAACGTAAATGTTTTGCGTTTGTTGAGTTTTCAGTATTTATATTTGGCTTCTTGTGTGTCTGTATTGCTGGAAATATAGACTGAGGGCTAGTCTTGGGTTCGTTGAAGTGATAGCTATCAGACATCGATATCATACGTAGATATACTGTTACTAATCTAAAGCACAGAAACCACATTGTGTTTCAAGAAATATCTGTTAACAGAGTTAGGTATAACGGGCTAGTTGATCGTACAGCTTCAGCACGAGTGAACTCGGGTTACGTGTAGTACTAGCAACAGGAAAATACTCAAAAGAAGGCGAATGTACAATCAGTCAGCTAAGTGTAGGACGGTCTTCAGACATCTGTGTCATGAATAAACAAATATTTCTCAATTATTTCTTTGTTCAAAACAACTCTGGTATTTGGTGGAGCCACAAGTAAGAGATCCGCGTTGAGATCATAAGTGCAGTTTTTTGTTAGTGTTTTTGAATGGGCATCAAATAAACTTGCAACTACATTCTTCATTCACTGATATGCGTTGTCGGTTGAAATATCGGTAGTCAAAGCATGGAAGAATCTTCACGTTCGTTAAACCACAATTTTTAAGCTTCTTTGACATTTCTTGTAAAATGATGAAAAAGCAGTGGTTACAGCATGTGACATGGCTCAAAATCCATTCCATGTGGTTTAGATGCAATTAATCGGTACTGTTTTAAAAACTATCGTATATCCTAATTGTGTAATTCGTTATGCTTTTCCATTCCTCTTTTTTTGGTTTCGTTCGCCTTTACTGTTTTAACGTTTGATGTGGCAGATATCTTCCGGGATTGTATATACTTTATCATGGTGGAATCCTTCAAAACATTCCATCAATCCATTCAGCAGTTTCAAAATGGCTTTTGACAATAGTGAAATAGTGAAAAGGAATTATAAAGCACTTTTTATATTTTAGTATAACTTATCCTCAAGCTGTGCTGGGATTCAACAGCTGGAGAGGGAACCCTGAATAATCACTTAACTTCGTGTCCCATGCGTGAAGTATCCAAAAGTCTAATTTCTATTTTCTCCTTTCTATACATCATCTGTTGCCTTTTCAGCTATTGAGCATTGTTTTAAACAGCTGTGTTATTAACCTCTGATTGTAAGTCTTTTCACTCTGCATGCCTTAAGGTCTGGTCGGGTAACCAAAGTAAGTCTGCATCATTCAGTGTTAGTCGGTACATACTTTATGTTTGTACAGCTCGTATTTCAGCTTTTTGAAGCTGAAAAGAATGCTTATTCTCTTCGTTTTCCTTTTGTGGTGCTGTTGATGAATTTGTGTCTTCCTTTTGTCGTCGGTTTGTAAAATGCCAGTTGGATAAATTATTTATCGATTACAATTTCTTGACAAACTTATAAAAAAAGTAAATTAAAATCTATGCAAGTAACATCACATGCAAATAGTATTATTTTCCTTTTCTATCAAAATACGCATCTGTTTGTCGGTTACAAATTGGCATGTTGCAGTTCTAATTGTGATATTTTCAGTAATGTTAATGCTAATTTTCACATCTTAATTAAGGCTAAGTTGATTATTTTGTCCTATCGCTGTTTAATCCCTTCCTATCCTTACATGTTTTTGGCGTAAAGTAAATGAATTACTGGAATTTTGGTCTTTCCGTTATGTATTTTTGTTTTCTGTATTGTTATCGTGCATGAGCCTGCCCCAAACCCTAAAAAATACATCATCAATGTATTTTTTTTCAACTGTTTCATGTTGATGCTATCATATTCTATCATATATTGAATTTTCCATGGTTCATTCATTTACAAACTCTCTGCAGGGATTTTCAAATGCTGTAACTAAAACATATCAAAGGGAAGACAGTTATTTGCAGAATATATATATATATATATATATATATATATATATATATATATATATATATATATCCTCATTGAAATTGTTCTGTGACTGGATGGTTTGCAAATAGTGACAATAGATGTTTACTCTTTCTAGCTATCAGACTGGAAAATACACTTGAAATGACAAACGATTCAGTAACTTCTGTAGCGTTCTGTTTTTTCACCTGGCTAGCAGTACTTTTTATTACACATATTCTTAGTCTACTTACAATCTATCACGAGGTCGTGTACACTCACTGCTGAGGGGTCTAAAAATGTGGCGAAACGCTTGTCCAGTGCCCCAAGATTTTCAGTGATTTCCCACTTGATATTTATTCGCGATGAGGTCCACTTTGAAATCAGTCTATTTTCCAAACCCTAGATTGTTTACAGAAACGCTGGAAGTCCACTGTGGTCTAACTACCTCAGTGATAACGTCTCTGACTGCAACACTGAGTGGTGTGGGTTTGAATCTTCCAGTGGACATCAGTTCTCCGTAGGTTGCAGCTACGTCTTGCTGATGAGTACCAACAAGTACAAAATCCAGGTTAATTAGGGCTGCCTTTTATTGTTATTATTTGTCCCTTGGGTTCCTAATGGAACATAGGGCTTCAGTAGCACGTCTCCAATGCGCTCTGTTCTCTGAAATTTTTTGAACCTGGCTCCACGACTGCCCACAAGCTCTCATTTCCTCCTCGCACGATCTCCTCCATATCACCCTCGGACGCCCAACTAGTCGCTTCCCACCTGCGTTCCACTCGAGGGCCTGGCCTAACGCGTGATGTCCCCAGTCGGCTTCTCAGCGTATGCCCAATCCAATCCACCTCCACTTTCTTCTTCTGCATATTTGTCCAGTGATAGGTTCTTGCTTCGTTGGTTCGTCGCCAGTCAGACTTCTTTGTTGCTTATTCTTATTATTTTGATAATCTGATCTTCAGTAACGAGCCAGTGAAGGCAGTTGTTGATGAATATCTGTAGTTTGTTGGAAATCCCTTTCGTAACGCGCCAAGTCTCTCAACCATCACATAGAAGCACTGACTTGACGTTGATGTTGAAAATCCGGATCTTGTTCACGCTTTATGCTGAGTGAAGTGGAGTGCAGTAGATCTCCACACTGGTTTCAGATTAATGCAGAAATACCTGTCTTGCTGTCTTTCCGATCATGGCCTCGACATCCTCGTCTGTGCCTGTGCCACCTCTAGTTGAAACGATGCTACCTAGATAGGTGAAGGAGGCTAATTACTTTAAGTTTCTCCCGTTGATGGTGATTGCAGCTTCTTGATGATGCTGCTGTTGTTGTTGTTGTTGGTTGGGTATCTTCATCACCTCTGTCTTCTCTACGTTCACCTGAAGGAAGTCCAGTCTTCGCTGCTCTGTCTCTTCTGACAACTTGTTAGTTTTCGCCTGTAGATCTTTGATTTTGTGCTACAAGACATCAAACATAAATCATCACCGTTGGCGAAATCCAAATATTCTAGGTTCTTTTCCCCTGTCCAGCCATTGTGTCCCCCTCTTCTCGCTCCTCACTGTTTGCTGCATGATCCAGTCCACCACAATCAGGAAGATCATAGGTGACAACAGGCAGCCTTGTTTTACTCCTGTCCACACTTCAAAGGCATCACTGTGCTTCCCATTGTGAATTACTTGGCATGTGGCGTCTTCATATAATTGTTGAATGAGATTGATAAAGGTTTGTGGTATTCCGTAGTGTTGAAGCAACTGCCTGGCAAATTACCTCTCGGTTGATGCTGTCAAAAGCCCTTTTCAAAGTCGATGAAGTTGAGGTAGAGGGTTGACTGCCATCCTATAATCTGTTCTATGATGATGTGAAGTGTAGCGTTGCAATTTGATCCGCACATGATTTGTTCTTCCTGAATCCAGACAGCCAGCCAGCTTGTTCCGGTCGTAGTTTTGAATCCAGCACATCTTTTAGTCTCTCCAGGATGATGCGACATAATATTTTGCTTGGGGTGGACAGGAGCGTGATTCCACGCCAGTTCTTGCCAAAGGCTTAGGTCTCCCTTCTTCGGCAGTTTGACAAGGTAACCCTTCTTCCAACGAACCGGCAGGTACCTTCTCTTCCTTCCAGACCTTCTGCAATAATGGTGTGAGCATGTCCACTGTTGTCTCTGCGTCTGTTTTCAGTGTTTCTGGTGGAATTCCATCTGGTCCTGCTACTTTCCCTAATTTCAGTAGCTTTATGGCATCCAGGACTTCCATTTTTGTTGGAGGATTTATGTTCATTTGTAGTTGTGTGGCTGCAGGTGGTATTTCTGGACGAAGTGCAGGTGGTGCTCGATTCAAGAGCTTTTTGAAGTGGTCAGCCCATCGTTTCCTTTGTTTCTCTCCTTTCGTAATTGAATTTCCGTCATTATCTTTTATTGGTTTCAGGTGTATTGATCTCTTCCCTACCAGGTAGTAAGCTGGTTATTTGATATAATGTTGTCAGGTCTCTCCTACCTGCAGCCTGTTCTGCTTCACTTGCCAATGTGTGTTGTAGAAGTGTCTTTTGTCTTTGCATGCACTCTTCTTCACTTCTTTGTCCAGTGTAGTGTTTTATAGGTTGTGTTCAGTTCCTCTCTCCGTTGTTCATCCCTGCACCACACTGGTTTATCTTCTGCTTCACCATCCTCCTCTCCTCTTTCAGCTTCCATGTATCCGTTGGGATCCATTCCTTGTCTCCTTTCTTCTTCTTCCTTCCTAATACGGTTATACAGGTTTCTTTCCACATCTCTTTCAAAGAGTTCCAGTGTTCTTTCACGGAGGTTCCTTCAGGGATGTTGCACAATATCTCCCATTTTGTTCTGATGGCCGACGTGAAGATGTCTTTTGTGGTTTAGTCCTTCAATTTTGGTTCTGGGTGTTGAACTTGAACAGTGGTCTGTCATCAGCTTGTTTGAAGGCTTTTGACTTGATTTTGAAGGTAGGTTCCTTGCACTTGATGATGATGTGAACCTACATCTGCTCCTCTTCTTGACCTTGTGTCAAGTAGGCTGCGTCTTCACTTTCTTGAGGTTGAGGTGAAGTTGGTCTGGTTTTTAGTGTATTGTGTCCATCTGGTGAAATCGAATCCATGTCGCTTTGTGGATATCCTTGTGCTTGAACACAGTGTCTCCAACCACCAAATCGTTGAATGCACAGAAATCTGCAAACAATTCTCCTTTCTAATTCATCATTTCACCGAGTGCTTCTTGATCAATGATGAGTTCTCTTTGTGTGTTGTCTGCTCCCAGTTTGGCATTCATGTCACCCATTAGAATTTTGATGTCGCCAACTGGTGTGGGGTCTTGTCTAGTACTGATTGGAGTCTGTAGAATTCGTCCTCCTTCTCTTGATGTGCATTATTTGTAGGTGCATAGCTAGCTTAGCATTGTGTGATTGTGACTTTGCTTCCTTTTGAGTTGAACCTTGCTGTCATAATCTTGATCCTGGAGGAGATTGAATGCCACTGTATGAGAGCCTTCGATGTTCTTGGAGATATCATGATAGCCACTGGAAAACTCAGTGTGCTTGTGGTTGTCGTCTGGGTGACAATATCGAAGTAGATTATGAACTCCTCTCCAGTTGACAGTTTGGAGAGTCCACTTCCATTCCATCTGCTTTCGCAGATTCCTAGCACTTCAATGCGATACCTTCTCATTTCATTTGCAATCTGGACAGCCTTGCTAGGTTCAAACATGGTGCGGACATTCCATGTCCCCACGTTTACTTTCGGTCTCATCGAGAAAAGACACATCGACCAATTGGCTTCCCAAAGGCTTTCACCAACTGGCGTCCTTTTGTCTCTCCGATTCCAGCGAGGAACAATTTTGATTTGGTGCTTTGAAGTTTCTTTAGCGGTTGGATTTGTTTTCCGGGGTAGGGTTGCTAGCCCTACGCCCAACCTTCCCTCTTTACCCGGGCTTAGGACCGGCTAGTAACTAGTGAACTAGTTAACCAGGCGAGGTTAGGGTTGCTTTTAATTACTTCCAAACTTTTAACATCGATGACTTTAATGCATATCTTTCTCTCACAATGACTCATGTAAATAGGTATTTGGGTGACTTTTAGTTCTACGTTAGTCCTTGCTATCTGCTAAGTTCAACATGTTTTAAGAAGGTGTGCTTTGTGGAAAAATTTGAGAACTAAAAGCAAACAACTTTTAATCTATACAGACTTTAGAACATCATGGTTTTTTCTCCGTATATATTGATTCTCGTTCACTGATATTTCATATATGCTCCAACATATTACCAAAGTTTATAGTTATCCTTCGTTCATCTACGACGTCGAATTTTCTGGTCATCGTTAGCATATGAGAAATTGAGTTGTGGCTCATTGGTTTAGGGATATGTCTTTCAACCAGTGGGTTACGGGTTCAAACTCCGCCCTACCTTCAAAGGTTTGGGCAGCCAGGCAGTGTTATTAGCTCTCACAAAATAATGCATGAGTGTACGCAAGGTTGCTTAGTTCATTTCGATGAGCAATCAAGAATGAATATGAAGTTCTATATTAAAACTTCAATGTGCGGATTAGTTGTCTTTGGTTAGACATTTTTGAAAATGATGATTCAAATGTAGCTACCTAAATCAATTTACTAGGGGGGATATCGTTAGTCACACTTGTTGTATTGGTGACCAATCAGTCAAGCATTTACTGAATGTTAATTTTGCCTGTTTCTGCATGGGGACATTCATTCAAGATTGTGTGCATTGACTGAAATTATTTTATGGAGTAATATGATGAATAAATGTACTGAAATTCTTCAAACCATTTTTTTAATATAATAATATCCCTCAAGTTAATGACTGCTTTTTAATAGCATGCACTATATATTGAAAGCCACTACATAAATAATACCATAGCTTTTTTCCAATTGGTAACAGTCTTGAGTATTTAGTCGATTCTTGAATGCATGTGAATGTTTGTTGCATTCTATGCATGCTGTTATTGTCATGAATTGTTCATTACATCCTGAAGTTCGTTTTAAGAAAGGGATAGATATATATGATCTTGTTTACATGTGTGTATCATCAATTCTTTTCTTGTTCATTATATTTCCAGTAATGTTGAGTATTACTTCCTTTGAGATTACTGCTACATTATTTATTCCAGCAAATTGGTGTAATTGACGAATATTGTATAAGTCTTTTGACTAACTTCAAAGTGTTTCCCTACAACGTATTAAAAACATCCGATACTTATTTGACTCGATAATCACTTACAATAGCGTCCACTGCGTAATGAGTCATATATCTATTGTTTCACAGGACTCCGGTGATATTATCTGGTTACTAGAACATCTACAGGTAAGTGGCTGTAGGATTCGTGAATCAGTGGTTGTAAATTGAGTGTGTAATCCAGTGAGCTATCACTGCACACAAAATTTGAGCATTCAGCTAAATTTTTTCATACACAATAGTTTCATACACAAAATAGTTTCGAAGTTATTTGATGATCATACGGAGTTCGATTATTTGAGCATAACTTGTGTGATTTTAGTGTTCATACAGAGTGTTCAAAGTGAACTAATTAATACTTACCAGTTAGGTAGTGTACCAAAAAGTTCGCGCTACTGTAGCACATTCTTTATTGTATTTCTTTATCAGCCGAAAAGTCGGTGTGAATCTCAGACAAATGTTACTAATCTTATTATTTTACTTATTTTACATTCCATCTTACTTATGATCTATTTGGTAACATTATTGTGTAGGTCGGTTCAAGAGCTTTCGAGTTACCCCTCACCCGCTTCTGTATGACCTATGTTTTGTAAATAACTGCATGTTCGGTGAAACCCATTGTTATGCATTATCCTATATTTATTGTTTTAAACCAGTTGTTTCATTTCTATAAATTATGGTGAGTTGTGGTCAGGTAATTAATTTGGTTGTGTATATAGATGAATGAGATTGCCTAAGATATACGGACAATAAGCACGAGACTTTGTGTTCTTCTGTATATGGTTGGGAGGGCAGGATCGTATGACTCGTCGTGTAGATGAATTGAGCATAGGAAACTGGGCGAGTATATTCGACACCAATCACGTCCAAGGTTGACGTTAAGACTGAATAAACGGAATCTTGCGCCTAATTCAGTCACACCCAAACCAAGTTGTAGGAAATTGGCGACTGGATCATGACAAAAAAAGAACGATATTAAGGTATGAAATCTCTATACTGACTTAAAGATACTATTTTTGTCGGGGATTATACGCAGCACTGGTTTCCCTTCACATATACTGAAATAGTTTCCATGAAGAAATGTTGTACATAAACATGTGTAAACGTTTTTTGGGAATAATTTATGATCTATAGCTAACTAGTGCCTCAAACCTATATGCTCAACCGAAGTTCTTACTCATCATCATATTTAAAGTTCACTAAGGTGCATTTTACAAGTAAAACTCCGGCGTAGTATATTAGAATACACAAGATGACTGACTAATTGATAAGATCAACGTAGGACCTCGCACCCTGTGCCATCGGCTCAAGTGGCCACACTTCACAGTAGTATTCAAAGGACAAGTGAACACAAAAGGAGTGATATCAAAGTAGACAAAGTTGTATGAGAGTATAAACAATCTGAAGATAACAGTTAGTGCAAATATTCAAGCTTTAGGAAATGTCAAGGAATGAATACATCTGCACCATTGTGACCGATTTTTATCCATGTCATCAAGAGCCCTCAACTACTGATTCCCATCGTCTCGGGCACTCCAACCAGACAATGTAAATCTCCTCACACTGCTCTGACCAGCAGTCGGGGACTTTACGAACTGGTACCATGTCTTAGTCTGGTTACCCTGGACCGTCTTCCAATCTAACCCAACTTCCCATAGCGAGACACGTCGAGGTAGGCGGTTGCTGAACATGCTCCGTATATGTCCATACCATCTCAGCCGACTAAGGTACGTAACCTGTTTAATCATCTTGTCTGTCTTGTTTTTTATCCTTTGCCCAAACTCAGTATTTCTCATACGGTGATTCCATTACACACGAGCAATACTACGAAGACTTATGTGATCAAAACTCTGTAATCACTGCATGTTTACTTTTAACGGTCATGTCTCACAACCGTTCCGCAGGATAGGACGGATTGCAGCTCTGAATACTCGTTCTTTAGCAACTAGTCGGATATCTCGCCAGTTGGCGTCACGGATGGTGCGAGTTGGCAAGTGCCAAACGGGCCTTCTATATCCGAGCTGAGATTTCGTCAGCAACCTGCACGTTAAGGCTGATACAACTTTTCAAGTAAGTGAAGTGGTCGACATATTCCACCACTGTTCTCTCAATCACTAGACTGGGAGTGGTTGTATCATTCCTCAACGTCTCGATCCTTCTAGGAAGACCGTTTTCAAGAGTGTGAGTCTTACATTAAGCTTTCAATTTAATATTCAATTTTGGTACAGAAGATATCCTTTTGATCATCTAATTAGATTATCATATATGTTAAAGACTAACATAATTTAGTGAGTGATTTGACAAATGGGTGAATGAAGCTTATTCAAGTTTCACGAAATAATCCTGCTCCTTGTTGATCAGTGTGTGTCAAAACGTCTTCCTACTATTCATTGCAATTCTGTTGGTTATCGTCGTATATTTACTAGACTGGTTAACAGACTTTTCATACGATTGTGTTTATGTACTTACTTTTTAATTGTCTGAAATACACTACTGTACTTAAAATTTGTTTTATTACTTGTTGGATTCGGGTCTAAAATTTCTAGTGAAGACAGAATTTCAATACTAACTCAAAACTCTGTGACAAACGATATACAATCTTGGGAAGAAGTTTGTCAGATAGGAAATTTATAATTCAGTGTGTCATGTTTTTTTTAACAATTATTCAACCGAATTTCGAAACTTAAAAACAAAGTGTAAGACTGTTTTAAAGTTTGTTGAATAATGATCAGTTAGGCAGGAACGACATAACTGAATCTCATACACATAAGTGGATTGATCCAAGTTTTTATACCATTCAACAAGTTGGATAAAAAAAAGTTCTCTTATCATATATCTTTCTTTTTACACTATGTTTAGTTACCTTATCATTCAGTTGTTAGGTAAAGTTTATGTTTCACCTTGAAAAATGCATGTGTAATCGAATCATGACGTATTGTAGTAGTAGTATGAATTTCAGTCATTCTGTTAGAGGTTTTTGAATCCGGGTATTCAGATGTCCATATATTCACTTACTATTTTCCACTACGTTTGCATCCAGGATATAACAGATGCAAGTGGAAGCTAACATTTCTTAATACACTAATAAGTTTTGAGTTTATTTTAGTTACTGTTATACTTGTCTAGATATAGAGACAAGAATTCTTTCCTATTGGAAGAATGCAGTGTTGATCGTGTTCATTTTATTGTTTACGCGGATCACATAATCTTGGTTTAATCTGTTCGATGTTACTTGATCTCAGAAATCAATTCATGACTGTTGCACTGTTTTTTCCACATTTTTCTCGGCGGTTTCTATACCCTACTGTTGTAAAAGTAATATAGCTATAGATGTAAATCAAGTAGTTAAATAGTCGATACTGAGAAACTAGCTATGTTTTCGGACTCATTTTAGGCAAATTTAGGGTGTGGTTAGTCCTAAAACAGTAGGTGTAGTTCGCTGTGTACTACACTAGTATGTGTGTAGTTATTGAGCAGAGATTGTTTCTATTCTATTGGCTTCCTTGTTTGCTTTTAATATGAATTTCCGTTGCACATGTGACATAATAGGTCAGCACTATCTTTATTATTGTTTTTCTGTACTGCATTACTTATTCTGCTGGTTTCCGACATTATGGCCCAAATGATATCACTAAATTTACACAGGTTTGTTCAAATTTCGGTCTATATAGGTACTGGCATGAGGAAATATTATTTGTTGATACTTATAATTCTCCGTTGTTATACTGGTTCGAATTAATCGTCCTCTGCTTACATATGGGCTCCTATGCAGATGCCTCGTTGTTTCCTGAATATTTACTCTTATAATTGACTTGATTTTCACTGAAAGTGGCATACTGGACAACCCTTTGGCGTTTGAAAGGAGGTCTAAGTCTCATTGGGAACAACATCATTCACTGGAGTGCATGTACATCTAACTGACTACTCTCTAATAGGAAGGAATGCGCGCCCTGTATTCCATTGCTAGCCACAATCTAGGGAAATATTCCAGGAAATATTGTTTATCAGGATTATTTAACTAAAGAGCTTTGCGTGTTAAATAAATGACCTTTCTAATCAGGTTTGCAACGCTTTTGAATCACCAATCAAGATGTCATAATTTGAAACAGTGTTGCTTTGAGCAAGTTTCAGGATTGAAATATGTATAAAATAAAGCAGGTGTGTTAATTTCTCGCATGTCAACTACAGGACGTGTTTTTTCCAGGGAATCAAGTTATGCAAGCCCTCGTGATACCAGTGAATATGCGTATACTAATCCTTCTCAGTGAACTGGGTGTTTAATATGAAATGTTATTGTTTACTTGATTTCGGATGAAATAATCGTTTTACTCCCACAACAGTGTATATTCAACTATGAGTAGTCAGTTGTCTAAGGATATAAATGTTAAAATGAGGTACTGAAGTGTGAAATGCTATTTTTGTTGTTGATATTATGGCTTGTAAATCTCCCTCGATTGGACGGGATTGGTCCGTCGCTATTGGCATATAGACTCCTGAGACGATGCGTCGATATTGCCGGTATTTTCCGTCTGGATCTTAACGATGGCTAGTGGCTAGCTGAGGAGTCCTGGACGATGGAGATTTACAAGCTATAATATTAAACTATGCCAAACCCATCGCACAAGGAGTGGTTATCGTTGCTTAGTGGATAACATTCTTGTATTTGAAGTGACTGATCTTGGGTTCGAGTCTCTCTTGGAACAACATTACTCACTGAGAGGCAGGTGCATCCAGCTGAAGAGTCCTAGATAAGACGAAACGTACTGTCATTATCCGTCATTCATGGTGTTTTTTGCTTGTTAGAGATTAGTTTTACTCTCGTAAATGGTGTTATTTTCGTTAAGCTATAACTGATTGTTTTCAGAACTCTTCTTGCAGTCAATGAATTGTATACTAAAACTAAACAAATCTGAACAATCTAGAAGCGTCAATAATCCATATGTTGTGATTTTAGCTGATGGTTTAGTGAGCAAGAGTATCTGAACCTGTTGGATTGCATTATTATGACGATATTGCATAAAAAGGAGGGCACAGACACCACTTACATCCCAAGTTATTAGATAAAAGCTGGCTACTTGGTGAAATGTCGGCGTATCATAACCTGCTGACTTCTCCGTATACAATGAATTTTGTTCTTAATACTTGATTTCAGAGTATAACTCCAAGCAACTATTTTAATCCATCAGATGATGAAAACTAAAACGTTCCGAAGGCAAGATTATTAGAGTCTAAATTATTTTAAAATTGATAAAACTGTGGTCTGATTAGTTTAAAAAGGAATTTGTTATATCCACTTAAAGGATAACATTATATTTTCATTTTATTCAACTCGGTTATCTGTATTCCTCATTCTTTAGATCGGAATTCATTGTACCTATGGTTTCGATGCACCCTTTAGGTAGAATGATATAACTGTTGTAATCATTGAATCTATTGTAGAACATCTTGGATGCTTGCGTCGTGTTCTGTCCCGAGATACGGAAGGTAACTTTATCCACTTGCTGTCTCTCCCCATGTGTGAACTGTCAATGGTTGTATTTCCTTCATAAAATCAATTGATAAATGATTCGTATCTGTTCCTCCGGGTGTTTTGTGTCATGTATGGTTTCCTTTATCGTCATAATTCTGTGCCTATTTTTTACCCCTTGATTTTTTCTGAACAGTTAAGATGTATTTGCATACTTTCCCCCCATCTTTCCTTTTTTTTGAATATCTGTTTGAACATTAATATAAGTTCAAGACTTGAGCACAATGGTAGTGTGTAACTTCATATTAGATTTGTTTATTTGATTTATAACACACTGATACAATATTATTTACTTGGTGACGTTTCAACCATAAATTCTTGCTCATAATCATATCAGTGTAATCGCGCTCCTTTAGATATCTGATTTTTATAGTCATGTCACCTCATATGATTTTTTTTCATTGGTAGTAAAATCCCATTTCTGTGGTATAGGTGTTGCGTCATTCCCATTACGTATTTTAGGTGTTGATTCGACGAACAAACATTCAGTAATCAATCTCTCTCTTTACCTAATAATGTTATATTAAATCAAATCAACAAATCTAATATGGGATTCTGCCTGAATGCTGTGGTTTTTGCTTACTTTCAAAAAATTGATTTTTATACGTCGGAACACTTTGGATCTATTAATATTATGGATTTGATTTTCTACTGGTCCTTCTTCATAAACTTGGTTGATCATATTACTTTTTGTTTGAACCTGACTACACTGTTATATTATTATTATTGTCATTATTTTGTCTTCTTGAGCGTATTAACTTTGTTGACTTTTATACTTATATTTATAGTTCGACGATACTAGAAGGCTGAACAGTGGGGAAACATCGTAAGAGGATTTCTGTTAAATTAACGGAGCTGTGACTCATTGGTTTAAGATGACTTTCAGCCAGTAGGTTGTGGGTTCTGATACCTCAGCACGTATCAGGTTTTCGGCAGCCGCCACATAATAAGTGTCGCTCATTTTCTACTGCAGGAATATGCACAAGTTTACTGAGTGCATTTCGATTTGACTAGAAAATGGTGTATTGATTGCAGTCTATGTTTATGGTGGCATATAATACTGATGACTTCCATGTTGAACACAATCTTGCATATATCGTATGTAATTCATAAACACTGTGTTTCATTCTCCTTCAAGTATGCTACGCTAATTGATTGAATGCAGTAGCACTTATGTCACGAAATGAACCAAGTGGATTCAACAATTGATTGGATTTAGTAATTGTAAAATAGCCCAAGAATATCTTTGATTTTCGTTCATCAAACTATTTTTCCCATTCATTTATTCGTTTCTTCATGTATTTGCAAATTAGGCAGATTATATTTACTTTTGGTATTTCTGAAAATTGAAGCTGACAACTAAATTAGGACAAGTTAGTTTAGAACAATTCCTTATTACTCCTGTAATCATATTTATAATACTAATTGCAACAATAATTATGGTAATATCTACTCTAATGCTCATGTGAGCGATCAATATCTTTTAGTGTATACTTTATGTACTCAAGGTTAAACTTTATATATATATATATATATATATATATATATATATATATATATATATATATATATATATCGTGTAGTGAATGTGGTTCTCTTCGTTTAATCAAATCAGTATTTTACACACAAAGTTAGTACATTCTCTCAGTGTCTGTCGATTGACATTTATTATCAGTTTAGTAATTGTGTACACATCTTTATTATTGTCTTCAGTAGATGATTTATTTGTTACTATTCCATTGCCAGTATACATGCATAATTGATAGAATGAATATTTTGAAGAATAGAAATTCAATCAATAATTTGTCAATCACTAATATACATCTATATGTAGCAGTACTGATTATATTTGACACTGTTTCAAGAGATTACAGCAACCTAATATAGTTTTATATTTGGTATATTTTCAGGTTTTCTGTACTTCACCCAGTTTCTCCCGAAATATGTCAACGTATTTGATGTAGACCAGATTAATTAATTGAGGAGAATGAAAGCTAACTAAACATGATGCATGCGATTCAGTTGCCCGCTAAATTTGTGTACATTTCTAGTTCATTGGGTTGCATACTGAGTTGTTGTTATATTGAGTCCACTAATGTAAAAAGAATACCGAGGTATTTATTTACTAAAATCGAATTAACGTGTGTACAACTCGATAAATACTTGAACGAGTGATTATCCCTTAAAATCAGTATCGAAACTATGTGCGCCAGGGATAAAGATTCCTTAAATCTTGGTGGCTCATTAAGGTGTTGGTGCAGCAGGTAGAAAGCCAACTGTAATGTATAGATAACACCAAAAATAGGAAGATTGTTTATGGATCTGGATAACATCAAACGAGTATATGAAATTGTTTACAACAATATAATAAGCTTCCCATCCTTTGCAAAATTATACGAATACTATGCGTATCATATTTGATATGATGTCTGCATCACCTTACACATACAAATGAGGCTAGAACAGAGATTTTTCGATAAACGTTTAACGGCAATCATTATGAGAAAATACTAGGTACTAGGTTAACATTACATCTCTACGCTTTGTTCAAAACTTATTTGTTTTCATTGTTACCAGTTGTACGTCTTCGCTTTCAAAGTATTGCCCGACAGTGAAAAAGCAATGGAATGAATTTCGCGCCTAGGTAGTTTCACATGTAATAGTAATCTTTTTTCTACAACTTTAATGTATCGCATTTCCTAAGCTCACTATCTATAGGACCATGCTGGTATTGAACAAGGTACACTGAAGTAGTTTGAAACACTTTCTTATCACCATTTAAGAATAGAAAAAATGAGGAAACAAATACGGTAATCACTGTTCAGGTCTTAAGCCAGTGAGTCTTATGATCTTTAGGGTTCCATCTATATGGTCGAGATGAACCGAGAAATGTAAACCTAACACAACTTTTGTTCATCGTACGTTTGTACATTATAAATCAGACAATTTTCCGCACTTTTCAATCGGTTGGACTAAAGATAACTCAATGTAAGACGCATTGAAGCTTCTGAAGTAGACATTTTAAGATGTCATGTTAAAAATAAATAATACCCAGACTGAAACTATCACACTTTATAACTCTTTGGTTGCTGCCTGCAGTGAATATAAGAAATTCTACGGAAACAAACAGTTACTGAATGAAAACCTCTTATTTCAAAGAGCCAACGATTGTAAATTTCATCTGTCATAACTTGAATGGTACACACAACTATCCAAGTCTCTAAACATTTCGACTGCTTCCTGTTGCTCCTCTGCAAGAGGCTGAAGACTCAGGATCCTGCTAATCATGTAAAGCAATCAGCATTTTCATTTCGCCAAGTATTCACCATCCTCAGCGAAGGCTAAAGAGATGGAAAAGACGGCGGCCATTGGTGACAGTATACAGTTATTTGGACTTATTAAGGAAACTAGGCGAAAAAGGGCCAACTGCGGTTAGTGAGACCATAGTGGAGAAGGACCGATCTGCGATTCACTCGCAGGAGAGACGACTGGAACGATGGGTAGAACACTTCGAGGAACAGTTTAACTGGTCTCCAGCCACCAATGCGTTGCCCGCTATCCAGTCGGATCCTGAATGGGACATAGAGATAGGCCCCCTCAACACTAGGAGAAGTTGAGAAAGCGGTAAGTAACCTGAAATGAGGAAAGGCAGCAGGACCAGATGGACTACCTGCTGAGGTATACAAGGATGGTGGTAAGGTGCTCTTAGTCAGGTTAACGGAAATGTTAGCTAGTATATGGGAATCAAATACGATGGTGAGATGTCAGGTGAGCTGTACTCATCGAGTGGTGTCCGTCCGTCAAGGGTGCCCACTCTCTCCATTCTTATTCCATTTGATCATCGATATTCTTATGGAGGTTACCCTCTTGCGTCACCTGACTAAGCAGGGGTTGACCCAATCATAGTAGAATTTTCGTTAGACCTAGAATATGCAGATGACATAGTCCTGATAAGTGAAGACACTGACAAGATGCAGAGTCTTCTGAACTCTTTGAGTGAGAATTTGAGAATGTTTGGGATACGTTTCTCACCACCCAAATGCAAATTGCTGCTGCAGGATTGGTCTTCAAGGATGCCCCACCACTGCTAACAATAGAGAGTGTAATGTTTGAGTGTGTTGACCACTTCACTTGCCTAGGAAGTAGGATCAGCCCTGATGGCTCAGTGGCTGGTGAAATCTCTGCACGGATACAAAAGGCTCAATTGGCTTTTGCCAACTTACGCCACCTGTGACGCCGCCGTGATATCCGATTGTCTACTAAGGTTTGCGTATACTGCACAGCAGTCTGGTTTGTTCTGCTGTATGACTGTGAAACATGGCGATTGAAGGTGGAAGACATGAGAAGGCTTCAGGTGTTTGACCACCGTTGCCTTCGTAGTATAGGCCACCGTATTCCGTGGTGTCACCATGTAAGTAATGTAGAAGTTAGGTGTAGAGTTTTAGGGAGTTGAGGTGGGTCGGCTGACGGGGTTGTGAGCCTTGATGGACTGAGATGGCTAGTTGGGACATGTGTTACGTATGCCTAGTCGCCGATTGCCTCGTCACACAATGTTGGTGGAAGTAGTTCCAGGCTGGGAAAAGGTCCGAGGTGTTCAGACTAAAACATGGCACCAATGTGTGAAGTGTGTGACTGTTGGTTTGAGCCATGTAAGGGGGTGATGCAGACTAGGTGGTTGGGTTCGGCAGGACAAGAGGAACCAATGGTTGGAGACTCTATATGATATGGCTGAGAACCGATGTCAGTGGCGCAGATGTATACATACATTATCCTCATCTTAACGACGGTGTACCGAATCTCACCACTTTCTCCTTCTTCCTTTCTCTCTTTTCGTACTTTATATTTTTTTGACTGCATTCTCTTATCTTTATCTTGCACGTCACTGCCTTTTTACTTGATGTACTGATATGAGGAGTGGCAACTCGAACCGTTACGCAGTAATGCCTGGTCCTAGGTTGATCTGGATGGATGGGTTCACCATCCTTTCGTACGTTGATATTCGATCAAATTAATGCAGTGTGAGTTGTCTGTGTGTCACTGTACAGAAAGGCAATATAGATTTCACAATCAATTTTCAGTATTATTTATCCCAGTGATATATTCTTGGCTTCATTACGATGAACCTGAAGAACTGCTACAGGATTGTCGTCTGTGGCAAACTTATGAGGAATGGTGTAATTGGGCAACTCTGTCTGATAGCTTTGTTGATTTTTATCTGTAAATACATATCGTCGCCGTACTTGTGGTGTATTTATTTAAGGCTTACAAGATGTTCATAGATCTATCAGAAACAGTTTTCGTTAACAGACAATTCCAAAGTACTGTTTCTCTTGCAGAAACAAAGGCAGATATAACGTCGAAAATTGTTAGGCTTGTTTACATAAAACACATGATAATATTCAGACATCCAGCGGAGAGTGAACATATGGTCAGTGCATATGTAATTCAAAAGAAAGCCAACCTGTAATTCCATATTAGATTTGTTTATTTGATATGGAATTACATTCTACCACAGTGCCCAAGTTTTACACTTATATTAAAGCCAACCTGTTCCTTGTTATTCGGCTTATCCGGAATCTTTTACAGTTCACTAAAGTTAGTATTTTAAAAAGCGGTTGACACAAGATCTGTCTTTTTGCTTTCTCTACTTCCATACTTAGCTTTCATCCATCCACGTGATTTACATTGTTTGGAATTCTGGTTTGTTTCTGTACTGTTTGCAGTAACTTAACAGTCTTTTTTACAAAGCTATCCTGTAGTGTGATATCTGATTCAACAATCCTTAAACTACACATACTGTCCGAGTTAACCGCCTTCAACCCTCACACTTTGGTGCAGATCAGATCAGGTTGGTCTTATTAAGGTTCTAGAAAACTTGTTCAGTGACGTGGTTTATTCGAAAACGTACACAGTATTCAAGTGAGAGACATTGAATAACTACCCCGTCTATCAGCTCGTAAAGTTTGTTCAGTTTACATTTATTTGAAACGTCGGTATTCTGCCTTTCTGGTGTCA
This sequence comes from Heterobilharzia americana, assembly GCA_944470555.2. NCBI lineage: Eukaryota > Metazoa > Platyhelminthes > Trematoda > Strigeidida > Schistosomatidae > Heterobilharzia > Heterobilharzia americana. The sequence continues at coordinate 152,519,185 of OX104127.1, forward strand.
TTTTTGCACTTAGCTATGATACTAAACCTTCGCCATCTGGCCTGCTCCTCGTTAATAGTCATCTGTGTGCTTTTAGGCTGGAAAGTTCAATTAAAGCATAGAGTAAGTGACAAAACACTTTTTCCCTATTCTTCCATAGTTTTTAACTGAATGCAGCTTGAGGTGAATTTCAATCATCAGCTGAGGGACCTTTTGAACCAAATGAATTGGACATATATAGTATCCAGGATACCCATGTGATTTGAATTTTTAAAAAAACACTAGTTAACATAGAGGGCTTTTCAAAATACCGAGAATTTAGACTGAAAAGAAGTGCTTGGAGTCACCAGTGAGAGTTACTGACTGGGAGTCAGATGATGAGAAATCTTAGCTGCAGTTTTTCATAGATCACTACTAAATCCGTTGCAATTGTCGCTTATGTGCTACATAGTGTCCTCTACCTGACACTTAGGCATGAGCTAGAAAAGGTGGCATTTGAATCAGCTCGCAACAGAGTAGATATATATATAGAATCGCCACTCTTTTCTTTGTACTCGGTCTTTGATCATGGTTTAATTTGGAAATTCGAGATGAAAACGTTACTGTCCTAAATAGTTTGACATAAATAAGTTGGTCTCCCATTATGTTGCAACTAAATATAAAGCGAAGTTAGATTCAAGATTAGTTATCAGTCCTCCAGAAACTACAGAGGAACATAAGTTTCACTGAAAAAGCCCTTTTAAGATAATCAATAAAGCCGTTCATATCTTTGACGTGTGTTACTAATAAACAGTAGGTGCCTTTTACTACATACCTGTTTTTCGGGGTGGATAGAGAAAACGGTGGTTTCTGTAATCCATTTAAACGGAACACCACAATACTCACTCAAAGACACGTAAATTAGTCTTGCCGTAAAATCATGTTTGTACAGATATCTTTGCTTTCCAGCTTTGATCCTGGTTGGTCTGAGTAGATGATATTCGATATCTATCTGTGTTCACGCATTGCTACCTCCGTCGAACGCTTTACATTCAGCGAAATATCATGTAAGCAGTTCTAGGGCACAGTAGTGCGTATTAATTCATCATTGGAAACTAATTAAAATCCTTTCTAAACACCAGCTTTTTTGTCTTGGAAAAGTTGTATGCTTACATCTCCAGCAGCCATTACGCTTATTTGCTGAAAAGCAATCGGTTGGTCATCTTATAGTGTGATTTCATGGGATGATAGCTATTTTCACTGGGCTAGCATATGTTGATACATTGTGAGAGAATATGCTGCTCAATGGTTTATGACATCATCATATATAGTTGTACGCAGTCGAAAGTAGTGTTGATCATGCAACAGTTTTCTAGTCTTTTTTTGAAAAGTCTTCTGTAAATATTTTTCCTTGACTGGTCTTTTTTTTATTCTTCATAAGATTTCTCCCTTTATATATTCATAGTACTGTTGTTTTAGTTTACATCGTTCACTTTCTGGTGCCAATATTGTTTAAATTTTAAAAGCAAGTAAATATGTAAACAGTACGAATTTAAAGACCAACCTATCAACTGTTGAAACAACCAATGAGGGTTTGTTATTTCGGCTGGGAAGGTAGTTTTTCATAAAATAAAGAAACGTAATTGGTTAATTTCAGCAGTTAATAGAGTGATCTTTAAATTCACTCATTAAAACATGCTAAGGAAAAATTGAAATAAGTTCCCCATGCACTTAGATTGGTGTGGCAACTATTGCGATCGGCTTGATTCAGGCATGTTTTTATCGCAAACTGCGACGAAAAATGGCAGTTGTAGTGTTTATTGTAAGCTTTTCAAGAACCTTTCGAATATGTTTCACAATTCATCATATACCAAGTTTTAACTATATAACGCATTCATTTTGTAGAATGTGAGGTTTTGGTTACCAGTAATGTAGTTTGCTTTGTATTGATGTCGTAACCACTGGAAGGCACATATTTTTCACATCAAACATGTGTCCCGATGTTGGTTTTCGTGTTATCCACCTGGGATGATAGTATAAAGGGTGGTGTGTGCAGCACGCCAGTTTATTAAAAGCTTATTTACGCGAAGTTATCTAGAGACATCGCAAGCTAACAGAAAAGTGCAGCGCAACTTTTTATACCTGTTGCTTAGGTCTAAATCCTCTGAAGGTACTATTTTTCAAGTCCTTAGTATGCATGTGGTAATTCTGATTCGTTGAAAACACGAATTTTAAAAATTTAAAGTCATAGAAATTGGCTATTTTGAGTGTACTGTACAGCTGATCACTCTGTCCTGCTATAGTCATCAAAGATGGTCATTAAATGTGAAAGATTTGGCCAGCTTTGCTTCTATAACCTCGTGTGTGCCATGTATCATTATTGAGGCAATAAGGAAGCTAGGCATAGGGTTCCTTGTGATTAAGATAGATAAATAAATTGGTGAGGTTGCATACACTGTTTGATGCTTGTGTCTGCAAAGCGTGCTACGCAGCTCTACTTGCCGCCTACTTCAGAGGGCAATTTTTGACTCGAGAAGTGGTTAGGCAAAACTTTCACATCACAGAGAGTGTAGACTTTGACTACTCAGATTAGACAAGATTTCCGCAGTAGGTAACTCGAAACTCTAAGTAGTATAGTTGAAAATCAACTCTATTGATGCAGATGAACTAATGTTAAGTTCCCATCTATTTCATAGTGATATAATATCTTCCGTTGTTGTTTCTGAAGTTAACTTCCACCGAATACAAGTATTCTATTTAACAATAATGGTATCATTATTGCCTACTACTTATTTTTCATTTTACTGAGCGTCGATCAATGTCTGTCTCATTTTTATACTTTAGTGACTAGTTTGACAAAGTTGACTGAGAACTTGGTGGGAATATTCTTCTTACAGTCTCGTCACATTTTTTAAAACAATAAGTAACAGTGAATAATGAGGTATTCAATTGATGGCTGATTTGCCCTGTCAAATATAAGTCTGAAGCTTTTTAAAAAGGCAATATAACGTAACTTGATCGACAGCCTTTTATGAATGCTAATAAATAAGGAATAGACAACTATATCGGGCCACACGCCGATTACTAATTGGCATACATAAACCAGTCAATTGTTGCCTGAATAACTTTGACTTCGGCACCGAGTGACGCAGGCTCCAATCACCATGGAATATAAAAGTCTTCATGGCTGCAGATATACCTTGCTGATGCTTATCAGAAAGCACGAATCATAGATTAGGTTGATTCCAACCATAGGACGCCAAAATATGTATCCAGTTTTCTGGGGTCATTGAACTGGTGCGTGTGATGAAAATCCATAATCTTAAGAGCATTACACAACTCCCTTGAAATTCGAATTTACAGCGTTCTGCGCGATTATACTTTTCATTTAGTAACGGATCCTTGGATTTGTGAAAAGAATATATTTGATGGCAGTTTCAAGATCCAACTAAACTGCGAATGAAAATTTTTATTTTTCCTGGTCAGTGTGATGTTGATCATAAACCCTAGGTCACCAAAAGTTCTTCATTACTCATAGTATCAGTATCTATACTAGTCAAGAGTATTATTCACAGAATACTTGTCAATCCTATAGATACTACAGCTTGAAATCATGTCATACTACCCATGTACTCCGTACGAATTCTTACTTTACGTTTTAGATAAATGTAAAATCATGTGAAGCAAAAAATAAACAAATTAAGATCATCTCTATGAGTGACATTGAACACACTAATCATTTACATGATTGTGATAAAATGGTATGATTCTCTTGTTGGTGGTTATCAGTGAGATCCAGAACGTGCGTTTCTTCCTGTTTGCGGTTCATCAGTTAGGTGTTCCTACATTTCGGTGAATGGAGGTGCTCCACTGGTAGCCACTAGCAAACAAATTATGGTGTAATGAATCTTCAGGCAATATTGTGACATCCTCACAGGAGCTCATATACCAACAGAGATCGATTAATCCGACGTAGTATAAAAGTGGGGAATTAAAATTGTTGGTCAATAATAACCACTGGTTGCTGAATTAAGAGCAAGCAGTTTCCTCGCATATTAATTTAGTTAGTCATAGCCACTAGCAATGATATCAGTAGCATAACTTTCAGTTATACATTTTCTTTTTCTAGTAGTAAAACTTATCTGCTTTGTTATCATGTAATAGTCTTTCATTAATTTTCTTTTAAAGGGTTTAACTGTCGTATATTACGTAGTTAGATATTATTTTTTTCAATAAAAATGTTTTTCGTTTGTTCTACGAAAGTGGTAAATATTTATGTAAATGGTCATATAAGACATTAAGTACTGTAAGTCGCATGAAGGCGACCAGCAAGAAGCCGTTAACCAATGTTTCGTACTTTTCGGTACTCGTCAGCAAGGTGTATCTGCGACCTTGATGGAACTAGTGTCCCGCCTGAGATTCGAACCCGCGTCACCCAATGCTACATTCAGAGGCGTTACTACTGAACTGTTTGGACTGCAATTGGTCTGCTTTAGAACTGAGTTACATGCAGTGATTAGTCACTGGAGGGTAACCAACTTTATGTTGTCTAGTCCTATGTGATAATCGAATCCTATAGATCATGTCAATGATGAGTCTCCTAACCTGTCGACCACATTGCAAAATGATGAATAGAATTGGTTCAGCACATACGACTAGATAACATGAAGTTGGTTATCCTTGAGTGATCAATCAATGCATTGAATACTATTTACTGACTTAGTGTGTTCATAAACAACTTCCTAGTTATCATTTTCAAACTTACTCGCAGTTTTTCTCAAGCGATGAGATGTCATCATTACGAGCAAGACCACAAAGGTTTTATTCTATCAAGTAAACGTTTGCTTTTCTCTAAACAGTGCCGTATAGATAAACTTCTCAGGGATCCAATAACACTGCGGTCCTGGGTCTCATCTAGCAGACAGGCTCTATGTGTTTATCATGTGTCTAAAAGTTCTGTTTGAAAGTTAAGAATTAGATAAGGTAAAAAAGTGATATATATATATATATATATATATATATATATATATATATATAATCACAGCACTGAATCTTAGTGTCCTTATTCAGGTGAAATAATCCCCTACACTTTGAAGATAATATTTCAATAAAACGTTGAATGTAAGTGTATGCTACTGTGTGATGAATTTTCTTCTGCATAATTTCTTTTTTCTGTCAAACATTGAACAACTAAATTACATCATTTCATCCTATATGACTTATTTACCAACTTCCCATTGGTGTCATGTATATCGTAATAAATTTACGTACAATATTTTTTAAAACCTCTTTATTATGTGTACCTTTTTTCATCACAATGTTCAACTATTGTTTCTGAATGTGTTTTAGTATAGTAGTCTTGTATATCCTGTGCTATCTCCTCTATGCTTCTTTGGATAACACTGTTACAACTAAGCCATATATATATAACCCAAATGCAACTGAGCAGATATTAAGAAAATTGATTCCAATTTCCGTTGTAAGTAGTATTCCAGCTTACTTTTGCTTCTATACTGTTCTCAAATCTACCAGTAGCCAAAGAAGACAAATGCATAGGATTATTTTGTCTCTTGAATATTATTACACGTATCGTTAATAAACGAATTCTGCTGTTTGTGTTTAGATTCATTAAACAGAAGAGAGCAACTGGACGACTGAAAAAGTATTTAGGTGATATATTTTTACAATTGGGTGACATAGAAATGGCGCAAGTTCAGTATAACGTTGCTATTGAGCATTTGAAACCTATTGGGGATAATCTTTGGGTCGCTGGTGAGTCGGTTATTAATCTTTTACGCTTTGACTTTCTGCTTACTGTTCTGAAAATTCCATTTTTCCCTCTTTTATCGTTCAACCTCTCTGTTCTATCTACAAATAAAAACCATAATACGCTTGTGCTTATTCGAAATTATAAGTTAGTCACTTCAAAAATGCGCTAAAAGTATTGATGCAGCAGCTTGTAGCCGATTTGAGTTTCCACATTTATTTTTTACTTTTTAAAATGCATAACATACTCTACTGTTATATCAGTCTATTTAAATAGAATTGTGTGTATGTATGTGACCTACTTGAAGGTCACAACACTCTAATGTTAAACTAGTAAGTCTGAAATGAAAGCCACCAACTAAGAGAACTTTATGGCAAGATCAACAAATCAGATAGCTAGCCTAATATGTTGGTACTGTATTTCAGTGTGTATACAAGGAAGTTCCCTCCATCTTACGTATAGTGGTGCCAGTGTTATATATTGTTTTAGGTATTCACTGGATTTACGGAAGTAAGTGAGAAGTAGCTCAGTAAGTACCTCACTATTTCCTGAAAATCTTTGTGTCTTTTATGTTTCAGTTTAATGCCAATGAATTTGCCCGAGCGATAGCTGCTACCTTGATATGGTGGTTGGGCCTGCACATCACAATGACCTAATAAGCTACACTGGCTAGAACGTTTGTCCCCTTGAGGTCTTACCATCTCAGGAAGGTCTCTTGGATAGTGGTAGGACCAAAGGAAGCTACCATTAGAGTGTAAGTAGCTACACAGTGTTTAGGGTCCTAGGGCGACGTCTTACTACTGGTTAGACTGGGATTTGACAGTGGCAAAGTGTTCATCTTGGATCAGCAACAGTATCATGGTTGATGCTACCTTCCCTATGGGTATGGGTTTAGAAACAGTCGAGCTGGAAAACAACGGACTCCTTTCTGCACTACAGTCCTCCGGTGACGGTATTATTGATTTTTCTTGTATGACATTAACACAGTAAGATCTCAATTCAACAGTACCAACAAGGTTATTTGTTACAGATCTTGAGGAGATGTCTCATGGACTCTGTAGTCACACAAAACTAGTCTTTTTTCTCTTTCAGGCACGTTGCGGAAACGACTTCTACGGTGTGAGCAGCTGAAAGCCACCAACCACCCACAAGCTTCCAGCAGTATACAAAGCTAAACTCAGCATAACCTACCCATGTTGCCTATGTCTCTGCCCCTGTCTTCATCACCTGATACTAGTATTAAACCTCTTCTAACTTGATCAGCCTCTCATTATTTGATCATTACATACAATCCAAATCAGCAAAACACCGTGTCGAATCTCCTAAACTCCACTTTAGATTTCGCATTGAAGCTATCAGCGTCTGAATTTTATGTCAAACCAGGAAACAGGTACCTCTTATCGAAATTCTGGAATCTTGAGCCATGGATGTACAGTGAATTTAAGAAACGATTGTGCAGGACCCAAGTATTCTAGTTCACTTAAACTCACCCGGCTAGTGTTGTGATGCTGCAAAATTCACTTTACGAGTGTTTTGAGATCCAAACGCCAGATCTTGTGTACTCTTGATGTGGGCGTAGCATTAGTTTGCACAGCAGAAGGTGCACTTTTCGACTGGATATCAGTTAACAGCCGTTTGTGTACTGTCTGACTCATTGAATCTATAAGAATTGGGAAGGGTCCTGGGACTTTTAGGTGTCCCTGCCTATGCGTCAACTGACTGCAGTTCGGATGATGCGAGGTATGAATTCTACCAAAAACCATCAATTTTGCTACATGAAGTAAACATGCAGATATAGTCATAATAGCAAGCAACTTCAAGGCTTAAATTGGGAGACTGAGCCGATCTAAAAAATATATTGGAGGCATCTACGGTATCGCATACCGAAAAACCGATAACGGTGATCGTCTCTCGCAACTTTATTTTGACAATCACTTGTTTCTTGCCAGCTTAAAATTCAAGTATAAAGAGACGCTTTCATATGGCGTCCTCCAACATAAAACCAACGATAGACACAGATATTCCATGTTGCTACCAACCATCGTTGGAGAGGATTGGTGAGGGTTGTGACATTTTCTGGAATACCTATTTGAACACTCATCACGCTTCGGTATGGTCACGTGTCTATAGGCACCTTACCGGTAACAATAAAAAGGCTGCAGTTCATTCTGTATGCGCTCTGTTAGAAGATGAGAGCGTGAGGTAGGTTTTGCGGGAGGAGATTGCTAAGCATTTATGTAGACGGGACAGGAATCCTCATCCTGAAGAAACCTGGTGTAATATTAAGTCTGCTGTAGAAATAGCGGTAATGGTAGTGAGTAACCTACATCCAAAGGTTAGCAGTCATCAGGTTTCCTCAATGTTATCCGAACTCAATGATGCGAAAAGACTAATTCTGACTTGCTCTGACCACAATGAAGAGCGAAAGCAACTTAAACATGAGTTGACCAAGAATTTTCTCTGTGATCGCTAATAGTAGTGAGTGGTGAGAGCGAGAAAGATGGAGAAGGCATTGGGTAATACTCGGCAATTATTTGAGCTTATTAAGCAAAGTGATAAGGAGATGAGACCATCACGTATAAGGGTGGGACTGTGATAACGTCTCAAGGTAAAGAGTTGAAACATCGAGTGGAACACTTTGAAGCTTATTTTAATTGGCCCACAACAATGCTTCAGTTGCCCAGCATTCAGCCTGAATCTGAATTAGACGTGGATATTGTTCCTCCAAGTCTGCTCGAAGCTGAAAAAGCTGTTTCTTACCTTAAACGCTGCAAAGTAACAGGACCTCACGGTTTGCCACCAGATGTTTATAAGAATAACGGTAGTAAATCGCTGATTCGAGTAACGGAAATATTAAGTAGTGTATGAGAATCAGAGGCAGTGACACCAAGCTGACCTACTTTACTGATCATTTCAGTGTATAAAAAAGGAGATGTCTTCTAGTAACAAAGATAGGGAACCAGTTTGGATGATATCATATCCAAGATCCTTGGTCCCATAGTTATCCGACGGTTAACTGGAGCTCGATAACAGCAAGCTCGAGAGAACCAGGCACGTTTCAGACCTGGATGAAGGTGTATCGATCAGATTTTCACTCTTCGTCAGGTTATGGAACAGAATCATACCCACTAACGTTTGACACTTGCTATATTTCCTGACCTGAAGGTGGCATGTGACTCTGTCCAGCGACTGGCTTGTTACCTATAGTTGTATTGGGTTGGAAAAACCTTCAGAGTGGCTAGACGTAGACCCGACATCAGTCCAATAAGCCTCTGACTGTTGATTTCCAACCATATTGTGAAGTGTAAACTGAGTAGTTTGTTGCTGTCCTCGACGAAATAAGAAGTGCTGGTTGGAGATCATTAGTGACATGGCTGAAAATTGGTCGCAGTGGTGCTCGTCTATTCACTCTTTGATATATTCTAAAGCCCACACATTTTCCACCAATCTTTTTTGATCACTGTATTTACAAAGTATTTCTAGGTTATGAACATTTCCTCTATCAGCTGAGATATATGCGAAAATATAATTCCTCTAAACTCAGGTATTAGAGTTTACAGTTAGAATAAGGGTACAATACCGTAAATTGAATAAATGTTTTATTTAATTTTCTTTTCCCTAACTTCCTTTCAGGAGCTCTTGAAGGCCTTTGTGCAGTTGGTATGTGCAGACATACGTATGATCAGTTCTCAAATTCTGGTTCAATACGTTCAAAATCTTTACATCGTCGTCACCTAGATGAACAATTATCTAATGGTAGCTTACGGAAACCACAATTGCAAGAATCAGACATATTGGGTAAGTTAATGTCCAACAGTGATTAACGAATTATCAGTTAGAATTATTGAAAATAATAATTAAAAGTATTTAGTAAATGGTGAGTGGTTTCAGTTTATGTCTTGGTTTCATAGTGTCTATCATAATTTATCAAGGTTCTCATGTCCCTTTTTCTTAGGTTTATTACCATTTTTCTTTTCAGTTTTCGCATTTTTGTCATTGTCAATACCTTTATCTCCGAAACTGCACCTGAGGAATTAATCATTGTTCCTTCATAAACCAACTTGAGCGAAACTAATAGGTGGTTATCTACAGCTTTTATAAAGCTGACACAATAGGTGTGCTTCATCACCGACTGCACGAATATGTGCAAGGTTACTTAGAGCATTTCGATTTGGATTCGACAGTTTCAGAGTAATATGAGTAGATACGTGTAAACATTACAGGTGTTGTATGTAGTAGGATAGTACCAGTTCTTGTATCTTTAACTGATGGATTTCTGTGCAGAGTATTAGGTTGATTGTTCTGTCTGTCCCTGTATTTCCTTACCATAATAAACAATACTTTGAGACTAAAATGTTAGGACCTATACTTCACACAAATCGAACATAACGAGAGAGTAATCATACCTTCTTGTGTGGTTTATCTAACAAACTGACATGGAATTATTCTCTGCTATACTACCCATTTTTTCTTCTTATCTTAATAACAGTCATACCATATTATGTAAACTGGTGAAATACTGGCGTTAACAAGAAGCTCAGGTTCTAATAGAACCGGCCTTTGGGGAACTTATGTTTTGCAATACTCCATATTCGAGTGTTCCTATCATCTAATGCTATTCTGAATGATTGAAAACAAAATTTAGTAGGTCTTACCTAAGATAATTCGTAAGAGCCTGGAATATTCGCTGGAAATTTCAGGCATCTTCTGAGCCGTTTATTGCACTGAAATATGAGTTGTCTTTCAAGTATACCACAATAAGTAAACACCCTTTGTGGACTTAACTGTTTTTACCGATGATTTTATTCCTCTTTTAGTCAAATTTATATGGAATAAGTGAAGTTCGCCGTAGTTGTCTTTTTCTCCCGCAAATGATTGAGCTGTTATTATAGCTTAAGCAATGTTTCATATAGTCTTATTGAAACCTATTGATTTCTTTTGAGGTCATGTCTCTCAGCCTGTATAGAAATTAGAATGAATAAGCTTAGTATATGAGAGCCTGTTTGACTTTTCTACGTTAAATTGAGAACCATACATTTACCGAAGTCGTGATATACTAGTTACGGCAAATCTTCCGTTTTGTATTTGCCGCTCTATTGTTTTTCTTTTAAGACAGCGATGTATTACTTTCTTTTGCCTAATATTTACCTCCCGTAAGTATATTCTTTCACATGAGCGTTATTAAATACGAAGCAAATTTTGTCAATAAAAAAAGAGAAATCAACATAGAATCGCTTGCAAAATTGCACCAGTTCAAGTTACCACACATATTAGCAACCCACAAAGGAAAGCAAAACAGAATAAAGTTTATTTAGAATTACCACTGAACGAGTACTGATGAATAAAGCTTAGAAAAATTCATGTAGATTTGCACAGCTGATAGTTTAGTTCAGTAATTACTGAGTGCTTTTGGTTATAGCGTCCTTTTGGTCATTAGTTTTTTGTTGGCTGTAGTAATTTTCTGCTTTGTATTTACAGAACGCTCCACGTCTTCAAGTTTAGATCTTGCTTCAACAAAGTCTCATCAACCTGTTATAATATCATCTGCCGATTGTTGTAATTATGCTCTGGAGACTATGGAGTTGTACAATAAGGTAGCATTTACTTTTTGGGTGTGCTTTGTACGAACATATTATTTTAGAGAAATGTTTAATATTTTGGGCTATTTTTATCGATCACATTTCTCAAACTAATTATATAGTTCGGTGCGGCGGGTTCTGTTATAACCTATACACCTGTGGTAATGCGGTTAATTTTTAGCTATATCACCAAGAATCACTAACCATTAGTTCGCAACATTTTTACCATTCCTACATAAACTCAAATCATTAGTCAGAGACTTAACGGATTCATGTCACGTTTAAGTCTATTCATTCTTAGTGTCCTAACAAATTAATCCCGCTTCAGCTAACAGCTCATCGAGGTGGGCATTTACTCGACGTGATCAGTGCATGTTTCAACCACTTCAATTAATGGAGGTTCATATAATAATCTTACTCTCCTTACCTAACATCCTGTGCCTAAACTAGAAGTTGATCGCATTTGTTGCTCAACGACGTATACGAAATACTTCAGCGCTTTCTGCGATCAAAAACTTGTAACCTACTGCGAACTGTACAGTACATTCATCTTTCGATATGTAGTTGGTTAACTGATTGACATCCAAAATAGCGTAATCTGTCAAGTTCCAAATGGGCCTTTTGTGTTCCTGCTGAAATGTTTGCATCAACACAGTGATTACGGATGAGTGATCGTATTTTTGCTGATATCCTTCAAGAAACTCTGCAGATTGTTAACTTTTTCGCATACCAGGATAATCGCGTCTGCATATTCCAAGCCAAATAGGTACATTCTAGGTGGTAGGTCAACCCCTGACAAGTTAATACATCCATTGTAAAGTTTAATACCAGTGATTAGACAGGATGTCGTTAACAGACACCAAAGGTTGTCCTTTACCTTAAACAAAAGCCCTTCAAAAGCTGTTACACTGCTTTGTGAGTTGGAGTATTGCTCCTTTGTAAGGGTTTTATTTGCTCTGTGTACTGTTTACTGCCAGAAATTTCCACAACACATCTTGATTAATAAAGCCAAATATCGTTTTCACTTTGAGGAATATGGCTATTTTTTGGGTACCGTTAAGCATTTTTGTGTTCCAAAACCTGTCAAAGGATGGAACTTCGACTAATGGACCCTCATTGAAGCCTGAAACCTGGATATTTTCCTTTGTTTCGTTTGTGAGCTCATATTTGAGAACGACGATGATGCCTAGGTTTCATTCCGACTTTATCTAATCGTCTCTAATCTAAGTTGGAACACCATGCGACTGAAATGCTAGTCATTCGAGAGAGACAATTTACTATCGTTATATCCTTGTATGACTTCATCCCAAATTTTTCATCAAACTATAACAATGGATTCTTGTAGATTTGCCAGTATCCGGTCAAATTTCTTTGCATATTAGAAATTCAAGGAATAATCTTTCTTACCGGCGTAGCGTGTCAGATTGTTGTTATGCCTACAAGTTAGACTATTGCATGGACGTAGGAGCTACGAACCCGGTAACTTTGTGAAATCTTGCATTCATTTTCGCGTATTGTATCACTTATCTTGTATTTTTCTATTCTTCGTTGATCTTCCCAGGTTGCATTGAATCCTTACCTTTTTGAAGAGTTCAAGTTTAAAGTGATTCGATTACTTATTACTAAATCAGTAAGTTTCGTAGTTGAATAATTCAAGATTTCTTTATTCTGTATTGTTACTGAATACACCAATTTTGTGGCCTGTGGGGATTTATTTATTGATCTCAGATTAGTATTTATCATGGACTGACATCAGTTGAAGGAAGATTGGAAACCTGGAAACACTGGGCTGCTGTTTCTTCCTATCATGGTGCTCTTCAGCAGTGCGCACCCATGACCACGCCAGGGATCGAACCCATTACCTATAGGTTCCGTGGCCAGCATATTACCAGTGAGCTGCTGGGTCGGAATCCGGTTTTTATTTCCTAATTCTGTCAGTTCACGATGCAGCACCACCTCCGTCCAGTGCCGTCATTGTGTAACTGTTCTCATGTTCGACTCGGTTGGCCCCACCAGTCACGACTTCCCATTGGAACTTCGGGAAAAACCTTTCGAAACTATACATATCAACTTAAATCTGCACATAAAGTCTTCGTGTGACCTAGAATTGTTACGTAACGGTCCAATTTGGTTCACCACACAACAGTACATCAAGCGAGAATGCACCAAGATAAAAGATAGGGAAATAAAGAAGAAATCCGGCTAAAATGATAGAATATTTTGAAAAGGGAGCAAGGAGAAATGAGAGTAGTTAAATTCAGTATCAGGATTAAGATGAAACTAGTGCGTAGATGCATATGCACCAATGGGATCGATTCTCATCCATACCTTCTAGTCTCCAACCATGTCTCGGTCACTTGAGTCACTTGAGTTCACAGCTTCATCGATTGTCTTACCTCTTCTCCCTAAAATGCTACACGTTACTCTACGTTAATGACGTGGTTGAACCATGAGACAGCCTGTGCTACTAAGACAACAGTGATCGAATACCTGAAGCTGTCTTATTTCCTCTATCTTTAATGGCCATGTTTCACAGCCACGTATTAGAAGAGAGCGAACGGCAGTGCAGTGCACTCAATCCTTAGTAGGCTGTCGGATATCATACTGGCATCATAAATGGCGTGAATTGGTGATGGCTAAGTGAGTCTTTTACATCTTTATCAGGATTTCACCTGTCTTTGGCCCACCGGAGCAAAACTGATCTGACTTTCCTAAGTAAGTGGATCGGTCAAAGTGCTCAACCACTTAACTCCCTATTGTTGGAAAAGCGGCAAGCGGAGACTAGTTATATAGCAGTTTGCCAAGATCTTAATGTAGCAGAACTTTGTCATCTGCGTACTCTAAATCTACTAATGATTCGCCCGTGACAAAGTCAATCCTTATGAGAAATACAGAAACCTCCAATGATACTACTTATAGTTTTCCTTAAAATTTTTATCTAGTTAAACACTGGAGTAAATATTCCTATAGTATGTATGGGTTACGTTGAAGTACACTTTTTTTTTACCGAACAATCTCTTCCGACCTGCTTTTTTTGGCCTACTATTTTACTCAATAGTTCTTTGCAAATCTGCTTAAGATAAAATCATTCGGTAATATACTTAAGAAGGACTACACAAGCAAATAAATTGAATCACTGATTTCTGCATGAACTATGCCCTGCTAGTGTGATAAAAGTGTTAAATACGAAACTCTTCGTTGATACTATCGCATATGGTACTCAGTACTGACATGCTGTGTGACCATTAAGTGGTGATTACTGTGTTAGGTGAAAGACGCTTAAAGACAAGAGATAAATTGCCTTGCTAAATCTAGTTTTCTGACTCACTTATCATCAAGGTATATTTTAAGGCTGTCAAACAACTGTTGCTTTGTTATATCACTCATCACTACAATCGATTTTCCTTGATTAGTTAACACTAAATGTAAATGCGACTTGATTTTGATTTAATCAGTTGCAAACTTCATTTGCTTAATTTGGTCACCACTGTAATTAATTACTAAATTTAGGTCAAGTATTGTTTCACCATTTTCAGTTTTACACGAAATTGTCTTTCTAGTGAACTAGTGCATTGTAAACAATTAGATCGCATGAAATCTGTAGTTCTGATTATCAGTGTTTCCTTCAATCGATGCGAATTAGGTTTTTGAATATTACTTGCTACTATTATTCTTTCTGTAAGTTTGAACACTTTTATAAAAAAATCATTCAACTCATTGATGTGATTCATAAACACTGATTTTTATACTAATTTTAATGCTACCGGAAACTATTTGAATACCAAGCTCACTTATTATATTTTATTGCATTGGTGAAAAGCTACTTTGTACTACACTATTGATTTATGGATCGATTCATGTCACATGATTGTTTCTTTTATCTACATGGTATATTTTATTTATTTTCAGTAGTAATAAAAGTGGTAAAAGTGGGAAATTTTATTTTCATCTATCTATTTTTTGTTTTATTAAGCAAAAACGTAAAGCATGCGAAATTCTTGATTCGTTGATTGCACCATCTCTCTCTAAGTTTGATCCTCAAGTAAGTCAGTATTATAACCTGATTTTGGATAGTGATGTCGCTTAGTTGGTTCATTAAAATTTTTTTACAATATTATCTGTTCAATACAGCTCATAATGATAAGCAACATCTAAACATTTAGTTGGATAGATTATGTTCGCTGAATAGTAGAAAGGAAAACTGTGGATGAATGTATCACTGTAAGCTAGCGTGACAGATTGGAATGCAAGGGCACTACCAACTTTTAAAGGTCATTGATAGGGTGCTCTAAAATCAAAGCACCTATGAAGTAATTTCTACAATAACAAGGTCTAAACTACCATAACGGGCACTATTTATCATTTTCAAATGTTTATCTAGAAACCACTTAGATTTTAAATGATTTTGCGATAACCTTTGAATCAAGCTTAACTGCTCATCGGAATTCACATTAAATGGAAATACTATTAAATTGTGACGGTATAACAAGGAACATAATAGGAATAAAACTAAATCAAAGTAATGAAATTAGTTTAATGACTAGTTTTAAACAAAACAATATAATTACTTCAGGTTTTAGATCATGAATTTATTGGCTACTATTGTGATAAGTCTGTGAAACCACTGATACTCTATTTTAGATTTAGTTAACAAAAGGTACTGTGTTGCATGGGTTGGGATAAACTTGAATATAGCTTGTTGAGAAACGGAGTTGCACAGTTTTCTTTTATTTCCTGCTTGTTGTCTCCGGTACAACAGCTGTTCGTTCAGTGATTCTCTCAGCTATTGAAATGCCGGTATGGAAAATTCATTTTCCATCTTTTACAGTGAGGATACTAGATTGGTGTTAATCATCCTTATACTGTTTACTTATTATGTCTTCGCCTAGCTGTCTGAACTACATGCTTTTGCCAATCCACTCCTAAGGCTGATCCTGCACGTGATTAATCTATCATATACGAGTCGAGTGACTTTAAAGGCTACTCCAAGAACTGCGTAAGTAACCAATTAAACTTATGTATTTGATGAAAATCTGCATATTCAGCCGAAACGAAGAAACGTAACCCTAGTCGGCTGTTATATTCGTTGCTAGAGTGGCCTTTAGAGTAACTCGACTGACCACGTTGCATTTCCTCAATTCACCCACATAGTGAGTCACGCAGTTTATCTCCATCCCAACCTCGTGCATCACAACACGGTCCTGTTCTTTTTATCTGTGTATCCTAGACAATCAGAATATGTGTATATGCAACTGAATTTTCCGTCCTCAACGTACCATAATTGATAAAAATGAAACGATATACAACAGTCGATTTTACTCGAGAAGCCATTGTTTCCTTACTATGAGTAATACTGAAGTGATTGAGGCGTTAGCTGGAAGGCTGTTGCTCTGAGCTATGCAATAATGCTACCTGATGAGTCATAAGTAAAATACCTTTTAAAATAAATAAAATAATACTTGTCTGAGATTCTGGTTTTCTATTTCTCCGCCGATTTAACAGTATTCAATTCACAACATAATCACCTTAGTTCAACACACGAGGTTAAGTAGCATATATTAATTGATTGCCTGATCAATTGTAAGGTTAGAAGTGTAATTTTTTCTAACTGCCTTCAGGATAAAAATTAATTTTTGCACAAAAATTCACCTACCCGGAAAATTCATTTGTACAAAAAAAACTCTGTGATCCCTTCGACCAGAGTTTGGCTTGAAGCAGTTTTCAGCTTAATGTTCAGCATTTATTCCTTCAACATTTTAGATCTTTTTTTGTACGAATTTTATGATTATGAACCCAAAGTGGTTTGCGTCATAATCGTGTAGTACGTAACTACCTGGTGTCAGTGTGTAGGAGCATCGATTTTCAAACTTTACTAAACGTCAGAAGATTGAACTTTAAGGTAGCCTTTCGCTTGATGATTATTTTGCATCAAATTACATGCAATAGATGCTGATTATCTTATTGTTTTTTTGATTCATTTTCTTGTAGAATTCGTGTTCAGTTAAACGTTATCTGACTATTGTTCGCTTGTATAAAGCTATGAATTTCAGTCGTAAAGCTAGTTTAGCCCTTTGGCTCTTGTCAGCATCAAATCACCTGGATGATGTCAGCTTTGAACATGAAACTCTACTGAATGGTTTGAAAATTCAATCACCTTACAGTCCTAATTTGACTCAAATAACAACGAGTGACATGAAACTATCTGGTAGTGATAATAGTCAGAATAATAAGGATTCAACTTATTTAATGAATGAAAGTCAACCACAACCGAGTATTATCTGTCGTTTAATTACGAACCCACCATTATGGAGTCCATTTATTGTATTGAATCAGTTGAACTGGATAACCCGTATAACTGGGACAACAACTTCACTAACAACTATATCATCATCGTCATCAACAGTTGGTCCATTGAGCAATCTACTGAATAAGTCCAAGTCTTTACATCAAACTACACGTCATTTCAATTCCAATATCAATCCTAGTTTAAGCAGTTTGTATTTTTCAAAGTCATCTCTACCATTTCGTTCAGTTGGTTGGTGTGAATTACAATTGAAAGTAATGTATTATCTTATCAATCAATATAAAGCCAAAATTAATCTAGAAGATACTTCAGAAATTTCATGGGATATAGGATTAAAACTTATTGGGTACCTGGAATGTTACATTTGTGTTTAATTTAATCACTATGTGGACATTTTATGCTGATTTGAAAAACCACTCAATAGCCTTGTAATATACTATACTATTGTGTCAAGGTTAACGATACAAGCTGTGTACTCAGTTTGATGTAGTTGTAGTGACTTTGGAAGCTTGGTCCACAAGATACATAAATAGACCGTGGCTTCTGAATAAGAAGTATCGCCTTTAAAGCATTGGTAAATGTGTCCTTGCCTTAAAAAGTTTGTAAAATGCCTTGTACGATCATTGGTAGATATCTGTTTTACTAAGCAAAATACCCTACCGATAGCTGCTACCTTGACGTGGTGGTCGGGCTTGCATATCACAATGACCCAACGACCTATGCTAGTGGAGCACTTGTTCCCTCGAGGTCCTACCATACCAGAAAGGTCGGTTGTATAGTGGTTAGACGAAAAGCAGTTACCGTTGTGGTGTAAATTACTACACTATGATGGGGGTCTGAGGGCGAAGTCACACTGCTGTTAGCTGGATGGGGTGTGATGGCAGTAAGGTGTTTCCCTTGGATGACCAGCAGTGCCATACTGATGCTGCCTTCTCAGTGGAATGGGTGGGGGGTGGGGGGGGGGTGGTTAGAAAAGGTTGGCCTCCAAAACAACACACTCCACCATACCCCACGGTCTACCGGGCTGGCGGTGTTGGTTCATTTATCGTTTCCTTTTGACCATCCGGCCCCAAAAATTCAAGAAAACTATACACCCAAGGCTGGGTGTGACAGGCCTCAAGTAGATGTCCAATGGGCTCTGCGGTCACACAAATCTCTTTCAGGTACCTTGAGGAGAAATGCCTTCCACGGTGTGGGCAGCCGGGAAGTGTCAACCGTCTTCACAACTCGATCAGCACTCAAGTTTCCTTAAACTGCTATCCATCTCCTCCATCATTACTTCTGGTCTTTCTTCACATCTGTAAATTAACGATGCTACATCATCTTGAATTTCTGTTAGCTGTGCAGCCTTGGACAATGATCTTAGTACATGGAACAACATGCGTGTTCTGCTTAAACCACACTGCTAATAAAATATTGGTGCCTTCAATGTCCACACCCTCGTGAAATTGGTCAACAGTCTTCGTTGGTAAAGACTCTAGAAACTCGGACCACGGATGTGTGCTGTGTCTGTGAGACACGTATACAGTACCCAAGTGAAGTTATTTACCTGACCTCTCCCTGCCAACCCGGTGAGTCCACAAAATTCACCCTTCGAGTTTCCTGAGATTCGATAGCTCTCGTGTTCTTGCAGATGTAGGCACAACATCAAGCACTAGGGCTGGAAACTCACCACTAGACTGGATCCCAGTTGAAAGTCACCTCTGCGCTATCCGACTGAACGCCACAGTGAGAACTAAAAGGAATAGTGAAACTCGGCGTTGTCTCTTGTAATCTCTGCTTACACACCCATTGACTGTAGTTCGGATGAAGTGAAGGACGAGTTCTACTGTAAACTGTCTAGCCTACTCTCGAAAGCCAAACGTTTGGACGTCATGGTTGTTGCAAGTGACTTCAGTGCACAGGTGGGTAGACTGAGTGAGACAGAAAGGCACTTAGGTGGCACTTTAGGAGTTTTGACTGAACGAACAGATAACGGTGATCGCCTACTACAACTGTGCTCAGATAAGCGCCTATTTTTATCTCGCACAAATTTCAGACATAAGAAAAGACACTGTCTGACGTGGCGTCCACCGAGCTCAACTCAGTGATGGACACAGATAGACCACGTTGCTATTAGTCATAGCTAGAGAGTATCAGTGGAAGACTGTCGGTCCTTCTGGAGTACGTGTTTGGATAGCAACCACGCATTGTTGTGAACGCGTATATGCCTGAGTCTCAATGGATGGAAGAAACATTTGGCTACACAAGCACTACAGGTGCTGCTGGACAACGGAGACACCAAAGCCGTTTTCAGTGAGCGGTTGGCTGGGCAGCTATCGGAACAAAAGACTGTCACCCATCCAGAAGAACCTTGGTGCCATCTTCAATCTGCTGTGAAAGCAGCGTTGAAGACTGTAACCGACTCCGAAATAGTGGCTAAAAAGAGCCAGTGGATATCAGCAGCTTCTTGCGAACTAATGGATGCACGTGAACTCATCCCTGCAGGCTCTGAGTACAATTATGAGCGAGGGCAACTTAAAAGTAGACTGATGAAAAGTCTTCGGCAACGACCACCAACAGTAGTGGGCAGCGAAGGCTAAAGAGATGGAAAAGGTGGCAGCGATTGGTGACAGTAGACAGTTATTTAGACTTATTAAGGAAACTGGGTGAAAAAGGGCCAACTGCGGTTAGTGAGACCATAGTGGAGAAGGACCGATCTGCGATTCACTCGCAGGAGAGACGACTGGAACGATGGGTAGAACACTTCGAGGAACAGTTTAACTGGTCTCCAGCCACCAATGCGTTGCCCGCTATCCAGTCGGATCCTGAATGGGACATAGAGATAGGCCCCCTCAACACTAGGAGAAGTTGAGAAAGCGGTAGGTAACCTGAAATGAGGAAAGGCAGCAGGACCAGACGGACTACCTGCTGAGGTATACAAGGATGGTGGTAAGGTGCTCTTAGTCAGGTTAACGGAAATGTTAGCTAGTATATGAGAGTCAAATACGATCCCCTCTGACTGTTTATAAGTCACTGATTATTCCCGTCTTTAAGAAAGGCGAGAAGTCCTCTTGTGATAACCACAGAGGAATCAGCCTGACGAACATAGTGTCCAAGATCCTAGGTTCTATAATTCTCGGACATCTGAGTAGAGCTCGCGAACAGCAGGCCCGGCCACGGATGTATCGACCAAATATTCACATTGCGCCAGGTCCTGGAACATAGACACGCTTACCGACGCCCGACAGTAACTGTATTTCTTGATCTGAAGGCAGCATTCGACTCCGTTGATCGAAAAGTCTTATGGCAATGTCTCTCACTGGAAGGCGTGCCGAGTACGTACATCACCTTATTGAAGACTCTCTGCTCGAACACTTGTGGGCTTGTTACAGCCTATGGTTAGTTGTCCACGGAGCTATACTCATCGAGTGGTGTCCGTCAAGGGTGCCCACTCTCTCCATTCTTATTCAATTTGATCATCGATATTCTTATGGAGGTTACCCTCTTGCGTCACCTGACTAAACAGGGGTTGACCCAATCATAGTAGAATTTTCGTTAGACCTAGAATATGCAGATGAAAAAGTCCTGATAAGTGAAGACGCTGACAAGATGCAGAGTCTTCTGAACCCTTTGAGTGAGAATTTGAGAATGTTTGGGATACGTTTCTCACCACCCAAATGCAAATTGCTGCTGCAGGATTGGTCTTCAAGGATGCCCCACCACTGCTAACAATAGAGAGTGTAATGTTTGAGTATGTTGACCACTTCACTTGCCTAGGAAGTAGGATCAGCCCTGATGGCTCAGTGGCTGGTGAAATCTCTGCACGGATACAAAAGGCTCAATTGGCTTTTGCCAACTTACGCCACCTGTGACGCCGCCGTGATATCCGATTGTCTACTAAGGTTTGCGTATACTGCACAGCAGTCTGGTTTGTTCTGCTGTATGACTGTGAAACATGGCGATTGAAGGTGGAAGACATGAGAAGGCTTCAGGTGTTTGACCACCGTTGCCTTCGTAGTATAGGCCACCGTATTCCGAGGTGTCACCATGTAGGTAATGTAGAAGTTAGGTGTAGAGTTTTAGGGAGTTGAGGTGGGTCGGCTGACGGGGTTGTGAGCCTTGATGGACTGAGATGGCTAGTTGGGACATGTGTTACGTATGCCTAGTCGCCGATTGCCTCGTCACACAATGTTGGTGGAAGTAGTTCCAGGCTGGGAAAAGGTCCGAGGTGTTCAGACTAAAACATGGCACCAATGTGTGAAGTGTGTGACTGTTGGTTTGAGCCATGTAAGGGGGTGATGCAGACTAGGTGGTTGGGTTCGGCAGGACAAGAGGAACCAATGGTTGGAGACTCTATATGATATGGCTGAGAACCGATGTCAGTGGCGCAGATGTATACATACATTATCCTCATCTTAACGACGGTGTACCGAATCTCACCACTTTCTCCTTCTTCCTTTCTCTCTTTTCGTACTTTATATTTTTTTGACTGCATTCTCTTATCTTTATCTTGCACGTCACTGCCTTTTTACTTGATGTACTGACATGAGGAGTGGCAACTCGAACCATTACGCGATAATGCTTGGTTCTTTGTTGATATTGATTGATTGAAGTAAGATACCAATACAATTTTATGTAGTGAGAGTCGATGTGTTCTTCTAGACACGTGTGTTTGTCTATGTGTTGAATGGATTATGATTTCAAGTTGATATTCTTCACGGATTGATATTGGCTGGAATACCACTGAAAACCTAGGAGCATCTGATAGCTGTTTGGTCATGGTATGGGACTCCTAAACAGTGCGCACCCGTCACCGCATTAGGGACTTAGTATTTTATTTGAAAGATAGTTTCACATAAGATGTAATATTATTCTAATAATCTCTACTGGCCAATAGACCATGGCGAGTCATTTATTCTTAATCTTCGATCTATCATGAATGCAAAACTGTGATCACAAGCAGGTATATCGCAAGATCTTCAGATTTCACAAGTACACTGGGGTAGGCTAACTGTATTAAGTTCAGTGTTTGGAAAATTTCTAAATTTAATTAGGATGGTAGAATGCTAGCTGTTAAACTTGTAGAATATGGATTCAATCCCAAAAGACTAATAACAGGATAAGTTCTTACGAAAACTTTCTAACCCAGACATTGAGATGTGGTCATTGTAGAAGACGACTTAAGTGCACAAAATAGAAGGCTAAACGAGATTGATAGGAATCATCAACGCATGTATACGATAATATTGATCACCTGCCGAAACACTGTTCAAATAACGACCTATTTCTAGCTAATGCGAATTTAAAACATGAAGACTGACATTTTGCTATCAGACAGTCATCGAAATCAATCTGATGGTAAACGATATCATTAAAAATTATGGCAGGAGAGGAATGATGCAGGGAACAATTACATGATCATTAACGGCATATCTGTCTGAGGAACACAGTAAGAACCTATTTTAGAGACCTTCCTAAACAGCTCAGTACTGACGATACTGAGGCTGCACTCAAAGAGAATCTGGTTGGATAGTAGATGGAGCACTATAATTTCTCTCTTCATGTGAAAGGCGAGTGCGACTTAATGTAATAAAATGGCAATTTATACTATAATGTCACTTGATGCTGTCAGCTTTTTCGAATTGAATGGGTATACAGTGATACATTCTAGGAAGCATAGGAGGAAGCAGAAGTAGCTGAAGTATACAGTGGCAAAGAGGTCATGTTCTCATTCTGATTTGTGTTGGGTAAATAAGATGAAGGAAATATCAGTGACAGGTGACATCAGATACTTATTTGGACTAATAAAGAAGACTGATGCTTGGCAGTGGTTGATTCGTCAAACCATAGGGAAGAAAGATAAGTCCATGAATTACGCTCGCTGTCTGTCTTCATTGAGTTCAGGCGGCTTGTACAATATACAGATGATTTTGGGGAAAAGTTTAACTGTCCTCCAGTTGCTTTTCAACTACTGGTGATGAAGTTACTGTCAGAAATGAATGTTGACCTCTATCTGTCATCTCCCCTGGTAGTCTATGAGTCTGTAAGTAACCTGAAATGGAGAATGATAGATCTTGATCGGCGGCTGTTCAGTGTACTTAACAGCGGTAGTTCAGAATTATTGGTTAGGTTGGCTGAGGTATTAGCTGGGGTGTGGGAGTCAGATATAATCGCTTTCGACTGTTCCAACACTGATCACATTGTAATAACTGCATGGGAGACAACTTGATCAAAAAGGTTTATGAGATTCCGTGCTGCGTAATAATTCATCGGACAATTGTATTTAGATGATAGGTAAGCTGCAAAAGGCTGTTAAGTTCCACGTCTGTTTATGTATGTATCCACTGAATCTTTATCCTTCACTAGCCGCTGCACTTACTGATGATTTACAGTTACTGTGTTTCTTAACTTGAAGACAACGTTTGATACAGTCAGTTGAGAGGTTTTGTTGTGTTTTTGCCTCTGGGACTGGTACGCAACAAGTATACCCATGCTACTAAGGGTTCTGTTTTCGAATACTTATAATTACATTAAGGTTTGGTGTGAGCTACCCTCCTAGGTGTCAACATCTAATGATGTCTTCCAACGTCATCTTTATATTCTAATATCCTGATGTAATTATGGAGCTTATGCCTTCTTTTCCCTATTTATATAGGTAGGTAGCATATTATTGCTAGATAAATGTGCTAACGGCAATTAGAGTTACGTTGAAGCTTCAAATTACAACTTTACTTCAGTCTCTTCTTAACCCTGTTTTCATGAAGTTAGTAGTGATGGTGTCACTCCACCTGATGATGAAATTACCATGACAACATTTTAAGACTTAGAGAACAAACTGTTATCACCTTAATCTTAGGCTAACAGTCTTTTCTATCATTTCGAAAGCTTTGAATTATAATTTGAGAGATGGTTTACAATATTGTCTTGTTAAACATTTCAGTGGGAAGTGGGTGAGCACGTTGTTTACTTCACCTACCTTGAAAATTACTCCAGTTTTGGTAGTTGGTGTCCTGCTGAATTTCGGTATGCGAAAAAAATTTCTCGATTGACTTCCTACTAATTTTCTTTGAGCGTTCTGTGCAACAGCTGTTTCTGTCCTGTCTTATGACGCCGAGACATTGTCATTTAAGGCGGGATATTTAAGAAGGCTTTCAATATTTATTCTTTGTTTTCATTCTAGCATCGGTTTTTTATGTAACCATTTAACCAATCTATAATTTAGGCATAGAATACGAGTCCCATTTTTATTGATTTACGTAGCTATGGCTGAGCACTCGATTGCACGCAACCACATAATAGGGTAGGACAGGGTGGAAATCCTTAAAATTAAAATACCCGGGTGGAAGGATTGATAACTGAATCTTTGTTTAGCTAATCAACACCTAATACATGCAACAGGAATGATCCAGCTTCTGTTCCGGATATATAGTAAATTTTACTACCCATATCACAAAGGGGGCGAGGAAATTAGTACTATATAAAGGATATCTCAAAGTTGTGTGGTTAGCTTGGTATGACTATGGACAATAAATTATATCTGAAACATAATGCAGTAACGAATGCTGTTTCGCTGTGCGATAAATCTAATAAACCAATAAAAATGGAATCATATTCTACCACAGTACACACGTTTTACGTTTCAGTAGAATAAGAGGTCTGAGAGGCAAGCCTTTTGATGAGGTTACAAAATTTTTTGTATTGTGATTGTTGGGATGTGCATTCAGTATTCTAATCTGTAATCTATGATGCATGATTTTGATCGAAGTGGGATCACTTTAAACAGAAGTAAGAGTTTTTAGATGGAATCATGGTATTTATCTACCATGTATATGATTTGTTTTGATCCATGTAGGATTATAAGATTCCAAACATTTAAAGGTTCCCATGACACCAATAAAAAGCAACAATGCGCAGGAATATTTATAATTTTTGTTTGGTCTATATTTGTTTGCAAAATCCATCTTCACCAAAAATGGTCTGATTAAAATATTCGAATGTAAGCACTTGTGCACTGATGTAAACGTATAAATATAAGCCTTTAAATGAATTCAGTGGATGCCTGGTAGACGTTACTCAAAACATAAAGATCGATCGAATATAAGGACGAATAGTGTTTTAACATTGTATCAGCAGTATTCATATCAGATTAATTATTTCATATAACACAGTGATACAGTGTCATTATTTACTGGATAATGTTTCGAACAGAATTTATTGCTGATATATCATGTCAAAGTAATCATACGACTTTCAAACTTCCTTTATGCAATCCAACAGTTCATTCCGTTATCCTCCGGTTATCTGCAGTATGTGGTGTTAATTGTGTCAGGTATTGATCCAATGAACAAAGACTCTATGATGAATCTCTCTCTCCGTCTAGCTCTATTAGATTTCGGAATTACCAGCCTGTCCCATCCTATAGCTGGACTGTGGGTTAGTACATGCTGAGCGATAGCCGAGTTTTTACTTAAATTACTTATCTTAATAGGGTCTATTCTGACCGACGCCGATCGACTGCTTTGATCTATATGCTTGACCTGACAGCCATAACATGATATTCAACAGATTAGGTTATTCTTAATTGCTTCTGCTCGTATTCTTAGCCTACAAAGTTTGTCTCTGAGCGAGTTTGTGGGTTTAAACGCAACCCTAAGAATTCTACTTAAAATTTTCGATATTCCTTCTTTATGCGGCAACTATGCGGATAATTTAAATTCTCTCTTAGTTATTTTGCAATCACCACTAACGTTGCCACTCCTTTTATCAAACCTTATAATCTGTTTGATAAATTCTGGAGAGTAGTCAATAGGGAGTACTGTATTACTGTCCTAAATCAGATAAAGAATCTAATGTGAAGTATACTCTACCTTCGTCACCGTCTACTTCAACGTGCTATGCTGGGGGAAGTTGGATCAGATTGAAAGGCAGTTCAGGGTGGCCAAACAAGACGTGGCACTGGTTGACGAAGTCTTTACTGTTAGCCTGAGCTGGGCTGGGATATTTACACTACCTAGTCGGCGTCCCTAGACAATAGGAATCATTGGTTGGGAACTCTTGGTGACATGCTTGAAAATTGGTCACAGTGGCGCAGATGTATTCACTACTTGATATCTTCTAAAGCTTGAATATTCGCACTAACCGTTGTTTTCAGATTTTGTATTCTCTCACACACAGTTCTCTCTCTCTACTTTGATTTCATTGTTTTTCTACCCACCTATTCTTTGTGTACTACTGTGAAGTGTGGCAGCTTGAGCCAATGGTTTTGCGTCGATATTGTCAGTCAATCACTCTACCACAGTACCAAAGTTTTTACGCATACGTGAGCAGTATCTGAAGTTTGCTTTGAAGTTAATTTCAGAAGTAAAATGAACTAAGTTAGGTTTTTAATGGAAAATGTTTTTGAGTTGAAGATATTTAACTTTTCTGATTTTTCTGTCAATATTTTTGGTATAGGTATATTCTGTTTTTCTGAAAAGTATTTGTGACTTTACAGAAGAATATTCAGTAAACACGACGATATTGTTTTTTCAGTGATAAATAAATATTTGAGACCAAAATGTATCAGGAAATTTTGTCGGTTGTTTGTGTTGTAACTGATGTTTGTAAACTGTAAATAATACGTTATTAGTACTCATATTTGCAATGTCTACTTATATGGCATTTGTAATCTTTCATTATCTTGACCAATTCTATAGGCGATGGGTTATGGATGTTGCTTTTTAGGTTGTATTTTATACTCACTGTATCGTAAGTTGTTTTAGTCTTGCAATAACTAATAGTGGAGTTTATGGTTCATAGGTTGAAATATGTATCTTTCAGTTGATGGGTCGTGATTTCGAACCTTACGACGCCTACTGACGTTTGGAAGTCAGTTCGTATCACTTACTTTCATTTATAGTTTAATAAGCAATTTCTGTCGTTAATTTGTATCAGTGATATTATCGATATACTTACTAACGATATTATTGTCGTCGAGTTTTATGTTAAATTCTTTTAATTTTTTAAGTGCAACAATCATTACATCTAGCAGTAAGTAAACACATGATGTTACTATATTTTGTGAACGAGTTGAAGGCGCTTATTAAATGTAACTATTTTTTTGGTTGACATGTGATATAAGTCCATTTATAACCGACCATCCGATAAATTTTCGTTCTTTTTGATTTGTAGATATTGTTTCTCTGTACTTGATAGTTGGCCTGAATATACTGATGAAACAGGTTGTATATCTTGTATGGATGATTTATGCCGTTTAGCAGTACTACGCTGTCCTGACCAACCAATAAATGCGCCTAGCATGACTATTTTAAATTATTGCTCAGAAATTGGGCAATTTAGAAGGTGGCCTCGGAGTCATCGAGTAGTATACTCAAATGGGCATTGCCGTTTTAATGGTATCAAAGAAGTCCAAATTAAACCGAATGAAAGACAAATGTTAGATTTAGTAGAAATACCAGTGCATCAATTGCCTTTAGTTAGGTAAGCTTTGTTTGACACTAAATAGTGAAGTGATAGTTATCAACGCTACATTTATATAATTTGAATATCCTGTTTTTCAATTTCCATCTGAATTTTGTAAATATCACTAACTTTCATGTATTCTGCAAACCAAGGGGTAAATTATGAATGAAACGGTGCATACATGTAGATCAATGTGTCATTATGATAATGATGGATAGTAGCTGGCAGTGAAATCCAGAACGCATATTTAGCCCCAGCTGATGAGTCCCAGACGATACGAAACGCACATCCTGGATCCCACTCCTAGCCACTATTCATTATCAATATTAAATTAGAACACAGACAGTATTGAGGCATCCGCACAGGAGCCCATATATCGATAGAAATCGATTAATTCGATCCAGTCAACGACGAGACAATACAAGTAGCAACAAACTGTCATTATGTTGCTTAGAGTTTCAATCTTCTAGTACACCTAACTATGATAAAGTGAAGAACTGCAACTGACTGGTGTATTTACGGTATTCTAAAGTCAAATCATAATTTGCTCCCGATTCAGTGTTTTTTGGAACTATCAATAACTTTGATTTAGCAAATTGATTCATGTAAAATATCCATTGACCGAATTGTTAGAGTAATCACTTCACTGGGGATTTTTCTTTGAGCTCACAGCTTTTGTGATTAACAACACTGGTTGGTGAGACATAACTTTTCCCAAGGCTAAAAGTACGTCTTACTGCCAATTTCTTCGAAATCTTGGTTCATAGCAGGATACAGGTAATATTGATCAAATCTTTAATTGAACTGTGGGGCTTTAGTCAGCATTTTACAACTGAACACTGTGGTGCATTTCAATGGGTAACCGATTTGTTTACTATTGGAAGTGCCTACTCGATGACTTCATTTTGTTCTTCTCGATTCAGCAATATAGTATGAAGGCGAACAGTGTATTCAAGCTCAATATTCCAATCCTAACAACTTGATGCTTGGATCTTGACAGTTATAATACATCAGTATGGAAGTCGCTTCCTATGCAACTCCATTGTAAACAGTTCTTACTTTTAACATTTACCTTCTTATAATATGATGCTCTCAGAAAACTTTCAACTTGTTACTGTGTGATGTGAAAGGACAACCATGTAGAATGAGACAAAAAAACCTTGTTTGTTTTTTTCTTCTCCTTTGTACACTTAAGAAAGCTAGATTTATTATTCGTTGGTGTTTGTCAAGCTTTGAGGTTTGTTCTTCAGCTTTTCACTACTTCTACATGAATTCAATGCTGATGTGTTCACCTAACTTAGTGATCAAACGTCCAAGAACAAATCTCAAAGCTCGGAAAACATCAAACAATTATCATTTTCATCCTGAGCTAAAAATCTTCTCTACTATTTCAGAGTTAGTTTTGTAACAGTTTTATATTAACATTTTAAGCAAACTATACAATACATCAGGAATTAACATTTGTTTTACCGAGGCCTAATAAAAAATCAGTAATTCATAATATTGTAACATACAAAAGAGAGTTTTTAGAAACCATGTATGTTTTTCGGGGTATATTTCTATACTATTAGAAAAGGTTATACAAGATGTATTTTTACTTGTGTAATCCTGGCGTAGTATATTAGAACAAATAACAAAATAAACAAATATTTTGTATTATTCCTCAACCTGAAAACTTAGTGTCAGATTCATACTCTTGAAAAGGATCTTCCTAGCAAGATCGAAACGTTGAGGAATAATACAAAATATTTGTTTATTTTGTTATTTGTTTTAATATACTACGCCGGGATTACACAAGTAAAAATACATCCTATACAATGAATCATACTAACTCGGTGCCCAAGTTTTTTCAAACTATCTAGTCCATTGTTGGTCAGGATACCTTCAAAGGTTATACAAGTGTAAAAGTATTATCGTTTCTTCTTGCCAGCGTCAATAGTAACAAACCAGATTCGACACTGGTTGTTCTAGTTGGTTATCAAACTATTCTTCTGTAGTCGACGAGCACTTGCAAGGTACATATAAACTATTCAGCAAGTTTTGTAATTAAGAGTCATCATTTCGACTATCTGTGATTTGGCAGAGTTGTACTGATACTGCATGATGATTGAAGGTGAAATGAAATTCTGGACCGTGGTGCAATTCGAACATGCGGCTATCGGTGGTCACCGTTCTTCTGCACGGATGTTATCGTAGCCTAACAGCACAACAAAGGTTTGGTTCTAGGTGATTATAGTGCCATTAACTTCATTACTATGTTAGTCAATATTTTGGCGCATTCTACAATCAGATGGACTGAGTGATAACCTCTACAGAAGCACCGATCCCCAACTATTTTACAGTCACTGCACGGTCATTCTAGAAAGCGTTTTGAATATGTGAGGGGCTTTGACTAAAAGTACTCAAGACTACTTCACGAATGAGTTAAAATTATTTGGTTATTTACCTTTGTAGATTTTTTCTGCTTAAAATACATTCATGTTGGGAAAGGTTTAGGAATAATAGCCAGCAACAATTAATTTTCAAATCTAATCCATGGTAATCAGTGCAATTCGTTCCTGACTCAGATTTGAAAAGTTTGTGCGGACTATTATGTGAAAGGTAGATGAATATCTGGGTCAGCTAATAGGTTGTACAGTAGGGCATATGTTAATGATATATGTACAGTTAGAGTTCAGAAGTCTGTTGATCTTTCAATTTTACTTCCTAATTTTTTTCAGATTAGTAACTATACCTCCAATACCAAGTCATTTTATACCTCATTCAATTTCTAAAGGCGCTGCTGAAAATGTAGTGCCACTCAGTAAAAGTCGTGTAGTTGTTATTCGAACTGGTCGGACACAATCAAAACAATCTGATGTTTATGCTTTAGATTCTCCGAAATCTACTGGTCCATTTGTTTATAATCCTTTCCAAAATGATAATCATTGTAGCTCGAAAAATTCAGGTATGGTTATTTTATATTTTCGTGTTGAAATATACTTTTACCACTGAAATTCTTGACCGTTCCGGCTTTTAATATATCGTAGTGGTACGCAGACATATCCAGCCGATGATTCCTAAGTGGGAAGGAAACGTGCATCCTGAACTACACTTCTAGACCTTACTATCTTTGTTTTTATCATTTTGAGTTATCTGTTCAAGAATTCGGTGTGCACTACCATTCACTGTATTTACTATTCAGTCATTGAGTGAGCTATGACTTGGTTCTCCTATTTCAATCTGGTGGTCACTTATGGTTTTATTATTATTATTATTTCATGTAAACTTACGTGTTATTTGTAAACGTTTACGCATAATGTGGTCATGCGAACGTGAGCATACACTTTATGAAACGACTAAAAGACTAATTTATTTAGTCAGCCTGTTACTTTGAAACTGTAATGGTGACTGAAATTCCTGTAAGTTGTTCAGCTACGTTTATTGATTATGAAAAGCGGTGTTATTCGATTTGCAGTCACAATTTCAGATTGTAAATAGCTTTGTAGTACCTTAAGCTGTTTCAGCAGTCTAATTTTACTTATTAGCCGACGTTCGGCTGGCGTAGATTAAAGTTTAGTATTTGAAAGTCTAAATGGTCACAGGAATGCCAGTATTTTGTATCATGTAGTGCTAACTTCGTAAATTCTCTTTATGTCGTCTAGACCTTTTCATCTTCAGTGTCCTCATTCTAACGTAAATCAAACAGCAGACAAAATTGTAAGTATCTCTGTCGTCGTGTGTCTTTACGGGGAATGAAAGTCCTGCTAGGTAAAGATGGTAGCAAGATGTCCTTTCTGGACACACTAATTGGCAATTTGAGGCCGCTTTAGGTGTGAAGTGTTTGAGCGCGTTGGTCACTTCAGTTACTTAGGAAAGTCGGATCAGCCCTGCTTTGAGGGATCAGTGAATAACGAAATCTCGACGTAGGTGCAAACGGCTTATTTGACTTCCACCAACTTATGCCATCCATGTTTTGACCGTGACCAGTGCACTGCGCTTCTATTAGTTTCGCTCTACTATATGATTTTGAAACATGTCATTTAAAAGCAGAGGACATGAGGTGGTTCCCGTTGTTCTACTACCGTTACCTTCGTAACGCTGACTGTGTCACGCTGTGCCACCAAGTCAGCAATGTAGACGTCAGCGGTAGTGTTTATAACATAGGTGAACGGTCGGTCCGTGAGGCTGTCAACTTTCATCGATTCAGGTGACTAGGACGTGTTACGCATATCCAGTCACCGAGTGTCCAATCGTGTTATGCTAACTGAAGTAGGTTC
This sequence comes from Heterobilharzia americana, assembly GCA_944470555.2. Classification (NCBI taxonomy): domain Eukaryota; kingdom Metazoa; phylum Platyhelminthes; class Trematoda; order Strigeidida; family Schistosomatidae; genus Heterobilharzia; species Heterobilharzia americana. The sequence goes on from OX104127.1 coordinate 152,551,495, forward strand.
ACAGAATAGAAAAGGTTAAAAGTGGCTAGACTGGAACACAACACTAGTCAATGAAGTCTTTCACTGTTTGTTTGAGCCATGTAGAGAAATGTCGACTTCCCATAACAGTGAAAACTCGTGGTTGCAGACTGTAGAAGGTATGGCTGAGAATCGATCTCAATGGTGCATATGCATTCACATTTATCCTCATCGTAATCGTCGTGCTGAACTTCACCATTCTCTCATTCCTTCTTGCTCTCTTTCCCACGAACTTCTATCACTTACGACTACTTTCTTCTCTACTTGTTTATCTTTTATATTTTGGTATATTCTCGCTTGATGTGCTGATATAGGGTGTGGCAAATCGGACTGTTACGCTGTAATTCCACGTCAGTGTTCATATTCTCCCTCTTTCTAATAAGTCTCGCGACTAATAGTTGGTTGTTTTCAGAGATACTATCAGTTTCAGTGAAGTGTTGCATATACGCTTGCTGTTTCCTTCAAGTTTGTTTCGAGGGCACTTATTTGGGCTCACAAAGTGTTGACATTAGGCTTTATTGGTATCCGAGTTTCACTACTTTTTGTAGTCTCTACTCTATTACTTAAGTAGATCATCATTACCATTTGTTAATCTGCTGATAGGTGAGAAAATTTCGTCACAATACAAATTGAATTGCGGATAAAAGGATGCATCCTTGTTATCTCCAACCATACTCTCGTCACTATAAATTAGGGGCAGATCTTTCTCACCAAGTTTATTCCCAAGTGAACGCACTCCGTTGGAGTTTCGGTGATAACCAAAGACCTTACTAAGCCTTTAAACCTTTTAGGTTCACGAGAAATTCAGTTAGATTGCGTCTGGGATTAGCTAATATCCGGTGTCTTATAATGAAAGTAGCTGCATACAGTTTGTAATCGATTTCTTACTAGCACCAACTTCTAGCCAAGCCGTCGGCGATGTGGTATTTGGCATTTCTTCCCTGCCTCTCAATTCTCTTCTGAAGTATATCGCATTAAAGTTAGTTACTGGTAACGTTAGTGTATATTGTACTACCAGTGCTTCTGGAATACCTTTTGAATCTTCTATCATGTTTCATTATGTCTCAATCTTGTGTTGCACTTTTCGGTCAAAAAAATTATCTTTTGAGACAAGTCAAATTGAGGGAATGAAGTGTTTTAAGAGGCCAAATGTTTGTTCTATTCCATTCAAGGTACGAGAAGCACATACAACAGCTTTTTCACTGCTGTTTAGGAAATTTTAAGACGTGACAATATCAGACCATATTCAGATGTATATCCAGTAATGAAAATTTTAACATTGAAATCATATTATGTGTGTTATGTATCTCACATGAACAATGAATCCCCCTCGTCGAATACATTGAGGTATTGAGGAAACCAGTCCCGTTTCATGTTCCTACACAGTGGATCACTCAGTAATACACGCTGATAATGAATTTCTGGCATTATGAAAGACATAGTGTTAACATACGACGTAGAATTACAGCGTAACAGTCCGATTTGCCACACCCTATATCAGCACATCAAGCGAGAATATACCAAAATATAAAAGATAAACAAGTAGAGAAGAAAGTAGTCGTAAGTGATAGAAGTTCGTGGGAAAGAGAGCAAGGAGGAATGAGAGAATGGTGAAGTTCAGCACGACGATTACGATGAGGATAAATGTGAATGCATATGCACCATTGAGATCGATTCTCAGCCATACCTTCTACAGTTTGCAACCACGAGTTTTCACTGTTATGGGAAGTCAACATTTCTCTACATGGCTCAAACAAACAGTGAAAGACTTCATTGACTAGTGTTGTGTTCCAGTCTAGCCACTTTTAACCTTTTCTATTCTGTGAACCTACTTCAGTTGGCACAACACGACTGAGCAGGTATGGTTTACTTTAGATAAAATTGACATCCATATTTTGCGAATTTGAAGTAAAGATATTCTGTCGAATAAATGAGAAATGGAAACTTATTTTTTTTTTATCCTATCTAGTCAGACGTTTTGTAGGAGAAAATATCTAGTGAAGTGAATAATTTGAGTACGCTTTCATACGTTTATTGTATCATCTGGCTAAAATGCACTTTCAAGTTGTGTAACTTACAGTCTGTTGGCAATTCGCTCGATAATGTCGAGTTCTTTTCTTGATACTGAATGATAGTGAAGTAATTTTATGTGGATATCTGTAGGTATCAGTTGTGAAATGCTACCTGAAACTTGACTTATCTTTTATGAGATTATCAGCATCTCTAACGTTAATTTCAGAGCAACTTTGACTAAGATGTCTTATTGTGTAGTAGTAGCTAAGAAGGATCTTTCAAAGCATTGTTCAGTTTATCAGAAGAACTCAGGATCTACTTACCTCTCGGGTAACTACTATTAGTGCAGCCAATAAAAGAATATTTAGCCTTTCTGCTAGAGAGATAATAGCTTTGGTATATTTAGTTGAACCTATGAGTACTTTGAATCTAATACAGGTATGAAGTTAGACTTTTAAAAAGATGGATTTGAGTGAGATTGCATCAGTTTGACTTGTCTGCAAAAATGGATGCATGCGTCTAATGTACACGCTCTAATAATGAAAAATATATGGCATGTGAAATGATTAATTGTTGCACGATAAAAGCTTCACTTAGAAATGCAGAAAAAAGCTCATATATGACTGGTCTATTCAACCCGAACCAACTCTAAGTTATGCAGATTTGGCAGTGATACTTCCTGAATTGAACTAGACGGTTAACTCTTCCAGTAGGTTCTAACACATTTTTGGAAGTGTTAATATCACTATGGTTCGCCTGGTTGAATCGATTAGCATCCAAGTCTGTGCCTCTTGTTTCGGGAAGTCGGAGCGATATTTCATGTCATACTAAGTTGGAAGTGAGCGATTTCGCCATTACCACACTTTTGCTTTCACAGTTAATTTTGAATGTCACTTATGTTCAAATTTTATGATTTCCTTTCGAAGGAACTGCATTGAGACTTCTTATGTAGGTTTTTCTAGGAATAGCAATCACCTTATTCACTAGTGCTACCGTTGACACTACATGAATGAGCAAAATTTAATAAAACTTTGTGAACCGCAGTATCGTCAATTAAGAGTTTTGTATATTTAATGTGATTACAGGTCTTGTGCATAATTCACCTTGAGAGAGTCGACCGCGAATCATTACACTTGCATTGGTCGGCTATGGTTTCTTTCCCACTGTATCGTCTTCCTATTTGGTTTGATTATCAGCATGGTTGACATTTTTCAGACCGAAGAGAGAAACAGGATATGTGGACCCGTCCAATATCATTACTCCATCTCTCAATCTTTCACATCTATGTTTCAATTTATCAGTATTGCACACGTTCACCAGAGTATCCAGATCCCAGTTGATACATTTGTTTGCTGATTTAATTTACCTGTAATGTCGACAGAACCTGAACCATACTGAATGAAAAAATTGTTACTTTATGTCTATGTCAACAGGGTTATGTGAAGAATAGTGAGATGGAAGGAAGTTAACCTCATATCATAATTCCACAGACAGACATATGAGCGTAAAACCTGGCACAAAGTGCTTCACTTCAATTTGTTGCATTTTCCAGCAACATGCAAAGAAGAGGAGGGGAGGGGTTGGAAAAGTGATATAAAAGTAAACAAAAGTGTATGAGCGTGCAAAGAATAAAAAGATGAAGGTTGGTGAAAACATTCGAGACTCCTGAGCTCACTAAAAACTTCATCACATAAGCTGCTGTGACTGATTTTTAACCAAACCGCCAAGCGTCCCTGACCATTGATACCCGTTACCTTGATGACCCCAACCACTCTACATAGACTTCCCTACGTGTGTTACACGAACAACTGAAGCCTTCTAACACTTGTGCCTAGTTTCAGTTAGGTCATCAATCACCTTCTGGCAAAATCTTTCGGCTGGTATCGCATGTCTAAGTGGGTGGTGACTCGGTATATGCAGCATATATTCAAAGCACTCAACCAGCGAAAAGTTCACAACCTCCTTAACTTACGTGTTTACCTTGCCTAATAGTGTACACCTAATTCCAACATTGCTCATAAAACGAAAATATTACGTAATAATGATTTATGTCTAATGTCTTGTAGCACAAACTCGAAGATTTACTGGCAAAACTAACAAGGTGACAGAAGAGGCGAGGCAGGGCAGCGAAGACGGGACTTCCTTCAGGTGAACGTAGAGAAGACACAGGTGATGAAGATACCTAACCAACAACAACAACAACAACAACAACAAGCACCGATCACCATCAACGGGGGAAATCTAAAAGAAGTTGTCTCTTTCACCCACCTACTTGGGCAGCATCGTTTCAACTACAGGCGGCGGCGGCGGCGGCGGCACCAATGAGGATGTCAAAGCCAGGATTGGAAAAGCAGGACCGGACTTCATTAACCTGAAACCAGTGTGGAGATTCACTGCACTCAGCATTAAGCGTGAACAAGATCCGGATTTTCAACACTAATTCAGTCAAGTCAGTGCTTCCGTATGATAGTTGAGTGACTTGGCGTGTTACGTAAAGCATTTCCAACAGACTACAAACATTCATCAACAGCTGCCACCTACGCTCACTCGATACTGAAGATCAGATCGAATGGCCAGAAAGAGTAAGTAAAGTAACAAGGAACCCTGGCATGGCAACGAACCAACCAAGAACCCATCACACCGCTCAACAAATATGCAGAAGAAAGTGGAGATGGGTTGGATTGGACATACACTGAGAAGGCCGACTGGGGACATCACGCGCCAGGCCCTCGAGTGGAACACGAAGGGGAAACGACGAGTTGGGCGTCCGAGGCTGACGTGGGGGAGATCATGCGAGGAAGAAATGAGAGCTTCCGGGCTGTCGTGGAACCAGGTTCAAAAGTTTGCAGGGAACAGAGTGCACTGGAGACGTACTACTGAAGCCCTATGTTGCATTAGGAACCTATGGGACAAATAATGATTAATAATAGTAATAATGGATGCATGCAAGTGTGGAAACTAACCTTCTTACGGATGTCATCTATACCAATACATTGAATGAAATCGGTTCGGGAAATGTCGTTTTCCGATTTAGACCTCATGAGACAGCCAAAACTGTCGTTTTGCGAGCCTTAGTGGTATGGCTCAGTTGATTTCAGTAACACAAATATGTTCACACTATCTTTATCTAGACCTTAGTCTGTCATGTATTTATTTACTTTATCTCCTCCTCCTTGTTTTCACCTTGTAAATTCTCGCTTTGCTTATTTGAAGTGTGATAACGTAAATCGTTAGACAACTGTTTCTTTCCCTATATGGATAATACCTGCCTATCGTTTTCATCAGAATGCAGTTCATGTAGTTGGAATAATTGAAATAGAACAGTAAAACCGAGTAATTGTTTGTGAACAATTTTAAACAAAAAACATATTTGCGCAAATCAAAATACTGTAGAGTTTGGCTGATTAATTTCTCCAACAAAATAGGAAACTGTCTAACTAAGAGAAATTCAACCGCACAGCAGCATTAATCAAAAGTTGAAGCGTGATACCCCTTACTAGTTGGTAAAAATTAAAGAGTCAGCCAAGCATTTCATGCTTTCCAAGATCATGAAAGCATATATTCTAAAATTCTACAAACGATTTCATAGGTCAAACATGTGAACCTAATAACTCGTGTTGGTACTTAGTGATTTGCGTGCTTTCTATGACTTTCTTAAAGGCATATTTATCAGTGGTAAAACTTTAAAATTGTTCAATTTTTGAAGATTCGAACCTTGAACGCATATATACATACATATTATATGAGAACCTTCATTGTGCAGGTGACTTTTTTCTTTTCTTTAAAGTGTCTATATTATGAAAATGTTTTCTTTTTTTTCTAGTCGTTGATTGGGTCTGTGAAGAACCTGGATATATTGAATTGGTTGTTGACAATAAGTTGCCCATTGATTTAAGAATATCTGGTGTGGTAAGTGTACATTAATGTTTAATTAACGATAGAATATGAGAACCGTACTGTTTGTGATACAATTCTGGTCATCGGTTGTGTTATTTTTGAGTTCATCATGCATTTTTATGTCTTTTGTCACACTCTTGGTTTCTATGAATAGCTGAATGCTACAAACAGTAATGGAATTATACCTATATGATGGTACAGCTAGTTTCGCAATAATTTGTTTTTGAATGATTAAGCAGATGGCATCATTTCTAAACCTTGATGTGAATTAATATATCCAAATTAGAATTTTTCAATATCATTGGAGAAAAATCAAATGTATAAGTATAAAGTGACCATGAACAACCTTTTTGAGGCAACTTTCAAGCTATGTCCATTGTATCATCTCTGAAAACACTGGCACTACCCTGTGAAATATCAAATGAAAGAACTGAAACGGAATTACGATCTACCGCAGTGCGCAAATTCTTCTCCCATATAAACCGACACTACCCAGCTGTCGAATTGGATGAAATAGATTGAAAGTTGAATGACTGAACCAATGAACTGTTAATTCGCTTCCTTGAATTCTTTATGTTTGTGGTCACTTTCCAAGTAACTAAGTCGCACGAATCAGCATATTATGATATTTTATTCATACGAAGTAAAGTTGGCTTTAAAAGTCTTATATTTTGTCTTCAATTTTCAAAATTGGAGTTAAGAAAAATAAGGAAATAGCAATAACGGATAGTGACCACCAGTAGAACTCAGAATGCGCATTTCGGGCTACTTGGGACGCGTCAGCTGGATGTACCTACCTTCCATTGGGCGATTCGTTTTGATCTAGCTAAAACTTTAGGCCAGGACCGATCGCTCCAAATCACAGAGAGTTATTCACTAGGTCACTGAGTCGCAGTAACCACTTCTTGGGCGACGAGTATACCTGACATGACCTAGTGGATAACGTTCCGGTGTTTGAAGCGATGGGTTCTGAGGTCAAGTCTTAGGGGGAACAACATCGTTCACTGCCAGGTGGCTACATCCAACTGACAATTTCTTAATAGGATGAAGCGTGCGTCCTGGATTCCACTGCTAACTTCTATTCATAATTACTACCAAACTGAAATTATAAGCAATACCAAGGCATCTGCTCCGGAGCTCATATTCCAACAGAGACCAATCATTTCGTTACAGTCAATGATGGGGAATTAAAAGCAATAACGTAAAATAAAAAATAACTAAATCAGTTTTAAATCATTGGTTACATTTGGTAAAGAAGGTGAATTTATGCTTTACTGTGGTGTGTGATGATCAACAGTATGACTATGGTTAGTGAGATGTTGTCTTCTGAAATCCAAAACTTTTGACAATTTGTAGGCAACGTAAAGTTGAACCCTTCATTATCGGTCCACTTGAAATTGTATCGTTTTATACTTTCAAATTTATGTCGGAGGTTGTTTGAAGTCATTTATTATCTGATAGCCTTTTTAGTTGCTCATGTTGCCGTCGTCAAGTCGTGCCAGTTAATTGTAGATTAGTGTCTGTCACATTGTTCTTAATTGCATCATAATTTTTGGTATTTGTAGGCTCATACTAGATTAATACTACACTTGTGTTTTATATTGGGTGTCTCCAGGCGCCATACGAAACCCGATTTTTTCTACATGCCATAGAATCTGCACTATCTGCATTCCTGATGCTGTGGAAGATGAAATTTATTTCCTGAAAAATGTTTTGATTGAAAACCAGTAAGCCTAGCGTTTCTTTGTTAAAGCTATGAAACTGAAAGCAAATGATCATCCTGCTTCCACAACTCTTAAGACACGTCAGCAGATATAATGAGTAATCGTGTGGCATACTTTCTATGCTGCCAAACTCAGATTAACTTTCTTTGTCTACCCAATGCTTCGATTATGCATGTGACATAAGCTAGCTTCCTTGGCCACCTCGATGTGTGTTTACGATATCATCTGCTGCAGTGGAGTAGTTTATTGGTCGTATTCAGTCTTCTCTTTCCAAACGCATTTCTGAACTTATGACAGCTTGTATTATGCGGTTTGTGGAGATTAAGTAATTTTTCAAGTCGGTGTTCATCATGGACTGCCATCAGTTGAAGGAAGATTGACAACCTGGGAACACTGGACAGCTGTTTCGTCCTAGGACGTGTCTCCTCAGCAGTGCGCACCCATGACCGCTACAGGGGTCGAACCCAGGGCCTTCAGGTTCTGCGGCCAGCACTTCTCCATTAAGGCATTAGGTTGAATTCACATGGTTCATATTTTTCAACTTCTGTCGGTTCACAACATAGAGCGTCCATCACTCAGTGTCATTCATGAGTATTTGTCCTCATGGCCACCAGGTTTGCCCGATGGGTTCAGTGGTAACGTGCTGGCCACTGAACCTGAAGGTGCTGGGTCCGATCCCTGGTGGGGTTATGGGTGCGCACTGCTGACAAGTCACATACTAGGACGAAACAGCTGTCCGGTGATCCCAGGTTTCCAATCTTCCGCCGACTGATATCAGTCCATGATTGGATATCAACCTCAAAAATATACCCTATACCATGAAAAAGGAGCGCACCTCACAGATCTATTGAAGAACATTGGATCGATTATGACCACTGGCTAAAGGCAGAAAATAAATTCAGTTTCATCTATGGAGTTCATGAAAGCGTCGTAAAAGGTGTATCCCTGTAACTTCTTCAAACCGCCGGAAGCCATGGCAATCAATATTTTGAAACCTCAACTCTGTTGAGAAAAATTTACTTATCCACTTGGGTTACGATTCACATGACCAGAAAAATCTTTTCTTTCCTAACTTTTCACACTTTACGTTCTTCCACCCCTATAATCCTGATTTCTCATTATATTCATCAGTCCCTTTTACCATGTTGCTTAGTAACCAAATATTGCTTCTATTTTGATGTCTTCTTCTCATTACTATTTTCAGTATTCAGCAATTTTTTTGACAGTCCGCTGATTTATAATCGAAACGAAACTTTATTAAAAATATTTTACGAAACATTCTCTGTTATCATGTGAATGTAATATTTATATGCTTTTGCACAACTTGAGAATGAAATCACGGAAAAAGTGATTCTTCGCTAGACGTCTTTTGTTTGATTTACATCATTACCTAATAGTAGAATTTTGAACTGTTTTGTTTTATTTACACTAAATGTTAGAATCTAACGTCTTTAACACAGTTTTACAACATAGTTTGCATGAAACAATTGAGTTTACTGGGGTTCTTGGTTATTGATTAGTGGGAATGTGATTATTATTGAGTTTAACCACTTAAAAGCACCCAAACTGCATAATTTATACTTTTTGCATTTAGGGTTTTCATTTCTCTTATTTACTTAGTAGGTTTAATTGTGAAATGCCTTTAGTAAAGGTGTCTATTTATTGTAGTCATCCGAAGTTTACATAATATACGTCCTACAGGTTTATGATTACATAATTGTTCCCCTTCCCACTAGTTTGTTTACTTGTGATATTAAAGATATGTAAAGTCTACTCTTAAACCAAAAACGTTGTAGATTGGTAAATATTCTCTTAATAGTTTATCACTTCAGTTATTCTTGTTATCTTGAAACGCATTCATCCAATTGTTTGACTTCTAATTATTTAGTAAAAATATGAGTCCTAAAACTGTGAGATTCAGCGTAGGGTGAATGGGAGTCTTTTTCCTCAGTAGCTGCTAACATTTCTCCAATAACGAAACATACTGCCGATATCAAAAGTGTACAGCTGTCAATAGTTTTGTGGTATTGGAATGCGATCCTTCTACTAGGTCAAAATTTTTGGACGTTATATTTGAAGAACGAACAAACAGTATTTTTGTCGCTGTATGCTTATCCCTCACAAATCTTATTACACAAGTAAAAAATATTTTTAGTTGGTATTTTATCAGATCTTAAAATTTGCATCTCAAACTGTGCCTCGATATTAGTCTTGTTATTTTACTTCAAAACATCTCAGCTTCTACTTAAATGAAGTCAACCGACATATCATATCCTCGTTGATATCGGTTCATGTGGATGAATGCAAGCAATAACTTCAATTGCAACAAACTGGAAATACTACAACAAGCAAGCTCAAAAACTGCAAGAAATTCCCTGGAAGAATAGTATTCCAGTCCAATGGATGTCAATAGACACATGGCCATTGACCACGATATACAGGTTACTAGACGGTATCTGTCAACTGAAAATCAATCAAGCCAACTGATAATCAGACATTAGATCAACAGCATAGGTAAAAGGATAACAGAAGTTGTAGAGATCAACCTGTTATAAGAAAGAATGACAGGTCACCTCTACCCACAAGCCAGTAATGTTAAAGGTTGGCAGCTGTCTTCTTAAAGAAGTAAATGGCAATGACGTTGCCTAACCTGATGACGAAACATACAAGAACAAATCTCAAGTCTTGTAAAACACCAAATGGTTATTATTTGTATCCTAAGCTAATATCTTATCTACTACTTTTCAATGTTTTTAGTGTTTTTTTAATATCTTGATGGATATTTTTGTTATTACTATGACTAATATGGTCTTTTAAATGTATTTTGTATTTAATTGTCTTTTTCTCTACCAATAAAGTATGTGGAACTCATGCCAACTAATGGTGGACCTACGAAAGAAGCATCAATTAGTCGTCTATCATCAGTAACTTCAGACTATGACTCATCCCTTGGTAGTAGTACTATGAATGGATGTTCAGAGACTTCATCAAGTTTTATTCACTTAGAGGCTGTATGCCTGATTGTAAAAACATCTCAGTCCGTGAAAGTAATACAAACTAAACATTTGGCTAATCCTCAGTTTGAAGATGCAAAAACTCAAGTTAAAGAGGTATTATGATTTAATTTTGCATTTTCAATCATATATATGTATACATGTATATATTTGACGTTTGATGACAGATGCAATGGAAATAGGACTTCAAGAAATTTAATTTAGTCAAACCAATCAAATTTATTAATTAAATCCCTTAACTGTTAGTTTTTTTCTTGATATGGTAATTACGTTTGCTGAGTTTTCGCTAACTTTTATTCTTTTACAAATGTGGCCTATTTCTTAATCACCTAATGTATATTTCAGTGAAACTTCACTAATGTTTCTTGATGTTTAAGATTATTAGTAACTAACATCAAGGTAGTTTTCCTAATTTCTAGTACGGGTTTATGCTCTCTGCTTACAGTTGATTTATCGTATTCAAATTAACGCACTCCATATTGAAGGTTAGGTTTCTTGTCTGGCAGTGCAAATGTCAATCGTGATTGGGAATAGCCACTTAAGACCAAAGACTAATGTTCTTGGCTTCTGAGAACTATAATTGGTCTTTGCAGATGATTTATATCACAGTAGATCGACCCTGCTGTCGAAAATCAGCAGTCATCGCCGGTTTAGTTGGAAATTATCTTTCCATTTCTTTGAAGAATGATATATGTATATATATATATATATATATATATATATATATATATATATGCAGAGATAATGTACGTTTCTTATACAATTTCCTCAGGGTGGCTTCAGTGGTCAGCTGGAAAGTGGTTGCCTTTTAGAAGAAGCTGATTTTTATCGTCAATTCCCTAATTGTAACGCGGAACGTTTTTGGCGGAGATCCACTTCAGATGTAAATTGTAAATTGCCTTCACGTACTAGTGGAATCAGATTGTCGATTGCTGTCGTTCCAACTTTAGATATGCTGCTTTCTGGTTCTTCATCAGATCAGTCAAATACATCCAATCAAGTAAGTTTAAAACTTATCCTTATCCTTATTATTGTCATAACGTTTACTGCTGTAGTGACGTTTACGACATTAGGGCAGTAACCCATAGTTTGTTATTTTTATCGCTCAACTTCACTGAATCAGCATTGCTCATTCGGCGCCTCTCAACTTTCTTTTTCGACTAAAAAAGTCTTATCTTGTAAGATGAGCTGGTTTTGATCATCCCTTCGTAGATGGCTGAAGTGTTCAAGTAAAGGATTATTCAAACATTTCACAATTTAACTGAACCTTTAACGCTATGGCTTTATAGCTTATTTATTTGACTGTTAACTATCCAAATATCGCTTTCAGACCTCTTCGTTTCCTATTTTCTAAGCAACTTGAAATTTCACAATGTTTTGTGCGTCCTTTTTTCCAACTACGTAGTTTTCAATGTTCCTCCAACTAATGTCAGTCCATGATAAATACTAACCTGAAATCAACAAATAAATCCTTACAAGCCTCCAAATTAAACATGGGTATAATGTTTAACAGCTTATGCTGACTTAAACTATTTCGTTTTAGTTTATTAGAAATATCACACAGTGAAACAGTATTATATACTGGATAAGGTTTCGGACATAATTTATAGTCCATATACATATCCTGTCATGTGATATGAATATGGACAATGAATTATGTCCGGAACTGACTACAATGGAATTACAATCTATCACAGTGCCCAACAGCCGATTAACTCTATGTAATGTTCTCTAAATACATAAATTTAATGTTTCTTCCCTCTTTCTTCGATCTATGGAAGTGCAAACATGGCAGCTGACTAGGTTACAAAGAACTATTTCTTTAGAGTAATGCATTGAGTAACACGTTTATTTCTGCTATGTTTATTCCAGAAAGTAATAATGTTTTTCTAGAAAGTCTTGTGGTCAGTCTGTGAGTTAACATTAACGTGGAAATTGGCATATTTTTATAACAGTTCAACTTGCCACAGCTTATATCAGCACATCAAGTTACAAGGTAACAAGATCAAATAAGCTTATCAATTTAAGCATTATACACTGTCAAGTCGACCTTTGCAGGTGATTACAAATTATTTTATCTGCATTTTCATTCAGTTGAACTAATTATGCTTTTAGCGCTTGTTATCTTGACTAGGCACAGAAAAAGTTACACGAAACCCAACAGCTTTTATGTGGAGTCCTGTTAGTCGAATGCTAAAAATGATTGTGCAAAGATGAATTTCATTTATAGGATAATATTGAGTGTTGATTTGTTTGATTTCTACTGGGTGTTTGGTTCCTTGACCCGAACTGTCAAATCGCAAACAGTGAATTATGGGTTCGAACCGCGCCTACACTACCGAGGTTTCAACAGCAAGGTAGTATCCCTGACCCTCACACAGTAAATGTAGTTCAACACTTAGTGTATGGAATTACACTTAGTTCTTCAGTTTCAGTCTTTACTACTTTCCAGTTCGTCTTTATTGCTTTCATTTGGCCACTAGCTTCTATTCCTTCCTCACACAATCTCCCCCACGTCAAGTTGTTATTCATCGAAGACTGACATCAGTTGGAGGAACAAAGGAAACCTGGGAGCACTGGACAGCTGTTTCGTCCTAGTATGGGACTCCTCAGCAGTGCGCACCCACGACCCCACCAGCAGGGATCGAACCCGCGACCTTCAGGTTCCGCGACCAGCGCGTTACCATTGAGCCACTGGGTCAGAATCCAATGCTCCATATTTCCAACTTCTGTTAGCTCACGATATATAGCGCAACCGCCACCCAATGTCATCGTTGAGCATTTGTCCTCACGGCCATCAGGCTTGACTCCACCGGTCACGACTTGTCATTGGAACTTCGGGAATACTTCTCGAAGCTAGTCACCAACGAGCATTAGTTCAATTAAAAAAAAATGTTCAAGCTCAAACACTTTTATACGGCTCTATTGAAACGAACCTATCACATATATTTTTGCCTTATGTATGTTTCTTTATTTTTTATTTCTTTTTTATTTGTCCATTGGGTTCTTAATGGAACATAGGGCTTCAGTAGTACGTCTCCAGTGCACTCTGTTCCCTGCAAACTTTTGAACCTGGTTCCACGACAGCCCGGAAGCTCTCATTTCTTCCTCGCATGATCTCCCCCACGTCAGCCTCGGACGCCCAACTCGTCGTTTCCCCTTCGTGTTCCACTCGAGGGCCTGGCGCGTGATGTCCCCAGTCGGCCTTCTCAGTGTATGTCCAATCCAACCCATCTCCACTTTCTTCTGCATATTTGTTGAGCGGTGTGATGGGTTCTTGGTTGGTTCGTTGCCATGCCAGGGTTCCTTGTTACTTTACTTACTCTTTCTGGCCATTCGATCTGATCTTCAGTATCGAGTGAGCGTAGGTGGCAGCTGTTGATGAATGTTTGTAGTCTGTTGGAAATGCTTTACGTAACACGCCAAGTCACTCAACTATCATACGGAAGCACTGACTTGACTGAATTAGTGTTGAAAATCCGGATCTTGTTCACGCTTAATGCTGAGTGCAGTGAATCTCCACACTGGTTTCAGGTTAATGAAGTCCGGTCCTGCTTTTCCAATCCTGGCTTTGACATCCTCATTGGTGCCGCCGCCGCCGCCGCCGCCTGTAGTTGAAACGATGCTGCCCAAGTAGGTGGGTGAAAGAGACAACTTCTTTTAGATTTCCCCCGTTGATGGTGATCGGTGCTTGTTGTTGTTGTTGTTGTTGTTGTTGGTTAGGTATCTTCATCACCTGTGTCTTCTCTACGTTCACCTGAAGGAAGTCCCGTCTTCGCTGCCCTGCCTCGCCTCTTCTGTCACCTTGTTAGTTTTGCCAGTAAATCTTCGAGTTTGTGCTACAAGACATTAGACATAAATCATCATGGGCGAAATCGAAGTCTTCTAGGGTATTTTCATTGGTCAAACAGCATATGCCCATCTTCTCACAGCTCCTCACAGTTTGTTGGATGATCCGGTTCAGTTCAGTCGACCTCAATCAGGAAGATGATCGGTGATAGTAAGCAGCAACCTTGTCTTACTCCTGTCTTCACTTCGAAGGTATATATATATATATATATATATATATATATATATATATATATATATATATATATGTAAACGTTTGCCATTCAAGGAAAACACTCGTCAAGTGATAGGCGGTTGATGAACAATAGTTATTGATTTCAATTAAGTCGTGTAGATGATGAGTTTGAGAAATGTATATGCAAATAATCGGCAGAGTAACTGCATGGGATTAAAAACACTATGCATAATAATGGGAAACAGATTATTCTTTGGCAAAAGTTATAGTAACTGATAAAGTAAACTGAATATTTTTTTTCTCGATTGGTGGGTTATGCGCAATAAATAATTACTTAAAAATAAGAAAGCAAGTGAATCGTGGTAGAAGAAGAGGGGAAGGAGTATGCGAATTAATGTTAAAAGTTAAATCATGTTGATGGCCATGGTAATGAAAGTGGTTGAACAGATTTTCGAACACAAAAGTTAGGTTGTAAAGGTGGACTGCAATCACCTTCGCCTTGTGAAGTAGGGGAATGCATAGACCCTGTGGTTAATTAGTTGATATGCGACGAATAATTCTGAAAGCTTACACTTGATGTCCAGTGTCAACTAGGATTGCAATGTGTGGAGCTCCTTATTGTTTTAATCTTTCCGTTACGCAACGGTTATGAATGGTGCTCAGAAATTCAACGATGAACCTGCCTCATTTTTCACACAATGTAATTAGCTCCACATGACCAACTGAACTCATAAATGCATGTGATGGCGTAATGAACCAGTCTATCTTTATTTCTTGCACTTAGAACCGTGCGGTTGTAGGATATGGAACATAATTTAGCGACTGGGATTGCTCTTTGCAGGATTCTTTTGTTTGATGATTTCACTAACAATGTTATTTATGAATTTCAACTTGAAGAAGGTTTGCATCTTATAAACTGCTGGCATTCTTGTCTTAACCTTGGTAGCATTCATGTGCTTAGTTACGAACTTTGCTGGAGAGCTAGGTATTCCTACTAAGCAGATCACAAATGTTGGCAACCTCTTCCTCTATAGCATCATTACAGCATTTCACATTTCACCAAGTACCTCTTGTATTGGAGGGGTACGTCACTAAAGAGGTGCATTTATTGACCTGCTTTGGTTCGCTGTCTGTACATATTTCGTTTTAGAGTTCCAACTAACCTTCTTACCAGTAGAACATCAAGAAATCCGATGCTGCTTTTCGCTCCTCTTCCATTGTGAATTTGACTGCCAGTTGAACACTATTGAGCTTATTAAGAACAGCACCATTATCAGTCTCATTTTTAAGATATATAAAGGTATCTTCCCTGTAATTACAGTATCATTCCAAATGGTTAATAGTTTCCTCTAGAGAACCATTCTCTTGTTTTGTCAGAAAGAAATCTGCTGAGAGTAGACCATAAGGGGAATCCGTAGACAAACTATCAGACCGCTTGTAGAGTTCATTGTTGAAAAGAAAATGTGCATTCATGATACACCTCTGAAGTAATTCTTTTAAGTTGGAGATTAGAATACTTATTTTTATGTCATGCTTAGTAAGTTTAATGTAAATAAAATCTACTGTTTCCATTAGATGAACGCTAGTAAAAACAGATGAAACATCACACCATATCATGAACATATCATCATCATGACTTAAAATCTCTATTTATTGTTTATCAACCCCTCACCAATTGACTGATGTTTTGATTGATTTGTAAACCTATTTATTAGTGTAGAGCTAAGGATGAAGACTTAATTGAAAAGAAATATATTTCCCTACTATGTTTTTTCTAGATGTCTGAATAAAAGTTGTTTTTGTCGAGCTCAAACTTCCATAACCAAGTTACTATTTGTCTTCACTTGTGATGTAGTAATACTCTTCATATTACATAGTTTTCCTACCAACAGTTTGTAAGAATATCAGTTGAACTTGAAAATATGTCTTTATTTGGCAACTGTGATTATAGAGTGGTAAAATGTCACTTTGCTCCAATCGTTGTTTAGCTTTAATCTAAGATTATAAGAGGGGGGATCTTTGTATGAAATATTGCATAATGTTTCCTTTTTTCTTTTATTTTGAAAAGTATCGGGTTGTCGGAATCACATATCGTCTTGTCGATTGTGGTGGAATGAGAGTATGCCTTCGACCGCCGTTTAAATTTATTTATTCAGTGTCTGCATCTGGAGAATCTTCCAATAGAGGTCGTGAAAGACATTTGAGTGGTTCTTCTTCATCAACATTTTCAACTGTTCGGTCTTCTTGGACATTTGGTTCAGAGGCTATATTTCCGAATGGTATTTCTGGTACTTCTGAATTTGATAACGAACATTTACTATCAAATGCTTTGGGTATACAATTTTCATTATTACCACTCATAAGATTACAGCCTGCAATGCCAAGACTATGTATTTTCCCAGGTCGTGTTTGTAGTGCATTCAGTTTGGAAGAAGCCAGTGATATTTTAAAAAATGAATCAAATGTTCAACACGTATGTGATCTAGCAAAACAATTACACTTTCTTGGTCTTTCGAAATTCCGTGTTCCTGATCCATCAAAGTGGTCTAACCGTGTAGCTGCTGTGGTATGTTTCAATCTGAATTATCGTTCGGCATAATAGTCACAATATTACTTTAGCATTCGGTTTTGTCCCGTTTTCTTAGCATTATTAGCCTATTATTAAGGTAATGGCGTGCCGAAGCACTAATCATTAATTCTGTTGTTTCTAATGCATATACCATTATTCTATACATACTTCCTCCCAGCTAAATCGTATTTTATCCTCACTTTTATTTTTCACTCTTCTCTTATTTTTTTATCCAAATTTTGGTCTTTAATTCTAGCGCCATCTTGGATCTGCTCAGCAATGTTTTGGGCTTCTATTTATTTCTCTTTATCGACACTATGATTCTTCGGGACTTGCACCTCACTAATCGATCTTCATTAGGCTTGAAAGTTAATATGAATTGCTATAATCATAGACTATGTGCTTATTAAAATCCCTATGCATAGCTAAAACACGGTTCAAACTGAAAACAAGTTAGTCGTATGTGTGAAAGAGGATTTTTTAGTTGGCAATAAACACCTAAAATATGAGTTAACCTATCAGATGTATGCATCTCGAATGCAATCTTACGTAGTGTTCGAACACCGTTTCACCTACCGAGGTTTAGGCAACCTATTAGGATCAATAGCGCTGACGCAATTGACAAACAGACAACATCAATGTAAAAACTTCGTACACGTGTTCATCGGTCCAAGTTGCCACACTTCATAGTAGTATACAAAGAAGAGATGGATACAAAAAGACTGATATCAAAGTAGAACAAGTTGTGTGAGAGAATAAACAGTGTGAAGATAACAGTTAGTGCAAATACTCAAGCTTTAGATGTCAAGGACTGAATACATCTGCGCCACTACAACCGGTTTCCAGCCATGTCACCAAGAGTCGGTCCCCAACCACTGATTTTTATCGTTTCGGGAATCCCAGTCAGGCAGCCTACATCTCCCCACACGACTCAGACCAATAGTCCGGGTCCTCATGGATTGGTGCCATTTGTTGGTCTGGCCACTCTGAACTCTCTGTCAACTTAATCCAGTAGGCGATGGCTCTTTATACTCAGTGCAAGTCCAAGCCATCTCAACCGAATAAGGTCCACAGTCTTATCAATCGTCTTACGTCTCTTGCATTGTACTTTTCGCTTGACCTCAACATAGCTCATGTGGTGATTTCATTATGCACTAGCAATGCTACGAAGACGTCCGTGGTCAAGCCTCCGCAATCGCCCCATATCTACTTTCAACGGCCATGTTTCACAGCCGTATACCAAGAGCCGCTCAATGCATGTAGCTTATTGCCTACTGCACGAGTGCGCACAAGGTTCTTGAGTGGATTTCGGTTTCGATCCGAAATATTTAAAATTATGGTTTTTATCATCAATTATCATCAATTATGGGTAAAACCGTTGTGTTTTCTATTCGAACCTACCGACTACATAATCGCATTTGTCATTTTCACCTACTATACTGAGTCATTTAATGATGCTATCTATTCTGTCGGTTCTATTCTCTCTTCTTGTCTAGGGGAAGAGTTTCCAATACTAGCAGTTTATGCGTATTACACATAAATGTAATCGTTCAATTAAAGGTTTTGTAAACAACTTAGGCTTGATAATCTTTTACCACTTTCCTTTTGTATTGCTTCACTTTTCTCTAGTTAGATTTATCTATATTTCCGTACGAGACTAGATGGTTACCTGTCGAGTTATACATACGTGATGAAAACAGGCCGAATATTCCAATGAACTATAAGAATAATGGCGATAACAGTAGCGAAAACTATAATCTGAGCAGAATTTATGATTCCATTGGTCATTATTATTCAATTAAACGTCACCTCAATTTATTACATTTCAACGTCAAATTAGTATCAAACAACTTATCATTGTTGACCAAACTGAATTTGACTGCAACTGATTTCATTCAATGTATTGGTATAGATGACATCCGTAAGAAGGTTAGTTTCCACACTTGCATGCATCCATTATTACTATTATTAATCATTATTTGTCCCATAGGTTCCTAATGCAACATAGGGCTTCAGTAGTACGTCTCCAGTGCACTCTGTTCCCTGCAAACTTTTGAACCTGGTTCCACGACAGCCCGGAAGCTCTCATTTCTTCCTCGCATGATCTCCCCCACGTCAGCCTCGGACGCCCAACTCGTCGTTTCCCCTTCGTGTTCCACTCGAGGGCCTGGCGCGTGATGTCCCCAGTCGGCCTTCTCAGTGTATGTCCAATCCAACCCATCTCCACTTTCTTCTGCATATTTGTTGAGCGGTGTGATGGGTTCTTGGTTGGTTCGTTGCCATGCCAGGGTTCCTTGTTACTTTACTTACTCTTTCTGGCCATTCGATCTGATCTTCAGTATCGAGTGAGCGTAGGTGGCAGCTGTTGATGAATGTTTGTAGTCTGTTGGAAATGCTTTACGTAACACGCCAAGTCACTCAACTATCATACGGAAGCACTGACTTGACTGAATTAGTGTTGAAAATCCGGATCTTGTTCACGCTTAATGCTGAGTGCAGTGAATCTCCACACTGGTTTCAGGTTAATGAAGTCCGGTCCTGCTTTTCCAATCCTGGCTTTGACATCCTCATTGGTGCCGCCGCCGCCGCCGCCGCCTGTAGTTGAAACGATGCTGCCCAAGTAGGTGGGTGAAAGAGACAACTTCTTTTAGATTTCCCCCGTTGATGGTGATCGGTGCTTGTTGTTGTTGTTGTTGTTGTTGTTGTTGGTTAGGTATCTTCATCACCTGTGTCTTCTCTACGTTCACCTGAAGGAAGTCCCGTCTTCGCTGCCCTGCCTCGCCTCTTCTGTCACCTTGTTAGTTTTGCCAGTAAATCTTCGAGTTTGTGCTACAAGACATTAGACATAAATCATCATGGGCGAAATCGAAGTCTTCTAGGGTATTTTCATTGGTCAAACAGCATATGCCCATCTTCTCACAGCTCCTCACAGTTTGTTGGATGATCCGGTTCAGTTCAGTCGACCTCAATCAGGAAGATGATCGGTGATAGTAAGCAGCAACCTTGTCTTACTCCTGTCTTCACTTCAAAAGTGTCCCTGAGCTTTCCATTGTGGATCACTCGGCATGTGGCGTCTTCATACAGCTGTTGAATGAGGTTGATAAAGATTAGTGGCACTCCGTAGTGTTGAAGCAACTGCCTGGCAAATTATTCCTCGGTCGAGGCTGTTGAAGGCCTTTTCAAAGTCGATGAAGTTGAGGTAGAGGGTTGACTGCCATTCTATGCTCTGTTCATTGATGATGATGCGTAGTGTGGCGTTGCAATTTGGTCCGCATATGATTTATACTTCCTGAATCCAGCCAGCCAGCCAGCCAGCCTATTTCAGTCGTAGTTTTGAATCCAGCACATCCTTTAGTCTCTCCAGGATGATGCGACATAATATTTTGCTTGGGTCGGACAGAATTGGAGAGTGATTCCGCTCCAGTTCTTGCTTAGACTTGGATCTCCCTTCTTTGGGAGTTAGTCCCTCTTTTAATCGGTAGGTACCTTCCCTTCCTTCCAAACCTTCTGCAGCAGTGGTGTGAGCATGTCCGCTGATGTATTTGTGTCTGTTTTCAGTGCTTTTGGTGTAATTCCATCTGGTCCTTCTGCTTTCTCAGCTTTCAGTATCTTTATGGGTTCGGAACGTCTGCTTCTGTTGGAGGGTTTGTGTTCGCTGAAGGTTCTTTGACTGTGCTGCTGGTGGTGTTTCTGGACGAGTTTCAGGAGGTGGTGGTGGTCGATTCAAGAATTTTTGAAGTGGTCAGCCCATCGTTTCCTTGTTTCTATCCTTTCGTTATTAAATTTCCGTCATTATCATTTATTGGTTTCACGTGTATTGATCTCTTCCCTCCTGGATAGTAACCTGGTTATTTGATATAATGTTGTCAGTTCTCTCCTACCTACAGCCTGTTCTGCTTCACCTGCCAGTGTTTCGTAGAAGTGTTTTTTCTTTGCGCCCACTCTTCTTCATTTCTTTGTTCAGTGTTTTATGCATGGTACTCATTTGGTTCCTCTTCTCGTTGTGCGTCCTTGCACTGGTTTATCTTCTGCTTCACCATCCTCCTCTCCTCTTTCAGCTTCCATGTATCCGTTGGGATCCATTCCTTGTCTCCTTTCTTCTTCTTCTTTCCTAATACGGTTATGCAGGTTTCTTTCCACATCTCTTTCAAAGAGTTCCAGTGTTCTTTCACGGAGGTTCCTTCAGGGATGTTGCACAATATCTCCCATTTTGTTCTGATGGCCGACGTGAAGATGTCTTTTGTGGTTTAGTCCTTCAATTTTGGTTCTGGGTGTTAAACTTGAACTGTGGTCTGTCATCAGCTTGTTTGAGGGCTTTCGACTTGATTTTGAAGGTAGGGTTCCTTGCACTGGATAATGATGTGAACCTACATCTGCTCCTCTTCTTGACCTTGTGTCAAGTAGGCTGCGTCTCCACTTTTTTGAGGTTGAGGTGAAGTTGGTCTGGTTTTTAGTGTATTGTGTCCATCTGGTGAAATCGAATCCATGTCGCTTTGTGGATATCCTTGTGCTTGAACACAGTGTCTCCAATCACGAAGTCGTTGAATGCACAGAAATCTGCAAACAATTCTCCATTCTAATTCATCATTTCACCGAGTGCTTCTCTACCCATGCATCCAGTGGTGTTGTGTTGATTTCCTGCGGTGATGCCAATGGTGGTTAAATAATTTTTTTAATGATCATTGCACTGACCATTACTCAGTGTCCCTGAAGTCCTCTTTCTATTTCTGTCATTGGATAAGTTGACATAAGTCAGCATTTTTTGTTCCATGACTATATTGTATGCAAAAAAAGTGTTGAACGATGAATTTGTTAACCTGCCTGATTGTTTAGTTTACTTGTATGGAGCATAATCCACCAATAAATGACTAAAAGTTGGTCCCATAGTTCTTTCCCTAAGTTCCCAACCACAATAGCAACCAGGAAAGCTTTTCAAAATGTATAGAAATCTGTGTGAAAGAAAGTGAAGTAATATTATCGTTAGCAATTCCACCACAGCTAGCAAGATTATTCAAAGTCTCTGTATTATAGTCACACAAAGAATAGATCTGATATTCTACGTGGGTGATCTGCGTTGACTTATAGACAAGCACATTCCTTCGGAGAGAAATTTTGTACACCAAGAGGTGCTTAAAGTCTCACTGATCAAAGTAGCTTAGTATATTAGACGGCATATAATAAATATGAGCTGAATTAGGTGAAAGTAAACTTATCAAGATTAACCGGATTATTGCAGCACAAAAATCTAGCGAAATATAGACAAGTGTTCCCTATTATGATAAATAATCTTGAAATAAATACAGCTACTATTGAGGATGCATTAACTCATAAAATCATATAATAGGATGGAACAGTCTAGTAGTTCGGAAATACATTATGGCCAGTTGAATGTAGAAAGTAATTACTAAGTAGTTAGTTCATAGGATCAGTGCCCATCAAACCCGACACAAGTTATTTTTCGCGGACTACAGTTTTCGAGAAAAATCTGCTACCACTAAAAATAAAAGAACAAGCAGGTGTTGAACTGTAGAAGGTGATTTGGACGGTTATATGATTACTGTCTGAAGATCATGGGCAGTAAAATGTGCTCAAAATGACATCTAAAAAACAGTACTCTACAACCGTGTGCTATATCAAATATATCAATCCTGTATAGAAGTGTACTTTGTCTAACCACCATGTACTTTGAGGTAATGCCAAATCTCGTGTTGTTATGGACTTCCAGATAATGGTTACGTTCTACTGTTTCCTTGTTTCGTATGTTTTACTTGTGACCTGATTACCTTTCTTAGAAGATCAGTGGTGTAGTCAAAAAACAATTTCCTTATGATTCTTTTCAGTACTGAATTGATTGAATTAATTGGATGAATTTTTGTGTCTACTGTCCCTAATGTTTTCATAGCTCTTAAGTAATGAAAGCTTGAATAAAATGCTAGGAAAATATTTACACTTTATCGCTATCACTAATTGCGATACATTTGTTAACCAAATAATAAAATTATGTTGTTGGTTGTATTATTCTGTCGTTGATTGGGTCGAATTGATCGGTCTCTATTGGCATATTGCTCCTGCACGGATGCCTCGATATTATTATAATCTGTCGTCTCAATTCTATTGTAATGATCGACATTGGCTAGCAGTGGCATCCAAGAAGCGCGTTTCCTCGTACTTGGTACTCGTCAGCTGGAATTACCTGCCTTCCGGTGAGCGATGTTGTTTTCACTCAGGCGACAACCTGTTGCACAACCGGCTATTTTGACTCGGTAGCGTAGTGGATAACGCCGTAGCGTTCCAATCGATCGGTTTCGAGTCTAAATCTTAGTAGGAACGACATCAGTCGCTGGCAGACGGGTACTTTCAACTAAGGGGTCCTAAAAAAACAAAATGCGCGTCCTTGATCCCACCACTGACCACCATTACTATAAAATTTATAAAATTGTATGCATTTGTGTCATGACACTTGCGTATTGTTGTTGCTTCAATTTTAAAACGAAACCAACATGATTTCAGTTCCCTCTTCCAGTTGAAAATCACGAGGTACCTGGTTCTTTGCCTAAGGAATGCTCAGATTTTGATGATCACCTTTTGCCGTTTTATGCTACACATGTGGGTGTAATTTGGCTGAGATTTGATTCGGAGAAATATTGGCAAACTATAGCTAACCGATCTTCTACAGATTCTGAATTAAATGATTTGGTGAGAAATGTTCAAGTACAATCGATATACATTGAATTAGAAATTGAATATGCAGTGGACGCAGTGCAAAGTACACCATCTTCTGAACGGAATGAAACACCATCTAATCTCAATCCACTGCCAGCCCGTCGAATCTCCTTGGGATTCAAGTTAAAATTATTATCTTCAAACTGTTGTCCATTGAATGTACACGACTTAATGTTGACTTTCGAAGATGAACCTTTATCAAGTGAAGATAACACAAAACGATATCAGCTTAAATCAAAATTCAATCCACCGTTATTCGGAGAAAATGTTCAAGCTCAAACACTTTTATACGGCTCTATTGAAACGAACCTATCACATATATTTTTGCCTTATGTATGTTTCTTTATTTTTTATTTCTTTTTTATTTGTCCATTGGGTTCTTAATGGAACATAGGGCTTCAGTAGTACGTCTCCAGTGCACTCTGTTCCCTGCAAACTTTTGAACCTGGTTCCACGACAGCCCGGAAGCTCTCATTTCTTCCTCGCATGATCTCCCCCACGTCAGCCTCGGACGCCCAACTCGTCGTTTCCCCTTCGTGTTCCACTCGAGGGCCTGGCGCGTGATGTCCCCAGTCGGCCTTCTCAGTGTATGTCCAATCCAACCCATCTCCACTTTCTTCTGCATATTTGTTGAGCGGTGTGATGGGTTCTTGGTTGGTTCGTTGCCATGCCAGGGTTCCTTGTTACTTTACTTACTCTTTCTGGCCATTCGATCTGATCTTCAGTATCGAGTGAGCGTAGGTGGCAGCTGTTGATGAATGTTTGTAGTCTGTTGGAAATGCTTTACGTAACACGCCAAGTCACTCAACTATCATACGGAAGCACTGACTTGACTGAATTAGTGTTGAAAATCCGGATCTTGTTCACGCTTAATGCTGAGTGCAGTGAATCTCCACACTGGTTTCAGGTTAATGAAGTCCGGTCCTGCTTTTCCAATCCTGGCTTTGACATCCTCATTGGTGCCGCCGCCGCCGCCGCCTGTAGTTGAAACGATGCTGCCCAAGTAGGTGGGTGAAAGAGACAACTTCTTTTAGATTTCCCCCGTTGATGGTGATCGGTGCTTGTTGTTGTTGTTGTTGTTGTTGTTGGTTAGGTATCTTCATCACCTGTGTCTTCTCTACGTTCACCTGAAGGAAGTCCCGTCTTCGCTGCCCTGCCTCGCCTCTTCTGTCACCTTGTTAGTTTTGCCAGTAAATCTTCGAGTTTGTGCTACAAGACATTAGACATAAATCATCATGGCGAAATCGAAGTCTTCTAGGGTATTTTCATTGGTCAAACAGCATATGCCCATCTTCTCACAGCTCCTCACAGTTTGTTGGATGATCCGGTTCAGTTCAGTCGACCTCAATCAGGAAGATGATCGGTGATAGTAAGCAGCAACCTTGTCTTACTCCTGTCTTCACTTCAAAAGTGTCCCTGAGCTTTCCATTGTGGATCACTCGGCATGTGGCGTCTTCATATAGCTGTTGAATGAGGTTGATAAAGATTAGTGGCACTCCGTAGTGTTGAAGCAACTGCCTGGCAAATTATTCCTCGGTCGAGGCTGTTGAAGGCCTTTTCAAAGTCGATGAAGTTGAGGTAGAGGGTTGACTGCCATTCTATGCTCTGTTCATTGATGATGATGCGTAGTGTGGCGTTGCAATTTGGTCCGCATATGATTTATACTTCCTGAATCCAGCCAGCCAGCCAGCCAGCCTATTTCAGTCGTAGTTTTGAATCCAGCACATCCTTTAGTCTCTCCAGGATGATGCGACATAATATTTTGCTTGGGTCGGACAGAATTGGAGAGTGATTCCGCTCCAGTTCTTGCTTAGACTTGGATCTCCCTTCTTTGGGAGTTAGTCCCTCTTTTAATCGGTAGGTACCTTCCCTTCCTTCCAAACCTTCTGCAGCAGTGGTGTGAGCATGTCCGCTGATGTATTTGTGTCTGTTTTCAGTGCTTTTGGTGTAATTCCATCTGGTCCTTCTGCTTTCTCAGCTTTCAGTATCTTTATGGGTTCGGAACGTCTGCTTCTGTTGGAGGGTTTGTGTTCGCTGAAGGTTCTTTGACTGTGCTGCTGGTGGTGTTTCTGGACGAGTTTCAGGAGGTGGTGGTGGTCGATTCAAGAATTTTTGAAGTGGTCAGCCCATCGTTTCCTTTGTTTCTATCCTTTCGTTATTAAATTTCCGTCATTATCATTTATTGGTTTCACGTGTATTGATCTCTTCCCTCCTGGATAGTAACCTGGTTATTTGATGCAATGTTGTCAAGAGATTTGCTCCTACTGCATAAGGCACATCTATGCTTTTAGGGATATCACGGTAACCACTCGAGAACTCATTGTTCTAGTGATTGTCGTCTATATGACACTACCAGAGTAGATTATTTCCCCTCCTAACGCTAACCGGCTTGTAAACTAGACGAGCTCATCGGATATATTTTTGCCTCATGGATGTTTGTAGATATATTATACGATTACTGGTGTATACATTTTTCTTTGTTGTAGACAGTTTAGTTTTTTTTAAATATTCGCTTGGCAGAATACTTTTCTACTTCTTAACAGTTCTAAAGTAGTGGTGACCAGTTCCTCAGTGTCCCTTGGTTTTCTTCAGTTTTGTAGCTGTTATCTCATGAGAAAATCTAACTCAGTGTTTTTCATTGTCATGCAGACACTCGTGAATGTAAAAATGTACTATAAGAAAACATTTTTGATAAGTAAACACATTTGCATTTACTGTGACATCCCCGAAGATGAAAATAGGAAAAATCGGTGCGACAATGAAGGATTTTATTGATTTAACTTAAGTCGATAGTGAGTCAGCTTGCTACAATTTTTTTCAATATAATGTGGGGCAACGGACTTGTGTCTGTGCTGTTTATTAATGAAACGATTCGTTGAACTTTAGTTAAACTTTTTTGACGGATAAATTTCACATTGCTATATGAATCGATGGATGGCTTGAACACATACTGCGCATTCTAATCCACCGTCTGCCTCGATATGCTATAGTAGTGGAAGCTGGATTAGGTTGGCAAAGAGTTCAGAGTGGCCAGACCAACAAATGGCACCAATCCATGAGGACCCGGACTATTGGTCTGAGTCGTGTGGGGAGATGTAGGCTGCCTGACTGGGATTCCCGAAACGATAAAAATCAGTGGTTGGGGACCGACTCTTGGTGACATGGCTGGAAACCGGTTGTAGTGGCGCAGATGTATTCAGTCCTTGACATCTAAAGCTTGAGTATTTGCACTAACTGTTATCTTCACACTGTTTATTCTCTCACACAACTTGTTCTACTTTGATATCAGTCTTTTTGTATCCATCTCTTCTTTATATACTACTATGAATTGTGACAACTTGGATGGATACACAATTGTGCGAGGTTCTACTTCGATTTTATCTTTCTGTTTATTTCATCAGTCACACGATGTCATGGTATCATTTATTAATTTGACTGGATGTCCATTAGTGGTTTGGGGGTCGATTTAAGGTGTTACCAACATTTGAATGAAATAGTAGGAATCTTCGGTTCCTATAATTCATATTTGGTGATGTGAACCATGTAGCAGCAATCGTGGTGGAACCGTAGAATCCCTACGGCAAACTAGGTAATTCAGGATGGTAGGTGCATTTTTAATTTAATGTTGCTAGTAATGCAGTAATTAATATTCAATTCTGCGTGTTTTTGAACTTTTCACTTACATGTCTCGTATCTAAACGATTTCTGTATTACTAACTAAAACTCAAATTTACTGAAAATCCTTTCGAAAGCTATTGCTTTTCTAACGGTTATATGTGTTGCAATAATTGACTCTTAGTCTCTGTTAATGGTTACAAAGTCACACCTTGAGCACATATATTTCCGTTGTGAATCTGTCAACTGGTATTACGTAATAGATAAAGGCATCGGTTGATGAACGGTTAGATTCTGTAGTTTAATTTTTTGTTCAGTTTTTAAATTTTTTTCTGTTTTTCGTATTTTCCCTAATATAAAAAGCCATTTATTTGTATACTTTTTATAGGTGGTCTTAAAACCTGAGCATCGTTTACAGTATCGTCTTGAATTGGAATTGAAAGAAAACTGGGGTGGCCAATCGCAAGGATCAAACTCACCTGTTCGTTTAAGTAGTGCATGGGTGCGCTATTTGCTACCTAACCGAATGAACAGTATTTCTAAACGGCAACTATCTCTATCCGTTGTCGGAGTTACGAAGTCTGTGAATGGAACGACAGTAAATAATTTGGACGCTGATTCTGACACATTGGATGGTCTAGAGACAACACATCAAATTCGTTTACCACTCATTGGAATTAGTGATTTAGTATTCAGTAGTAGAATGATGAGGTTGGTCAACCCAAAACAGTTGAAATCAAATGAATTAGGCATTCCAGTCCCAGTGAAAAGTGAAGTACCAGGTACTGTGTTAGAGTCGAATATCAAGGTAATGTCATAATTTTATATATTTCTTTTGATATGAATTCAGTAATCCTTTTCGAATTAGTATTCTGTGTAGCTTTTTTAGCAAACTATATCTTGTTAGTAAAGAGTTTAAGAAAATTTTGAGAATAAATTGAGATCGCCTTTTGTGATACAAAAAAACACTCATGTTTCTCTCTTTCGCAGTTTACTGCAAATATTTGATCTATTATTTGGCAATGAAATGAGTTGAGACTGCTGAAATACAGCTGTATTGTTTTGCCAACGATCTACATTTTTCTGTCCATTACAACTGACTTGTTATAAGATATTTGTCTATATTTCTATCATCGTTGCTGTATTGTTCCAAGGTCGATTTTCATCTTGGATAACCAACTGTCGCATGTTTGTTTTCAACAAGGCTTTACATTTTTACTCATAGTTGATAGGTACTCATATATAGGCAGTTGTTACATAGTACCATGTTATAGTGCTTAGTGTTTGAAATTTCTTCAAAATCATCTGGAAGACGGTTCACGTTTTTTTATCTCTCAGTTTTGTCGATTGCTCCAGATTTATCAGCTTAGGCACAATCTTTAGTACTACTTTCCTTGTTTGAGAGCCTTTTTCCAGTGATCTATCTTTGAGAGCAACATACTACAAAATCCACAGTCCTAGCTCCATATATTCGTCACTGTTTAAGCACTTGGATGCCTATAATAACTATCCGGTCACCGCCCTGAAAAATGATAAACCCAATAGCAATGCTAGGATCATCTAATATTTGTTTACATTGCAGACACATGTCTTTTTGAGTATATTCTGAAATATAACTTGGAGTAAACCTAAGGATTAATAAATACACTGTCTAGTGTTCTGTAGTACTCTGTTAGCACATCAAGTGCAAAGTAATCTATAACATTTCCGAATCATCTTATCAAAAGCTTTAAGTTCTGCATCACTTGAGGCATGGACATATATATCTCTTAGCAAAGCATAATCTACATCAAAATACAGAATTAACTCTCTAACTACTAAACTGTATCGCTCATTCCATTTTAGCTGATTTATTAGATTCACCACTCACTGGAACAGTATTATTTACTGGATTACGTTTTGCTCCCAGTTTATTACCCAATCATATCAAGATAACTCCACAACTTTGAGACATGGTTGATGGAGTTTCAATTTTTTCGCCTCCTTTGTCATATGGGTAATAGGATTTTCCATACATCCGGAACGGATGCTAAGTCATTCTTGTTGCGTGTATTAGGTGTTGATTCGATAAACAGTGATTCGGATTGTATACTATGATGTATTTCTTTCGATCTATTTCCTCTTTTCATTCTGTTATGAAGTCTGACAACCTGAACTGATTGACTTATTTAGCAAAAAGATAAGTTTGAACGATGTCACTTGAATATATTGAGAAAATAAGTTGGTTTGTTGGAAGTGCTGTCTTTGTAGGACTGTGTTGGAAATATATGTTTAAATCATGCCATGTAGATAGGTAAAGACATACAAGCCGGTTCAATCTAAAGTGTTTCTTAACAGCCGAGGTGGAAAGCCGCAACAAAATTCTAATGAAATTGAAATGAGCTAAACAGGTACGACAAGGGAGATGGATTTACAAAATAGGGTCTGATGAAACACCTAAGGTTTTACCGGGAATGAATAGGGTACATATGTATCTTACTCCTTGTCGATTTCGACGCATAGCACTGAGAGTCTTCAACCATCGATCCAAAACGTTTCGAGAAACTTAACCAATTACTCTTTTCAGTTTTTATGGCCTATTTGCGTAGACAATATAAACCCATAATCTCATCGAAGTACTAACCCGTATGGACTGACATTACTGATTGCTGAGTAGGAAGTTCATGCTTAAGTTTTCTAAATGTTATGAGTTAACTGTTAACGATTTTCCGGTGGCTTGGCTCAGAATCGATTACAGTAGTGCTGCTTATTTACACTTTGTGGTCAGGATTCTGAAAACTTGTCAATCTTATTTCTTGAATGGATTTTTCATTTTTCTCAGTACCTTATTAATATCGTTAGCTTTTCTTAGTGTTTTACTCTGAAGCGTGGGAATATGGACCAGTGAACATGTCTGTAACGTTTTGACGTTTTTTTATGCGATTTATATGTCTTGAAACTTCTCTGTA
Source organism: Heterobilharzia americana (assembly GCA_944470555.2). Lineage (NCBI taxonomy): Eukaryota > Metazoa > Platyhelminthes > Trematoda > Strigeidida > Schistosomatidae > Heterobilharzia > Heterobilharzia americana. The sequence goes on from OX104127.1 coordinate 152,582,040, forward strand.
CTAATAATATCGAAAACACTAAGATTTGTTGACTAACAGTGTGTAGTATCTGTACAGCGCACCAACAAGTGTGGAGCTGTGGCTGAATGACTTAGGGAGATGAATGTCAACCCAATGAGTAACGAGTTTGAGCCCTGCTCCGCCAACCTAGGTCTACGCTGCCACGTAGTATCACTAGCCCTCACAAAATAGACGTGGCTATCGCCTACTGCACGGATGTGCACATGGTAGCTGAATGCATCCCATTCTATTCCTGCACCAATAATACTGCTAGTAGTATTTCAACTGGGATGAGTGAATTATAAAGAAACAGTAATGCTTATTTAGCCAACATGATTGAAAACCAAGAGTATGGTGGAGGTACACTGACGACACCTTTTTCATAATCAAAAGACAAAGTCTTGAAAACCTTTTTGAATATCTTAACATACGTTTCGATTCCATAAAATTAACTAATGAACTAGAAACATAATTCAAAACACTAGCTTTCCTAGACCGCAGGGTCATACGAAACAGCGACTGGACACGATACTGATATCTGTCGAAGAGATACACTTTCTAACAAGTACCTTGGTTTCAATTCAATCCACCTATTAGAAAATTAGTTTAACGTTTCTAAAAATCTGTTGACGAGATCACAAGGGATACCAAATAAAGTGGACTCTCAGCTAGCAGATAGGCAACTTATTCGGGAAACAACTATCCAGAAAAGCTACTAACAAGGATAGAAAAGGTTTATCAAAGAGACACGGAAAAGTCAAGCCATAAAGATTGGATAAGTACTGTAGTACTTCCTTATCGAAGATTCACATCAGAGGGCATAAGAGAAATCCTTAATAGTTACAACATCAGAGTATTCTTCAGGGTGACGAGAGCTTTGTACTGACACGTGTAAACTAAAAAACCCGATTCTCCATTTGGAACAAAGAACTGTGTTTATAAGATAGGCTGTAGTGAATGCGATGCCCCATATATTGGAGAGACATCAAGTCAATTACTAACACGTCTAACGGTACACGATCGAAGTTGCAAGCAACCACTGAGAAATTCCTATGATCTGTAAAAACTTGGAAAAAGCTGTGCTGTCGTGGCCCATACTTTATACTCAGGTTGTAAAATATTATTCGAAAGTGCAAAGTTTTCCAAAAGGTTTTTTTTTTCTCAGAAAGATCGATCCGTTGCAGAAGCTGTACATTTCTGTTTGTACCATTCTTCGGTGGACAGAAAATGTGTTAGACATCCCACAAATATGCCAAACTATAATGACTCACACTGACAGTTTCCAAATAATATATAAAAAGAAGGTAAAATACAACTTCACAGTATTCCACATGATTTATTCCGGATTTATTTATATTTCAGTAGTTCTCGGTGTTATTTCGCTTAACCGTCTTGATCGCTTCAAAAAATATTGGTTTCATTTTAATAACTTGTCTAATCCTGTTACATAATGCTTTATTGGTTTACGTTTTCATCAACTTTACGCTCCTTTGTGAATTAAATACATCCTATAAACCATCCTGTATATAACGTAATCCATTTTGTTTTCATTCATGCTTCAACTGTCCTCATAAGTATAAGTACCTTTATCGTTATCACTATTATTATTATTATTATTATTATTATTATTATTATTATTATTATTACTGATTATCATATATTGATCCACGTCCAAATATCCATCTTTTATTCTTTCTCACCCCTGATGACTCACAACTCCATTGTACTTTTCGTAGTCGACCTAAATTTCCCCATTCTATTTTTATTCCACCTTATTTGCACAACTGGAAAAAGCCTGTCTGACCGATTTGCTAATTTACTCATCTACATTGATCTTCATTCCATATCAAGATGCATTTAGCTGATCGTAAAGATTTTTTCTCTGTACCGAACTTGATTATTAACCTGAAAGCTCAACGTCATATTCATACTCTTTAAAGGGACCCTCCTAGCAAGATCGAAACGTTGAGGAATATTACAAAATATTTTTGTTTTCGTATTTGTCCGGATATATTACGCCAGGATTACACTAATAGAAACACACCTCGTACGTTGAAACAGTAATTAGTTCGTGAAAAAGTATTATTGTGAAGTCAAACACTTTCAATTGTAGGGAGTCGTCAACAGATACAGCTAAGAAAAGAATATTTTCCTTGAGAGCTAACACATACATATGTCTTAAAATTTGTTAAACGAAGTATTAATTCTTTTGTGTAACATATCATCAAGTCTGTGACGAATTCTTACTATATGAACACTATTTTGGCATCTGCTTTAATAATCTGTTCTATCTGCCTGTTTTAGTTAGACTGATCATTTTGAACTTATTTTTTTCATCTTATTACTCCATAGATATTTTGGTACTCTCGTTTACATGCACGTTGGATATCGTCTCCTAAATTACCGGAATCTCATCTTATTAGTGGTCTTTCTGAACAATATGAAGAAATATCCCTATGTTCTCGTTTTCATCGATATGGTCGGCTAGTTCTATCATCACATGAATGCCAAATCGATCCAAAGTGGTTTTCAAATGAAAGTCTTTCAATTCCACTGTCTAAACCTTGGTATGAATATTCATTCTTGAATCCTGGGTCATCTGCTGGTCTTCTTTGGGCACATAATATTTGGATAGGTTAGTAATGTTTTACCTTAGTATATTTTACTTTAGAAAATGCTGTGGTGTTTTTTTTTTATAAGCAGGGTTGCAAATATTTTAGGTGATAAAGTTGGGTATACTTGATATTAACGATATTTTAACAGACAGACGTAACATTAGCTATTGTATGATTACTTGTCGTTTATATCACTATTCTAATGATGTAGTCAGTAATTAGAAAAACGAAGAAATGAAAGACTATATATCAGCAGTTGCAAACCATTAAAAAAGGGAATGGAAAAATAATCAATCGGACAACAATATGTGATAGAAATTCCTAGTTGCCGAGACCTGTACTTCCGAATTCTTTGCCATCGGCTGGTTCAAGTATTATAATTATATTTACAATTAGAAGACAAACTTGATGCAACATGGTCACCAAGAGATACATCATACAAAGTAACGAAGTAACATTACGAAGACATAAAGAACAGAAGTGTGGAAACAAAAACAGAAAAGTCTCGAAATTATGTCCACAGAATGCATTCACTATTGTCGCTCTGCTTTTTAGCAACCGAAGAAACGCGGAAACTAGTATTTTTCGCCACTGGTTTTTATTTGGATCCATGTCTACTGTCTTCTTTAGCCACTAAATCGCATAATCTCTGGAACCTCGTTCCTAGAGACGTGAGGCGTCTACAGATACTAACCTAACACAACTATCCATGGTGCGACGTCATACACTGGGACACCTCTTCGCTCCTGTCAACCAGTCTCAGGACAAGCGAATAGTTTGTGGTGAAGCTACCCTGAGATCATTGATAACATGTATCAAAGCCATCGAATCCATTGTTTCCCGACGACTGCACTGAATGAACAACGATTTTGATTGCTGTTGAAGACACATTGCCTCACGTCACATTGACTTAAATGGTGTCTTCATGGAATGTTAGCAATGTTTTGGGGCCGACGATGGTCAAACGTGTAGAGTTCTTTGCAATACTTCAGGTGATGGGCCAAAGATTTACTTGTGCAGAGTAGAAATGTGCGCAGTGATCCTTCAGACAATGAAATATGCCCACCGATTCATAAAGAAAATAAGAGATCATTCAGCGAAGTAAAATTTCTTTTTCGACGATATCATTCTTTAAGACTGTACAATCGTATTTGTATGTATCACAAACATATAATAGTCTGAAATTGAACAATCAGGTGTAGTTGCATGAGTAAGCTAGCGCTAAAACCTGAAATCAAGGATGGAAAGGAGTTGCGTAGCAATATTTGAAACAGTAAAAATATTGAGAAAGGCAACGATTTTGACAAGGTGGAAATTGACGAAATATACGCATCTATTCATGAGTAAGAACAAGACATGTATAAGCGAAGAAATATTTCTGTTCAACGACTTCCTCATCAAGCTGTACAGTCGTATTTATTTATTTGTGACAGATAATTGCTCTAAACTGTTGCTCAGTCAATACGTAAAATATACAATAGGTGTGGTATTTATTCAAGTGAAAGAAATAGAAAATGGATCACTGAATAAGGAACGAATTGATAATAAATGGTGAGATAAAAGACACGCGCAATCAAATAATTGTAAAACAGTGATAATTTAACTGGAGCATACAAAATGGGTCCATGAATGAAGAACGAATCGATATTAAATAGTGAAATATGCGTCAAATGCTGTCAATGAAGGAAAAATTGGTGATGATAATAAAAGACAAGTATACCAGAGTGAAGTGAAATAAAGTTTACAAAATAAGCAAATTGAATTATCAAGGCCAAGGTAGAGAAAGTGGTTACACAAAACGTTTTGAATGTACAATTTCGAAAGGTTTCCATCAGGCATCAGTTTTCCACGCGTTTTTGATAGCCTGTGAAGTATGATATTAGCTGATGCTTTAGATACTATGTGTAGCAGACTGATACCGCAATGATTACCAACTATTCACGCTAGATTCTCTTTCTAGAAAGGTACAATAGGGGCTTTATTTTGTTGTGATGAAATACTACCAGTCAGAAATCTGGACTTTATTTCCTTACGGAAATTCGGTTCTTTAAGTGAGTCACTGTTGACCAACCTGCATGAGACATTGAAGTCGATGTTGCAGAGGATTTAGACTAGCTGAACGTTCTGTCGTACTGCTCCACCCAGCGTTCGACGTATCTAGAAGAGTTGAGAATTCGTCCATCATCTGCACCACAGAATTTCCCTTTGACACCAAGCTTGTTGCTGCATGTGGCACAGATCAGCTGGAACAATTTTCTATTTTTGTCAGATACACTTGTTGTTTACGTGTCACTCGCACATTCTGACTGCCAAGTCTAACTGACCTTGTGCAAACGCTCCTTGATTTGTTGCACGAATAACGTCTGCACAACATTGTGCTGGCTGCCTGTCGGAATACTCCGACGAGCGTCAAGACGTTACATTGAGCTTGTAGAGACTCAATGCCTGAATTAAGTGTAGCTTGGTTCAGTATTTATTTACTGGCTAGGTGTAACCAGTCGATGCATTTCAGACAACAATTTTGATAGCCACTAAAACAGAAATTGAGCTTAGCACACACTAAAGCGTGATCAGAGATTCGTAAAGAGCTCAGGACGAAGTGGCAGACCTGAGTACACCCATGCCACCAGTAGTTGATTGCAGCATAATAAACTTGAGTCCAAGCTTAAGTGGCTGGGGGAGGACGTCAGAGCATAACGACGATAGGTATGTCTGGAACACGTTGTGATCTGGACAAAGCTCAAAAAAGTGTCCCTTATTATCTTACGTGCTATGCAATCACCCTCACTGACCACTTGAACGACCCTCTTCTAGGTCTAGACATCAAACCTATGAATCCAATTTCTCAGCACTGCAAAACCTGTCAAGTACACTTTGTGAAGGTCACTCAGTTGATGGTAGAGCTCATCCTTAACCACATCTGGGCTACAGTTAATAGAGGTATAGGCAAAGATAGATGATGAAAGCACATTGGTTTCGTCACTAGTTATTTATCACTCCAATTGAAACTTCTGGCTTGCCACAATGCAGAAGGTCGTTGATGAGGATCTGGCCGACTATTAAAGCCTCGTCCCTGGTCTTCAGTACGACAGCAACGCCAGTAAGGCTGACTGTGAATAAAGTTCTAAAGTTGACAAACAAGTTATTTGAACCACTTCAGTGGGGTCTTGTATGAGAGTTTCTGAGATACAGTGCACATCAATATTAAGGCTTTCTAGAGTCGTAATCAAACCTGTCTATTGTTGGATCTTCACGAGGGTCAGAACATTGAAAGTAGCCAGCTTAATCGGTGCTCATGGACTCAGAAAAGTTGCATCGAACAACACACTGAAGGAAGCAGCTGTTTGGTTACTGAAATTCATACAGATTTCCAGTCGGTAAAAGGCACCTAAGTAAAACACAAAGCAGATATAAATAAACTTGAAACAGGTGGCGAAAAGATAGCATATTTCATGATCAAAAATAACAGCGATGTAACGACGAATGAAATGATTGAGGAATCAATTCTTCACACTTTTAGTCTTGATTGTCGGAGTGGGAATCGATGACTTCTTATTGCTCTTCGTTATTAATGTTGATTGAAGAAGCATATGTGGTCTGTGAGTGAGAGAGATTGGACGCTTAGACTGAAGCGGTTGACTGTCTTAAAGGAGCATTTGTTGAGCCCTTAGTTTTCATTCTGTTTGTCAACGGCAGTGGAGCAAAGCGGTGTGCTTTATACCCTTATTTTTGTGTGATGAAGATGAGACCGTTCACTACTCCCTCGTTTTAAATGATGGTCTTCATGTATGCCACTTGTTTGAAATCAAAGTTTTCTAACTCTAGGTGTACTTTCTATGTACTGTAGTCCGGTTATGATTACAAACACTCTCTTTCACCGTCTCATTTTCCTTAAAACACCGTTGGACAAGTAGAGGCATTATGACTTCTTTGGCAAAATCTGTGAATGTTATCCACATGGGAGCATTTTGAGAGAATGATCACGATCATTCCAACATTGATCATGTCATATCATGGTATTTTTGGGCTGTCTTTAGAATGTCGAAAATAGTGATATTTCTTCCTGTTTCACGTTTTTCTTTTCCTGCTTATTCAGTGAAACAATGTATTGAAACATCTTTTAGATTCTTCAGATAATCTACTAGGTAAGTACATCTTACATAGGCTGACTTAAATTCCTTCTCGAAGTTAAATATGAAATGGTGATCAACTTTCACACTATAATTTTACTTTTATGCATGTGAAATGTCTCGCTCACAACAGTAGTTCCTAGATATATTTATCTCGCTAAGTAAATAAACGATGGAAAACATTACTCGCTGTTATTTTTGGCATCCAAACCCTAATGCTTTATTCATTTCTGACCATCAATAGCTGGATAGTGGCTCTGAATCTGGCTGTATCTGATCCTACCCTAGAAACTTGTTATTTATCTAAGCATCTGGGTTTCAAGCTTAAATCTTATTGGATTTAATCCACTGGGTTTTTTTCCTGAACACGCACACAATATGGCTCACTTAGTTCTAGGTTGATGTGTTGATGACCACTAACTTCACTGTGCTCCCCTCAATATAGAGGGTGGGGGAAAATGAAAAACTTGGGATTTTGAAAGTCGTAATGAAAAAAGTAGTTTTTCGCGATCGATTTCTCTCTCTTCCATACGTACCTTTAGTCATATGTAGGTAATATTCAGCATGTATCAAAGTTGTGAGGCCTTGACATGGACGTTTCCTCTAAATTTATGTTTGGCATTCGAATTAGCGGTTTCTGCGAACCTACTCTTTACATGCATGTTAAAAAGTATTTTTCTGGCATCGTAATTTGATTTTGTAATTAGTGCGAAAACAATTCTTTTTGCTGTTATTGAATAGATATTAGTCTGAACCCGTTGTCTGAAGGCAAAAGTCAGTCAAATTTTCGAACTGCTCCCATCAAAAAACCTAATCCTCAAAGTCAGCTGTGTTTACAATGTCGTCAAGATTTTTCTGTTCTACGTAAAACCAGTGCTTTCACACGACGGATTTCTTCTACCTCTCTTTTATCGCCTGCTGAGCCGAAACTATCATTGACAGCATTAAAAAGTCAAGTGAATGCTCTGAAAGCTGATATGGGTTCAGATGGTCGAAAGATTTCCATGCCAGATTTAAGAGGTTCACAGCAGTCTGCTATGTATATTGACAAAGATAATCTATACACATCATCCCGTATTTGCACTTATCCTTTAAATCCTGTCTCTATTTCCATCACATGTGGTGCTAGACAAAACTTATTCCAGAATATTCGTATGCAAATTGATTCACGTAAGTGAAAGCAGTTTCGTCATTTTTAAGGCACTCTTTCCTTATTTTAATGTTTTGAAATGTATGTAGACAACGTTAAATATGAATTCTTCTGCAAAAACCCGGAGAGCTGTAATCTTTCCGTATAGTAGGTAACTTTTTAAAAGCCGTCCCATATAACTCCAAAATGAACCGACAAACTAGCAAGGACATATTTCATAAAAATATCAACCTATTCGACCATATACTTTTAACCTTTAGTCATATATTTCAAATTTTTTGTATTGATTCAGTAAGGCAAAAGGGGAATTCATCATCTCAGTTGATTTTCAACTAAATTCTCTACTGTTACCTTTTAGAAAAATCTGCATTTCCTCATACTTTTACTGTTTCAAAACTCTTAGGAAAAGAATATATACTGGTTGGAGGTCTTGTAGTGAATTCAGAATATTAAGACTTTTAAGTCCTGTTACGATGAGATACTAGTGAATTACTAAATCTTCTGAACTGTATGAGTGAGAATCTGAGAGCTTCATAGCATGTTTTTCATTCATATGATACGGTTACTCATGACTTCTTATAAATGAAGACAAATAATTGGTGTATTGGTTTCAGTTATGTTTGTCAACAAAGAACGATGAAATTAAAAAACATAACATCAGTTACGGAACCAGTGAAGTGTCTGAATACAACTTGGAAGTGTCTTCTCTTTCATCAGGCGACTGTAAGTTGTGATCATTGAAGATAAGAAGGAAAATGAGAACTTCGTATATACTTAACATCAGATGCCTTTTTTATTTGGTTTCAAGTTCGGAACGCATATAAGTCTTTTAGATGGTTGACGCTCATTCGTCGAGGTATGTGAAACATTTAGAAAAACGGGGGAAGAAAAATGTAATCGAAAGTCATAGGAACTCATAAGAACAGAAGAAGAAGGTAACGAAAATGCAGAAAAGTGATGTGACGCATGTAGGATGAAGATAATGTATTCGTACATTTGACCCACTAAGATTGATCCTCAACAATACCATTAGTAATATCTCACCATCAACTTTGATTGTCACACAGACGCTAACTGGGAAGTGTACATCCGTCTACACCACCCAAACTTACAGTCATAGACTGTTTAAACTTATATAACCTTCCAGCCTGGCAATTTTTTTCCGGGCTACACCCACTTCGGCTAATATTGGACTTCTGATGAAATGGTGACTATGTATGCATAACATATATCTTAGTCGATGAAAGTTTACAATTTTATCAGCCAACTTTTGCCTGCTGTTACCAAAGTGGTGGTGGCAAGTGGTTAAAAACCTGAAGCTATCTCATGTCTACCACCAATTACTACTCTCCTGATAGTAGCCTAATGTGTGAAGGCTTTCTTCAGCCATCGAAAATTAGTTTGCTCTTGGAACCTTTGAATGGTTGTTGACGGGTCGTTAGAGTTATCTATCTTCTAATATGATGTCATATGATACTCTCATTTGATATTTGTTGGTGTTTACAGAACAAATTTTTCTATCAGTGTCTGACTGTAAACAGAAATGCAGAACAGATATATTATGCCACTAATGAGTCCCTTTTGTAGATCGCGCAACGGTCTACTGGCGTAGGGACATTTATTGTCTCAGGTCATGAGAACAAGTTGTTTCAGTCTGAAATGACTTTTGCCACCATCTCTCTTGAGGCTGTGGCTCATTGGTTTAGGGAGATGGCTTTCAATCAGTTGCTCACGGGTTCGGGCACCGCTCCACCAACCGAGGAACAGGTAGCCAGTTAGTATCATTGGTCCTCACACAACAGGTATGTGCACAAGATTACTGGATGAGTTTCGAGTTCAGCTATCTTTCTTTAACTGTTAAAAGCTTCTATCCTTACACTTAACTTTTGAGAGGACAAATTGATGTTCGGATAATCTATGCTGGGTGATGATTGAAGGTGAGATGAAAATCTGAACTGCAACTGGATTCGAATCAGCGACCACCGAGTGGTCAAACTATGGCTATCTAAGATAGTCAAACGATGTTCGGATAATCGCTTGATGGGCCTCAAAATTTCAGACAATCATATCTAATTCAGAGATGATGTTAGCAAAATTCAGGGTTCTCTTCTTGTTTTAGTCGTGAATTTGACGATGTTTAATTGATTGACGCCAACATCTTTTTAACAAGACTGAGTACAATAGCCAGTTGTGTTGGAAACTCAATTTGTAGACACTCATGGGGAAAGAATAATTGCCCTCTTGCAGATGCTTGCCTCTTGCAGAAGTCTTCCCATCTTCGAAGAACGCGAAGCGTCTTACGCTCGTATGATTTTGAAATGGTGGAGAATGATTGTAGCTTATGTGGATGATCTTGGTCGTATTGTGTTCTCTGATGTGACTGGTTCAAGCTTTTGTTGTCTTTGTAGACAAACATCATCAGCTATTACTTCAATATGAAGTTGAAAATTTGCCTCCAACAAACTAGCTGTATGTTTTTTTACTACCTTATCTGATGCTTTGTAAATAAGGTGGTTTGATGATAATTCAACTTGTGTGTAATTCATCCCACTAATCTCCGTAAAGCGAATTTCTAAGCAATTACGTGTTTTATTCCTTTGTTTTGTTTGCTTATCTCATTTTTCAGAAGCAACAGATTCTGGGAATCCTAACAGTGATGAAGATAATTCCAGTGATAACATACATCCATTGGATGAGTTTCAGATTGAACGTGCCTGGATAGGTCCAGCTGTATATAGACATGTTCAGCACGTTAGTGATGATGATTCCGAATCAACTCAGACTACTTTGTTGGGACCACTGATTGAAGGAATAGACTATGCGTTTATTGGACAGGCATCAGGTAGTATTGGCGTAAGTTCCTGTTTTAATAACTATTTTGACGAATAAATTATTTCTAATTTAAAAATATGATGCAAGCGATATTTTAGTTAATCCATTCATGACTTAAAAGCGCGACAACAGAGCAGTTTATAGTTTTCGATAAAAACGTGCGTGTATCTTTTATTCGTGAAAAAACGTGTCTTACAGTGTCATAAACTAGATCAGATTCGGAGGTTGCTACAGTACAGTTCATTCAACATGTCATTCCGTTTGTGTGAGCCATTTTATTTTCTTCACGAATGTTACATTTGAATACAAAACTCACAGCTTTTATGCATTCCATGTCTAGGTACAGTACTGATTGTACTATTTTAGAAAACGAGAAGAAAGAGACGAAGGAAGGAACACTTATTTGGCATCTTGTACAGTAGTCATCAAATATGGTACACCTTTCACTAAGACAGTCATTTGCATAATGTGCTTCATTTCATCTTCGGTTTGTATCTTGATTTGCTCTTAACATGCGTGCGCTATCTCTTGCGTTTCTCTGGGCAGAATCCGTACCTATTGCTGGTAATTTTTTATGATTTCTGCCACCCTCTCAATATATGCTACTTATAATCCATTTCTCTACATTTCACTTGATATCTGACTTCAAACCGTTTCCATTTACTTCCTTCTCTTTGCTCGGATTTTTCAGCATCAGCCTTCTGTTTTTGTTCCACAGTTCTGATTGCCTTTTTCCATATGCAAAGCATTTACTCTATCTGTTGATATTCTTTCGTGAAACGTGTACCAACTCAAATTGATCCAAACACTATGTTATGGTTCTTTAGTATTCACCCTATATGGATTTGTAAATCCAGTTAGAGTAGGGAAGAAAATTGAGCAGTTTGTTTGGTTCGATACTTGCATTTCACCTCCCAATCAAGCTCTTCTGTACTAGTTATCCTAAAAATTGGGATGCTTAAGTTCAGCTTACACCACTGAATTATCGTTCATGTTTTATTACACTTTTGATTGGTCTACTTTAAGCCTGCTGCACCATTTAAATTCTGGCATTTTTTTCGAAAACGAATACTTATAATAGAATGGTATTTCGGTATGTTTTCATGACAAGTTCTACAACATTGCTGGCCTTAAGGAGAACTAAGATTTCCTCTTGTTTGAAGCAGTTAAATTGTTAGTTCTAATATTGCTCTCTTTCAGTAGTAGGTGAATAAAATCCTTTTTTTGTAATCATAATGTGACGAAAAATGAAAATATGACGTTCACTATCATCATTGTGTACTGAAATGCTGACCATCAAGTCAGACATCCCTCACCCTTAGCATCGGTACTTTTCAAGATTAAACTGTTATCAGAGTAGGGATTGACTAATGTTAGCTATCATTGATTCTTGGAGTTTTATATTCAGGTGTTAATGCTACTCAAGCTTCATTCTGCTTATTTCGATAACTTTATATGTTCACCAAATGCACCTGTTACTGAGTTACACCGAGCACGTTTTCCTAGTTGTAAATTAGTGACTACTGTCTTAGATCTAGATGATAATTTCTTCCCACCTCTGTAATTTACGATATTTTTACATGTCTAGAACCAAACATTGAATTTTAGACTCTTGTCAGCCAAATCACGTATATTTACCATACTAAATAGGCTAGGCGACTTATGTCCTAAAAGACTAAATTTTTATGTACGGAAGAATGCTTTGTTTCCTTAAACAAGTGCAAATAACAAAATTTTTACCGAGCAGATTAAAACACGATGCTTCATGAGATAGGAGATGAAATCTCAAATGCTTAATTCGTTTGCATCAGTTGCAAACTAAGCTACTGTTGAAGTGATACACAGATAGAAATGTCAGTGTAAAACTTGTCACAAAGTGGTATTTGTTTGAGTTATTACACTTCACAGCAGAGCGAAAGAGAGGGAAATGGAAAAAGAATGACGTTAGAGTAGGCAATAGTGTATGAGAGTAGAAGAAATATTATAGGTAAAACTTGTTCATAGTATTCAAGAATTCAAAAATGACTAAGGGCGTATGCATCTGAGCCACTGTGAGCCATTTTAGTCCATGTCACAAGAGCCTTCAATTATTGATTCGTATTAACTGGAATACCCCAGTCAGATGATGTACGCTTCTGTGGACTTTTAATACCGATGGTCAAACACTTCATATACTCGTGCCTCATTTTGGTCTAGCCGCGCTTAACCTACTTCCCACGTAATCCAGTTTCGGTTAACATCGCGTAGGCGGTGACTCGAAACACCCAGGGTATTGATTTATTGAGGGCTTGTTTAGCAGGGTATATTATTTATGTTATTAGAACACAAACTTAATACAACACGGACACAAAATGATGCGCCATTCAAAATATCTAATCAAAATTACGAAGACAAAACTGAAAGAATAGAAATAAAACCAAAAAGTGGATCATCGAAAAGCTTGTCTCGAATGTACATTTGTAGAGGCACTGACTACTTAAGTAACTGAAGAAACGAGAAACCTTCAGCATGATTGCCACTGGTTTCGATTGGGATCCATGTAAGCTGTCGTCTTAAACCCTGAGTCACATGATCTCTCGAACCTCGTTCAGGAAGCCCTGAGGCACCTACAAAATGCTAGCCTAACACAAATATTCATTGTACGGTGTCACGTCATGCAATGGTTATCTCTTTGCTTCGGCTTACTAATCTCAGGAGCGAATAGTTTTCGGTGGAAGAGCCACCACAGTATCCTAGGTAACGTATATCGAAGCTGGTGTTTCCAGATGACGACACTGAATGAATAACTATATTTATTACCGTTGCAGACACATTGCCTCACGTCAGAATGACTTACTTGGTATCTTTATGGGATGTGGGCAATGTTGCGGAGCCAACGATGATGAAAGATTCAGTGTTGGACATTTTGCCCTTGGTTGGACAAGGTTTCACTGGCATAGAGCAGAAGTGTCCGCAGCGATGCGTTGCATACCCAACTTCTCACCGCACTGATGTACAGGCTTCTGGAGGTAACTTTATGGCGACTGGGAGCGATACGGTCAGCTCAGGATTTCAGTCAGTAAAAGGCACCTAAGTAAAACACAAAGCAGATATAAATAAACTTGAAATAGGTGGCGAAAAGATAGCATATTTCATGATCAAAAATAACAGCGATGTAACGACGAATGAAATGATTGAGGAATCAATTCTTCACACTTTTAGTCTTGATTGTCGGAGTGGGAATCGATGACTTCTTATTGCTCTTCGTTATTAATGTTGATTGAAGAAGCATATGTGGTCTGTGAGTGAGAGAGGTCGAATGCTTAGACTAAAGCAGGTACTTCCAATATTGCACACACTGTTGATTTGAGATTATGGAGAATTTTCGCAATACCCTTTCTTTTTGAATTTCTCATTCTGTATGTCCCTGTATTCTTTCGCTGCCTCACTGAATTATTTTGTTGGTTTTCTCAAGTACTTCTTTTGGACACTGTAATAACGTAAACTGTCACACTGTTTTCTTCAGTTTCTGTGTCGTTCTAGCAAGTCACTTACAAGTAAACACTTTGCAAGCCGGAGCATCTTTCAATAATTCATTTTTATTTCAGTTTTCATCTTCAAATTCTATCAATTTGTAATACGGTATTGCAATACGTTGTATGTCTAAAGTTATAACACTTAAATACAAAGGTAGGAACTTAAAGGTATGAAGTAACACACGAACGAAATACGGATAGTTGTTTGGTGGGCATTGACTTATGTTCAAAAGGTTTTCGTATTACCTTCAAATTATGTGAAATAGATTACCGTTTCTGCCAACCTATACGGTAATCTCACACGTTCCACTTCATTGTACTGAATTCAAAGTTACAATATATTTCCGGGTATTTTCTTCTCTTTTTATAGATTTCTGTTTACAGCTACCGTCATCACCTCAAAAATCAAACAATACTGTGAGTTCTATTGTATTTTTACGTCCTGGAAAATTCTGGGTTTGTGGTCTACTTGGAGTGTTACCACAGTCATCTGAATTAAGTTTAACAACAGACGGATGTATATCTTCAGCCTACCGCTTACCATCAGTGCATAGTGTTGAAACAATTCGTTACTCACCGAATGGAATATATATTCATGTGCTTGACTCATATGTAAATTAAACATCTTACCGTTTTCATTGTGAAAACTTACTGTTATTTTTAGCCTACATATAAATCATATTGTATCTACACCATTTCATGATGTGATTGATTGTTTATTACCCCGAAACTTGCAACCGGTTTAGAAATTTACCATGTTCATTCCTCTGTCTATACCTTTGGGTAATTACCTTTATTATCATTACTATTATTATTGTCGTTCACATTTTAACATTATCGTTGTGATGACGGTAAACATCTGATTGATCCTGACAGTACATGTCTTTTTTTACTTAAGAAAAAAATTTTGAAATAACGTTGTAATTACTACCCTATATATCTAAAATCAATTTTGTTCAATACTACTTTTTCCTGTTTATGTATGTTTTCTAATTCTTCTGGTCACTTCCTATTTCATAAAATTAATTCATACTTTTGTACTGCATTTATTGGGCGCAATAAAATATTTTCAACTTACATAAATTTGCTTGTTTACTCCTGTGCAGGTGGATATTTCATAACCGATTTCAATCTGTGTAGTTTCTTTTTTCTCTTTCTTTCTACAAGTTTGATTTCTAAAAAGAAACAAAAGTTGGAACCAAGTAATCCATTCATTCCATCCTTTTGTAATAAGTATATAATCCATAGTGTTAAAGTGTTTTGAAGTTGATGATAAGCCTTTTGATTTTCCGAAACAGTATATCATGGCAAACATTTTATCCCTTATACACTTTCACTTTTCTTTTTCATTGTAGCACAAATGGTTGTGATGTATGTATTTATATTATATGCTGGGAATTATAATTTCACTGTTCAATGATTTTCACTTATTTGTATAATTGGTGATCAAACAGTTTTTCTTAGATGACAGTTCGTGTAACGATACTTGTTACCTATATAAATATAAATGACTGACATTTTTGATTTTCCATGCATCGAGAAGCAAAATATTTATATTTTACATCAACTGTTGATAGTGTTTAGGGAACTCCAATATCTGAGACTATCTTGTTATGGTTGGCGTTAGGAGCTTTCGTCAACTCCTGGTGGATTCCGTATGAGATTTGTTTATTTGTTACATAGCACATGGTGATACAGTACTATTTATTTGGCGACGTTTCGAGCATAAGTTATTGGTCCTAATCATATTAATGTGATAACATTCCTTTCGATACCTGATTTTTATGGTTCTGTCGCCTGACATACTTTGTTTTTATTGGTAGTAAAGTTTTTATTTCTCTGGTATAGCTTCCAATATAATTAGATGGAGAGAGATTGATTACTGAGTGTTTGTTCATGAAGTCTACACTCAACACATGTAACAGGAATGACGCAACGCCTATACCACAGAAATGGAAAATTTTACTACCAATGAAAAAAAATCATTTGAGGTGACAGTATAATAAAAATTAGATGTCGATAAGAGTGTGATTACATTGATATGATTATGAGCAATAATTTATGGTCGTAACCTCACCAAATAAATAAGGTGGTATCACTGTGCGTTATAAATCAGATGAACAAACCTAATATACGGAGTTACATTCTACCACAGTGCCCAAATTCCACACTTATATTAACTTCTGGTATATTTCTCTCTCTCTTCCTAAACTTGAATTTAGTCGACAGAGCTCTCATCTTCAGTACTACCTCTTGCGGAATTCATGTCAAACGTCGACTAAAACTGACTCACATTCTAACTTCCTTTCAGTAGTTTGTATGTGATTTATTTGTGAGGTTTCAGAGGAAAGGAATCACATTCTTAAAATATGGGTTTACAGTGAGAATTAAAACTATGATTATATGTATGTACCGCGTGATGTGTAGCAGAGCACTATATTCTTCTAAACCGTAACATGTTTTAGCGGAACGCTGATGAAAAAAGAAAATAACTGCGTCAAAGGTAAAATTAAAGGTATGAAAATATACTGTATTTCATTTTAGGCAGATGAAACAACTGAAAGATTTGTTCTATCGCGAATTAATGTACAGCGTGCACTTTGCTATTTATTAGACATTATCTTGATTGCTAACATCTTTGTAAACGACTGAAAGTAGAGTCGGACTGGGTTCAGTTGGTTCCTTTAGATTACTTAATATTTTGATACTAACCTAGCATAGGTTTTAGCTGAATAATTCCATGGAGCCTGTCAAGTGAACAAAACAAGCTTTCCAAGCACACAGCGCAATCAGACGGATGCCTATTCTTTATTGTTCACGTCAAAGATGATGACAGATTCTATTCTGCTTCCAATGGTAGTTTATAAATCTACCAATTGTATCTCAGTGATCGAAGATTTCACCAATCTATTCATCTATCTACATAAAACTGTACACAATATAGTGTCGAAATTCTACATTTTCTACCACAATAAATCTGTTTTTAATCCAGGTACATTAGTACAAATATGCTTTTTACCCCTTTCTAGTGATTATCTTAGAAACTTAATTGTTTGTACAGTTATCGAAAGTTTCTACATGAAACTGTCTTTAGGAACTACCTGGGATACTGCGTGTCATGCTTTGATCACTTTTGACATCAGCAGATAAAGTTTATACGTTTGATGCCTTATTACTACTGGGAGAGGACGTGTGACCTAATTTCAGGTTAAAAATCCCAATATCTTGCAAATTTGGAGTTTCAACCTCAAAAGCAAACTTATCCAATACTTTTTGTTACCTAAGTTAGACGAAAAAATTGGTTTTAAGCATCTAGGAGTTGAAATTACTGACTAGAAGCGGTTTATTCATGTTACTGGATCAGGCAGTACTGTTATTCCATGGTATAAAGTCTGAAAATAGCAATAGGATTCGGTGTCTTGTGATGGGATAGGGTAGAGGTGGATCTGCTGACAAATGTTCTTCGTCTGGAATTTTTAATTTTTTAATATTTGGTAGAAATAACTTAACTACTTGCGCATTTTGTTAGTAGTATGCTGAGGTTTCGACCAAATGCATCAATACTTCTTTAATAAGTAGTCTATTGTTTAAAAATCAACATTGAATGGACCAGGCGATCATGTATATTAGTAAGGTGACAATCATATACTTAAGGAAAGGAAATTGGGTGACGAAACTCTTCAACGAGTTTATTTCCAGGCTGTACATTCGCATATATATGTATACGACGTTTGAGGAAATTTAAGGAATGGATGTTAATAATAATGCCGAAACAACTTGTAGTGTAATAGCGGTTTAAATAGAAACGATGACATAGTAGATCGTGTAATTTATAGAACCGTTCACAGAATGCATATAACTTAGAAATGGGTGTAAAATTGATGCGAGTGGTAAACCAATTAAATACTATGTAATAAGAGTAGACAAGTTGGTTAACGGTCAATGGTTTCTGAAAAAGTTAGGATGATTAGTTGAAATAACACGGCAAAGTATTCACAGTGGAGGTGATAATTACAAAACTATTAACGAAGAAGTTGGTATACAAAGAGTGACTCAAGGGGAAACTGGCGGTGGTGAAAAAATGTTACGAGCAGTGTAAAAGTCGTGGGCTTATCGACTAGGTATTCACATTCCACCTGGTTCTGGAACAGAGATACACTTATCAACGCCTGACATTATCTGTATTTCTCGACTTCGTCGGCCGAGAGATCTTATGGTGACGTCTCTCACTTGTCGAGTAAATAAATCACTCTGTTGAGTGCTCTGTGCTCCAACATCCATGAGCAGGTTAGAGCATATGATGAATTTTATACGTCGAGTGGTATCCGTCAAGGATGCCCACTCCCTCCATTCTTATTGAATTTTGCCAAAGATGCATTTATGGAGGTTTCCCTCTCTTCATTTTGACATCACAGAAATTGATGTAGTCATAGGAGAATTCTTGGTAGATATAGAGTACTCTGATGATATAGTCCCGCTTGATGAAGAACCTTACAAAATTTAGAGTCTTCTGTACAGCTTAAGTGGCAGTTTGAGAATATTTCGGATACGTTTCTCGCTACTAGAATGTAAACTGTCGCTCCAAGAGAGGTCTTCGCTGTTGCCTTGTTTAACAAGGGAGTGAAATGTTTGAGCGTATTGACCACTTCAGTTATACAGGAAGTCGAATCATCCCCGCTGAATCAGTGGCCGAAGGAATATGTGCACGAATGTAAAAGGTTGCCTTGGCTTACGCCAAGTATGGTGTCACTGCGATATCCTATTATCTATCAAGTGTCGACTGCGCCACAGTCCTCTCTGTTCTACTCTATGGCTGTGAAACATGGCCGCTAAAGTTTGAGGACATGAACAGTCTGCTGTTGTTCGACCACCGTTTGCTTTGTAGCATAGGTGGTGTGTCGTGGTGTCACCATGTGAGTAAAGTCAGGTGGGGAGTTTTGAGAAGAGTAGAGTCAGTTGGTGAGGGAGGTTATGAACCTCCATGAGATGACATGTTTCGCGCATGCTTAACCACCGTCTGTCTCATCGCACGATAATGGCTGAAGTGGGTTTAGGCTGTAGAAAGGTTCGAGGGAGTTAGGATAAAACATAGCATCAGTACAAAAATTCTTTGATCGGTGGTCTGAGCCATGTGAAGGAAATATAAACTTACCTGTCGGGGTTCGGGCCATAACAAAACTAGTGTTTGGAGATATGACTGGGAATCAATATCAGTAGTACAGAAGCATTCATGCATTATCTTCATCTGAATCATTATAATGAATTTCACTACTCTCTTGTTCCTCCTTGTCCTCTTTTCATAACTTTTGATTGCGTTCTTCATTACGCATTTATGACAGTTTGGACCTTTATGCCATGATACGTTAATGATGAACCTCATTCGATTCTATCGTCTACGTACAGAAAGCGCTCTCACACTGTGGTTGATTTATCTTGCTTCACAAGATCTGGTGAACTGGTAGATGCACTTGGAGGTGGCTAGATCATATGCTTGTTGAAATTATAAACACTGAACTGATACGGACATATCGTGTCATATATAACACTGCATCGTTAGACGGTAGGTACAATGAACATTGCCAGTGTCTAACTCTTACTCCTGCGTTATTTACTGTATTGGGTTCGTTTATTGATTATAGCACACAGTGATATTGTTCAGTTTTCATAGGATGATGCTTTTGGCACAACCATGATTAAATTATATCAAGCTAAGCATACAAGTTTCAGCAGTTGTTTCTTCGTATTTCACTTAGTGGTTTTTGAAGATTGACTTATTTTAAAGTAAAATTATTTGTGTACTGTCAATAATTGGAGAAATGTTGAATACTATTGATATAATAATGCAAAAATAATTATGCTAAGAAAAATCCCTCGTTAAGTTATTTTGTTTCTTTATATATTGCATCAGTTAAACTAATCTAAAATGAATGCTTCTCATTTTTAGTGTCCTATTTATATTCTTACATTAAATTATATAACTAGTTTTTGAGAAAATGAAATTTTAAGGCTGTAACAGACCTATCCTCTAGTATGGTTTGAGTTTTTCACCAACTGTTGGTTATCTACACAAGAATTGATCGCTCCATTTCATGAAATATCACGGTAGAAATTTATCAGCTAGCATTTCTAGTGCTCTGCGTTTTGTATTTCATGAATAAGTTCATAATAGAATGTCGGTCTCTTAGAAATTAGGACATATCAGTGAGGGTGAGTGCCAAGGTTTCAGAAAATACTGACAATACTTTTATTCTTCCCTACACAGGTGATATGATAAAGATTCTTAGCAAAAAAGTGTAGTTACTTAATTGTGTTATGGTGTTTTCTGGTTTATACTTTAAATGGATATGCGTTATCTAAGTGTTCTGCTATATTTGTAAATGACAATTCATTGAATGCAAAGCCCTTGCAAGGTCTAATTAAGAGCGTAGTGGATTTCATACTGCGAAAATTGTCCTCTCCTGTCGAACATGTTTATCTCCTCATCTTCAGTAAGTATATAGTATACTGTGTCTGTGTAGCAATCAAATCGTATTGCATCTACTAAATTGTTGTTTCATAACCCCGGAATTAAGATGTTATGTAAACTCGAAGTATCTGTCACAGTGAACACTAATTTAATTAATTGTTAGCACTCGACAACCAAAGAATGTTTCATTCACTTTAAATATGTGTAAGAAATGAACAGTCGGTAATGAAAATCATCATAAGATTTTTATCAATAATGAGCACTCATTTTGTGTATCATACACGAACTGTAAGTTTTGCGGCTTAAAATAACTTTATAATTTAATGAATAAACTCATGTGATAAATTTCTTTGCATGTTCGACTATTATATTTTTTTACAGTAGTAAATCTATCATATTCTACGCCATATATAAATAAGATTATATGCAAATGATCCATTAACTCTATTCAAGATAACTGAACTGAAATCGCTTGTAAAAGCATGAGAATATAGTACTAAATCCTTTTATGCACTTTCATTCCACTGAACTTCCTGTCTCCGCTCTTCAACTTAATCTTCTTTAAAAATGATAGTCAGGTGGCTAATAATTTGCTGAAAAGAAAGATTATTGATCTGCAGTGCGAAGAGAAAATTTTTATCTTCTTCATCTTTTATTGCTTAGTACCTTTTTGTCAGCAGGTGTAAATCTCACATAGTTTCGTAGTTATTAGTTTTATCTATCGATGTTCTTTAGCTTCCAATGAATTCCACCGATGTGGGTTTTTGAAACATTGGTGAAATTGATATCATTCACTAGATTTTTTAAAAGAATAAATGACCCTTTAATTATTAAAAATAATCACCAAATAGATATATATGAGTGGAATAATTAAAATTGTAAAGCAGCCTACCTTATTCATTGTCGTATTTGAAAGTGAGCTTAGCTATATAAATGAAGTTATTCTTCCGCCTGCCTGCCAGTTATTCTGTACAATTTATAAGCTTTCGCATCATACCCATGCCAGCTTTAAGAGTTTCGTTACTAGAGAAACATATTCTTTTGAATCTGAAATTCGTCCTAACCATTTTACTTTCATCTTCTCTTTTTTTTATTTTTGCGTTTCTACTACAGTCGTCACTAAATCCCATAAACGAATAAACCATTCTAGCCCTTTTAATGTTTGATTTCAAAATTGTCTTTAATTGTAAGGAGTTGATAAAAAGCTTCTGTAATCAGATAAATTAGTGACTCTGTTTCATCTCCTTCCAATCGTATTCAACTTAGTAAGTGGTCAACACTTGAATCTATAGTAAAATCGAAACGTTTACTTTCGAACTACTGCATCGTGATTTAGTGACAGTCATTGTGTATGATGCAACCATATGATTAGAGAGGACCACGAATATGAATCCCACTAGCGATCCTTATCTGTCAAGATTCTCTGAAACTTCTACCTTCAAAAACGATCTATTACATTTGAAAACTTCTTTACGACCACTAAATGGACACTAAAGTTATGGTAGACAGAAATTGATGAGAGTTTCAAAATGCAAAGTGAAAATCTATTTCGTTCCGATCAATAATTTTCATCAATAGGTAGATATAATCGTAATTTTGGCATGACAGTGGGAATGAAGAAATGGTTTTGTTTATAACTTTATGGATGTGTTTATTATTTTCGCTAGGGTGTGGGTAGAAGTCATCCCTAGGTAGCTCATTGGTTAAGAATCTCCTTAAACAGGAGATGATTCTTAACCAGTGGACTACGGGTTCAAGCCTCGCTGCACCTGCCAAAGTTTGGACAGCCAGGCAGGATTATAGGCTCTCACACAATAGGTGTGGCTCGCTACCTACTGCGTAAATGGGCACTGGGTTGCTGAGTGCATTTTGATTTTCTACCGATCTTGTCGCACGCTATCGCATTCTACGTGAAAATGAGTAAGTTATCTATTCGTATATTTTTTTTTAAATTTTGCTTGTCATTTTATGGTTTTTATACCTTTTTATTCAAGTGCAAAGTATTGGCTACATTTCCACGTCTTAGGTGGAGTGTAAGTAGAGTTATCTATTAAGAATTATGCTCAAAAATCAAAGAGAGTTAACTGAGGCTTCAAATTGCCGCGAAAAATGTTTATGGCTGGAGTTTTTCACTTCAAATTATGTCATAATTGTCAGGAAATATAATCGTAGTCATAATCATAGGACAATCAATATATTCATGTGTGTAGGGACACGGTCAACTGTTTACTAATGGCGCATTGCTCTCTTGTTATACAAAAGGTGACAAACTGAATTAGTAGGACATCACCGACAATTCAGAAAGAAGTGTGAAATACTTATGATGTAATTTATAAAAGTAAAAATGATTTTTGGGGACTGGAAAAAGTACTTCAGACTAGTTTTAGGTACACCACCTTTTATTCTTCTAACGATTTACGTAGAAGGTTATCACTAGCAAGATATAGGCATTCGACTCACCTAAAGACAAAAGAAGTTGATCGTCAAGGTGCTTCAGTTGAAACGACTGAAGAAGGATGAATTAAGTGAATGTTTGCCTTGCAAACGCTTTTTCACATGAAAGTTGTACAGAAACAGTAAATTTGGTATGTGCATAATAACTGTCTGTGTGTGCAGCACAAAAATTAAACTCTTGTGTTGTAATGAAAATGTGGTGGAGAAACCAAAAGATGTAGACTGTAGATGAGGCACTCAGTTAACGTGAAATAAGCCACGTACTGTATTTGATTATAATAATTTAATTTTTGCAAATATTGACGTTAATCATTGGTTACTCATGGTGCCTTTCAACTGTCACGTTCATGTAAGTATGACGTAAAAGCACTTGCAACTTATTGGAATTCAACTCACCAACGATTATTTTATGTTTGCTTAAAGTGAACAACGGTTACCTTAAGAAATAGTTGACTACAATAAAGTAGGATGCATGACCCGTTTCAGAAGCACTCCGTTCTTTACTAGTTTTGTTTGACTTCAACAAGAGAGCTTAGCAATATGTAAGCCTCAGAAGTTGTGCGCCGTAGTTTTTGGTGACGTTATTACAATAAATCGATTGTGTTGTGTGATGGTAATTAGCTTCATTAAGAATAGTTGATTTACTTTGTTTGTTACCTTAATTGACTGTGTCTCTGAATAAACATCTTTAACTGTTTCAAACCGTTTGACACTGAAAACCTTAATGTTGTACAATACAAGGAAAACTATATCTTCACGTCTACAAACTAAGGAATATTGCGATCATGTTTTTCGACATTCTATGAGTACAACAATATATCTACTCTGCGTAACCGAAAACTGACTTCATTTGAGGTTATATTTTTGTCTACTTATGTCATTTTATGTCATCTTATGTCACTTATGTCACCTTATCGAATAATCTGAATATAAGTGAAGCTTTGTCTGAAAATTCCATAGCTATTACATGTATTTCCAACTTACCCCTTTACACAAAGCATGCACACATGCAACGCACAAACACTGACGAGTTATTTGTGCAGCTGATATTTTAGCCTGTGCACTCATAATAAGCTTTTCCTTCTAGCTCACATCCACAATAATGACTCGGAAAATGTTGAGGATCCATAGGACATCTCTTTTGAGTTCTTTCCAAGTCCACGGAAACATCATAGGATCCTCATGACCAAAATTATTGAAGACGATAGATTGAAACAACCGACATTTATCTTATGCATTATTTTACTGAAACACTAATCTATTTTTCTATTTTTAACATACTTGTGATTCTCCGTTGTTACACTGGATTGAATTGTTCGACCTCTGTTGGCACATTGGCTCCTATTTGGATACGTCAGTATTGCCTGAATATTTATTATGATAAGTTACTTTGCTGTGGCTAGCAGAAGAACCGGGGACCCGTCTCCGAAGGTTTTCTGAACCCTTAGTAGAAACATGAGGCCTTGTGATATACCAAGAGGTATGCTGTGGTCTCATATGGATGACTGGCGATGAAGACAGTGGTATGGTTTCAAAAATGACAAACCCACTGGAAATTTAGATATCTTTGTTTCACATATGAAATAGTTGTAAGTAATTTATTGCTCCCTTAATGATTACAATTTCACTCATATACTTGATTCTGATTAGCGACTGCATACTTGAACCTAATTGCCCATCATTGACGTTTAGTCCTACCCAGCTGTCGATTGTAAATCGCTGAATGCGTTTAAAAAGATAATAAAAATAATTCACTTCATTCCAAACAACTTGTGGTACAATTTGGAATTCTCAGCATGATATATTGCAACAACAATAAAATATAAGTATTTACATACTCCTTTACAACACTTCGAATTGTTTTATTATAAAAATATAGGTAATGTAAAGAATATTAAAAATGAGAAAATTTTACATTGTTAGTTGAATTATTTAAATGGAATTTTTAACTGTTAAAAAGTTGATGCGTGATTTCTGTTCTAACACTTTTCCTCACAAAATATGTGTGCCACGTAAGGTACAGTAGAACTCTTAGCTGTACGAGTATACTGTCTTATGTAGTTTCTCCTTGTCCTCCTTGAGGAGATATATGGAGAGAGCTATGAATGAAGTGGATGTTCACTGTCAGTTGAAATTTCTGTCGATAGTTGCTTGCAGGAATTTAAATGTCTATCAACTACAGTGTAAATCGGTTGAGCCAGTGGCACACCACTCACTCTGCTGACGGCCTTCAAAGCGCTACGCAACATATTGTATTATTATTTGTCCCATGGGTTCCTAGTGCAACATAGGCACCAGTAGCACATCTCCAATGCGCTCAGTTCTCTGAAAGTTTTTAAACCTGGTTCCATGACTGCCCAAAAGCTCTCATTTCTACCTCACACCATCTCCTCCATGTCACCCTCGCCTCGGACGCCCAACTCGTCGTTTCCCATCTGGGTTCCACTCGAGTGCCTGGCGCGTGATGTCCCCGAATGGTCTTCTCAGTGCATGCCCAATCCATCTCCACTTCCTTCCACTGCATATTTGTTTGGTTGGTTTGTTGCCAGGCAGAGGGAGTTCCTTGTTGCTTATTCTTTCTGGCCATCTGATCTGATGCTCAGTATCGAGTGAGCGTAGGTGGCAGTTGTTGATGAATATCTGTAGTTTGTTGGAAATGCTTTTCGTGACGCGCCAAGTCTCTGAACCATGTAGCAGCACTGACTTGACGTTGGTGTTGAAAATCCGGATCTTGATCCACATGCTGAGTGCAGAGTGCGCGCACTCTTCTTCACTTCTTTGTCCAGTGTTTTATAGGTTGTGTTCAGTTCCTCTTTTCGTTGTGCATCCTTGCACTGGTTCATCTTCTGCTTCACCATCCTCCTCTCCCTGCTCCATCAGCTTCCATGTGTCCGTCGAGATCCATTCCTTATCTTCTTTATTCCTCCTTCCTAATACGGTTATGCAGGGTTCTTTCCACATAGCTTTCAAAGAGTTCCAGTGCTCATCCACACAGGTTTCTTAAGGGATGTTGATCGATTTCCCACATTTTGTCTTGATGACTGACCACGTGAAGATGTCCCTGATAGTTTCGTTCTTCAGTTTTCGAGTGTTGTACTTGAACTGTGGTCTATCACCAGCTTCCTTGAAGGCTTTAAACTTAATTTTGAAGGTAGGTTCCTTAAACTAGATAGTGAGTGGTCTGAACCTGCTTACATCTGCTCCTCTTCTTGATCTTTTGTCCAGCAGACTGCGTCTCCACTTTCTTCAGATTGAGATGAAGTCGATCTGATTTTGAGTGTATTGTGTCCATCTAGTGAAGTCCATGTCGCTTTGTGAATATCCTTGTGTTTTTACACACTTCCTCCCACCACCAAATCGTTGAATGTGCGGAAGTCTCCAAACACTTCTACTTTCTCATTCATCATTTCACTGAGTGCTACTCGACTCATGATGAGTTCTCTTTGTATGTTGTCCCCTCCCAGTTTGGCATTCATGTCGCCCAGTAGAATTTTGATGTCACTAACTGAGGTCTTGACCAGTGCTGATTTCAGTTGTCTGTAAAATTCCTCCTTGTTCTCTTCGTCTGCATTATTTGTAGGTGCACAGCTTAGCATTTCGTGATTGTGACTTTCCTTCCTTTTGAGTTGAACCTTGCTGTCATGATCCTGGAGGAGATTGGTTCCCACTGTGTGAGAGCCTTCGATGCTCTTGGGGACATCATGAAAGCTACTACCTCCGTGTGCTCGTGGTTGTCATCTGGATGACTATATCGGAGTAGATTATTGACTCTCCAGTTGACAGTTTTTCGGAGAGTCCACTTCCATTTCATCTGCTTTTGCAGATCCCAAGCACTTCCATGCCATGCCATACCTCCTCATCTCTTTTGCAATCTGGACAACCTTCCTAGCTTGAAACATTGTGCGGACATTCCATGTCCCCATGTTTACTTTTGCTTTCCTCGGGAGTGTGGAGACACATCGGCCGACTGGCTTCCCGAAGGCTTTCACCAACCGGCGTCATTTCGTTTCTCCGATTCCAGCGAGGAACAATATTGTGTATATTTTGTTTGTGCTTTGAAGTCTCTTTAGTGGTTGGATTTGTTTTACGGTATAGGGTTGCTAGCCCTATGTCTAGCGTTGCCCCTTTACTCGGTCTTAGGACCGGTTAGTAACTAGTGAACTAGTTAACCAGGCGAGATTCGTACGCAACAAAACATAGTTCTTTATTAGATGACCAGGAACGATCAATGGGGAACATTACAGAAGCATAGGTAAAATGCAGGAACTTATGAATTATAATAGAAGCAGTTGAGTTATATCACAAAGCCTCAGTTTCTTTATGTAATAAGTTTAACGGAAGATTTTTTTACAAGTCAACAAAATATGGGACGACCAACAAAGGCCAGCAGTAAAAAAAAACCCAAGATATTTCATACTCGATTTACTTTCTGCTGGGATACCATTGATGCAGCAGGCGTCATGAAATTTAAGCAGCTAAGTCTTGTTTACGCCTGAAGCTGAAATTAAAATTCTGACATTTAGGAGGGTTTAATTTGAGACCTGCCTAAATAACCTGAGGTGACGGAACTTGAAAACATTTTTTCAATCTTGCATATTCGCTTCATCAAAAATACCGATGAGTCTAAATAGGAGAAAGAGTGTTAGTATAAGCAGATATACCTACCAGTACGTGAGATGTCAAAAAGCATTTGGATGTGTAGACCAAATTGCAACATTCACTTCAAGAACTGTGTTGCAGATCAGCTTGGAATGGTTGACGAGTAATAGGTAATCCACTGATTCTATGAACAAAGAGATATGTCAATCCCCCATGAGAAAAAATCGTTTATGATAAAGTTGATCTATACATCCAAGTTAAGTTGATATAGATAATACGCCTAACGCAACAATGAGTACATCTGTTTCACAGGATTATGTACAAGCTAATGAAGCAGGTGATTGATAATAGCGTTAAAGCCACTTGTCATGGTTTCATTAAAGTGTCCACTTAAGTTTAACTGCGTGAACTTTATATTCATGAGGAAATTAGCCGACGCATAGCAATGAACAACTACTACTTCAATTTTTTCTACTGAAAAAAAACATCAAAAGATTACGGGTCAAATTCATTCACAGCTTTAATTAATTCACCTAATCAATCACGTTTTCTTATTAAGATTAGCTGGAATCAAATTAACATAGAGTGATTCAAGTTTAAAAAACATAGCATAACCCATCCTTACCAAATTAACAAACAATATGAAAAACTTACTCTGAGCTAACTGACTTTAAGTTATGACGCCTATCTTTTATTTCCTTTAGGAAAAATCCTAACTTATATGGTGTATTCATATCCTATATCCTATTGTTACTGTGATGTTTTTCACCACTAAAACTACCACTTTGTAACCTTATCCACTCTTTCCATTCTTCCGTTAATACTTTGCTTCCAATCTTATCTAATTACAGTAATTTTGTCCTGTCCACACATTTCTCTACCCGTTTTCTTGAAGCGCTTTACCTTTTTTTAGTTACCTACTACAAAACTGTTTGGTATAAAACTGCGATCAAATTGTAAGCCATTTTTACTGTAAATATTATTATCGGAAAAAATATTGATGAATTTCAAACTGTAAAATATGCTGATAAAATTGCTTGAGATTCTTTTTTTCACTCAATCATGGTCTAATACACTATACCTTGAGTTATATTATTTTATAATCTTCCAGCTAAACCTTAATATACATTCATGCTGCCTTAGCAGTCTAATAGGATCAAAAGAGTGGTTGTTAAAATTTCCAAATCTACTTAGGCAAGACTGTATGAACCACCTGGTTACTTAGCCGTTTGGGTTTAAGAATATATAGAGATTCCCAATAAAAACCACTTTCACTTTGAAACCTCACAACAGATTATCCATGTGAACAGTCTGAAATTTTTCGGGATACCAATATACCAGATTATTAACAAAAAAGAAGAAATAGGTTAAGTGCATTTCCTCAGAAGAAATGTTTCGTCAAACTATAATACTTTGAAAGTCCTGTAAATAAGGTTGTTTAGTCAAAACGTGCTTATTGTTCTGTTTAGTTCTCAGAAACTTGATATAACTGCATCCCACTGAGTGGCAGCATTCACTCAAGAACTCAAGCCTAGCACTTATCATTTCAAGTGTCATGGTGGTATCCAGTGGGTGATGGGTTAGAATTTAAGATGAACACCATCTTCCAATGGGATGCATGCACATTCAACCGATGAGTCATAAGTAGGACTTTATCATCAAACTCCACAAAGATAATTCTTCTGAAGTGGTTTCAAGAATGCTTGACAGTCCCAAGAAATTCTAGGATTCTTTGTAATAGTTAAGAAATCCTGTAACATCCCTGCTTGATACTAATCACTGAATGTCAGCTAAACTTCAGCAACAGCGAATCACGTTCAAGTATGCACTGACCAATATGAGTCAAGAAAATGAAACACAAAGTGGTTATTAAAGGAAACTGTACTTCCTTTATAGTTGATTATTCTATTTTGTATGAGAAATAAAGATATCTAGATTTTCAATGGATTTATTATCTTTGAAACCACAGAGTTGTCTACGTTGCCGCCAATCCATATAAGACAATATCATTTAAATGATATTCAGGAAATTCTGCATCATGATCCTGTTTAAGGCCTTACTAAGTTTCTAGGACAACTGCACATATTTTCAAAGTTGTTTGTATGCACTGTTGTCTAGTCAACTAACTGCTTTCTGTGAGCAGTGGCTTGATGGGGTTAACTTACTCTACATAAAGGCATATATGACTTCCAAGCGCCTGTGTGTATTGTGATACTCATCATCGCCTGTTTTCACAAAACTACTAGGGTAGATTTTTGAAATCTACTCTTTATCACCTGGAAATGTTGTTTCTTCGTATTTCCATCGTATACATGAAGTTATAACTTACCCAGTTCTGTTTAAGTTGTCTTCTTAGTTAGTACTCGGGTTCCCAAACAAGATATTCATCTTATACAACCACATTACCTTCTTTAACAAATTCAACATGCAACGAAATCTCCATCATAATTCATCAAAGGTTTATGCTGTGTTAACATCACGTTAAATAGGCGTAATGAATAGCTGGAATAAATCGTCTCAAACCTGGTTGGTTGTCCTCAAGGTTTCCCGTCACTAGAGATCGTTTGGACCCAAATCTTTTACAGACTTAAACAGTGGCTGAATAACTAGATTACAATTATTATGCTTTTATACAAAGCTTGGATAACAACTTCCTTTCAACTGATTCTGAGACTATAGCAATTTAAACATGAGTTTAATAAATGATACCCTAAAAATATTTACAAAAATTAATAAAAGTGAGTAAACAACTACAAAATGTCTGTATTCCTTATTTATCGGTCAAAAAAACCACGAAATAGTTGTCTTGACTCATGTAAAACTTTAACTACAAAAGCCGCGTATCTGGTAAACGGTCTGTCTACTAGAAGTGCAGATACATAAAACTGTTTCTCATCCTATCATTATATATATATATATATATATATATATATATATATAATTCCCTGTGATATTCAAACACAAAGTGAAAAGAACAAGAGATATTGATGATGATGACAGTAAAGTAGATGAATAAACGGTTTGATTTAAAATAACAACAAAAATAATCATTCGTTAAACCAATTGACTATAGCTTTTACCGATAGCCTCAGGTATGCCCACATAGACTCATCTTAAATAAAATAAGTTTACTACCTTAAAAGACTATTTTACCCCAGTGGAATAAATTATATATATATATATATATATATATGCATAGGCCTGCGGTCATGCGCTGTTAAAAAGGATGACGAGTATACAAAAATATATCATACCACCTTTTAACTATTGAGGTTTTATTCATCACTCACCACAACCTAAGTTTAGACAAATTCTGGACTATGGTTGCAACAGTTATTGAGTAATCTTATTTCTTAGCCATATCAATTTCGAAAGTTTAGCGTTATCGGTTGCAGATCAGTTTGTATCTGACACTTCTATATTTCGACTTTTGAAGTCTATCCAAATTTATATTGAGTATTTTCCTTCCTCAATAATAAAAGAGCCCCTCTACTAAGACGAGGCTTTATTTATATCTTGTTTTAAAATAATTTATACTTTGAGTTTGCATTTGTGAATAAGAGAAAAACACTATTGGACAAAAATAGCTAATTATCTACCAAATCTTATTGTCCCTAAAATCCAGTGGGTCAGTCATACACGTAAAAAAGTCATAAAAAGATATTTCGGCTATAATAAGCCTTATCATCTTAGAAACTACTTTCAAAAATGATATCAGTAATACAAGGTTTCCTTAGTGTGACCCCAGTATTTGCATACAGCTCAAAATAAGTAAATGATATATGTCAGTTAACAATTGAAAACATCACAATAGGAGAGAGTGAAGTAGTTGACCAATCAAAATAAGATTTAATTGAACAGAATTAAGCCGAGGCTGCTAGGTTTGCAGTTACCGTCATAAAGTTACTGTGATACTTCTGAGAATGTAAGTACAGCACTTTATCAGCAGCCGATCCAGATTAAGCGAATGGAAATGAAACTAAGGTTACCATGAAATGAAGTCAACAAGTAAGTGGTCAGGAAATAATAAAGCTCTGCTAGATAAACAGCAGATGCAGTATCACTTACACACTACTATTTTCAGAGATAATGTTCTTTGGAAGACTTAAGTAAAATATGAATGTCCGTAAACAAGTAAGTTAACGCCTTTCATACCCCAACGATGATCCTATATTGAAATCTAAGTAATTCAGTTGGTCTAGTTCCCAAACACCTTGAAATCTGAGTCAATCAATAGATTAAGATAACACTTTTGCCATTCGCTTCATCAAAAAACCGAACGGTAAAATCACACTACTGAGTGGTTGGTAGATTATCACAGTATACTGGTTAGTCGCTGAAGAGAAATTAATTACATATAGCCCAGTCCTGAGTGCTGACTGAATTCCGTTGATCATTTGGCAGTGCGCTACGAAGCTAGAAGTCTCATCATCAGGCTGCACTTTTATGGGCGTTAATTGGTTGGAGGCAGTCGGCTGGAAGACCAGCTCGACTAAGGTCTCGTGCTAGTGAGTAATAGTCAGCAAGACGTATTTTCAACCTCAAAGCGATTAATACAACTAATTCAGTCCTCATTACATTATTATTATTTTTCCCTTGGTTTCCTAGTGGAACATAGGGCTTCAGTAGCAGTTCTGCAGAAGGTCAACTATGGCTCGAATGTTTCAGTGGTTATGTTCCTGATTGCAACACTGGACGACGCGGGTTTGAACCTCAGAGGAAAGATGTGTTCCTTAGAAGTTACAGATACTTTTTGCTGATGAGTGCTAACAAGGACAAAATGTAGGTCAAGTAGCGCTTCCTGCTAATTGCCTTCAACTTAGGTCACGATAGTCTTGTTATGGTGACCATATGAAAAGTTAGACAAAATAAAAATATCATGGAGGTTAAATTCCAAAAGATAAATAATATGAGGTGGAAAATTCCATTTCATTGTAGAACCATAGTGTAATAAAATGTTTCGTCACATTTATTTGAAAGCATACTGAGCATAATGAAGTCTACATATCGTCACCGAGCTATTTAAACATTCACCTAGGATAATCTTATTTCGAAGTCAACATGAGCGTAACTAGATTTGTTATTTTAAGTTTCTGATTGTAAATTGTTCACAGGTTTTTTCATTAAGTTATAAATTGCTATTTCTTGACTAGCTAACGATCTAATGCATACGTGACCTACTTACCTTAATTCCCAAGAGATTATATATATGAATGTAGCATACACCTCAATAAAATATTTAAGGCGAAAAATATATGATTTCATTCTTTCAGGTTTTTACGTGGATTTCAGTTTACACTTAAGCATTTATTTTTGAAGCACTACTGTAAATGAACTCAGTACTTTTTATTCCCATGAGTTCATAGTCATGAAGAATGACATTACTGAATACAAACTAGTATTCAGTTACATCCATAGATATCCAAACAAATCGCTTGCAGAAAATGAAAGTATAACAACCGAAATTTCTCTGTGACAAGTATGCAAAACATAAGCTGTAATTAGCACTTTGAAAAACTTAAATTTGTACAAGTACTCCTTATATATATATATATATATATATATATATATATGTAGGTTAATGCGGATTTTAATATAAAGACAGTATTCATTACGGACTGATATCAGTTGATGAAACACTGAAAATCTGGGAGTACAGAACAGCTGTCTTGCCCGAGTGTGTAACTTCTCAGATGAACGCCTCTGCGACCCGACTAGGGGTCGAAATCAAGACCTTCAGTTTTCACGGCGATGTTAACTATTAGGCCACCGTGCCAGAATTTAATGATTCATAGTTTTCAATTTCTGTCCATTCGCGATATAGCGCAACTATCACCCCAGGTCTTCAGTTGGCATCCACATTACTTCGGAATGGTTGATTCCAGAGGTCATGCATGACTTTTTATTAGAACTTCAGGATGTCTGTCCCGAAGCCTGTCACTGATAAGCCTAATGGTTAACGTGTTTGGCGTTAAAGCTTAAGTTCTGGAGTTCGATTCCAAGTCAGGTTGCGAGTATGTACTGCTGAGGAGTCCTGCCGTGAGACGAAACAGATGTCCAGCAAAACCAGATTCACAGTGACTTTTATTAGCTATGCCTCCTTAAGACTGACTAATGTTGCACATTGCCAAGAGGTTTCGAATCGCAACAGAACATCTTTGCAATAGTCCTTGGCTTTCAGTATTTCTTCAGTTGACAACATCTGACAAAAATGTATGTTTTAACTAAAAGACCTGTAATTTGTAATTCATACATACCTATATGCGTATATATGATCTGTAGCATTCTGTTGGGAGCTTTCCACTCTTCAGCGACTTATCTCTACTACTAACTGAGTCCAGCAGGATGTCAGTCGCATTCTAAATAGTTGACTACTAACGCCTGTGACTGTGGCACTGGGTATGGCGGGTTCGGATTTTTGAAAGCCACCAGTGTGTTCAAGGTTACTTCTTTTGATGACAAACCCTTCGTAGCCCGAAATGTACTTTTAAGGATTTCCACCATCTGTCTTCAGGCATTCGATACATATATATATATATATATATATATATATATATATATATATATATATATATAAGTCAAGGCTATCCAGAGTGATAATAATGACTGACTGACTTAAATAATCAACGTAGTACCTCGTACACAGGTGCGTTGGCTCAAATTGCCACACTTCACAGCAGTATACAAAGAACAGCCGGGTAGGAAAATGGTGATTTCATAGTGGAAAACGTTGTGTGAGAGAATAAAGAATCTTAAGATAACGGTAGGTGCGAATATTCAAGCTTTAGAAGATATCAAGGAGTAAATAAATCTGTATCAGTGTGACCGACTTCCAGCCATGTCATGATAATAATAATAATCACTTTATTCCAAACAATTCTGGTACAATCTGAAACTCTCAGCAGGCAACATTACAACAAAAATATACTCCTTTACGTTTATATAATAATTTAAACTATACAAAGAATATTAGTAACGAGAATAATTGTAGAATAATGGTAAAATATTCGAAAGCCTGATTGTTTATTGTTAGGAATTTGGTGAGTTCTGTTCTAACACTTTGTTATCACATAAGATGTATGCTAGGTAAGGCACAGCTGAATTCTCACATTTAGTTTTACGAGCATACAGTCTTCTGTAACTTCGTCTTGTCCAAACTAAGGATGCACAAGAAGAGAGATGTGGATGAAGTTTATGCTCGGTATCAGATAAAATGACTGTAGATAGTTGCCTGATTGGACTTCAGTGTCAGTCAACTACAGTGGTAATAGTTAAGCCTTACGATTCTGAAAGCTTTAAAAGCCTTATGCGAAATAACATAGTCTTCATTTTGTAGACGACTAGGAAAGATCAGTGGGGAACAATAATGAAGAATAGGTGAAATACAGGAGTAAATAATCTGTAGAAGTACATGATGAGTTTAACTAGAGAGTTTCAGCTTTGTTATATAATACTTTGAGCGTAAGTTCTTCTTGGGAGTCAGCAAGATTTGAGATGAGATCAGAAGCAAAACTCAATCGAAGGTAGTTACTACTTTATTTCCTTTCTATAGCAATACCATCAGTGATACAGGCGAAATGAAATTAAGGTAGCTCTCACAAGTTTTTTACGCTAGGGGCCATAGTTGGCAGTGTGGCATTTAGAAGGGTTTGGCTTGAGACCAGTTAAGAAAAACCACTGGCCAATTTCAGATAAAAAACTACAAAATTTACACTAGATCACTGGCCTTTCATAAAGATATTTGCAGAAAAGAGAGACAAGCGGCAGACATGTATTATAGTAAGACTCTTGGATAACTACTTCAGAGAATCTGGAAGTATGATTTCATTTAAGTATATTCTAATGTTACATGTTAGTTTTCAATAATCGTGGGACACTAGATAAATTCTGCTGCCCGTACCATTTTTTGGCAAATATTAATCACAGATGTGAAACATTATCATTCTTTAATATCAGAAAGAGGATACTAATACGTCTTCTTGGCAACAACACAACTTAGTTCAACCCAGAAGTGAGTATTCACATCCACTTGCTTCCGAGGTACTTCTGGGTCAGTGTATTACACTCAGAAGTTGATATTACTAGCTGCCATTTAACAACTTGTGACACATCATGATCTATAAATCAATAGTATCAGTAGCATATTCCTTCAATTAAAGAACTGACTGATTTGTTTAGTGGCATGGTCTCACTCCAGATTTGTAAAGTCTTCACTTTTCAAACCCCTAAGGAGTTTAGGTGATACATCTACTCTCACTGAAATATTACTGAATTTCTTTATTGTTTCATTCAGTTTTGGGCAGTGCAAATATGAAACAGGATCCTTTGTCATTGTTGAATAACCTCCATTAACTGATTCAACTATTTTCCTATTGTGAACAAGATGTTTTTGAAGTAATCTAGAGTTCAAACACATCAAAATAATATTTCTAGAAATATCTAACTTAAGTGATCGCAGTATGGAATAGTAGAATCCTAGTAATACAAACAACTAGTCCAGTCGCCGAATATAACTAATACATCGTATTGATCATTGAACTTTTATTAAATCACGTAGAATCTGTTGTTGCATTTAGAAAAAGAAAAGAAGAACAGATGAAATGAAGATTACGCACGCGTATACAAATACGCATATATGCTTATGAAAGCTTATTTCTCTTAAAATACCCATTTTTGACAAGATATATGTATATATCAAAAGACCGAGTTTTATCCAACTGAGATAGCCATTGCATAGTTGGCGTTCTCATAAAGAACAAACGTCTGAAGGATACAGTATACACAGAAACAAACATTCGAAAATAATGGTCTAGAATTTGAGAATTCCAGAAGCATCCCACCGATAAACGAAGCAACAGAACAGTAAGTTTTACACTAGTTAAAAAGTGATTACCAAATAAAAGTAAACAACACAAAGAACTATAATATGGAAACTAGAAGGAGGAGGTTAAGTGGTATTAACCCGATAGATTTGTTTGATTCACGCAAAATCAGCATTAGTTATTCACTTGATCTTATCTATCAAAGAGAAGAGTATTGCATAGAATAAATGAATATTTTGTAGAACGCAGTCAAAAAAGTAGCTACATAAGTTTACTTATCTAAACAAATACTTATTCACTGTGAATATTAGTGTATCTAAACAGGGAATGAATGACTGACTGACTGACTGTTAGAAGGAAGACTGAAATGAAACCCAAGACGAAAACCATATAAAACAATTTTCTAATGCTCCTTTTTTCAAAATAATCGTCTCCGATAAATAGATTTATGTATATATCTGTCCTCTAAAAGATGATACAAAACTTTAAATAAATTATGTCTTGCTTTCAAAATGAAATCTCAGATTGAATTAGTTTTAATATAAATGTTTGAGAAACTGAAACGTTTCTATTGTAGCTGTTTCTTCTAACAATATTAGTCAGTTTTGTTAAGAATTATCATTCTTTTTCAACATACAGAAATATGCATCTCAGACATTAAAAAAAGTATTAAACACGATTATCACTACTCCAGCCGTTCGTGATTTTGCTTCTAGCGATGAGATTGCATTTAACATCTTTTTCACGGAAGGGATTACGAATTTTCGGATTGGTCGATGAGGAATTTTGTCACACACACAAACACATAGTTTTCTGCTAACACTAAAATGGACTTATGCTTATGAATCTTTGTCAATAAGCTTTATATCATTGCAATGATATTCATATTACAAAAAAAGACGTTCACAAATATCGGCTAAGGTGCAAATATTTGATAACACCAAAATAGTTTGGCGTTTTGGGATCATAATGGTTCAACAAAAGTGAAAATAACTTTTCCTCGAATTAGACATTGCAAACACTGTACAAATCAAGAAACATTCAGAAATGTCACACACAAACGTTGGACTAACAGTCATTAAACCTTAATGTCCACACTTGGTCAGTACGCCGTTTTACGACTTCTCCTGCTGTATGGTAAGTTCAGAAATTATCTTTACCTGTTTAATGGGAAAAAACTTGGATAAAAATTAGGTATAAGAAATTAATTCTCTTCAATTTCATATTTACATGGGTTCCTAGTGGAACACAGGCATCAGTAGCACGTCTCCAATGCGCTCAGTTCTCTGAAAGTTTTTAAACCTGGTTCCATGACTGCCCAAAAGCTCACATTTCTACCTCACACCATCTCCTCCATGTCACCCTCGCCTCGGACGCCCAACTCGTCGTTTCCCATCTGGGTTCCACTCGAGTGCCTGGCGCGTGATGTCCCCGAATGGTCTTCTCAGTGCATGCCCAATCCATCTCCACTTCCTTCCACTGCATATTTGTTTGGTTGGTTTGTTGCCAGGCAGAGGGAGTTCCTTGTTGCTTATTCTTTCTGGCCATCTGATCTGATGCTCAGTATCGAGTGAGCGTAGGTGGCAGTTGTTGATGAATATCTGTAGTTTGTTGGAAATGCTTTTCGTGACGCGCCAAGTCTCTGAACCATGTAGCAGCACTGACTTGACGTTGGTGTTGAAAATCTGGATCTTGATCCACATGCTGAGTGCAGAAGATCTCCACGCTGATTTAAGATTAGTGAAAGCCTGTCTTGCTTTTCCGCCTGTAGTTGAAAGGATGCTGCCTTGCCTAGGTGAGTGAAAGAGACCACTTCGTTTACATTTCTCCCGTTGATGGTGATTGGTGCTTGTTGCTGATGCTGTTGTTGATTGGGTATCTTCTGTCTTCCCTACGTTCACCTGAAGTCTCGTCTTTGCTGCCCTACCTCTTCTGCCAACTTGTTAGTTTTCACCTGTAGATCTTCGAGTTTGTGCGACAAGACATCAGACATAAATCATCATTGGCGAAATCCAAATCTTCTAGGGTCTTTTCATCGGTCCAGCCGGCGTATGCCCCTCTTCTCGCTCCTCACTGTTTGCTGCATGATCCAGTCGACCACAATCAGGAAGATGATCTGTGATACTGGGCGACCTTATCTTACTACCGTCTTCACTTCAAAAGCATCCCTGAGCTTTCCATTGTGGATCACTCGGCATATGGCGTCTTCATATAGCTGTTGAATGAGGTTGATAAAGATTAGTGGCACTCCGTAGTGTTGAAGCAACTGCCTGGCAAATTACTCCTCGGTCGACGCTGTTGAAGGCCTTTTCAAAGTCGATGAAGTTGAGGTAGAGGGTTGACTGCCATTCGATGCTCTGTTCATTGATGATGATGCGTAGTGTTGCGTTGCAATTTGGTCCGCACATGATTTGTACTTCCTGAATCCAGCCTGTTCCGGTCGCACCAGACCTGACTGTGCCTAAACTAAATTAACGAATACCGAAACTTTAAAAGATCAGAGGGTATGTAGCGTTAGTTTCCTGATACAAAATGCACTTCATTTAGTAAATATTTCTACAGATTTTACTATATCTGTTTCTAGCGAACGCTGTCAATATCGTAACTACTAGGTATCAGATGCATATATAACTCATTTCTTGCTTCATGTTGGAAGTCGGTCGACAGGAATCCCTGGACTTCATGCTACATGCTTCTTGACAATCAGCGGTAAGGTGTATCTACAACCATAGTGAATCCGATTCTCCCTTTATAATTCGGACCTGCATCTCTCAATGTCGAAATCAGAGACATAACCACTGAATCATTCAAGTCATGGATGGTCCGCTGTAGGAACATATTATGAGTACATTAAGCAATTGATGTAGCTTTTGATAGAATTCAATCATCTCTAAGTGCTATCGGCTTGTAAAATACATTGATTACCCAACAGTGACTGATTCATTTACCTAGATAACTATATCGAACATCACACCGTAGTTACACGCAAATTAAGGTAATATCTTTCATTTAAGAAGTATGATTTTATTTGTTGATTTTAGACTGCTATCACTGTTACTGACGCAAAATAGCTGAGCTTCCGGAAAATCTTTTCCTGGAAGGAAGTAATAAGTGATGAAAGCTTTCTCAAACAAACAGTGGTTCAGTTGTCAGTTGAACTACTGTAAGACTGAATAAAAATCCGAATCTGCTATTATAAACCAATAACCCATTTGACAGTCACACAAATACAATACTGATAAAACAACAGACACCATTATAGCAACAAAAGTAAACTCTACCACTGACTGAAAATTATCAAATGTCAAAATATACCCATGTTTCGATAAAAAAGAAAAGTACGGTTTCGAAATAAATCTAATGTTAAAAATTTATGAACAAACTTTTAGAAATATAAGTGAAAAACTTGGGCACGCAACACCTATACCAGAGATATGGAAAACTTTACTACCAATAAAAAAAACAGAGAGATCAGGTGACAGGACTATAAAATCAGATATCGAAAGAAGTGTCATTACATTGATATGATTATGAGCAATAATTTATGCTCGAAACGTAATCAAGTAAATAATACTGTATCACTGTGCGCTTTATATCAAATAAACAAACTTTTAGAAACTTGTGACAAATAATAATGATCGACTTCAAACAATTTTAAGCATGTAAGAAAGACCAATACATGGATCCTAATTTGCTCCTGTAATGTTTCGTAAATATTTAGATGGTTAGTGGTGGATAGTGGCTAGCAGTGGAATCGAGAGCGCACATTTTGTCCTACTTGGGACCCGTCAGCTAGATGTACCTGCCTCCCAGTGAGTTGTTCCCGCCGGGATTCGAACTCGTAAACGGTTGCTTCAAACGTCACAGCGTTATTCACTACACCACCGAGTCCGGATCCCGGTGAGAACAACCCACTGGGAGGCTGGAACATCCAGCTGACGAATTCCAAATAGTACGAAATGGGCATCCTGGATTCCACCGCTAGCCATTATCCGTCATTTCTATAATTGAAATACAGGTAATATAGAGTCATCCGGAAAAGAGCCCATATTCCAATAGAGACCGATCAATTCGGTTTAATCAACGATGGTATAACACAATCAATTATACTGTTTAGATGGTTGTGGTATTAGGATATTCAGAAGTTACTCACGAGATAGTCTAAAAGTAGGGGAAATCAAAAAATAGAATAATTTAAGAACTCTCTAGCGCAAAGTTGGCGAAACAGATGGACAAATGTTGCTCAATAATGACAGTGAATAAGTAGAAATTCAAAAGAACATACCAGATATAAAACATATATAAGCCAGCAAAATTGCGTTAGAGAAAAATGTCACTGACCAATTCTGTCATTTGTAAATATCAACTGCGACATCAAGTTAGTTCAAACATAATTGCAACAGTGGTAATGAAAATAATTACAGAAGTATGAAGACCGTATGTTACATACACTGTGATCAAAACATAAACTTCACTAACTGAAAATTGACGAAATAATTCTTTCCTTACAACACAGACAACTCAGATAACTTGCAATAAAAAGATAATTACAATATAAACAACATTTGTTTCCTTCTCAAGTCAAACTACTTCGGAACTACTACTGAGATGTCTTAAAGAAACGACTATATAGTGTTCACATCACTCTGATCTAGCTGGCAAAATCTACAAATCAGACTGAGGGGTTTCTAACTACTTAAGTTGTTCAGTAGTATATATCGATAGTTCACGACAGTTTTGTGTCAGATATCAAGCTCTATGCTGTTGGCTGAGTAGTTTTTAACTGGAACTCTGTTGACACGACAATTGAGCATTTGGAAGACTACCCAACAGCGAGAAATGTCAACGTGGCAGTGCAATTTGTAAATCAGCTGCAACTTCATCAACCTGTTTTGAGGTGTCTCACTGACTTTGATGATTTGCCAAGATATGTAATATGCACCTATTTAAATAATGAAATTTTTTTACTTGAATAGGAGTGAAATAAAGTTGCAGCTATTTTATTTTATATCATTCTGAATGTAG
The DNA here is from genome assembly GCA_944470555.2 of Heterobilharzia americana. Classification (NCBI taxonomy): domain Eukaryota; kingdom Metazoa; phylum Platyhelminthes; class Trematoda; order Strigeidida; family Schistosomatidae; genus Heterobilharzia; species Heterobilharzia americana. Next base: position 152,623,648 of record OX104127.1, read on the forward strand.
TATACGGGAAGACATTCATCTACACTAAAGAAATATAAGTAGTAGAATTATGCTAGGCTATGGCCTAAAACCAGAGTAAGATTAAGAAAAGCCTAGAACTTGAGCAATGTAGTATATTCTAATTCCATTACAAATTTTTTACTATATGTATTGCAAAGTAAAGCGATATTTTTCACTGAATAACCTTTAATATACAATTTGTTCCCCATATTCATTTAAGAGTAGGATATAATATAATTACTGGCAATAAACTGTGTCAAACACGTCATTCAACTTTTTTAAAACTTACATTTATACTCAAATGAGACGATTTACCTTTTATGGGAAAAAGCGACAGTGGAGTATCTCATTAAGTGGTTGAACATCTTCAATAGGACTTTTCACGAGACCTTAGTTCTGGTCAATAAATTCAGTGCACAAGAAAAACCCGATATTAGACATTTTCCTCGACTAGTTATATCGCTGGAGAAAACAAAAGAACTGTTGGAAGTATTTTTAAAAATCACAGATTTTGGTGGTCTGTGCAAAATGAAAAATCTTCATGAAAATCAGTCTACTAACAAGTAGATGTATTTCTAAAACCTAAATTCATAAACTTGAAATATCTAGTTCTTTTACTAAATCAGACAGGGCAAATAAGACAAAGTGTGTAGTATATGTGGTGTTTCACTGCATTCTCCACAGCTACTAGGCCATTATAAGTCAGTTCAATGAATGAAAAAAGAACGAATTATTTAATAATGCAAAACTCATGTTCCATTAAAGCATGATAAGAGGGATGCTCATGTAAAACTGTAGCAAAATAGTTCACTACTGAGAATCTACATATGATTAATAAACAGTAGAAAACGTTAGCAAGAAGGTAATCATGACCCTCACATGAAATAAGAAAAGACACACATAAGTGAAGATCAGCGACTCATAATCATTATAAAGACAGAAAAGAGAAAATGCGGAAGACAGGGTTAAAATCTGTAAGCTTTTCAGTAAGTTATTAGTGCTTTCATCACTTAATGCTTTTGGACCAAGCCCTAACCTCTTAATCTAGATACCTTAAGCAGCCCGGAGCAGAGTTGAATGAAAGTTTTTATTAATAATCCCGAAGGCTTTTGAAAGCTCAATACCATGTTCTGGGTCAGGCAAATGTAAAGAAATCTAGATGCTGACACAATTCAGTACTTTGAAGCATTGAAGCCTCAGAATATATTCAAGAAAATGTGTAGCTACCCATTTCTGTTTTCTACCAGTGTGCCTACTTTGGCGAGTACAAGTGAATTGGTGCATTCAACTTTAAGTAACGTAAGATGGGGGCTGGTTTAAATTTTCGTGCATTATTAACAGCTTATTTTCAATCTTTTATGTCATTCAATGATGGATTGTGAGTTTTAGATAGTGAAGTATGTTAATCGTTATTCGTTTCATTCTATTGATAACCTGCAACTAGCTAAAGGGAACTCATCAAAACACATTGTTTACTGAAACATTTGTTCTCATTGCAATAAATTTTTAAGCGTTACTTGTAATACAAATAAATAGATGGTCGGAGGAAAACGATAATAAATCATGATCTCATGATAATAATAAAATAATAATAATAGCTTTATTCCAAACAATATGTTTGATATGCGGTGGAATTCTCAGCGTGTAATTATTTAACAAATTCACCTCCAGAACAATATTTTCAAAAACGTGATGGTTGCATCTGCATGATATTCATAACAGCAGCATAGGAGGTCATAATGTGAAGCAAATGGTTTGTGTTGGATTAGCCTACGGTGTTTAGTGGTGGTTTGTTCATTCGGTCAGCAAAAAAATGTACTATTCGAGAAGGGTATCCGAAGAAAAGAAATGTGATGTATATTCTTGCATTCGAAATCCATTTTTGTCAATGTGACATTTCCCCTTCGCTCTGTTAATGCTTCGACAAACGACTACTCCAGAATGTTTTAAAAATCTGCAAGAGTACGTGATACTTTTTAGGGAAGTAACAAACAGAGTAAAACAAATTGAAAAGGAAGAATTTGATATGACGTACCTGGTCGAACTTTTCATTGATACCCCAAAGTCCAAGAAGGTAGGGATACATCTGCCCACATCATGGAAGGCTGATTTTCATCAAGGTACCCGACAAAGAAGGGTTAGTGAGTGACCGCAGAGCACAAGGGATATCTATACAAAAGGTGTTTTTATAAAGTGGAGATTTTTATTTCTTGTTTGCAAACAAACTCGTGTCACTGCACCTCCCACTTCCCATATGGAAAGCAGTATCAGCGTGGTACTGCTGGCTTTTTGTTGGAAACAACTCATTTCTGCCATACCTCGTAAACCCAGTAATACGACTCAGTCCTCGAACCATGATCATTATTATTTTATTATCTGTCCCTTGGGTTCCTAATGAAACATAGAGCTTCAGTAGCACATTATGCGGACATTCCATGTCTGCATGCTTACTTTTGCTTTCATCGAGAGAAGACACATTGGCCAATTGCCTTCCTGAAGGCTTTCACCAAACGGCTTCATTTCATCTCCCCGATTCCAGTGAAGAATAAGTTCATCATTATTTTATATATTTCATCTCTGCTCTAAACTTTCTTTAGCGGTTGGACTGGATTGATTTTCTGTGGGATGGTTACTAGTCCCGTGCCCAACCTTGCCTGGTTTTTAGGGCTTAGAACGACTAGTAAAATAGGCGTGGTTGAACTTTCATCATAGCGTTGTAATTGGTAATGTAAGGGTGAATGCTTCTGTCCCACAACTGGGAATTCGAGTGAAAAAGCATTTGATAAGCATACCTTGTTGGGCGTTGTGATATACAATACTGACCCCCACATCAGGGTAACAGCTATCGGTCGGTACTGCTAAACATTATCGTCTATAACTTTCAAACTGAAACTACTGGCAATATCTAAGCATTCACACAGGAGCCTACTACAACTGGAGACCAATCAATTCGGTAACAACATGTAGGGGAAATTATAGGTGATAATATCATATTTATCATTTTTTCGTCCATAAGAATTATTACAGAAAATGAGATCAGTTAATTTCACGAATTACGTTCTGATCGCATTGTTCAAACTTTATTATCTTTTTGTTTAGATAAACAATTCATGATAAATTACAAATATCTGTATATTGATCTAATGCAACTTGCAGTCACGACATAACTGAAACTTTAAAATCTTAGCGGTGAATTTCAGCAAATTTCGGATTATGTTTTCAGAAAGCAGTTGCTACGACACTAAATACAACTCCACAGTTATTAGTTGGAGGATTTAAATAACATTTAGACGGTTAAAATAAATAAATAGCAATATACGAGTAAGAATCCCGAGAGAAGCACTGGAAACAGACACAAATACATCAGTGGACATGCTCACACCACTACTGCAGAAGATTTGGAAGGAAGGGTAGGCACGTACCGATTGGAAGAAGAACTAACTGGTCAAATTCCCAAAGAAGGGAGATCCAAGTCTTAGCAAGAACTGGAGCGGAATCACGCTTCAATTCTGTCTAACACAAGCAAAATATTATGTCGCATCATCCTGGAGAGACTAAAGGATAGGCTGGATTCAGGAAGTACAAATCATGTGCGGACCAAATTGCAACGCAACACTACGCATCATCATCAATGAACAGAGCATCGAATGGCAGTCAACCCTCTACCTCAACTTCATCGACTTTGAAAAGGCCTTCAACAGCGTCGACCGAGGAGTAATTTGCCAGGCAGTTGCTTCAACACTACGGAGTGCCACTAATCTTTATCAACCTCATTCAACAGCTATATGAAGACGCCATATGCCGAGTGATCCACAATGGAAAGCTCAGGGATGCTTTTGAAGTGAAGACGGTAGTAAGATAAGGTCGCCCAGTATCACAGATCATCTTCCTGATTGTGGTCGACTGGATCATGCAGCAAACAGTGAGGAGCGAGAAGAGGGGCATACGCCGGCTGGACCGATGAAAAGACCCTAGAAGATTTGGATTTCGCCAATGATGATTTATGTCTGATGTCTTGTCGCACAAACTCGAAGATCTACAGGTGAAAACTAACAAGTTGGCAGAAGAGGTAGGGCAGCAAAGACGAGACTTCAGGTGAACGTAGGGAAGACAGAAGATACCCAATCAACAACAGCATCAGCAACAAGCACCAATCACCATCAACGGGAGAAATGTAAACGAAGTGGTCTCTTTCACTCACCTAGGCAAGGCAGCATCCTTTCAACTACAGGCGGAAAAGCAAGACAGGCTTTCACTAATCTTAAATCAGCGTGGAGATCTTCTGCACTCAGCATGTGGATCAAGATCCAGATTTTCAACACCAACGTCAAGTCAGTGCTGCTACATGGTTCAGAGACTTGGCGCGTCACGAAAAGCATTTCCAACAAACTACAGATATTCATCAACAACTGCCACCTACGCTCACTCGATACTGAGCATCAGATCAGATGGCCAGAAAGAATAAGCAACAAGGAACTCCCTCTGCCTGGCAACAAACCAACCAAACAAATATGCAGTGGAAGGAAGTGGAGATGGATTGGGCATGCACTGAGAAGACCATTCGGGGACATCACGCGCCAGGCACTCGAGTGGAACCCAGATGGGAAACGACGAGTTGGGCGTCCGAGGCGAGGGTGACATGGAGGAGATGGTGTGAGGTAGAAATGTGAGCTTTTGGGCAGTCATGGAACCAGGTTTAAAAACTTTCAGAGAACTGAGCGCATTGGAGACGTGCTACTGATGCCTATGTTCCACTAGGAACCCATGGGACAAATAATAATAATAAATATAGGAGTAAAATTTGTGCACTGTGGTCGATTATAACTCCATTTAGTCTGTTTAGTAGAAATGTCACTGTGAAACTGTATCATATACCCGATAACGTTTCCGACACAATTCATTGTCCATATTCATATGACATCATCTGAATGCGTACAATAAATTGTGTGCAAAACGTTATCCACTATATGCTACGGTTTCACTGTGTGACATTTGTAATAAACAGACTTAAATGGAATTAAATAAACTGTTGTCTGTGGTTGTTTTGACTGTGTGCGTAAAGTGTTTGTTTTTTGAAAAGGGTGAACATATGCCTAATGAAATCTTGAATACTTAAGCACCTTGGTTGTAGCTAACCCACACATAATTAGAATTTTATGCCACTTAAGATAAAGAGAGAAACTTTAATTTTGATGCATTATGAAAAGTGGAATATTACCTTTGAACATGGGAGGCATAAAATCATGAGATACAAAAAAGGACAAAGTTAACTTCTACATAAAATATGAAGACTTTTTGTTATGAGATATTGTTTTTCTCTCTTTAATTTTGTTGACAGATATGTATTTTTACTTTTTCTCAGTGAATAAAATAATTACTTACCTAGGGGAAATGTCTTCAAAATCCTTGTAGATAATAATAAAATCGTTTGCTCGGAGATAGTTTTGCTGGAAATCTCATAATCGACTCAAAAATCACAGTGAATATAAACATACGAAGGACATATATTTCTTCTTTTGTTCAAATTTGATATGGATAAACATCCAACTATTGCTATCTTCCATCTGAAGGTTTGTGGAGACTTATTAATTGATTTTAGGTCGGAACTCATCATGAACTGACATCATTGGAAGGAAAACTGGAAACCTGGAAGCACTAGACACCTGTTTTGCCCTAGTATGGGACTAATCAGCAGTACGCACCCATAACCCCTCCAGAGATCGAACCTAGAACCTTCAGGTTCCGTGGCCAAAACCTCACCATTGAGTCAGAATATGATAGTTCATAGTTCCTATTTCTGTCACTTCACGATGTAGTGCGACCTTCATCCAATATCACCGTTGAGTAATTATCCTCATACTCGACTTGGTTGACTCCACTGGTCACGACTTCTCAATGGAACTTCAGGAATCACCTCTTAAAGCTAGTCAACAATGAGCGCTAGATTAATTCTATCTGGAGGTTTGTGGATATTTATTATATTTCTTCCTTTCTTCACGATTGAGTTACTAAGAGAAACAGATGAAATCATAAGCTTCATACGATGTATACCTAGTTGGCATAAGCCACTTTGTAGATATAAATAGGACATTCACAGTTATTTATTTGATTTTAGACTAACTGTTTCATGGCATTCTTCTTTGTTGTCTTCAGAATGCAAAATCAATTCTTGTTAAACTTATAAAATCTGAACTATTGTTCATAAACACTTACTGACACTATCAGTCTCAATTTATTAATTGTAATACCTTCAGTTTTTGCATTACACGTATACTTAGTTGTTAACCCCTTTGTTATCCAACTTCTCATGTCTACCTACCACTTGTTATCATTACAATAGTTAACAATTTTCCCACTTATGAACAGTTAGTTATAGATTCTCTTCAATTTTAGCCTTAACTTTAGTCTATACATTTGTATATCATGATGTGGAAAAGTCTCCATAATCAAAATCTGAGCTTTATAGGACTTTAGGAAAAGGGAACAAGACTACTTACAGATGCCGATCGATAAAGAGTAGGAAATAGAACTTGATTAAAATCTTTTTAGATATTATCTTTGTTGTATCATCTACTTAAATTCTAGGTAGTATAATTTTGTGAATACCTTTTTTATTTTATTTTGATAAAACGTATTTTGAAATATTGATGCCCTTAGATGTAACGTTGGAAATTAACTCGATACCGCCTACATAAGAGAAAAATTATTCACTTTATCTTGAAAACTATTTTCACATATTATGATCAAAGTTATTGATTTTATTATAAAATACACCAATGTACTTTCATACTACTCTTGAATTCCTTATTGTGTTGATGGAAGTTATCAAAATATTGTCAATCAAAATGCTTAAAACTGGAATTACTCAGCTGAAATAACAAGATCACTAAGAGCATTTTCTCCGAGAACCGTTTTTCATCTTTGATACCCAGTCCAATGCAGTGTTAGGGTAGAATGTAATAAACCACATTCAATATACAATTTGTTGCCGACATGTGTATCAAAGTCGTCACATGGTCAAGAGAGGCAGTTTTGAATATTCTAACATTTCCCATTTCAGATTTCTAAAGAGTAACTATTTTTCCGCATCTGGATGAAGTGTTGAATCGATATTGTAGATACTAGGCTTTGTTTATTTGTTTATTTTCTCCACGCATATAATTTTTCTATTGGGAAAGCTGCGTTCTGTCGCAATTCTTTTAGAAATTGAAGAGTTTCGAGGTAGCATTATTCATGAACTAATGACAGACAGAGAAACAACTACTAAAAACTAAAAGTCCTGAACATCAGTTTTTTCCTAATACTGGACTCCTCAAGTTTTGCATCTAACACGTCGCCACTCAGCCACTATGTAGAAATATAATGGTCCACAGTTCCCAACTGCTGTTGATTCACAATATAGAATGGACATCATCCAATGCTTTCGATGAGTATTCATCTTCACGTTCAACCTAGATGACACTGCAAGTCACGGCTTTTCGTCAGAACCACAGGAAATCTATCCTGAAGTATTTCAGTAATAAGCACTACACTACAGTAAAAACTTTAAAAATCCTTCCTATTTCGCTATATTAATGAATAACAACCTCTCGGTAGAAGCATTACAGCATACTCATACCAAAGTTATATGTTTTTCCTCAACATCACCCATCAAATAGCACTACTTTACTTTGTGCAACATTTAACGTAAAAACTAAAGGAAAAAACGACTAGACTTTTATCATCAGTTTTGATCGTCGCAAAAAGTAGTTCGGTATCAAACAGAGCCATAAACTGATTGAAAACGTTTCACACTTACTACAGCATTTTGTTCACAGCCTGTCAAAAGACAGAATTTATACCTTGTGCTTCCCAACCTCTGGTTAACAGGTCCAAGAAAGTGTTTTGCTTGTTGTAATATAAGCTATTCAGCAGCCTCTAATGAAGTGGTTGCTGCAGATAGAAATAGGACAAAAGAATTATCCATTAGATCAGATGTATTCACACAGACCTATTAATATGCACCAATCGGCCTTCATTCAACTCACATCTGTCAGGGTGCATCGCGATGCTGAGCTCCCTAGTCTGATGGCCACATTGCAAAATGATCGATAGAGTTCAGTCTGCAGTTAGGACTAAAAAATGTGAAGTTGGTTATCCTCCAGTGACCAGTCAGCGAGATTGGCTACTTTTATAGTGAGCCATATTTAAAAACTTAAGCAACTTATTTCTTATAGTGCTATTAGAACTATTGATCTAGAAATCATACAGTAACAAGTACCAGCCTAAAGAAGCTACTATCATGCTATTATGTCGTATCCCATACATACTTACCATTGGTTAAACCTCGGAATCAAAACCTATTGCTTTTCATGAAATTCGTATAATGGAGATAGATAGAATTCTTTCAAGTCACTAAAGCCAGTGAAATAAAGCAGGTACTGACAGAATGATGATCTTAACAGAAAATCTAAAAGCTCGTCACCTAATCTCATTTGCAATTAGGTAACATTTTATCCAAATGTACGCATTTCTGCAAAGCTGATGGCGAAGAAAAAATGAACGATCTGACATCTTTAAAAGACGTTTTCGCTCCGCAGGTGAAAAGATTTACCAAATGCCTCACATCATACTACTGTGTGAAGATTGTGATTATCTCATAATTGGTTAAGGTGAAATTTCCAGTTGAGATTCAGCTTTGTGCGAGTATAAATCGTTTTCAGAGGTTCTTAAATCGCTCATAAAGACACTTAGATACACACAAATTTTCATCATTTTCAGTAGTTAGTAACTGAGAATCCATAAAGAAGGTAGTGCTTGCTAATGTCACAAAACCTAAACATTTACATCAGTAACTAGTTGGTTAAGCAAATTTTGCGTACTTAGCACATTATCTTTCAAGTTAAAGGAGCCATTTATATATACAGAGTTGGGAATGTTTTTTCTCAGTATCAGATTCATATCAAAAAGATATATCTGACTGAATGAAGGTTAGCTCTAGTTATCATACCATTCAGTGCAGCGTTTACACTAAGACTTCATGCATACCTCTAAAGAATGTCTGTGATGAAATAACTACCTGAAGTTATACTGAACTTGCTGACTAATAGAAAAATCGAGGACTCAGGCTTCATCCCATTTGAAACTCGTTAGTTGGATATACCTGCACCCAAGTGAGTGATGTTGTTCCTAGTAAGGCTCGAACTCAGTACCCTTTGCTTCAAATGTTAGAGCGTTATCCACTAAGTCATTGGGTCATGAGGGCCAAGGATGATTACAATAACTACCAGGAGCATAATACAGTAGTCGCTTGAGTGAAACGTTGGTGCTTCTTTTGCTATCATTCGCTTTTTAGAATAAATGAAACAAATATTCACTATAAAACTATGAAAAAGATTTCCAATTTTTTTAATGGGACTTAAATGTTTTAGTAATATTACACCAAAACCTTAAATGTAAATCTAGGCTATCGTAGTTCAACTGAGAAATCACCTAATAGGGTTTGGAAATGCTACAGACTAGAAAAAGTCAACTGAGACGTCTTCGTCAGCCAGTATTTATCTATCAACAGTAAATATTGGAACATAACAACCTTTTACACTGTAAGTTCAGAAAAATTCATCTTGTAACATTTCATTGATTATAATTCCTACTAATCAATCATATGTTTTGAGAAATAAAACTCTTTAACGTTGAGATTTTAACGTTTGGCTTTTTTGGCAGTCTTCATAGTCAAAGCTACGCGGAGTGTACATAAAACAAACATGACTATTTCAGTTAAAAATGGTTCCACAGCTGAATTATTATGTCCCATAGACGTTGTCGTAAGCAGAAAGGTAAGAGTTTTTTTGTTGACCAGTGTTAAGCTATTTACCTTACCTATTTGTAAACCTAAATCGTTTTGATGTCAAGCCATACCGTTTTTAGATCGATTCCAATTCTAGCAAAACTGTGAAGCTCCAGCATTCTTCAACTGGTGAAGATTGTTCCTAAAAATATTAAATCCTTTTAAGGTGGTATATTAAAGTTACGTATAGAGACAATGATAAAATTTTAGCAGACACAACAAATAATACTCAAGGTATCGGGTCAACCTACTAAGCCACTTGTGAAAACAACCCCATAGCTTAATTATTTCAAAAACGTATGCAGAGGATTTTGTTTAGAATGACAACTAAACCATCTAGATCAGAGAACACAACACTATCAAAATCACCCCCATGAGCTGCAAATATTTTTTATCATTTTATCCAGTTTGCGGGTTGAACACATCTATTCAGACTTGATGTACAAACACTTCTCAATATGACAAAAACTGTTTCTTAAATGTTGGAGAAACGTCTTATTCGTTTTATTGAAAATGATGACAAATATTTTCACCCTGGTCCATTGTACTTCGTGAAAATACTCAAAATCCCTTTGGATACTTTCGATAAATAGGCATTCGGTAATCGTATGGAATTATGATGGAAGTACTGTAGCATGCTAAACGCGAAGATCATTCCCATAATCGCGACTGTATGTCAAGATTTTGGGTAATCACTAGTGCATAGTGAATAATTCAGTGTCACTGCTCGTAAGATACGTAAGTGATCATTTTCTGCCAGTTGGATTGTAACCTGTCATTGTTAAAGAGTTGTAGGATAACTGAATGAATGAGTTGGTTGATACCGTATTCAATATTCTGATACTTATCAAAGTTTCAAGATGAACAAAAATGTTTAGGGTATCACATATTGTAAAGCCTGAATACGATTTTATCAATGAACAACTTTAGTAGAGGTCATTTCAGATGTATGTGAGGGCGTTTATAATAAATTTCTGAAAAATGTCCTACCTTTGACTTTATTATACGACTATCTTGCCCAGGGTAGTTCGTAGCTACTTGTAATCAGTCGTGTAAGCCTTAGAAAATTTACTTTTCACTTCTCTCAGTTACTTTTACGATTTTAAACAGCTGACAGATAACATCTTGAGATAAAAGTTGCTGTTGGTTAAAGGTATAACGATCTTAAACGCTAAAACGGTTGTCTTTTCTTGTGTGGCCCATTTAAAGCAAATGAAGTCAGCACTACTATGAGATTAATTTTGTCAGTTTAGTGGTTTGAATGTCATGCAGATTGGTTGAGTATATTGGGAAGAATGGTTCTCAACTTACTGAAAATCAAGGGTCCTGGATATATCAGGTGAATTATAGGTAATATGTCTTCTGTTTGTCTGTGACTATATCTCTTTAGCAAAGCATGTACACCACATGAAGTTATACCAGTAGTTCACAATTACTTTAGACTGAAATGAAACAATTCCTAGTGACATAAAATTCCAGTTCAGCAGATGAGGGAGTAGTTAACTACAACGAAAATTGCCAATATATATGTGAGATGATACATGTAACTATAAGGTTGGAAGTAAATTAGTAACAGTTTATGAGTGTCACACTTTACAACAGACAGACAGTTTGTTTGATATTTTCAGTAGTAACTATCAAAATATTGGATCTACGATGGTGTGTTAGAATAACAGTTGCCTGTACTTGACTGATTTTTTTAATCCTTCAAAGATATTGCACAGCTGAAAAGAGGATCTACGAGAAAATTCGATGCAACAAAATAAAATATGGTACTAATTAAAACTTCATTCTCAGATCCAACAAACCCTGACACATCTGTGTCCCAATGGCTAACTCATGAAGTCTACGAATAAACAGTGAAGAAATAGCAATTACGAATAAGGTAGAACTGTACAGTGGTTTACTTGAGAAACTAAGTTGGTAGTCATCATTGAGAAAATCTATAAAAGCTTCGGAAGTGCATAGTTCAAGGCTTCCTCATTTGATCAGTGTTCTAAGAGTACTAAACTGCATTTTGAATCAAATTGCCTGTCAACATGTTCTGTAATTAATTTCGGTTAGTTAAAGTAAAATAAAAATTCTGTATACTTTGACGTTCAGCCGTACAATGTATGTGCTGACACTTCTTGATTTATATGTAGCTTGCATCAATTACGCGGTCAGAAGCGTTATACACAGGCCAGTTGATCAACTAAATCACAAAAATCTGAACCTAAACATATGACTTTATGTTGACTGTATCTGACTGCTCATAAAAGCACCAGCGTGAACATTATCTTGCAGAGTTTATTCTACAAAATTTACATTTCACTTTTTTCGTAACAGAATAAAAGAGTAGTGTATATATCACAATGTGGTTCTGTATTTGTGTAGAATAGAACAAAGATGACTCATTAGAACTTAGACTGTTTAAGGATGTGCACAGTTAGCTTGAAATGTTAGTTAACAAATTTCACCTCTATTCGAGGCTTTATAAAGATGTTTTTGAGCTGAACTATCTATGGCTGTAAAATGATGTTGGGATATTGATTAATTCCACTCTCTAAATGGTTACTTTTACAGGAACTGGATGCACTAACGTGGATTCGCTCGCCAAGACAGCTTCTAACTAAAGGTGTTTTCAGAGTTGCAGACAATCCTAGAATATTTCTAGCACCAATGGTAAGCTGGTTTTGAAAGTTAACAGTATTTAGTCTAATTAGACTTGTAACGCATTAGTATGACTGGTATACGATATTATTTTATGATTTTGAAACCACATATAAAAACGTATGACGAATAAAGTGGAAACCAGACACTGATTAAGCGGTATACAAGACAGTGACCTCTATTATATAATGCGCATAAACAACACTTTGTCAGCTAAGGCTTGTCTGAATAGTATAATTAGGAAACTCGTATATATTTAGAATTCTATTACTGATCATCCTACGAAGTAGTTTTCACAAGATATATTATTATGAATATTTTTACCTCAAAGATCCTTTGGAAGCTACAGTAATATTAAAAACAGTAAGTAGGTAACTTAAATAACATTTTAAGGGATTTGCTTTACCTCAGAATGTAGTAGTGTAGTGCTACGGAATCATTTTACGGTCTACAAAGACTTATCATTTATGTAAACTAAGATGTTTCTTCAGCAACTTTAGACAAGTAAAATATGGGAATGAAATGTAGTGCTATGAAACTGCCCAAAGTAACTAGTCACTACAGTGTTCAGTGGAGAGGTTGAGTCCTTGACAAGGTCGTATCATGATTATTTTATTTTCGAAGCCATTTCATAGTATTGTTGGGTTTATTTTAATTATTTTTGACAGCAATATGTCTCAGGAGTTATACCTTGCCTGTCAACAGAAGTGCATTTATCTTTTCATATATATTTAAACTGACGTATCACCACAAATGCTGGAATACATATGGTACCTGACTTTGTTGATCTATTGAATCTGTATGTGGAACTGAAGTTAGATGATTTAACAGTTTTCAGTAACTTATCACGATTTTGAGTACCTGACTCTGATTTATCTAAAGTTTCACGGTAGGCTGACAGGATTTTTGGGATGACAGGGTTTGAAGATTGCAGGTAGTCTATGATATGAATCAAAACCTTAGGAAGCAGGTTGCCGGTACATTCAGAATTGATCTTTAGGCAAACGATAACTAACACTTACCATACTTTTATGATGATGCCATATTACCATATTCTTTTTTAAATCATAAGATTGAAATGCATAACAAATTGAACTAATTCCCAATTACCAATGACTCCTAATTATTCCCGTTAACAGATGCAAGTATTTTTCCTAAAATTATGTGTATCCTAATATGGATAAGAACAGATGGAATAGACTTTGCAGACTGATTTTTTACTTAAGGCTATGATGAACTCAGTTGAAAGTATGTCGCAGTCGTAACAGGATTCAAGACAAATCCCTTCAGGTTGGTGGGAAACCACTGCATCATCTTTGCTGCTGAATGCTTTTTCCGACCAGTGAGAATTTCACTTCAGGCGTCTGTCCACTGCTTATCCAAATGATAGTTGGGCGAAACCTTTGGTAAATGGAGCAAAACCAAGAAACACTTGTGACTTGTGGACCTTCGTCCAAACTAAAGTTCATCTGCCTAACGGTTGGAATTCTGTTGTTATCATCCATCTTATCGTCAGCCGTATACATGAACGTCATTTTTAACTGAATTTTACTCACACTTAACAACTATTTCTGTCAATTTTCTTGGTGAACCGTCGCAGCAATACTTATCAACCAAAAACCATAAATTAGACATCATTTTGACAACTGGCTTAGTATATAGTGAAATATAAGTGATTTAATAATGCAGACTGTTTATGCAAATATTACCGATGTTTCAATAAACGCCTTCTACGTTATAAACAATGTAGTTTGCTTTCAGACCTAACACTGGAAGTTTTTGGTTGTGTTGTATTCTCCGAGCTGGAAGTTTAAATGCAACAGACTTAAGAGGCTGCTAAAATTATAAGGCAGTTTATACGGTCATATTTTATGTTCTTCTCAATTTCGCCAACCTTAGTTATCAAAAACACCATACATAATATATAGAAAGAAGGGCTGACAAGAAACTATTTCTGGTTAAACTATACAAGTTCGTCAAAAGCTGTTTTGAAAACTTGTGCTTTCTCACTCTGAACATACATCTCAACTGGATTTACCCTCTTTTGGGAAAAACTAACTATCCAGTTTGCAAGACACAATCAGAGTAAATAATTTGGAAATGTTGTAGAAGATAAGCCTGATATACAATGAATTTACATTGCACATGTGGTATACAGCATTTATGATAACATTAAAATTCATACTACTAGATTATATTATAAGTAGTCGTATAATTCTTAAAATAAACAGTATCTAACAAAATTATAGTTCAAATGAAAGTATACACAATAATATGACACAAAATCTTATCTTTAATATTCATATAATTAATTTTGTGTTTTTTTCCTTAGGATCTTTTAAAACCGAGAGCGTTAAGTTTATTTTTGAGACCCGCTTTATCGGAAGATAAAGGCGAATACAGATGTACATTAACTTTAAAAGATAGAATCCATATTCATATAGTCTCTCTTGGTGTAACAGGTAAGCGTACGATCGAATTGCATTCACTGTATAACCTACTGTCTATTAACACTTGTAAATGAATGTCATACGCAACAGTACTTTCTATCGGATTTCTTTGTTTTCGGCTTGATTGTTTTTTGTGATCATTACTCAACTTCATGTTAGATATCATTACCACACTTTAGTGCATGTACAGAGACATGTGAAACTGATGTCATTGCCAAAAAAGAATCAAACTTTCAAAGCAGCAGAAACACCATGTTTGATATGGTTAAGCATTTTTAACCTATTTTAGCATAATAAATTTTATATTATAACATATCGATATATCGAAAAAGAACGTAGAGCTTCTTTGTGTTGTATTGGTTAGCAATTCCACATTGCAGTCTATCCTTCACTGCGAGCACACATTGTATCGTTACTGTTTTTTTGCATCGATTAGTTTTACAATAAAATAGCCTTTAAAGTAAAGGATATGACTTATTTAGTTAAGACTAGGCATTACCGAAAAGCACAGACTAAGAGACGAACCTTTCGAATACCCTTTGGCTTTAATGGTGTAGTACCTCATGTCATTTAGTGACACAAATTATCGTTGATCTATTTTTGTCAAAAATCTTTCAACAGAATAAAATTTACACTAGTTTATTCATTTCTCCAATATCGTGTTGAACTACATTAATTACAGTACCTCCGACAATAATTAAATCTCCAGTACCATATCTCAAAGTTGATGAAGGCTCTGTGCTGGAGTTAAATTGTTTAGCAATAGGAGATCCACCGCCTCAATTAACTTGGAAAATTCATTCCAATCGCCTATCAACAGAAGATGGAAATGATGATAAATTATTATCAGTTTTTGAAGCATTTTCGGAGTTAGGAGTGCGTAAGTTTTTAATTCTGTCTTCCAAGTTTATATATTTTTTCCGATGAGACAGAATGGAATGGATTGCCCACATAATCAGTATTTATCACTCGGTATATTATACTGAATGGATAAAACAAACAAGACATGACAGATATATATTTCATCACGAGATACTCATATGGGTTAAAAGTTTCAAATGAATAGCTGATTTTTTGTATTACAAGGAGAGTAAATCAGGTCCGGCTTTTGTCTGAAAGAAAATTCCTTATTGTAGCTTTAGGGAAGAGTGATCCGAAATAGCGTACATATTGTTCACATTGATGTAGTTCATATTTATTTTTTGAAAAAAAGCTACAGCGGTAACGACTTTTCAGTACTTTTTAGGATTTTGTGAAGGTACAACTAATGTCCATTTTCACGCTAGATTAGTTTGTCGCGGTATAAGTAATGTAGACTCTGAGTCCTTAATGTTCATAGAAAACTATAATTGAAGTGTGCATGCGGTCACTGATGTGAATGATTAATGCTGAGTTTTGTGAGATTCCTCCCAACCGATGGGTTGCAAATTAGGAACTGTCCTTTTACAGATGCAGTACTTCGACATACGACAATGGATACTAATTAATGAGAATACTGTCTCTGCACTACTGAAAGACGGAGAACACACGTTTAGTAAGGCAAGATTTGTTGCACCAGAAAAAGGCAGAAACTTGCTGAAAATATAACTGTCTATATGGTTAATTTTACTGAGTGGATAATTGTCAAGTTTAATATGGAGATTGCATTCTCATATGCTGGTCAACAATGAACTGATCAAATGTCAGTCACACAACCTTTGACAGAGGTTAGTAATGGACCAACAGAATACCAATGAAACTGCTTCTGAAGAAGGTTAATGATGGGTTAATGAAATGAAAGTGACACCAACTGTGGTTAAGGTTGAGAACTAATATTTAGACCGTATTTTAAACAGAAAATATTGATAAATCAGGTATCTGTCTCTCCTTCTTAAAAGTTTCTCATTTAAGTAATATACACGGTAGTTCACTTTATCTTAAATAAGATTTTAGTGTGGGTCGAGATGGAATCTCAGTACCGTGGTTTCGTGTCTACCAGTACTCATGTGCAAGGCGTTTCCACAACCTTTAGGAAATTAACATTTATTTGCATATTCTAATTTTTCATTCACTGTTAAAGCCAAATACTTTACCGTTAGGTTATTTAGGTCATGACTAACCCCGTGTGGGAAAGAAGAGTGTACACAAGTATATCAACTAATAGTAACTCATGTAAGCATCTATTCCTAAGTGCTGGCTGGAGTTTGTTCAATATCTGTGAAGCATATTATTCAGAATTTTAAACTTAGTAATATAAGACAATATTTAGTGAAGTTGTTGCTAATAGTGAATACACTTAACTTCCAACTACTCTTTTACCGTCAATTATTGATCAGTGATCATGTATCAGTTAATTGTTGAGGTTATGATGGAACATTTTTCAAGATTCTTGTTTAAATTCGGCTCTGAATTCTCGTTATCATTCATAAAAGTTTAAAACTGTAACGGCATTTGATTAAACTAACGCTGCAGAGAATCTCGTTCGTACTGTCTATACTATTCGCTCAGTATTCATGAAAAGAGATGTTAGAAATAGGTAATCACGTGGAAGATGTGAGGAAGCTGATGCGTGGGCTGTTTGTTGTAACCAGTCATCAATAATAATTGGGACATAAGTTTATGAAACCATAAGTTAAGTGGATAAATTACATCAAACTTATCATAAAATTATACAGTTAACAATAATGCGCAAACAAAGTTAATCTGCTCCCTTTTGAGTAACATAGAGATGACTCTTTAGATTCTTACCGAACCCGAAATAATGACCAAAACATTTCATAGTCAACTGGGGGAAAATAGGGATTTTCATTTTAATCTGCTCAGACTGTCACTTGTTAACATTACCAGAACATATTCTGAAAAGGATAAAGTTGTTAAAAGTACAGAGATAAGACAACCCTTGAATTAAAACGTTCAGTTGAACTCATGCCATCTTAGTTATCCGAAGGTTGAGCATCTACGAGTACTGAGAGTTGTGGAGCCATCGAAGCTTGTATTCAATGTCTTGGCATAACAGCAGCATAAATGCGAAATACTCAATTATATGACAAACTCACGCGATTATATACTTCGTGTTACATGATAACAAGTAAACAGATGAAAGACAATGATGATGACAATAATAAGTTGCATGAATTAGGTTGTAAAGTGAGTTACTTTATCTAGCCACAAAAATGATGACTTATTCTTTTGCTACTCACACAAACTGTACTGTCGTGAGCCTTAAAAGAGCTTGGTTTTTTTAAGAAACGTTGAGTAGATACTGCAGCATAATCTGACAGTGCTTGCAGTTGTGAATAGTAACACATATACTGACTTGATTTAAGAAGTAATTACTCTTTCTAAAATTTACCAAAAATCTTGAACTGAAAAACCTTCATTCTTTGGAAACTAGCTTAATACGATTTCGTCTAGTTTAACTGACGACTTTCATCTCATCATTTTAAAAAATTTTTTGTAGCCATTAATCATGATAATGGAACATTGGTTATTGGTAAACTGCACAGAAAAATGAATCGACGTTTCGTTTGCTTAGCAGCTAATGGTGTTCAGCCAGACGATCAACGAGAAGTGATTCTATCTGTTCGATGTACGTTACTTATTCATTTGTTTGTTCATTTAACTCAGTGAAGTCTTGAAGAAGTTGACTAGAGAAAAGTAGTTGGTGACATAGCATCTCACCTGGTCAACTTATAACGATTACTGGGAAAGAAACTTATATAAACACGTCACCTTATTAAAATATTCCTCTGGTGTTACATTTTTACTTTTGAACTGATATTTTCATTTCCGTAGTGCCATTCATTGTTTTCTTTCAGGCCAAAAAGAACGAATTTTGAGAAATAAAAACTGATTATTGTTATGATACTTGTAATTTTCTGTTGCTACATAGGGTCGAATTACTCGACCTCTGTTGACAGATGGGCTCCGATACGGATGCCTCGACTCTACTGATAATTCATGATGTCATATTGGTCTTCATGACTAGCAAAAGAACCAAAAGTGCGCACCTCGTCCTATTTGGGACTCGTCAGTTGGATGTACCTGCACTCCAGTGAGTGATGTTGTTCTCACTGAGGTTCGAGCCCAGTAACCTACGCTTCTAACGTTAGAGCATTACCCACTAACCCACTGGGGCACGATAGCCACCTCTAGTGTAACAGGTAACAACAACTAACACACGTTGTACAAGAGGTGACTATCGTGTCTCAGTGGCTTTGTGGGTAGGGCTCTGACGTTTGGTTCGAGTCCAAGTAGGAACAGCATCAGTCACTGGGATGGAGGTACATCCAGTTGATGAGTGTCAGATACGACGAGACGTACGTTCTGGATTCCTCTGCTAGTCACCAAGGTCGATATACAATGCGATTGTCTTTACTACGTAACCTGTCCTCGGCAGCTACAGGAGCCTAAAATTATTATGGAATCAGTGCAGACGAAAATCAGTGGTGCATTTTTGTGCTGGAACATGAAAGACAGGCCCAATGAGTATGGTAAGATAGGAGAACCAAAACGATATACCGAACTACTGCAATAAAAATGATGACATTTGTTTATTTCTAAGTAGTTGGAGGGAAGATCCCAGAGTTTTAGCACAAGGTGTCAAAATAATAATAGGGATTCTGATGATGAAAGCAAACGTCCATCATGACAACAAAAAGTCAGGCTGGTCTTCATACTATCTTACCTTAATACTCATATTCGAGTGCGAATTTTAAAAAGTTTACATCTTTACAGACCATGAAATACCTTTGATCATTAATTGGAAGAACTGTTTTAAAATGAAAGTCACACCCTACTTACACATTAGCTTATGTAGCCAGCAGACGAAACATCTTGTCTTTTTGAGTTTAATATTTTATTCTCATAAATAGATTCGACTTAAATTATTTCTCAGTGTAAATAGGAAGGTAAACTCAGAGAAAACCATGTACACTGCCTAATCTGCTTACATGACATGTATCGTTTTCAGATACCAGGTAATGTACCGACTGAGCCTATGCCATCCTGTTGCTGACCACAAAGTTGTTTGATTCCAATAATCACTGTAAGCAATATAAAAACTCTTTTTACCTAAATGAACAGCTTTATTTCAAACAGTATACAATATATAGAAAAATAAATAAGGACTCTTGGACGTCATATCTTACTCTTTGAGAAAGTTAGGAATAAATTGTGACGACATCTCATTACTTGACCTGTAGAAGTTAATCTAAATTTGAAAACAGCATAATTTTGGTTAGATACAAACAATTTGTTTTGTCGACTTCATGATATAAAAAAGATGGTTATTTTATCAGTTACTCTGTAGGTGCACACAAAATAATTCCCAGGATTAAATTTTAGGCTATTAATTTAAATATGACACTGAACATATTTTAAACCAACCCACTCACTGCATTTCATATTGAGCACAGAAGAAGATGCTGCAGAGAAATAATCTTAACATGGTTTACTAAAATGCTTATACTGGTGGTTAGTAGTACTGTCCGGTAAAGTGCCACCTAATTTTGGCCTCTATAGATTATTGTTGGTAGTATCGTCCCACATTGTTTACTTTTTGTACGAGAACGTGAAAAGCATAATTAACTTAGGTAAAGAAAAGACTGAGATTATCAGAAAGCTGACGCAGTGAAGCCAGTAGTCAGAAAGTTCAATAGAGATATCTACGTATCTCCGATGTTATGGGGTTAGAATACAAGAAGAGTGAGTAGAAACATAAAAATACTAGGGTTAATATGTCGTACTAACTGCACTAACAGTGATAACTACAGAATCATTTCTGATTTCAGGCAATTTCTAAACCCGACTTTTTTCTAAGAATGTAATGATATTTCCGTTGAACATATTTAGTGTAGCGAAAACCAATTTGTCAACACATTTCACCGTCTGTACCAGAGATAAACCATTTTGTTCCACCAGTCGCGAAAGGTACATGCTGACTGTATCCTTAATTAAGTTACTTAATTAAGACATATCACTAGATCATGAAGACATTAACTTCCGATATGAATTTAGTGAGGTGAACTTATGGAGTATGAGTTGAGGCTCAAAATATTGCAAAGCTCTGAGGTTGTCGGTTCCAAGAGACAACTTAGAATCAATGTGAGTTGCTCAGTTTGGACTTTTCACTGTTAAACCTACTCTTTAAATGGGAATATATTTTTAGTAGCGTGCTCTTCCCGTCAATTTCCTTGCTCCTCCAGAACATGATATTTTGTGTTGCTTTACGCAACACAATAATTATTCTCTTACCCATCATTTCATGACCAGCATTCAAGCATTGACAGAATCGCGGTTCAATATAATATGGTAAATGAATGCGATTAACATATTTTAGTGGTAATGATGGATAGTGAGGCTAACGGTAGAATCTAGAACAAGCGTTTCATCTTATTTAGAACTCCCCAGTCATGTGTACCTGCTTACAGTGAGCGATGTTGTTCTCACTACGACTTGAACCCAAAACCAATTGCTTCAAACGCCAGAGCGTTAGGTCAAGACAGCCACTCCTTGTGCTACGGGTACACCTTTTATCTTAGTTACGGAATCTGTAACAAGAAAATAACTTACCCCATAAGAAAGACAGGAGACTATGTTGAAAGGGTTATATTTGAGAATCAAGCAGTTGACTGCTTTCATCGTAGATATTACTTTGAAACATACTCTAATCATAACTGCGTTATTATGTTGCATTTTGATGGTTCGACCCCTTCATATCCAAGTAATATATACGTAAAGAATAACGGTGAACACCGAACAGATCATTTTACTGCTGATTCTCGCTATTGCATCTTAGATTTAAAGACTAATTTCCCCTGTTATTCAGAATAAATCTACTCCAAGACCAAACTGGTTCTCGTTAATGCCGTGCAAAATGTAAACGTTGAGTTAGCAACTATCCTTAAATACTTATCCTCTTTAAAGTAGAATTTTACATTTTATATTTAAAATATTGTTTATGTAAGAATTTGACTGAAGATTGAATAAGTAAAATCTGTGACTTCTTAATAGATAACATTTAACATCTCATCATTTGGTGATCGAAAAAGGAAATAGTCAGCAATGTCACTGAATACTTTCAGATGCTGGTTTATAACATCAAAATGTCCGACACCAACCCACCGACAAAATCAAGGTAAAACCTCGCACATAAGTGCATTGATTTAAGTTGAAACACTCCACAGTAATATACAGAGAACTGGCGAGTAGAAAAAGAGCGAGATAAAAGTAGACTAAGTCGTGTGAGAGGATAAACGATCTGGTGATAATGGTTAGTACGAATATTGGAGCTTTAGAAGATAACAAGGAGTGAATACTTCTGCGCCATCGTGATCGATTTCTAGCCATGTCACCAAGAGTTTCCAACAACGGATTCCTATTTTCTCGAGGCAGTCTACATCTTCCTACACGATTCACACCAGTTAGAGATTTCATGGACGTTGCCACATCCTGGTCTGGTCACTCTGAACCCTCTTCCAACCTAATCCAACTTCCCTTTGCATGGTACGTCGAGGTACGTAATAGCTCGGCATGTACAGTACATGTCACAGCCATCCCAGTCAATTCAAGTTCACAACCTCATCAGCTGACTTGCCTATCACACTTCAACTGACCTCAATATTGCTCACAACATAATTCCATTAAACGCAGGTATTGCTATGAAAACATCTGTGATCAAAACCCTGTAATCCCTTCATGCCATCTACTTTTAAAGGCCATGTCCCATAGCTGTATAACAGAGCAGAACGCACTACAACACAGTATGCTTATCTTTCGACAGACAGTCGTATATATCGCCAATCAGTGACACAGATGACGCAAGTTGGCAGATGATGAACAGATCATCTATATCCGAGTTGAGATTTCGTCAACAACCACCCCGTTCAAGCTGATGTAACTCCCTAAGAAAGTGAAATATTTGACTGACAAGATCATTTTGCACATTTAAAATAGTAGCTTTGAAAAATTATGATTACTTTTATAATCTCAGTAAATATATGATATAATGAGGGGACATACATACAATGTGTTGTTTTTGAAAGCGAAATGTGCATTTATATCGATGTAGTTCAGAAGTTCCATGCGTAAAAAGAAATAGTAAAGGTGTTCTTTCAATGAAGTACATCCAGTAAACGTCAGCCCGATAAAACTTCATTCTCCTAAATCCAGTTTAGCAGTATACAACATTTGAAAACGGACTGCTAATCAGCGGTTGTTAATGGGTTCATAGTGTCAGCTAAAAAACTTATAATTTATCATCTTCAATGCAATAACATACATTTATGTCTTATTTTTAAGTCTCACCAGAAGTCAAGATGATCAACCGTATAATAAAACAAGGAATTGGTATGAATACAGTCTTAACATGTCAAGTGAATGCACATCCACCTGGATCAATACGTTGGCTTTTCAATCATCACTATCCCATAGCTGCTACGAGTTGTGATGTAATGACGAATGCAGAGAAAAAATATTGTTTACGTAAGAGTCTGATTGAAGAATGAAAAAGTAAAATCTGTGATTTCTTAATAAATAAGGTGATCTGTACTGTAACGCTGAAGAGCATAGAGTTGGTTAACTTTTTCATTTGCGCGAAGAGTTTTTTTGTATTATAACGAACTTAACCCTTGATATGTAAGTTGTTCTACTTGATAATTTTACGATCTGTAAAATAACCAGACAAAAATGATTTGAGATTTAAATGATATCCCAGGAACACATTAGTAATACTTAATGTAATTTGTAGACTACATAAGTATTCTTAGACTAGGCAACGAAGGAAGCTTATTGCATAAAACGGAGCAAAGTTTAAAAGCATGACTCATTGCTCGAAAGTCAGGTACTAAGTCCAATGAGCCACAAATCGACAATGGATAAGGATTCATTTCACATAGATATTTTTGAATACTTCAGACCTCAGATTTTCTCCTTAAAATTAGCCTCTGGTATGATATTGGAATGTCCATAAATAATCAGATACTGTCACAAAATCCTATATTCTATTTGCTAATGTGTATTAAAAGTAATAAACCCGTTTCCTAAAAGGAGAGAATGCAGTTGCATACACCGGCGAAAACCCTGTATACTATGTATGTGTGATCAGTTAAGGGTTATTGTAAAAGAGCTAAAGTTACACTAGGTGCGTCCAAATGAAATATTAACACCTGTATTCATCTTGAATGTTAAAGAAGATCCCTCAGGGTAAACTTCTGTGTCGGATATGAAGATGAATTATTAACAAAATGTCAAAACGATTTCGCCGACAAATGGTGCTTGTACTGGAGCTTCGAATGTTGCATACAAACGAATAAAGTCCTACACCATTTTTAGTGTAGGTTTCCTTGATTGATATGAACAATAATAAAATAAATGTGAAGTAAATCAACTACTGGGAGCAAGTACACTTTTTGATAAGTAAAAGTGAAAGGTCTCTTGGGTTATGACGAGCTGCTAATCAATTGAGCTACAAGGCAAGATAACGTCAAAGCTTGTAACAAAACCGTACGCATATCTCGACACTCGAGAAGACTGCAGATGAGACAAGAAAAATATCACTCCCTGAATAAAGGTTTCTGATATTATGACAAAAGGTAAATGTGACATATATATATATATATATATATATATATATATATATATATATATATATATCATAGTTAATCATTTTATATCGAAAGGAAAATATTGACATGATAAAAGTTACATTTCTCAACTCAGCAATCACAATGAGAAAATTATAGTAAGATGAAATGATGAACACAATCTCAGGAAGGACGTGAGAACGGCAAATCTAAATATATGAAAAATAATATATTAAAGAGAACAAGAACGTTAATGAAGATATCTTTTACAGTGATTTCATTCTCTCTAGAATTTCAGCTTTATACGTTCTGCCCCACTATATTGGATAGTCTCAAACATTATTTAATTTAACTTGGCTATTGACTAAGTTCAAGGTAACAACAGAGGTTGAACAAGTTTCTTTTGTACACATAATTCCTGTCTCTTTTTGCATGTGGCAAGACCTTCTAGAGTGCAGAGGAGACAGAAGTGTACCATTTTTGGCAAATTTATTTTCATTTTGTAGATAGATGCAAAAGACTTCTAAGTATCCATCAGATGAGCCTGAATGGAACTGGTTAACTTTGAATACTGAATCAGTTGTGATATTTTGACCAGTGTTGACAAGACATCTAATTATTGCACTTCTCGTGGACCCTAATATACAGAAATGTATATGGTGAAAAGATTTTAACCTTGAGTTCAAACCATAGCGAATTCTCGATGAGAAAAAGTGAACTGTATATAAAGTTACTAACAGATGTTCTTAAAGGATTAAAGAATAACCAAATGGTTATTAATTTTTATGAACGCATCAGACAGATAGCATCATCAACACCTTCACTTCACATTTTGCTTAAATTTCACAAAGCTTAATCTGTCTGTGATTTTTAAGTATATCAGGACCATCCAACTGCAAAGCGATTTTTTAAAGCTCTGAAGCCTAATTTGACACAGCTATCCAGTCACTCATTTTGCGACGATCTCGAATCCATGAACTAAAAAGGAGATTTGAATGTAATTGCAACGTTTGTGAAATGAAATGACAAAGAATCTCTCTTCACCAACCTACTACTCACAAAGATGATCTGTTTCTCTTGTAAATATATCAGTGACAAAAACTTCATAACTGGAATACCCAACTCACACTTGAAAGAGCTGCGGTTTAGGTGCCCCTCTAGTGCTCAATTTTCTTTCAGTGACATGACCTAACAATGAAGACGTAGAATTGCTATCGGTTACCCAACCGACCCGCCAATGCAAGATCTTTATAGGTCAGTTTGTAGCTCGTTAGTATAAAACCAATAAAAGACCATTTTTGGTGAATAAAGATAATTTGAAGATATCATCGTAATTTTTAATCGAGATTTTAATTTTAGTTGCATTTTGGGAGTATTTAACAGTTCTCTCATTTGAGTTCACACTCGAAGTATATATAGAAATGACCAAACTAGATCATGGGATATTGAGATCTGTCTATAGAAAACCTGTAAGTCGAAAAACTAGGCCTATCGCACCCAATAACTACCGTATTCGACACATCCGCACCA
Source organism: Heterobilharzia americana (assembly GCA_944470555.2). Taxonomy (NCBI): domain Eukaryota; kingdom Metazoa; phylum Platyhelminthes; class Trematoda; order Strigeidida; family Schistosomatidae; genus Heterobilharzia; species Heterobilharzia americana. The sequence continues at coordinate 152,649,669 of OX104127.1, forward strand.
CTGACTGCTTTTCAGAAGAACTCACACTTCTCAAAATCATTCTAGCTGAAAACAGATATCCGATAAGATTCGTAATCAAAAACAGAAAACCTACCACCACAAAGAGAGATATCCATCTCAGTTACAAAAAAGACACAATAAATGAGTTTGGACCTCAAAAGTGACTTCACCGCTGAACTTTCGAAGGGGAGAATCGCTAACTCGCTAAAGAAAACATTCGTAACATTAACCTTAAGGATGGTATTCTCCAGCCGTCCAAAGATTCCTGGTTACCTAGTTGATAAAATTACGTATCTAACTGCTTCGATGTGTATTTATCAATTTACCTTCTCCTGCTAAGCCAGGTAGGTAGGCCGTTCGATCCGTGTTCTTCCCAAACATGGTAGTGAGTATGACTGGGCTTTCCTGCAACTGGATTCGTCAGAAGGGGAATAATTACACACGTTATCAACACAGCTAAAAGTGCCACAACTGATTCAGTATTCAAATTATCTACAAAATGAAAATAAATTTGCCAAAAATGGTACACTTCTGTCTCCTCTGCACTCTAGAAGGTCTTGCCACATGCAAAAAGAGACAGGAATTATGTGTACAAAAGAAACTTGTTCAACTTCTGTTGTTACCTTGAACTTAGTCAATAGCCAAGTTAAATTAAATAATGTTTGAGACTATCCAATATAGTGGGGCAGAACGTATAAAGCTGAAATTCTAGAGAGAATGAAATCACTGTAAAAGATATCTTCGGTGAACTCGGTGTTCTTTCAAATGTCCTAATTGGTAAGTTGGGTAATTTAAAATTAGCTTGAGAATGTATAACTGATTCCTGGCTTTGTCAAACCAAAATACTGATAACATGCATGATTTTAATACAGAACCGTTATGCTGCATATTCATTTACTTAGCTAAAGAACAAACAAAGAAACGAAAAGTTCCTTCATGTTATCACTCTTGATGTAACTTCCTGAATTCAGTAATTATTCACTTTCATAGACTTATAGAAGTCTGAAAATCTGCATTCCATTGATAGACTTTATTGTTTCTCAGAAATTGGAATCAGAAACTTGTCTGTGATATTCGCCCTGCTTCAAAAATATATAAGTCAGTATTGGAGCCCATGGTATCTATTTTGTCTTCCGTTCAACAGTATATTTCTTCATCCTGATAAGATAAATGATTTGAGCGAATAAAATTATTTTGTCTGATCAGGTCTGACCTTCAAGTATGATATTTTGATACACGACAGTGTACACTAAGAGTATGTGCAGATGATTAATAAGTGCTTAGATATCAAATTGAGGGTGAGGTTGATTTCACAGTCAGCTACTTGGAATTGGTGTGCAATTAAATGAAATCTGACCAGCCAGTAAACGGAATTGTAAATGAAACCAGAAATAACTGTTGTAAGAGCTACTGATTATGCAATTACAACATGAAGAACAACTAATTGAAATATACAACTAAAATATGGTACAAACAAACGAAATTCCGGATGAAATTTCCCGAAGTTCTAATAAGAAGCCGTGATTGATGGGGCAAACCAAGTCAGACGTGAGGTTAAGTATTCAACGACGACACTAAATGGGGATCGTGTAATATCACGCATTATTACAAGGCTAGGGAAGAGGTGCTCAGGAAAAACCTTATCTGAAAAACTAATTCTGGATTCATGATTTTAATGGCAAATGATTTGGCTGCGTGGAGAAGACAAAGCTGTACCCCATGTAATAATCTATTTGAAATTTGGTAGAAAAGTGCAAGAGACTTCTAAATGTCCACTGGATGGATGCTTCCCATCAGATGAGCCCTGAATGGAACTAGTGATACTTTTCACTTCCCCATTATGCAATTATCCTGACAGTTACTATTTTACATCTCCAGAAAAGAGTTCTCATAGAGCGTCCAAGGTAAATTGCTTCACTAGAGCAGTTGAAATAATATTTGCTCAGTGATTTGATGATCGAAAAAAGCTACATTCACACCACAAATTTAAGGAATACTTATTGTTCTTAAATTGAAATACGCTGTCAACAAAGTAATCAACATATTTTGTTAAAAATATCCATGTAAAACAAAAAAGGGTTACAATTTAGCTCTCATGTTTTAAAAACGTCGGAAGTAGGAGGAGCAGATACAAATTTTATTTTATTTCAAGGTTTATAGGCATTTTATTATTCATATCAAGGTAGTATTCATCTCGTACTGACATAAGTAGAATGCGCACATCTGAGGAATCCCATACTAGGACGAAACAGCTGTCCAATGCTTCAGTTTCTCAACGGTTTTCCAACGGATATCAGTTGGTGGTGAATACTACCTTGAAACAAATTACACCGTTTATCTGTTATTAGTAGTGTTACGATGAACAACTCATTTCACATCAAAACTGGCTTACCAAGTTTCCATAAAGTGACCAACAGACTAATATTATCAAGATTAGGATTTGAACCTCAGCGCTTAGCTTGATTGTCGTCATTAGTCTAGAATGTCAGAAAACTACCAGGAATAGATGCTCCATGTTATACTTGCCCTTACTTCTGTAATTAAATCAGTCAAATAACCTAGTTGACGATATTACTGCTCATTTGGTCATATGTGACTAGCCTCATGCATACATTTCTTGGGCCCTGTGGTCAGGCACTTTTATTACCAAAATAACTTTTTCAGGTACTTAAAGAAGTAACCTTCCATGATGTAGGCAGTCAGAGGTGTCAATTACCCTAACATCTCTATCAGCACTTAAGCTCCCTTGGATTTTTACCAACGTATCTGGCTACATGAGACTGTATGGTAGCATTAGATCAAAATAAAATGGCCTCAAGACCATACAAACCATATATGGGAACCTACTAACACATGACTCCAAACTAAGCTTACAAAATCTAAACGTGAAATTGTTTTGAGCTATCACAAGAAAAGAAAATCTACACAATTTTTAGAACAGAATGATTTCTCTGATGTATCCCGCACGTTTATTTCTTGAAACTTAATATTGCCAATTAATCTTTCCTATACTTTCTTTCTGTTTTACTTTTACTCATTATTTCATTTTAGAGGAACACCGACCACAATCTTATAACAGTTTATCACCAATCACGTCAAAATTGGCTATTTTCGATTTAAAAGCAGAGGATTTTGGTGATTATGTGTGTTCAGTTAGTACCATTATGGGTGAATCATTTGGAGTGACTACTTTACAAAGTATGTAAACCTTAATTCCTTATTTCACACTTGGAACCATTAATGTTGTCGGTACTGATAGCTGCATATGTGTACATATGTGAATATTACCTGAGATATATATGAGTACTTCAACCAACTATCAGTTCTCGTTAGCCGAAACAAGATAATCTAACTACTGGATGTTAGTTTCGCTAGTATGAAACCAAATTTATGCATCTAGAACAGCGGGATTTTCGAAACACTTGATGCTCAATCAGTTACTTCAATGGAACAGGGGTATATGGAATCAGATCACGTATCTGTGAAATTTTACAAGTCAAGGTGAATACTGCAGCTAGTTATGTCATTCAAAAGCAAACATTGTACAAGGTTTTTTCATTGTGTAAACCAATGAAAGAGAAACAAAAGATTTTTCTGATGAACTATATTCAAGACATACAGAACTGTGGGTCACATAGATCCGTATTTGGTTTGCAGTGAACATAAATAAACAGTACATCTTCTAGGTGTCTCACTCTAACAGTATGAACTAAGAGAATGGTATTATTAGAATACCTCAATACATTGAAATAAATATAAAAACAGGTAACATTACTGTTCTCAACCTGGAAAATATTGTAGAAGTTATCTGGTAAGATTAAGAACTGCATTTGGTTTCAGTTATTACGATAAAGAATCCAGATACTATACGAAGAAAGGAAAGAGTATAATGCAGTTTATTTCGACCACTTTGATCAAATATCAATAGACTAAGCTATTTAGCTATACAAGTCAAAGACAACTATCTAAATCAATCAGAAATGATGATTGTGCATTTGCGAAAACTGCTTCTGAACTCATAGTGAATGCAGCTGTCATTTGGACTCACCAAAAGTTTCTATGAGCCTAAGAACTCATTTCAAACTACTGACTAACGGTGTTCTGAAGCCTTCATTCAGAGTGGTCCTGTGACTGCTTTCCATCATATGTTGAGTAATACACAAAGATACATTTCATTTGTGCCGTAAAATCATCTCAACACAAGCTTATGTAACTTAAACGACTATTGAAGTCAAGTAGGATCAAGCATCACTACCGCTATCTAGTATGTTGTCTTATAAGCTTTATGTGGCATCCCTGACATTATTGTCGTAGTATGTGAAATGAATAACATTGAGTATACCTTTAATTAATCTCTTCATTTATTCTAATGTTTGTAAACTAGTGCGCTACATTAAGCCCACATGACAACATGCTGGATACCAGCAGTGATCAAACATCTATGTTAAATTGTTTTAACATTTCTCAGCTGGATGAATTTATTACTTTTACCAACTCCAAGTCTCTACAGTGAGTGTTTAAAATTCAGAATTACAATTACATGCAACCTGGTGTATTAATTGTTACTGAACACTAAATAAGAATAGTACGTACTAAGAGATGGGGAGAAAGTATAGTGAATTTAAAAATATAGAATGAAAATCCTATGTAGTTCAGTCAAAATATTGCTACCAAGGGAAAATCAGATTTACCGCAGAATACTTTTGCATGCAAAGGTCAAACGGAAATAACTTGATTGCAATCGTTTCACTGCAGCTATGTATTCCTAATTTAGGAATCGTGGTGAATACTTGTAGCCTCTGAAGCCCTATGTCCCACTAGGAACCCAAAGGATAAATAATAATGACAAACTTGTAGCCCTAGGGGTGTGAATGTTCAGAGTGAATTGTCCTCTGGGGTAGGATTTCAGTTGGCAAACGTTTCAATGCCATGCTATTTTTATTAAAGTGCATAATCCACATTCTTGTTGTCGTTAACTAACGAATTATATGTATGTTGAAAACTGTGTATAATAGAGAAGCCTGAAGAGATCTGACTGAAAACGATACTGTTCGCTTACATGTCTTGTTATAATTTTCAAAATGCGAACTCTGAATATTTCAAAATATGCCGTTTGCACTGTGCTCAATTTCATGACGGGAACCAAACGCATTAAAACGTTAGACAATCAGTGAAAACCAATGAATATTTGGTAGCCATGTCATTAAAATTTGGGCTTATCAGCCTTGTGCACCCTGAGTTTTAAATTATGCCGATACCGAGAATTTTAGAAAGCCATCATTCATTTATAACTTGAGAATGAAAATATATACTCATCAGTGACATCAGATATCAGTTACGCTACATGGAGAAATGACTGAGGTTAAGAGATCTTATAAACCGAGTAACCAACTGGCAATGCGTTTTCCATGAGACTTGGAATTCTCAAGTTGGCTCTTATACTCTGTTGAAATTTTACACTGCTTAGGGTTGATTTCTTTCATAATATATTTTTGGTCGATCTTTTAAGGTGATAGAATTTTATCGCAGTTAAATCCTCAACATTATTTACAGGATATAAAACTACCCGTTTTGGTGCTGATCTCCCTCAAATACGTAAGTCTTCATATTTTATTTACTTATTACTTAATTTGGAGACTTAATGTGTTGAAAACGATTCCCTTCGTAATTTGTTGCCGTTTGATTATTCCGTTTCAGTAGAAGTAATCGATGTCAGTTACTTTCAGCACGTCACACCAATATCACTAGAATGATGGTTACACGCACTTCCACTCCTCTTAATTGGCTTTCTCGTCAGCCTACCAAAATATTTAAGCAAATACTTGACTTCGATATGATACTTGGTGAGACAAATACATACAATCAGTCAGTCAGTACAACAATATTCAAAAAACATGGTGAATATTATTCTTTTAATTCTCCATTGTAAGATAACTATGCTGATAAGTTGACTTACAAACAATAACCTTATACTGCAGGCCTGCAAAGTGACAATAAGGAATGTGACATTTTGCACGCGATAAAGACCAACCACAAACGTCGCTGGTAAGTGGGTGAGTAGTCAGTACCTGTGTGAAACTTAAAAAGCATGTTTTAACCATTAGAACTCTTAAGTGCACAGATATATACAAACTGGTGATGGAAAAAGATTAAAGGATTGATCTGCCCCAATTTAAACCGCTTTGACCTCGTACAGGTTCCATTGATCTTTAAAATTATTTTACTACTCTATTACTACATAGACTGAAGACGATAAACACCTACTGACCACTAACAAGATATTCCCGTTATGAATGTACAAGCAGAAATTACTTCCAGAAAATAGAGGCCAGAGACTTCGAAGAAGACAGGTGGGTTGTTTAAAGGTTTCATATACTATCCGTCTACCATATCATAGCTAACAATGTGGGTTAACTGAAATTACGATAATGACACATCATCGAAATCTGCGTAGCCACTATGCTAGAGTACACATCAGCTTAATCGACTGTTATTATTTCCTAGTAGTTGATTGTCAAGTTGTAATTCCATGACATTTTTCCATTTGGTCAGAAGTGCATACAGAAACGTTTCACTTTTAACAAAAGACTGTTATTAAGAGAAACGATATGGCTATGATCATTCGTTAGAACTGGTGAGCTAATCACAGTTCAAAATGGACACCAGAAACTAATTACTTTTCTAGAACGAATACTCACAGTAAGAACGATGTGCTAAACACAATTATCAAGCATCCCGTACGAAACTGGTTGTATATGGGTATCTTTTTACTTTAAGTAAAGTTTCTTTTTCCTGATGGTTTTCCCATGGACTCGGACACCTTAATCATCATCTATACTTTTACTCCCATTTGGTTGGAGATCCTAGATAACTACTTGTGGTGATGAGGAAGTAACTAAGACATATATTTTTTGGAAATAATAAAAATCTTACTTGTTGCTTAGTTCCCTTCATACTCATATCCATTTGATTCACTTTAATATTCCTCTCTAAATCTGCTGCTTTCTGTTACTGAAAGGTATGGTAAACTAAATCTGTGTGTGAGGTGCTACTTTTCTGGGGTTGTGTGTAAACTAAAAATCAGTCTGCTAAATCACTTCTCTTCTATCTCCTTCTTTGAATTTTCAATTATAGTGCATCAAAGGCATATTGAAAGATCAACATATAAAGAGTTGAATACTAGTAGGTTACTCAGTGATAAGAATGATACTAGATTCGACACATACGTAAAACACATTGGATTATCAGAAAAAAATCTGTTTCACCGAAAACCAACAAGTGAGTTCATAATCTACAAACTTGTATTATTGTATACTCATTTTTACAATTTCGGTTGTCTTAATGTTCAATTTTGAGATTTATGGGGACTTATTAACCTCACCATGAACTGACATTAATCGAATAAACACTGGAAACCTATAAACACTCGACAGCTGTTTCGTCTTATTATGGGACTCCTCTGCAGCGCGTACCCATGAGCCGATGTTACTGAGACACACCTTAATCACATGAAATTGTTCAGAGTATGAAAACTGGACAATATAACTTTGGGCTTAAAATATACTTCACCTTTTTATCATCTGTCATAAAAGTGGCATCGGCTACCTAAATTTTAATATGTGAACCTGTAGACGGTTTGGCATTGTGGATTTACATTGATACAAAACTCTCACCTAAATCAGTATTACACGATGAAGAATAGAGTAGAAGATAAACATCGAAATCGAATATCAGTGCTTTAAATGCCCAAACTCGTAGTACAACTACTTCAGTAATATGGTGTACAGACAAGCCACTGACGATTGGTAGCTAATTATTTTCAACACTAATTGACCACTCGTGTTACTTAGCACTGAATGCTGAGCAGATTTTCTAAATCGTAAGCAAGCTGTATCTGCGATCTGGAGTGAAATGATTCGAATTCACATCACCCACTGCTGCAATCAGAGAGGTAATCAACGAGCTATCTAGGCCATGATTTGTCAACTAGCTGATGACTCCCAATAAGTACGAAATCTAGGTGTAGACCTTCCTTCCGACCCTCTAAACTCAATCAAAGTTCACCATGACGCTAAGTCTCCTGGCTTCCTAGCCACATTACAGAATGATCAGTAGAAATCGGTTAGAACTCAGGACCAGACGGCATGAGATTGATTACTCTCCAGTGATTAATCGATGAGTTTAATCCAGGCCTACAGGTTGACCATGGCCTGAACACCTGTGATAAGATCTGCAGCACTGACTGATGCGGGTTAGAATTCCTGAAGGTACTTATTTCGCCTCAAGATTCCAGATAGGCCTCGCTGACGAGTGCCAAGAAGCACGAAACTTAGGCCTAGTAGAGCTTTTAGTTGGTTGCCTCCAACCATCTAGCACCAATTTTCCTCAATAATGAATACAAATAACTTAAATGTAATGCGCAATCTATCGGCCTCACTATGCAATAACCAGTCCCCACCCCCCCACCCCAAAAAAAATACTCACCAACAATTGACATCGAAAACCATGTGTGCAAGGAGTAATACAGTATTCAGTGATCGTGTCATCTCAAGCTAATTTGCTCAACTATCAAACACCAAGTTCGATCAAAGCTGTTCCCGGATTTGCATCTAGGAGTGGGATGCTTAATGAGTTAAACGGTGAAGAAATTGAAAAGTAGAGAACATCTCCATCTAACGGTTAGTACGATTTTACAAATGAGGTAGCAGTAGTAGTAGTCATTTGAAAGAACTTTTAAAAAAGGATAGAGTAATCATATGTCTCTGAGGAAGTGAGGGTGATACCTAATCTGAAAACAACGAAAACTGAATACATAATTCCGATGTAAAAGAAAGCTCACCGAAACCACTAATCCTAGGGCTTTCATAAAATACAAGTTGTTCGTTCGAAACTAGAATTAATCAATTAGAAGCAATGCCTGTTAAATTAGTTGGAGTGAATACAAGAAGTTGATCAAAATGAAGAAAATATTGATGTTTAGATTTCGCGAAATACTAAATGCATCAAGTTTGGGCTGAAATTACAGTTGTAAGGTTGGCAATCTTACTTATGATCTTTGTTTGCTCGCATAATGTGAAAAACGTTCTTAGCACGATTACACGACACAAAAAGTATGTCAAATATCACAAGTGTGAGGAAACAAGTTCGACCTGAAGGGTATTTTAAGGCAAAATAAAAAACCAATGAGTCACTGTTACTTGGTGTTATTATGATGAAGAGCGTTTTAAATTACATGCTTTTACTCGCCATACCTCTGGACTTAAAACCTTAAGAAACGATTGTAGCTATCATATGCTAACTTACGACCAAACGTTTCCAACAACATTAGCAGCCTTCTCCCCATATACTGAGTGAAGCTCGTAGGCTTAGACTATCTTTTTCACCCAGCCAATGAGTTGTTGACAGGTGATTGAAAAACTAAATTCACACAATAATTGACTTCTGGACTAATAAGATAAGTTTATTTGGAGAATTAACATTTCAAGTTTTTAACCCCAGTTGGTAGAACACTCGATAAAATTATAAATTAAAGTAGACAATCACTGGTTACACGTAATGTATAGGTGCATCTATCATTGAAAATGTTAGGTTTGCATTACATATAAAATGAATATATTCTTCAAAAAGACTATATTTTTTAGAATTATCACGAACTGAACGTAATTCGAATGTTAAAGAACGCCAACTACTGTACTATCCAACAAATGACAGCGCACAAAAGAGACCTGACATATATTACTTTCTGTACAGAAACAATATAAAATAAAGTAAGAGCGAAAGTCCCGTTACTTGTACTAAAGGGAACTTTGTTGTTGAGAAGACTTTGAAACCACTAGTACTGGATTTCCTCAGTCATCTTACTATATAATAAAAGCACGCATGAACCATGATAGGATTATTGGACAACAGGAAAAAATAGGTAACTAACCTGAAAGACGGAAGAATTCATTATAATTGAATGATCGGATATGTTTAGACCAAAAAATAAAGTTTAAAAAAAACGTTTTTGGTGGTAATGATGAATAGCAGTAAGCAGTGGAATCCAGGACGCCGATCAATTCGGCCCAATCGATAACGAAGAATTACAAGCCATAATATTAAAACACTATTGCTGCTTATCAATGATGTTCTTCAAGCCATGTCATTTGTTGAACTTTAATTACAAAATATAGAAATTCAAATGAATTCCAGTTATGCTGACAGCCAGTCGATAGCTGCTACCTTGACGTGGTGATCTGAATTGTATATCACAATGGCCCAGAGAGCTACACTGGCTGGAACGCCTATTCCCTCGAGGTCCTACCATGTCAGAAATGTCTGCTGGATAGTGATAAGAAAAGCAGTTGCCGTTGTAGCGTAAGTTACTATACTATGTGGGGGTCTGAGGACGTCATACTGCTGCTAGCAGGATGGGGTGTGACAGCAGTAAGGTCTGTCTTGGATGACCAGTAGTGCCACGCTGACTTTCCCTTCCGTACTGAAAGAAGGGAGTTAAGTAAGGTTGGCCCCAAAAATACCCCATCCCGCCCTGCCCCACGGTTTCCCAGTATGTTTTCTCTATCTAGCGTCAAAACAACCAATCCCCAAACAACAACTCACAAAACGCTATGTGTAACAAGTTCCAAGCAAATGTCCCATGGGCTCTGCGGTCACAAAAGTCCTTTCCTCTTTCAGGCACCTTCGTGTGAGCAGTCGGAAAGTGTTAACCGCCAGCATGCTTCCAGTAGTACACAACACCCAATCAAACATAACCTATCCGCCTCAACTCTGTCTCCTCCTTTGCCTTTACCTCGTGATACTAATATTAGGTTTCTTACACTTTCCCAACCTCTCACTCTGCGACCTTTGGGAACGACCCCAGCCATAGAAACCTTGTTCCTAATTTCCAAAGACCCCGCCATCGATTTCATGTAGGAGCTTTCAACATCCGAATAAAGAAAGGCAACCTGAACCGATGTACCTGTGTGCGAGGTCTTCCGCTGATTATGTTAGTCAGTATGTTGACACTATTGCCAGCAAAATGTGATGCTTACAAAAAGATCAAGGACTATAATTTAATCCCAACGCCGAAAGGAGACTAATTTCCGTGGGATTCTTCGAAAACTATCTAGTAAGGAATACTTGGGATAATGGATTCAATAGTAGTTCAAAGTGGAAGAATATGTTGATAACTGTGTTTCACTAACTGTTCTCACCAGGCATACCCTGTGCAAATTATACAACTCTCACAATCAAGATGAATTCACACAACAGAATCAACAGTTTGAATACGCATAAATGGTTTGCAAAACGTTGAGTCTATAGAAGAATTATATCAGGTCTTAAGAATGTCGATATAACCAGGTCTGCAAAAAATATTCATGACCAAACAACAATAATAAAATACTTCACAGTTCAAGTGAAATTATGAGCAGCTGACGTATTTGCAAAAATGGGGTATGTTCGAAATGTGAAGGTGAGAAAATGAAATGATTCACAGGACGGTCTGCTCTCGGTGATGTCACTACCAGTAACTGATTTCTAGCACTCAGAATGATGCCTACGCGGTTCAAATAGACAGTAAGCGACTTCACAGTCTAATGATATATGCTTTCTTGACTACCTCAAGGTTTGTTGTCTACCTCAGTGTAAACCGAATAACAATGGGGAAATGATAGATTTGAGTAATACATTTTGAGCAGTCCCATCAAATATTTACTTGTCAGAGCATGTTGTACGGGGAGCCAAAATACAATCGGGTTAGAAACACTAAGTAAAATTGATAAATGTACAAATAAAAAAGATGGATACTGTGTTTCCAGATCATACTTGATAGTAAAATTAGATAAAAATTACCGAAAATGTTAGTTGGGAACAAACACTTCCGAAATGATAACTTTAGAGGTCGCATTAATAATTACAATTACCAAATTTTGAATAGCCAATATGACCTTTGTTAGTCAAAACAAATTCAGTTTTCTTTTTTCTACAGATACGAAGTTTGCAAAATACCAAAACCGGACTTATTATTCTCACGACGGTAGGTAGAAATGTCACCCCTTCTGAACAGGGGCTGCCACGCTGCAAAACCAGTGCCTCTATAAACGTCTGCACACTTTTATTCACACTTAGTAACTAGCCGTAGGTTCATTTTTAAACGGTTTTGTACTTCCGCTCACCTTCATTCAGGGCGACTGTCTTTAATTTTGACACAAGTCGCTAAGATGGAAAAGAAATCCAAGTTTGGAAACGTCTAGTGTGACGCTTTCCAGAAATTCCTTAACTTCAGCTTCATCTCCGGAGAAACTAATGGCATTTATTCCCAAATACTTCTAGAATGGAGTAAAATGTACGTCCAGTTCTTTGTAATCAACAGCTGACTGGTTGATAACGGGTTTTTCTTCTTAGTCTAATTTAATAACACGACATAACCTTTTGATTTATTTTCCTAGGTTCGCAAAACACAGTCGCCAATACCTCGTCCAATGTGTCACTACAAACGAACCTGTTTCTGTTATTCAGTATTCTGACCATCACCAGCTTATACTTTGCACGGTACTGACAAAATGGAAACAAATGCAACAAATTTATATATGCTGCAAAAAAAAAGGATTTAGCGTAATAACAGAGCATTATTTCCATTTTGAACTAACTGTAAATGACACAAAATGTTGCATACCGTAACATCATTTGTAATTAACTGAACTAAGTGATTTTTTAAAAAGTAATATTTACTTAACACTGCATTCCTCTTCATTATCCAAACAAGAATTATATTGGTAGATGGTACATTTGATCGCAAGATTATTTCAGTTTGTAAAGTTCGTCAAAAACAAACAAAATACTACTGCTTTAGAAACATTACAACTAGGTAAGAGCGGTTTTGTATAAGAAGCCATATACCAAAAGATTTATCTGTAAATACGAATGGTAATACCGATCCGCAATTCAACTCCCAGAATTCTTTATTTTATAATTAGTCTTTACTGGTCGCTACAAACATTTAGTTTCTGACAACCGAACAAGAGGGTATGAAAGGGTGGACTACGCTTTTCTTCTTAAAATGCTCTCGCAGAGTAATGCGTACAATCAAGACCATTCACCTGAGCTACAAATATTCTCCATCAGTTCAAATAACTCATAGGTGAAATACTAATCAGCATCTCTGTTTGATGAGAACTGAAAGGTTGGAGCCAACCACCTAGTAGACCAATGAGTTTCCTAAGCGAAGTTTGGAAGCAGTGCACACAGGCTTTGCGATTTTGAAGGATAGCAATACAGCATGACTCGAACAAAAAGTGACTGTGTTCAAAAACGCCGGTGTTGTTTAAAGCACAGCACTATTTTCCCACGTAAAATGAACCATTGTAAATTGTTATAGGACCTTTGAAATTATCAGATGTTAAGTGGTAGTGAAGACTTACGCAAATATATTCTGAAACCATAAAACTTCGCATCTTTATGAGAACCTATTAAGGACTTGACTATACATACCCCAATTCAGAAGGTTTATACTGTGTTGAAAAAGAAAAACAACAAGACTTACAAGAGGTTCAATATACCTCGGTAGTCCTCATATCAGTTCAGTTTTATAATCCTCCCAAAAATCATCGAAATAGTTCTACCACGATATGTATGTCATTCAACACGCACTTACTGTAACGAGTAATCTTTCGAATCTTTAGTTTAGAGGTATTTATGTATTTGGCAAAAATAACACAAATATAAGTGGTGAAAATCATTTACGAACTAGGTATTGTTTTGACTACATATAATCATTAAAACCACAAAACAAACATCTTAAATATTGGTACTATTCTGCTCCAAAAATAATTCCCTGGGTAATACTATAATCGAATGCATGCCAAAACTGCAGAAATAACTAAGGATAATCCTAGTGCAATGAACCCAGTTGTGTTGCACGTTTTGATCGGGAAGCCTATGGCATAATCCCAAGCCTGAAATAGATGGGTTAAAAAAACATTATTCAGAAAATTGAAAGTTAGCAGCAGAAATAACAAACGATATTAAAGTTTTGCTATAAAACTTAAGGGACCAATAAGTGATGTTTTCTGCCCTTTGATATCATATAAAACCAACGTAGAACCTAGCACATAAGTGCCTAGGTCCAACTTGCAATACTTTCTAGAGGCATGAAAAGAGTAAATGGATAAGAAAGGTAACAAAGTAGACAAAGGTGTATAGAGGAGGATATTTGAAAATGAAGGTCAGTGGACGTATTCCAGCTCCGAAGACGCCAAAGAGTGAATATACCTGCGCCATTGTGACCGATTTTTAGCCAAGTCACCGGCAGTCTTCAACCGAAGTAGTAGAGTCTCAGAAGCCTCAGTCAGGTAGTCTACAACTCTCTACACGGCTTAAACCAATGGTTAGAGGCTACAGGCACGTTTTCAGCTAGCTACCCTAAACCCGTTCTTTCAATTTAATCAAAATCCCCCAGCATGGTACATCGAGGCAGGCGGTGGCTCGGCATGCACAAAATATGTTTAAGCCACCTCAGTCAATAAAGATTCAAAACATCAAGGACTGCCTTCTCTTTCTTGGCTGGAACACTTCATTTAACCCCAAAATCACCCAATAGTAATTCTACTGAACCCAAGCAATCCTACGAAGATACTTGCGATCGAAAACTTCTAACCTGTCCATGTATTTTATTTGTTTTTAACGCCCATGTCCCACGGTCACATAACAGGACAGAACGAACTGTACGGTAATTTAATTGTCCTTAAGTAGTTAGTCGGATATCTCGCCAGTCGGAGGCAGAGCTGACGCAAGCTGGTAACTGCTAAGCAGACGTTCTGTATCCAACTTAGATTTCGTCAGCAACTAGCCCGTTCGAGCTGATGCAAGTTTTCAGTAACTGAAGAGTGATCAGTTTACCATCTTCATTGAGTTAGTACACAAGTAATCCTCTAGTAGCTGTAAGTTTTATTTTAAGGCCTTTATGCCTCCATATCAAAGGTGAACAGTATTTTTGTGCTAAGTTCACAAACCACTTTATTCACTCGATCATGCTATCAAAAGTCAATCTGAATTAAAACATCCCTTCTAAGTTTCACCATTGTAAATCACAAAAATAAAAAGACAATTGTTATGACCTTGTTGTCACTTGTTATATTCTTGTAGTAACTATTCGACATAATCTAGAATATAACAAGTGACAAGGTCATAACAATCGTCTTTTTATTTTTGTGATTTACGATGGTAAAATCTGGAAGAGATATTTCAGTTCAGATTGACTTTTGATAGCATGATCCAGTGGATAAATACACATGTGGATGCCTGAAAAATAGCTTTCAGACCCCACTCCTTGATGGCTGCTCAGTTTCTTGGCTAATGGAAAAAGTGGTAAGGTAACAGGTGTACTGCAACGTCAAAAATGCAAGGGTTTACAAATATTTACAATGGTCTTGGGTATTTCAAGGCCTTTCTGGTTTTTCGTCCCTTCGACCAATCTGATATTCACACGTTGGTTCACGTGATTTCTCCCGAAACTTCTGGGCAAAAAGATTGGTTATAACAGGCTTCAGAGATTTAGCGCTTTTTACACAGATTATAGTAATCTTATTCCACAATATAACAATTTAGCTAGATTCCCTTTTTCAACGAACTCATTTACTAAAGCTGTAAAGTATTAAAGTATTGAGAATAAATAAGTGTCTATTATTATTCAATAAAGTGAGTTTGTCAGTAATGTATCGTTCAAGAGTTGACTCGACAGTTGTTTATAAAAACAAAAAAACACTTGATAACAAATGTAATAAAAGTATTGCGAAACGTAAATAGCTTGAAGAGATGGAAATCGTTCGAAGACGTAAAGTCAAGCGATAAAGTGCCTATCTGACAGAGGAAAAAATGAAGAAAAAGACGATCCTACAGGAAATAACATTTTTGAACTAATTAATGACCACTTGAAAAGTGGAAGGGGGATTTAGGTCACAGTAAAAATAGACTGGAAACATTCACTCTGTCCCTAGAGCTCACGTTTGAAATGATGCGTTTTCAACCCTTCTATTATGCCCAAGCTATGAATCTATTTTCTGTACGAACTGCTCCTGTTTACCTTGTGTAATTTTAAACAAGGATTCAAGTGAAGCTGTGACCTTAATTGACTATTGACCCAAGTGATAAACTGTTAACAGATTTCCCTGGGACTCTCAATAGACATGAAGGACAATGTTCAGGCATGCACGCTATATTCTAACTGCGTAAAGTAAACTTCGACCCTTACAGAGGTGTGATCCGAAGTGGTAGCTTATCGTTAACACATTCACACATTGTGATCAGAGAAAATAGTCCAAAGTTCAGCGAAAATGAAGTTTTTACAGACCTGATAAGACGGTTCTTATAGGTGATCGTGCAGCAGTGATTATGATTAACAGTTAAACATTTGAGCGTATAGTCAATTCAGGTTGCAAAGCCTTCCTGAAATCTTTGTTCAACTTTATCTACAAGGTTAGACCGAACGGTCTCGTAACTTATGCATGGCAGAAGCGTCGATAGACCACCCATCTAGGTTCGAATTCTGAACGCAGAAGAAGTACGTATATGTGTATGCGCAAAAATATTAGTTGGTATCCGACCGGTTATTGAGAATAAATAGTAAGCAGATCACGTCGGAAACCTACCAACACTGAATTAAAAATCCATGAAATAACTTTTCTAAAGATTATGAAGCAGCGTGTACAGTGTTGCTTTTTTGAACTTGATATTATTTCTGAATTGCAGCTGAGTCACGGCTCACTGGTTTAGGGAGTTGACTTTCAACCAATGGGTCACGGATTCGAACACCGCCCCACCTACCGAGGTTTAGGCAACCAGGTGGTATGATTAACCTCATACATTATGTGTGGCTCGTTGCCCATTATACGAATGTGCACAGGGTCGCTGAGTGTAGCTGAAGAATCGTAAGCAACACCTGATTGTCAAAGCATCTGGGCTATGTGCAGTGGGACTGCAGTGATGTTTGTTTGGTAATCTGACAATAAGTGTTGACGAAAGTTCAAACAACAAATACGACGTTCAATAAGTTCACCTCAGCATGTACGCTAGACAAAACTTCGGCAATCACCAAAACGTGCTAAACTATTCTGAAGATCATCGACACCACTTCTATCCACCAGTGTTAAATGCATCCCTCATCTATGAATAGTCACCTAGGACGATGAATATGATAATAATGATGCAGTTCAACCTGCATCATACGTGGGACTAATCACCGAAGGCAAGTAGACAATCAGCAGCCGACTAGGGATAAAAACAATTAAGTCGGAAAAATCATCCCATCAGAGTTGCAGAGAAAAGTTGCCAAATTATCAATAGGAGTCAAAATAATGACCCTAAAAGACTGATCCTGTTTAACACACCCTGAATAGTTTTCACTGGGTTGTACATCAACAAAGCAGATAAATGGCAAATGGGCTTAAATCACTTGCACACATCAAATGTGTTCCAAGTTGCTCTCAATATAAAAAACAATCATATCCTAATGGCTTTCGGTGGTGAGCCCTTTTACCATAATGAAGAACAAATCACTAAAACTTAAGAAATATTACGTTACCAAGGCTACAGTAGTCAGGCTACTTGGTGGCAAATCAAAGAATACCACATATAAATTCACATGTAGAACATATCCTCAGGGTCATCCACTACGTCTACTTATATATTCATCAACCAGTCAAAACAAGAAAGCATATTTTCCACCTGAACATTTGAATGTAACTATTCACTAAACGATTTCAATGCACTATTTCTCTAGTATCTGGCTATCAAGAAAAGAAGTCATCCAATTTCTGTAGAAAAATACAGTCATATAAAAATGAAAAGGTAGCGGAAAATTAAAATGCAATGAATGCTTACCAAATGTCGCATTCCATTTAAATAGTGATACACCAACGGGTAGCACAAGAGGAATTTGCATGCAGTTGTGACGGCAGTACCCAGATGCATGTTCTTAATGTAATCAAGCACGGCACCATAGTGGCCAGTGAAAAAGAAAGCAGCGATCCCCACAGACGACCAAACTTGAGGAGACATAGAAACCAGCGAATTGAGTAGGTTAGGAAAATAATATTAGCAAGGTCCAAAAGAGAGATATTACATCAAAAATAAGGTCGAGATTTGTGAATAAAGAGGCATTTTCTCGCGATTATCAACCAACTTCATATTCTTCTTTTCATTATAACGATAACAGGCTACTGGTAACTAAAACGAAATACTCCGAGGTAGAAAAGAGAAAATGCTTGGACATTTTGTTCTCTTAATAAATTTGAATGTAATCGAAGTGTTGTATGACGTAAGAATTTATCATATTGCACAAGTTCTCATCAGATACATTCCAAAAGACCTAAGCAGTGGATGGAAAAACAAACATACCTTACATGTACGGTCTTAGTAAGCTCAATAAAATATTTTGATATTTAAGCATACGAGTACAAAATACTGACAAGAAATAATTTCTTAAAGTGGAACCAGATCAAACTAGACCGATTTGAATAACCAGATTTAGTACCGAATGACTGATTGGGCAGCTCTAGGCAGTCAATAAAAGCACATTTGAAAGGAATTACTCTTAAAAACTGGGATAAAATCTGTCAGAGTAGCAGTGAATACCCACTGGATTTTATTTAAAAGCAAGACATAGGTAAAATTAAGAAGAGCAGCAATGCGGGCAAGAGGCCTACTTTGTCAAGATGACGTAAAACGCGATGACTTTGCTAAGGAAATTAATAGAAGGCTAAAGAATGAAATAACTCAGATTAACATGGTCGCTGAGTAGGCTTCAGTGTGCTATGTTGTACAATGCACTGAACAAACCCTAGTATGTAGGTATAGGCATTTAGCTGCATTCCGTATGCACGTGAAAAAGTAAGTACATCGAATGTACCACAGGTTTCTGGACTTGTTCCAAAAATTCAGCTTCAGTGTCCGCACTGGTTTAGTAGTACCAGCTAACCAAGGGTAGTGTAAACAAAGAACCTTAAAACTTTACAAACCTGAAGAGGTAAGACAGCTTGACTTCAGTTTGTAAACGCTGCAGAAACCACAGGAATCCAACCCAGATTTGAATATTCACGAAGGGGTAGTTATCAACTTTCAGCTGTCCCAGTGGTGCTCGAATCTACTTTTTACACAACTATACAGTAATTTATGGTATTTTCCTATCCACTTTAATAACCACAAAATTAGTATGGGTTCAGCCAATATTAGGATAATACGTTTTTGGTTCACCCACTCCGTTATGACCCAGACAATTTAGCTCGATGTTTTGGACCGTTTATTTACAAGCAAACACTTGTCAAAACTGATTTTAAAAATATAACAGACTTAGCAATGTTTCAATGAATTATTTTTCGGTCGCTAATACTCCGCACACCATGCTACGACTACTAGGAAGTTGAATAAAGCATGCTGAGATCCAATATGTGATACATGCTTTTCTAAAATTGACGACAAAATTTTTGAAAAGTGTTTCCCAGACAATAAAATGGAACAGAACAGGCATGTATAGTGAAGTTAGATGAAACAGGTAAAAGTGAACAGAAAATATCAGAATTAGAGAATTTTAAAGCTATAATACAGAATGTAAAGTCAGTGAAGATAGTAACTATGGGAGAAGAATACAATGCATAACACAGCCGGGACACAAAACGAAAAGAAAATTGATGCACTTAGATGAGAGATATCTACGAAGGTGAAGGTGAGGTTTCGTTGGTTACTATCCCCTTCTGAACAACTCCAAGAAAACAGTAACGATTTCGGCACAGCTTGCCAGTTGTTGCTTTTCTGGTCGATACTCATTTTTTTTCCTCACTGAACTCGTACACGTACACGTACAGATAACCTGGGGAAACTGAGATACATCCACCCCAGGGAATTTTCGCCATATGCCAACTTGGCATCTGTTCCGGATGAATTACTCGAAACCATGGCCTCATTTTGTACGTACTCAGTTAATAGGAGTTCCGAAAAACGCATAGCTGTCATTATTCACCTGGCCACAGCTCGGTAAAAATAACTAAGAACATGCACGGTACTGCCAGGCAAGGAAATCCTAGATGATTGCGACTGCACTTTCGCTGCATATTTTTTAACCAATAGTTTTATCAAAATAATACTGTATATCTTAATTTCCCACACCTAATTTGGTGGTTTGTATTTACGTGGATCACACCAAACTCCCCTGACAATCTGATTACTCCGTTCATCTACCGAACTGTAACATCCCTACAGTGCTGGAACCATTACAGACACTAGGCTGTCTAAAGTGCTTATGTTAACCGTATTGTTTTCTTCCGAATCCCACCATGGAAAATAAATTCTCTGAGGGTGGTAGATTCTCTAAACTGTTCTAGTGAGTACACTCGTTACTTTTTTTACGTCAAATTTGACATCTCCTGATATTTTTAAACTACATGAAATATGCTCTCTTATTTTCTTACGGGTGATTTCAATGACAAATTTCTAGAATGACTCGTATACTTCAACTCAAAACTGACAACTTTGAACTAATCTTCAGTATTTTGAACTACAAATATTTAGTTCGAAATCAGTAACTTTTAAGACCAATCCATCATGATTCTTATGGTGAACACCCAGGGTCGACATACTGTTTTGCAACATCTGGGTTAAAGCTTACCCAACTTCCGTGTTAGAGACCCAGAACTAGCAAATATTGAGCATACAGCCAATCCGACCAACCGAGAAGCCCTGTATTGTATGCACCACACTAATCACAATACCCAAGGAAGACAAAATTATGACAAAACTGAATTCGAATAATATAGGCACGTAGGTTATTGATGCATTTTTACCAATAGACTGCGCATCCCAAAACTACTGTCCGTGTCTAGCCCACAAAGCCTTTATGGTCAAAATCAACCGTAAACTAAGCTAAAGTAAGCCTGATCCATAATCGAAGTTTTCGATATTTAATACGTTGCCTGTAAAAATCAGTCATCTACTTACATATCCTTCAGAGTATTTACTGGGGAATTATTCTATTGATTTGGAGAATTAAATGTCAATTTGTGCATCCCCTTCTTAAGATGCTTCAATGCAGCTAATCACTAACTTCCTAATTCGTCGTTGACTACCAGGTACTTATAATTAGCAAATCCAGAAGTGCGAACGTATAAAGTTCTTTTTGTCATAGCCACCTAGTTAACTTTTTAGCTTTAGGCTAGCTTCGACATTTTCTGGAGTGATCTTAGGTCCTAAGGAAGTTTAATACACGGAAAACTTATAGTATATCACATTGTCGCACAAAATAGCATACTCTGACATGTGATTGCAGTCGGTAAACTACAAGCTATCTTACTGGTATGGATAATAACTGATACACTGTGACAGTAAAATATGAGCTGGATACCTTGCATTTACTACTTACGCATGCCGAAACTAGCCGTAGGTTAACTAAGTGGCCCACTGACCCTGTGCACAGCGCATCACCCAGTGTTAGCCCAATGCCGATGGGATAGTTGACAGTTGATCTAATCTTGACGCTGCATCTGGAAATACGGCTCTACATTCCCTAAGTAAGTAAATTTTCATTTACAAAATCATCAGCTTTTGCTTGACAAGACTTAAGTCTCGCTTCACTATCGAAGTCCTATTTAACAATACTTACCAACAGACATGGCAATACCAGTCGCTCGATGGAGAAATGAGAATCTCATAACCAATGGCGCTGAGTAAACTTGAAGGTGGGGGGACCATGGTCGCTCAGCAGAAATATTCTTTTCCCAGAAAGATTGCATCTCCTTTTCAGCTTGCTTACGAACTTGTCCGCTGGTGCTACCTTTGGCTGCTTTGGTTGAACGAATAATAAGTGCTGGTCGCAATAAGCCTAAGGAAGATCTGGAAATGGGTGCAAAACCAATCGGGCCGGTGAGGCAGCGCAGACAGTATAACTTTGAAGACAGGCTTTTAAAAGGTCAATTAGCAATGCTAGCATACCTCATCACTTGAAACAACGACAATGAAGAAAGGACAAGCTCTCGTCACGACAGATAGTTGTAACGACCAGCTGTACGTAGGTTCGCACGTTGTTGCAGGGGGTGTGAGTTTATTGATGAGAATCTGGAAGTGGGAAAAGGAAGAAAAACGTCAGCCGACGACTAAGCAAGTACAAAAGATGTGCTTACACTTAATAATAAGCGATAACTGACAAACGATACGATGCCGCTTAGACTGTGTTGTTAATTCACCCGCCAAGTCTAAAACTTTCATCCTTCCACTTTTCACAGTTAAGTTTCAGTTCATCGTCCATTTTTGAATACGGGTTTAGTCCTACTGTAGGGAAACACGATCCTCCTGACTTCTAATTTCATATCACAGACTAAAATGAGGATTTCAGGAGAGTTCTGTTCATGCATGCCGTCTACGTATATTAGAACAGGAAGAGACCCTAGTTCTCCGCCCCGGTGTTCGGCTGTATTTGGCAGTTCTTTCCGCAGACCTGACGTTTGTATTTTTTTGTTCTCGGGGAGGTGACTTTATGGTCAGTAGCAGCTCGTAACTTAACTAAGCCAACGATCGGTAGTCCTCCGTTGTTACTGGGACATTTATAATCCCATGAGTAGGTGCTAGTTGACGGAAGAATTTGCAACTACCGATCAGCCAGATGTTAAGTTAATTCCATGTCTCTGCTTTTAAGCACATTCGTTGCTACTAATTGAATGACTTCCACTCTGATCTGTCGGAATCGTACAGCCTGGTGGAACAGACCTCTCTGATTAGATTCACGCAAGTTTGTCGGCCTAACTTGACGATATTGCCGACTGCCTCTCAATTACCTCGCGCATGTGTGTATCGTCTGTCTAAATAGTCCGCTTGTGTGTTCGTTAATGGTCCTCTTATAATCAGCATTTTGTTGCATTTTTAATCTGAGTAGCCCACACTTATAGTTGCCTGTTACCTTGGGACTCTTTGAGCAGTTTGGAGTTGAGAGTAGAACAGGCTTACTGATGGCACACACAATTTTGTCAACTATGAATTTCCAATGAGTGTTCATATCCTGCCATACGTGTCCAGCTTCCCAATCTACCTGCTTCTGTGTCGTTAGAAGGGCTGAAACGTTCAGTCATCCCGAGTATTCCAATATCCAATATCTTTCAACGAGCTAGTGTAAACCAACTGATTTCTTCGCGCTCGCTTCTAGGTCTTGCCGAACGGTCCCGGGTCTTTGGTGGATTCCAATGTAGTAGGTCCACCCACTCGATTGCTGTATCTCTGGTTAGCCCGATGGGTGGTTGGGTGTTGGTTAGATTTGTAGGGAGTGTTGTTTGTTTGTTTGCTTTTTCTTCCGAGGACTGTGGTGCGGATGGGTTCCTCAAATGTTGTGCCAGCAGACAATTGGTTGGACTGGTTGTAAAAAGGAGATGGAAAATATGTGCAGAGAAATCAAGGGGGAGAAAGTGCAAAGAGAGACAAAATAGAAAAGGAAAAGGAAAAGAGGAAGAAAAATGAAATATAAAAAAGGATTAGGAGAAAGGAAGCGGCACGGAAGAATAAAACATTGGTAGGTTCATGGGGAATAGGCGATAGGGAGAGCCTTTGTTAAAGTTCGAGAACGTAGAGTCAGAAGTAAGAAGAGTAAATAACATGATAGGACGAATAGGAATATAGTAATTCTCTTAGTAGATGACGGTAGCTGGAGGGGAGGTCTACAGGAAGGTATAAGGTTAATCCAAGTTCTCAGTGATAGTGGTTGTACTAAGTGTTCAGTAACGGTTGGTCGTACCGACGAGGCTTGTAAACTGGCGTCTGTCTTGGCAAATCCATTATATGAGAATAAGAATTATTGTTTTCTTGGTTTTAACGCTCAAGACGTGCTGGAAGGTGACATTTCCTTGTTCGCTTCATAACAAGCGGTATCTTTAGATGTTTGCGATGGCGTTTAGTTACCTCACTTCTGTACTACTCAAGACCTGTAAAATCTAGTAGACTTTTCAATATATATCAATGTGGTGGTGCATGTAAACTGGATCACCTCGTGTTAAATTACTAATGTGAGAGCAATATATGTATATTTATTTATGTAAGTATGTTTTGAATTACGTCACAATAAGGTCACCCTCTTTCTGTCTATCTGTCATGTTAAAACGTGCCCCACTTTGTAGGCACGTGTTTTTCCCCTAGTCCAGCAACTATTCTCACTTTGGGTCTTGATACTTCCTCAAAGACACCGGAGTGTCTTCCGAGTGCTAGAGGTGCTACCGTTTTGGGCACTGACAGATATGGACGCACGTACCATTTGAAAACCACCAGAAATGGTTTAGTAATGATGGCAAATGAACGGAATGTAAGGTGGAATTCTGTTACCGACATTCCTTTGTGGTCAGAGCCAGTATTTAGTGTATCGGAGAAGTTTTGGCGATTGAGGGTTTCGACGAGCTGAACACCGGTTAGTGAGGTCAGTATTTCTTTGGGCAGGTTGCTGGAAGAGCAGAAAGAGCCATTCAACCCTCTTTTAACTGGTTTTGCTGCGAGGGCTGTGACTACATTTCGTGGTAAAGTATTCCATAAAGCACGTACCACAAAGAAAAGGAAGTTTTCCCTCAGGGTGCTTTCAGCCGGATACTTTCTGGGGTTCCGAGAAGTCACAGCGACTAAGATACTTAGCAGAGGAGTTCGTCCTTCAGTGGAACCCGTTGGCTGGGGGGGGGGTTTGGTGGCCACCACCTACCTTTTGCCTAACAGGCCTCCATCTGCTCTGACACAGTTGGGTGGAGCCTCATACTGAGGTTAACCTTCTGCAAGGCTTTCAAGCCCTTGTGAGTCATGTGTGTGAGTCTGATCGGATGGTGATTATTTCGGGGGTGGGGATATACTTTAGGTGAAGTGTATTGCTCTTTATCAGAGCTATTAATGGGCATCCTTGAAATACCGTGGGCAACCTTCCCGCTTCCACTATCCGGATCATCGACGAGGGCGTTCTCCTCCTACCATCATAGTATGTCAGACTCGGCCCGGGCTTTTCACGTGTTGACAGAGAAGGACTTGCCTTGGGACAATTCATCGAGGCTCTAAGAACCACTGACTTGTCCGAAGGTGTTCAGCTGAGACTCCAGGAAGAAGATGGCTTCACGGAGATAGAGGAAGCCCTAGAGTTTGGTAGCAGTTGACATATGTTTGGTTATCGAATTATTTCCTCTTTACCAGCAGTGAATCTGTCAACGCGTCGGCATTTAGCAGAATGGGGGATTCGGCTTTCGCGTGACTTTGCTTTATGATAGTGGGCACACACGCTCTTCTAGTACGCTTGGCGTACGGCTTCCTGTTTTGCTCGCCTGCCATCAACCAAATGTTTGCAGCCTCCTAGCCGCTTGTCAATACAGATTCCGAAGGTGCCAAAATTTCCCCCGACTCGTGGTTTTCTGCGGAAGAATGGGAGATACAAGAGTTCGGCTGGTGCTGGTTTCTCTGGGGTTGGTATGATTGCAGCATCAGTCTCTTTTATGTTTCGTGTGACACTTTTCGCACTGCCTTTGAGGAGGCTGATGGCTTTATGAGGCCTGAAACAGCTCCACGAGGTTATAGATGTGCAGACAGCTTTCCGCATTCCCGGTAATTATTCATGATACCTTCACATTTGACTCTATTTCCACGGTAAAACGGCAGTGGCGTATCTCTAAAATATTATTTTGCTTAGCCGTATGGGGAAAGGAGCATACCAAGGGTGGTTAGACATGAGGTTTGCGTACAATATTGGGGGATCGCCTCGCCTGAACATCCCCAAAGTGGAAGTTTCTACTAAAGTAAACAGCATGTTGCATCTAAGTTCGGATGAGGCAGAACAGCTGGCACTGCGTTAATAGCGCTGATATAGGTGTAAAGGCACATGAAACAAAAACCTTCTGGGTTGGGGATAAAGCGCAGGGTGACCACAGGGATTTAGGCGTCGAAAAAAGCAGAATAATTAATTAATAATACCACAATCCTTGATCCTCATTGCAATGATGGGGGGATTTGCTGACCATAGAAAGAAGTATCTCTCGAAGGTTGGAAGTCACAGAAATGTCGGGAAGAATGATATTTTCCCCATTAGTAAGGGACTTCGTTATACGTGTCAGCGCCTTGGACCTATATTTCTGGACGAACCGGTGTTAAAAAAGGAGCTGATCCTAACGAAAGCAGTAGAGGAAACGGTTGTAACAACGGTGGAAGAACAGAACGTGGATGGAAAAAAACTTATGTTGGCCAACCTTCAGGCACCTGTCACTTGGTCTTCCGGACCTTTACACGAAGTCTAGTTGCGGGCTCCAGAGGCAGATGTGGAAGCAAGGGAGACACTTCCTGGATAATGGTGCCTGAAAAGAACCAAACGTCAGGCCAATTGGGCGGTCGGGTTAATCGAGAGCCATCAGGTGTAGGTAGTTTCAAAGTTTCGGGAAATAATGCCATCAGTTTTCACATTTGGGAGATGCGCACCACCATATGGTTGTCCAACACACGTGATGAGGTAGTTTTCGCATATACATGGCTTTGGAAAGCTGGAAACTCGTGGGTGGGTTTCTAGAATATGGAGTAATTCCGTTTAGGGGAGATGACGGCTCATGTTACTATTGGGGGCGTCAGCGGTTAGCCTTCAGTTTTAAATCTTGGCTTCTGTGTCCTCTGCCTACCAAATCTTCTCACTTACCTGCTGCAGCATCAATGAAGTCAGATGGTAGTTGACTGGTTAGATTTAGACCACATTTTCCATTTCCTAGCCCCAGGATTGTGTGGCTCAAAATTGATTCGTTCTCGAAGTCCCTTAATCACTATTTTGAGCCTCATTTTATCTATTCCTTCCGTAGTTCAAGTGCTTCCTGGAATAAAAACAAGAAAGGAAACCTGTGTAGTGCGTTTCAAATGTTACTGGCCTTACCACAGCGACGGCTTGCCAGTTATACTTACAGCGCATTCACTGCTCCCATGAACCTTGTAGAGCTACTGAGCAATGAAATCTTATGTTTAAAAACCCGTTTGGAGGAGTCGTTTTTCTAAATTCATGTTGCAGCATCAAAAAAGAGTGTCGGACAATCCTACAAAGGAGCAGATATGTGTTTGGTTTTATTCTTGTGATGTGTTCAGAGCTTTAGCCTTCTTTTTGTTTGACTTCGTTTGCTTTGTGTGCATAACTACACTGGGATTTTTGTTTCGCTTCGCGGCAATATCGCACTTGGTTTCAGTCGGAAACCATTGTAGCCGTAAAATCAAAGCATTATGATGAAATTTTGTGAAAGTGTTTTGCAGAAAAGAACCACTTGCATAGAGCCCCCCTACAACTTGAATACACGTCTGTCGTCCGGCTATCGATCGCTTTGAACCAGGACGGTCCCCACTGCGATTTTAGGACTTCCGAAACGCATATCTTCATCACGCGCTGCCCCGCAATTTTTGTTCAACAGCTATTGCAGTTGCGACGCAAAAAATTGAGTGAGCTAGATTTCCGGTATGTAAGGACATTTGCATGAGGACTGTAGTATTTATTTTACAGGCCCACCATCATCTTTTTTAATTTATTGCTCCAGGGTTCCGGTCGTAAGAAACGTATACACACCAAACGCCGCCGATACTGATAGTTCTCGTCTTAGCTGAGATTTGGAACAGATCACTTCGGCGAATGAGACGAATGCCGCATTTCACAAGTGAGGTGGGAAAACGGAGAACTGTCGAGGTAGGCAGGCACAGGCAGCGAACCGCTGTAACAAGAGAAGCGGAGGCTCACAATCAGAAGAGGTTTTACTGCCTTCTCAAGCCACCCCCAAAGAAACTTCCAGAACTACTAATTCACCAGGTACTTAATGACGGGAGAATATGACGAGCAAGATCCTCGTACCCGAAACTTTGTAGTCAATCAAAACCTCCACGTGTACTTCGTTAACAGCTATGAACAACTCCAAGGATAATTAACCGACTAACTCAAGCTCCACTATTCAGCCGTAGAAAGCCAGGTAGGAAGTTAAATTTGTATTCACTATGGGTAATTAATTTTCCTATACGGAATATAATGCCAATCTTAGGAACCCAAAAAGTTAGGGAAACGTTAGAGAAAGCACTTCCCTTTTGCTGGCCGATTGCGAAATACATGATCTACATGTGCCCAGCAGGAGCTTAGTCTGGTCCCATCCTCTCAGTCTCCTTTCAAATATTACGACAATCCACACGACCGACGTCGACCTCAGAGAGCTAACAAGTATTGCTTTCTCAACTAACTTTGGAGTATACTAAATTGTGGTTAACAGAATCCAAGAAATAACTTTCAAGTAACCCATTATTATCCATAACGTTGAAAACATTATTTTCGGTAATGGCCCAGAACTTTTCATATGCGTGTATCAGAAAATCTACTTTCGTGAATCATCTCTGGTTTCACGGCTTGGTTTGCTTGACATTTCTTTGAATCCGCCGCAACGCGAACGTGATATGATGTGGCACAATCAAGATCCATGCTACAACTGGGAGAGAAAACGCTCGGAAGTTAAGAAGAAAACTCACAGAGCTGACATACTGTGCTTTGAAAAAATGGCTTTCCAGTGCTTATTGATAGTTTAACATTTGCAAAATATCATCGCAGAAATCAAATACCTGTCTGTTAAATATACTGAACATCTCCTACCCACACTTACAACACTTACGTGAAACGTAAAAGTTACGTACATTGCGTGCAAATTATAAGCGGTTTACTTAACGTTTTACCACGGTAGCACATGTCTGTCGACGAAAACAGCTTATACGCCGAGGGAAAATCGGAAACTATTCCTTTTCACGTTCCTCCCAGCCATTTCACTTTTCATTACATTAGCTGATCGAAAAATCGTCTGTGACCTTATGTCATCGTACATCCAGCCCTGCCATGCAGCGATTCTCCTAGTCCTTCACAGAATCTGTCCAGAAGTCTACCGAAAAGGGTAGTCATACACTTGAAGGGCTGGGCATACCTGGCAAATTTCGCAACTCATCAGGATGCGGTCGCACGACGTTTTTTCGACTGCGTCGGAAGTTGCGTCCGTCGGGTTTGAGTAAGTGCAGTATGAGTGCAGAAGAAATAAGACTCCACTCAGGTAGACGCACAGGCAAAACTCGTCCACTGCTAGCTATATGTACTATTTAGACTGTTTTACTGGGGATAATTTTAGTACGCTCGGAGCATCAGAAGAGCACGGGAGTGAGATCACTGGTGAGTAACCCCGATCGTTCGCTGCTAGTTACAGTGGATGAATTCAAACAAATGACTTGGATGAACATAGGACAGCCTGTCGCAATTCTTCCAGTAGTCAAAACTTAGACGAAGCTCGGTCAGTCCTTGCACGACAGAAGGCTGGGCGGTGGACTGAACGACACCATGATGAATACCATGTTTACGACAAATATCAGCATTTCCGATATGAACATTGCATTGCATCATTTCTAAGAATTCCTGCCGTAGCCACCGACAGGCTTCAGGGGAGCCTTAAAAGAACGTTACACAACAGCATTTACTACCGCTTGAAACCAAAGGGAACCTGATGCGCTACGTAGGACACGAGGCCGCAGCAGGCTGACCTCAACAGCCGTTACCTACAGCCTAACTCTGATGGTCCACCTGTCCCCAGAAGCTCAAGTCGGCAGCTGTGTGGTTAATTTGTGGTTGCATAACGAGTCCCTACATTAGTGATGTACTATGATAAGGACCTACGGAAGTTTTAGGGAGCAGGGGGACTCAATGAATACTGGGAATAAATGACTTCGAAGTCGATAAATGTTTGCAAGGGAGGCTTAACAGTGGACGTCATATGAATGCATTTAAGTAAAACGCGTCTCCACGGTGTGCTACGCTGAGGCCGTTTGCAAAACACATACCTAGTCATAATGTCACCGCAGGCTGTGATAGATGTTCTGCTAGCGGATTTGAACTTGGAGGTAAAGTGATTCATGTGAACGGTGGTCATCCCTTGGGGACAGATGCGGTGCGCTGCCAGCAGACTCAACGGACACATATTCGTGGTGGTTCCGGCCATGAGAATTCGTCGACTAGCGTGATCTTTGCCTTTCCTCGGGATCGCATGCACTTGATATCTTGGTTGTGGTGAAGTGATCGGCCTCTGGTTGGAACCTGCAGGTAAGGAGGCGAAGGGACTGGGTAGAAAAACTATACTCGCCACATACAGTGGGATAATTAGCTATGGGGATAAAGCAACTCAAATTTTTCCCTGAATCATGACTTCCTCATCAGGATTCTGCGTGGTTCGCTGGATCACCCACCAAAATTCAAGCATCCTTAAGCGGAATCACACCTGCTCCCCCGAAGTTCGGTATCTGTTTGTACTAGCCTGGAAGAGAGGCTCAGCCACATGTATCTCAAATGGACCAGAATATCGCACGCATATGGCGCACGGGGTAGTCGCATGTCACATTCCACGCAGAGGGAGTCTCGTAATGTGAGTACTTAATGAGGCTTAATCAAGAATATTTACCACACTCAAACTGTCTCCGTCAGGAATTAGAAATTTTCGCATGACACCATGCATCGTAAAGTACTTTGGATGTGGGTCGCGACTTGCAACGGTAAAGTTTGAAATGAATCAATGACTTTCTTCAAAGGAAATGGATGTGGCACAAAGAAGCGTCGAAAGTTCATGTAACTTACATTGTTAGATGCAAATTATTTGGATAAATGCTAGACCTGCAAAAAAGTGCCCCTTGCATTTCCAACTATACTATTAGTAAACTGTTAAAGAGCCTCAGTGCAATGGTAACATCTAAGGGGATATTTCCGCAGTTAACTGAAGTACTTTTCATTCCTTGAAACTTATCATCATCACAGTAATTTGCTCCAAATAATGAAACACAGGAACATGCCATTTTGCAGGCAATATCTGAATGCTATTGTTCTCAATGAACCTGAGATAGCGTGAAAGCACGAATCCTCACGCTATGTACGGCCTCCTCTAATACGCGCCGGTCACAAACAATAAACAAAAACAATCTCACAACATAGCACAGGTGGAAAGTGATGAGAACATCATTATTCCGTGTGAGAAGTAACCTGGCAGTTAATACTAGTTACGTCATCAGTATGAGCACACGGTATACCATATGTTGCACATAAAGGGAGCTGAAAACATGCAGATATTCGACAAATTTGTGATATCTGCAGCTGGCATGTGAAACGGGATCTGAATACCGAGGTAGTTGGAAAGGAAAATTTGGGGCCTGAATTGTGCGGTTGTGTCATCCGGTGTGTGGCAACTGTTTAGGTTCATACTGCTAGAAACAGAAACTTTTAAAAACACTTTTGGCCAGGCATATGGCTAAATGCAGCAACAAGTGTTGTGTCACAGGCAGTGGAAAATAAGGTCTCATCATCAAGCCTCTCAACATGCCTTCAAAGTTGGCTCTTCAGATAAGATGAGCTTCGTTTCTCGTCGCTACAAGGTAGCGTAGCGTATCTCGCTTCCTTACTGATATAACTGACCTTTTTTGTTTTTCCTCTCGCTTTCACGCTAAAGTATAGCAAACGCATCAGCAGAGGCGGAACAACGATGCATACATGAAACTTTGTCTAGCGTGAGAGATAGTTGTACCCTCCTTGAACAATCTGTGACTCAAATGAAGATCGGTGCTGCACGATCCATGTTCTCCGTCCACTCCACCTGTGTTTGTTGGAATTCTGCCCGCCTGCGGACCTCAGAGGTCAACTGCACTTCATAAGACCGTCACATAACCAGTGTTAGAGGTTGAAGAAAACACGAGTTACAGAAGATGCAGCCGACAAACGACGGTGAGCAGCCTGTTATCTTTTACAAATGAGACAACTCACCAGAACGGCAGCATGCCACACCAAGAAAAAACCCCGATCTTCAAGACGCTATCAGATTTTCAGACATGGGAGTAGCGCACTCTTTTGTTTCTCCACCGTATCCATCCTGCTGCTCAACGCCAACATACTCCGGCGTCGCTCAGCGAGGAAGCAGCCCGGAGAGGATTCGCTGCTGGTATCTACGCCAAGAACTCACTCAGCAACAACCAACTCCTAGGTGGATGTTTCACCCACAGTTATGTTCTCGGCAGTACATAATGAAGATTACTGTACCCCAACGATCTCAATGCCCCACTGTCAAAGAATGGCTGAGCGAAG